>OY282608.1:52198097-52924097 GCA_958298945.1 Atherix ibis
TGGTTTGTTGGTTTGTTGGCTTGTTGGTTTGTTGGTTTGTTGGTTTGTTGGTTTGTTGGTTAGTTGGTTTGTTGGTTTGTTGGTTTGTTGGTTTGTTGGTTTGTTGGTTTGTTGGTTTGTTGGTTTGTTGGCTTGTTGGTTTGTTCGTTTGTTGGTTTGTTGGTTCGTTGGTTTTTTGGCTTGCTGGCTTGTTGGTTTGTTGGTTTGTTTGTTTGTTGGTTTGTTGGTTTGATGGTTTGTTGGTTTGTTGGTTTGTTGGTTTGTTGGTTTATTGGTTTGTTGGTTTGCTGGTTTGTTGGTTTGTTCGTTTATTGGCTTGTTGGTTTGTTGGCTTGTTGGTTCGTTGGTTTGCTGGTTTGTTGGTTTGTTCGTTTGTTCGTTGTTGGCTTGTTGGTTTGTTGGTTTGTTGGCTTGTTGGTTTGTTGGTTTGTTGGTTTGTTGGTTTGTTGGTTTGTTGGTTTGTTGGTTTGTTGGTTTGTTGGTTTGTTGGTTTGTTGGTTTGTTGGTTTGTTGGTTTGTTGGTTTGTTGGTTTGTTGGTTTTTTTGTTTGTTGGCTTGTTGGTTTGTTCGTTTGTTGGTTTGTTGGTTTATTTGTTTGTTGGTTTGTTGGTTTCATGGTTTGTTCAATTGTTCGTTTGTTGGCTTGTTGGTTTGTTGGCTTGTTGGCTTGTTGGTTTGTTGGTTTGTTGTATTGTTGGTTTGTTGGTTTGATGTTTTGTTGGTTTGTTTGTTTGTTGGTTTGTTGGTTTGTTGGTTTGTTGGTTTGTTGGTATGTTGGTTTGTTGGTTTGTTGGTTTGTTGGTTTGTTGGTTTGTTGGTTTGTTGGTTTGTTGGTTTGTTGCTTTGTTTGTTTGTTGGTTTGTTCGTTTGTTGGTATTTTGGTGTGTTGGCTTTTGGCTTGTTGGTTTGTAGGTCTGTTGGCTTGTTGGTTTGTTGGTTTGTTGGTTTGTTGGTTTGTTGGTTTGTTGGTTTGTTGGTTTGTTGGTTTGTTGGTTTGTTGGTTTGTTCTATTGTTGGTTTGTTGGCTTGTTAGCTTGTTGGTTTGTTGGCTTGTTGGTTTGTTGGTTTGTTAGTTTATTGGTTTGTTGGTTTATTTATTTGTTGGTTTGTTGGCTTGTTGGTTTGTTGGCTTGTTGGTTTGTTGGCTTGTTGGTTTGTTGGCTTGTTGTTTTGTTTGTTTGTTGGATTGTTGGTTTGTTCGTTTGTTGGTTTGGTGGTTTGTTGGTTTTTTTGTTTGCTGGCTTCTTGGTTTGTTGGTTTGTTTGTTTGTTGGTTTGTTGGTTTGATGGTTTGTTGGTTTGTTGGTTTGTTGGTTTGTTGGTTTATTGGTTTGTTGGTTTGCTGTTTTGTTGGTTTGTTGGTTTTTTTGTTTGTTGGCTTGTTGGTTCAATGGTTTGCTGGTTTGTTGGTTTGTTCGTTTGTTCGTTTGTTGGCTTGTTGGTATGTTGGCTTGTTGGCTTGTCGGTTTGTTGGTTTGTTGGTTTGTTGGTTTGTTGGTTTGTTGGTTTGTTGGTTTGTTGGTTTGTTGGTTTGTTGGTTTGTTGGTTTGTTGGTTTGTTGGTTTGTTGGTTTGTTGGTTTGTTGGTTTGTTGGTTTATTGGTTTGTTGGTTTGTTTGCTTGTTGATTTGCTGGTTTGTTGGTTTGTTTGTTTGTTGGTTTGTTCGTTTATTGGCTTGTTGGTTGGTTGGCTTGTTGGCTTGTTGGTTTGTTGGTTTGTTGGTTTGTTGGTTTGTTGGTTTGTTGGTTTGTTGGTTTGTTGGTTTGTTGGTTTGTTGGTTTGTTGGTTTGTTGGTTTGTTGGTTTCTTGGTTTGTTGGTTTGTTGGCTTGTTGGTTTATTTGTTTTTTTGTTTGTTGGCTTGTTGGTTTGTTGGTTTGTTGGTTTGTTGGTTTGTTGGTTTGTTGGTTTGTTGGGTTGTTGGTTTGTTAGTTTGTTGTATTGTTGGTTTGTTGGTTTGTTGGTTTGTTGGTTTGTTGGTTTGTTGGTTTGTTGGTTTGTGGGTTTTTTGGTTTTTTGGCTTGTTGGTTTGTTCGTTTGTTGGTTTGTTGGTTTATTTGTTTGTTGGTTTGTTGGTTTGATGGTTTGTTCATTTGTTCGTTTGTTTGCTTGTTGGTTTGTTGGATTGCTGGTTTGTTGGTTTGTTGGATTATTGGTTTGTTGGTTTAATGTTTTGTTGGTTTGTTTGTTTGTTGGTTTGTTGGTTTGTTGGTTTGTTGGTTTGTTGGTTTGTTGGTTTGTTGGTTTGTTGGTTTGTTGGTTTGGTGGCTTGTTGGTTTGTTGGTTTGTTTGTTTGTTGGTTTGTTAGTTTTTTGGTATTTTGGTGTGTTGGCTTTTGGCTTGTTGGTTTGTTGGTTTGTTGGTTTGTTGGTTTGTTGGTTTGTTGGTTTGTTGGTTTGTTGGTTTGTTGGTTTGTTGGTTTGTTGGTTTATTGGTTTGTTGGTTTGTTGGTTTGTTGGTTTGTTGGTTTGTTTGTTTGTTGGTTTGTTCGTTTGTTGGTATTTCGGTGTGTTGGCTTTTGGCTTGTTGGTTTGTTGGTTTGTTGGCTTGTTGGTTTGTTGGTTTGTTGGTTTGTTGTTTTGTTGGTTTGTTGGTTTGTTGGTTTGTTGGTTTGTTGGTTTGTTGGTTTGTTGGTTTGTTCTATTGTTGGTTTGTTGGCTTGTTGGCTTGTTGGTTTGTTGGTTTGTTGGTTTGTTGGTTTGTTGGTTTGTTGGTTTGTTGGTTTGTTGGTTTGTTCTATTGTTGGTTTGTTGGCTTGTTAGCTTGTTGGTTTGTTGGCTTGTTGGTTTGTTGGTTTGTTAGTTTATTGGTTTGTTGGTTTATTTATTTGTTGGTTTGTTGGCTTGTTGGTTTGTTGGCTTGTTGGTTTGTTGGCTTGTTTGCTTGTTGGCTTGTTGTTTTGTTGGTTTGTTGGTTTGTTCGTGTGTTGGTTTGTTGGTTTGTTGGCTTGTTGGTTTGTTGGTTTGTTGGTTTGTTGGTTTGTTGGCTTGTTGGTTTGTTGGTTTGTTGGTTTGTTGGTTTGTTGGTTAGTTGGTTTGTTGGTTTGTTGGTTTGTTGGTTTGTTGGTTTGTTGGTTTGTTGGTTTGTTGGTTTGTTGGCTTGTTGGTTTGTTCGTTTGTTCGTTTGTTGGTTCGTTGGTTTTTTGGCTTGCTGGCTTGTTGGTTTGTTGGTTTGTTTGTTTGTTGGTTTGTTGGTTTGATGGTTTGTTGGTTTGTTGGTTTGTTGGTTTGTTGGTTTATTGGTTTGTAGGTTTGCTGGTTTGTTGGTTTGTTCGTTTATTGGCTTGTTGGTTTGTTGGCTTGTTGGTTCGTTGGTTTGCTGGTTTGTTGATTTGTTCGTTTGTTCATTGTTGGCTTGTTGGTTTGTTGGTTTGTTGGCTTGTTGGTTTGTTGGTTTGTTGGTTTGTTGGTTTGTTGGTTTGTTGGTTTGTTGGTTTGTTGGTTTGTTGGTTTGTTGGTTTGTTGGTTTGTTGGTTTGTTGGTTTGTTGGTTTGTTGGTTTGTTGGTTTGTTGGTTTTTTTGTTTGTTGGCTTGTTGGTTTGTTCGTTTGTTGGTTTGTTGGTTTATTTGTTTGTTGGTTTGTTGGTTTCATGGTTTGTTCAATTGTTCGTTTGTTGGCTTGTTGGTTTGTTGGCTTGTTGGCTTGTTGGTTTGTTGGTTTGTTGTATTGTTGGTTTGTTGGTTTGATGTTTTGTTGGTTTGTTTGTTTGTTGGTTTGTTGGTTTGTTGGTTTGTTGGTTTGTTGGTATGTTGGTTTGTTGGTTTGTTGGTTTGTTGGTTTGTTGGTTTGTTGGTTTGTTGGTTTGTTGGTTTGTTGCTTTGTTTGTTTGTTGGTTTGTTCGTTTGTTGGTATTTTGGTGTGTTGGCTTTTGGCTTGTTGGTTTGTAGGTCTGTTGGCTTGTTGGTTTGTTGGTTTGTTGGTTTGTTGGTTTGTTGGTTTGTTGGTTTGTTGGTTTGTTGGTTTGTTGGTTTGTTGGTTTGTTGGTTTGTTCTATTGTTGGTTTGTTGGCTTGTTAGCTTGTTGGTTTGTTGGCTTGTTGGTTTGTTGGTTTGTTAGTTTATTGGTTTGTTGGTTTATTTATTTGTTGGTTTGTTGGCTTGTTGGTTTGTTGGCTTGTTGGTTTGTTGGCTTGTTGGTTTGTTGGCTTGTTGTTTTGTTTGTTTGTTGGATTGTTGGTTTGTTCGTTTGTTGGTTTGGTGGTTTGTTGGTTTTTTTGTTTGCTGGCTTCTTGGTTTGTTGGTTTGTTTGTTTGTTGGTTTGTTGGTTTGATGGTTTGTTGGTTTGTTGGTTTGTTGGTTTGTTGGTTTATTGGTTTGTTGGTTTGCTGGTTTGTTGGTTTGTTGGTTTTTTGGTTTGTTGGCTTGTTGGTTCAATGGTTTGCTGGTTTGTTGGTTTGTTCGTTTGTTCGTTTGTTGGCTTGTTGGTATGTTGGCTTGTTGGCTTGTCGGTTTGTTGGTTTGTTGGTTTGTTGGTTTGTTGGTTTGTTGGTTTGTTGGTTTGTTGGTTTGTTGGTTTGTTGGTTTGTTGGTTTGATGGTTTGTTGGTTTGTTGGTTTGTTGGTTTGTTGGTTTATTGGTTTGTTGGTTTGTTTGCTTGTTGATTTGCTGGTTTGTTGGTTTGTTTGTTTGTTGGTTTGTTCGTTTATTGGCTTGTTGGTTGGTTGGCTTGTTGGCTTGTTGGTTTGTTGGTTTGTTGGTTTGTTGGTTTGTTGGTTTGTTGGTTTGTTGGTTTGTTGGTTTGTTGGTTTGTTGGTTTGTTGGTTTCTTGGTTTGTTGGTTTGTTGGCTTGTTGGTTTATTTGTTTTTTTGTTTGTTGGCTTGTTGGTTTGTTGGTTTGTTGGTTTGTTGGTTTGTTGGTTTGTTGGTTTGTTGGGTTGTTGGTTTGTTAGTTTGTTGTGTTGTTGGTTTGTTGGTTTGTTGGTTTGTTGGTTTGTTGGTTTGTTGGTTTGTTGGTTTGTGGGTTTTTTGGTTTTTTGGCTTGTTGGTTTGTTCGTTTGTTGGTTTGTTGGTTTATTTGTTTGTTGGTTTGTTGGTTTGATGGTTTGTTCATTTGTTCGTTTGTTTGCTTGTTGGTTTGTTGGATTGCTAGTTTGTTGGTTTGTTGGATTATTGGTTTGTTGGTTTGTTGTTTTGTTGGTTTGTTTGTTTGTTGGTTTCTTGGTTTGTTGGTTTGTTGGTTTGTTGGTTTGTTGGTTTGTTGGTTTGTTGGTTTGTTGGTTTGGTGGCTTGTTGGTTTGTTGGTTTGTTTGTTTGTTGGTTTGTTCGTTTTTTGGTATTTTGGTGTGTTGGCTTTTGGCTTGTTGGTTTGTTGGTTTGTTGGTTTGTTGGTTTGTTGGTTTGTTGGTTTGTTGGTTTGTTGGTTTGTTGGTTTGTTGGTTTGTTGGTTTATTGGTTTGTTGGTTTGTTGGTTTGTTGGTTTGTTGGTTTGTTTGTTTGTTGGTTTGTTCGTTTGTTGGTATTTCGGTGTGTTGGCTTTTGGCTTGTTGGTTTGTTGGTTTGTTGGCTTGTTGGTTTGTTGGTTTGTTGGTTTGTTGGTTTGTTGGTTTGTTGGTTTGTTGGTTTGTTGGTTTGTTGGTTTGTTGGTTTGTTGGTTTGTTCTATTGTTGGTTTGTTGGCTTGTTGGCTTGTTGGTTTGTTGGTTTGTTTGTTTCTTGGTTTGTTGGTTTGTTGGTTTGTTGGTTTATTGGTTTGTTGGTTTGTTGGTTTGTTCGTTTGTTGGTTTGTTTGTTTGTTGGTTTGTTCGTTTGTTGGTATTTTGGTGTGTTGGCTTTTGGCTTGTTGGTTTGTTGGTTTGTTGGCTTGTTGGTTTGTTGGTTTGTTGGTTTGTTGGTTTGTTGGTTTGTTGGTTTGTTGGTTTGTTGGTTTGTTGGTTTGTTGGTTTGTTGGTTTGTTGGTTTGTTCTATTGTTGGTTTGTTGGCTTATTGGTTTGTTGGTTTGTAGGTTTGTTGGTTTTTTAGTTTGTTGGTTTATTGGTTTATTTGTTTGTTGGTTTGTTGGCTTGTTGGTTTGTTGGCTTGTTGATTTGTCGGGTTGTTGGTTTGTTTGCTTGTTGGTTTGTTGGTTTGTCCGTTTGTTGGCTTGTTGGTTTGTTGGTTTGTTGGTTTGTTGGTTTGTTGGTTTGTTGGTTTGTTGGTTTGTTGGTTTTTTGGTTTGTTTGTTTTTTGGTTTGTTGGCTCGTTGTTTTGTTGGTTTGTTAGTTTGTTCGTTTGTTGGTTTGTTAGTTTGCTGGCTTGTTGGTTTGTTGGTTTGTTGGTTTGTTGGTTTGTTGGTTTATTGGTTTGTTGGTTTGTTGGTTTGTTGGTTTGTTGGTTTGTTGGTTTGTTGGTTTGTGGGCTTGTTGGCTTGTTGGTTTGTTCGTTTGTTGGTTTGTTGGTTTGTTGGTTTTTTGGTTTTTTGGCTTGTTGGTTTGTTGGTTTGTTGTTTTGTTGGTTCGTTGGTTTGTTGGTTTGTTGGTTTGTTGGTTTGTTGGTTTGTTGGTTTGTTGGTTTGTTGGTTTGTTGGTTTGTTGGTTTGTTGGTTTATTGATTTGTTGGTTTGCTGGTTTGTTGGTTTGTTGGTTTTTTGGTTTGTTGGTTTGTTGGCTTGTTGGTTCGTTGGTTTGCTGGTTTGTTGGTTTGTTCGTTTATTCGTTTGTTGGCTTGTTGTTTTGTTGGCTTGTTGGTTTGTTGGTTTGTTAGTTTGTTGGTTTGTTGGTTTGTTGGTTTGTTGGTTTGTTGGTTTGTTGGTTTGTTGGTTTGTTGGTTTGTTGGTTTGTTGGTTTGTTGGTTTATTGATTTGTTGGTTTGCTGGTTTGTTGGTTTGTTGGTTTGTTGGTTTGTTCGTTTGTTGGTTTGTTTGTTTGTTGGTTTGCTGGTTTGTGGGTTTGTTTGTTTGTTGGTTTGTTCGTTTATTGGCTTGTTGGTTTGTTGGCTTGTTGGCTTGTTGGTTTATTTGTTTTTTTTGTTTGTTGGCTTATTAGTTTGTTGGGTTATTGGTTTGTTGGTTTGTTGGTTTGTTGGTTTGTTGGTTTGTTAATTTGTTGGTTTGTTGGTTTGTTGGTTTGTTGGTTTGTTGGTGTGTTGGTTTGTTGGTTTGGTGGTTTGTTGGTTTGTTGGTTTGTTGGTTTTTTGGTTTGTTGGCTTGTTGGTTTGTTCGTTTGTTGGTTTGTTGGTTTATTTGTTTGTTGGTTTGTTGGTTTGATGGTTTGTTCATTTGTTCGTTTGTTGGCTTGTTGGTTTGTTGGCTTGTTGGCTTGTTGGTTTGTTGATTTGTTGGTTTGTTGTTTTGTTGATTTATTTGTTTTTTGGTTTGTTTGTTTGTTGGTTTGTTGGTTTGTTGGTTTGTTGGTTTGTTGGTTTGTTGGTTTGTTGGTTTGTTGGTTTGTTGGTTTGTTTGTTTGTTGGTTTGTTTGTTTGTTTGTTTGTTGGTATTTTGGTGTGTTGGCTTTTGGCTTGTTGGTTTGTTGGTTTGTTGGTTTGTTGGTTTGTTGGTTTGTTGATTTGTTGGTATGTTGGTTTGTTGGTTTGTTGGTTTGTTCTATTGTTGGTTTGTTGGCTTGTTGGCTTGTTGGTTTGTTTGGTTTGTTGGTTTGTTGGTTTGTTAGTTTGTTGGTTTGTAGGTTTATTTGTTTGTTGGTTGGTTGGCTTGTTGGTTTGTTGGCTTTTTGGTTTGTCAGTTTGTTGGTTTGTTTGTTTGTTGGTTTGTCCGTTTGTTGGCTTGTTGGTTTGTTGGTTATTTGGTTTGTTGGTTTGTTGGTTTGTTGGCTTGTTGGTTTGTTAGTTTTTGGTTTATTTGTTTTTTGGTTTGTTGGCTTGTTGTTTTGTTGGTTTGTTGGTTTGTTGGTCTGTTGGTTTGTTCGTTTGTTGGTTTGTTGGTTTGTTGGCTTGTTGGTTTGTTAGTTTGTTGGTTTGTTGGTTTGTTGCTTTGTTGGCTTGTTGGTTTGTTGGTTTGTTGGTTTGTTGGTTTGTTGGTTTGTTGGTTTGTTGGTTTGATGGTTTGTTGGTTTGTTGGTTTGTTGGCTTGTTGGTTTGTTCGTTTGTTGGTTTGTTGGTTTTTTGGTTTGTTGGCTTGTCGGTTTGTTGGTTTGTTGGTTTGTTGATTTGTTGGTTTATTGGTTTGCTGGTTTGCTGGTTTGTTGTATTGTTGGTTTTTTGGTTTGTTGGTTTGTTGGCTTGTTGGTTCGTTGGTTTGCTGGTTTGTTGGTTTGTTAGTTTGTTCGTTTGTTGGCTTGTTGGTTTGTTGGCTTGTTGGCTTGTTGGTTTGTTGGTTTGTTGGTTTGTTGGTTTGTTGGTTTGTTGGTTTGTTGGTTTTTTGGTTTGTTGGCTTGTTGGTTTGTTGGTTTGTTGGTCTGTTGGTTTGTTCGTTTGTTGGTTTGTTGGTTTGTTGGCTTGTTGGTTTGTTAGTTTGTTGGTTTGTTGGTTTTTTGCTTTGTTGGCTTGTTGGTTTGTTGGTTTGTTGGTTTGTTGGTTTGTTGGTTTGTTGGTTTGTTGGTTTGTTGGTTTGTTGGTTTGATGGTTTGTTGGTTTGTTGGTTTGTTGGCTTGTTGGTTTGTTCGTTTGTTGGTTTGTAGGTTTGTTGGTTTTTTGGTTTGTTGGCTTGTCGGTTTGTCGGTTTGTTGGTTTGTTGATTTGTTGGTTTATTGGTTTGCTGGTTTGCTGGTTTGTTGGTTTGTTGGTTTTTTGGTTTGTTGGTTTGTTGGCTTGTTGGTTCGTTGGTTTGCTTGTTTGTTGGTTTGTTAGTTTGTTCGTTTGTTGGCTTGTTGGTTTCTTGGCTTGTTGGCTTGTTGGTTTGTTGGTTTGTTAGTTTGTTGGTTTGTTGGTTTGTTGGTTTGTTGGTTTGTTGGTTTGTTGGTTTGTTGATTTGTTGGTTTGTTGGTTTGTTCATTTGTTGGTTTGTTTGTTTATTTGTTTGTTTGGTTTGTTGGTTTGTTGGTTTGTTGGTTTGTTGGTTTGTTGGTTTGTTTGTTTGTTGATTTGTTGGTTTGTTCGTGTGTTGGTTTTTTGGTGTGTTGGCTTTTGGTTTGTTGGTTTGTTGGCTTGTTGGCTTGTTGGCTTTTTGGTTTGTTCGTTTGTTGGTTTGTTGGTTTGTTGGTTTGTTGGTTTGTTGGCTTGTTGGCTTGTTGGTTTGTTTGTTTGTAGGTTTGTTGGTTTGTTGGTTTGTTGATTTGCTGGTTTGTTGGTTTATTTGTTTGGTGGATTGTTGGTTTGTTGGTTTGTTGGTTTGTTGGTTTGTTCGTTTGTTGGTTTGTGGGTTTGTTGGCTAGTTGGTTTGTTGGCTTGTTGGTTTGTTGGTTTCTTGGCTTGTTGGTTTGTTGGTTTGTTGGTTTGTTGGTTTGTTGGTTTGTTGGTTTGTTGGTTTGTTGGCTTGTTGGCTTTTTGGTTTGTTGGTTTGTTGGTTTGTTGGTTTATTGGTTTGTTGGTTTGTTGGTTTGTTGGCTTGTTGGCTTGTTGGTTTGTTGGTTTGTTGGTTTGTTGGTTTGTTGATTTGTTGGTTTGTTGGTTTATTTGTTTGGTGGATTGTTGGTTTGTTGGTTTGTTGGTTTGTTGGCTTGTTGGTTTGTTGGTTTGTTGGTTTGTTGGTTTGGTGGTTTGTTGGTTTGTTGGTTTGTTGGTTTGTTGGTTTGTTGGTTTGTTGGTTTGTTTGTTTTTTGGTTTGTTGGCTTGTTGGTTTGTTGGTTTGTTGGTTTGTTCGTTTGTTGGTTTGTTGGTTTGTTGGTTTGTTGGTTTGTTGGTTTGTTGGTTTGTTGGTTTGTTGGTTTCTTGGCTTGTTGGTTTGTTGGTTTGTTGGTTTGTTGGTTTGTTGGCTTGTTGGCTTGTTGGTTTGTTGGTTTGTTGATTTGTTGGTTTGTTGGTTTGTTCATTTGTTGGTTTGTTTGTTTATTTGTTTGTTTGGTTTGTTGGTTTGTTGGTTTGTTGGTTTTTTGGTTTGTTGGTTTGTTGGCTTGTTGGTTCGTTGGTTTGCTTGTTTGTTGGTTTGTTAGTTTGTTCGTTTGTTGGCTTGTTGGTTTCTTGGCTTGTTGGCTTGTTGGTTTGTTGGTTTGTTAGTTTGTTGGTTTGTTGGTTTGTTGGTTTGTTGGTTTGTTGATTTGTTGGTTTGTTGGTTTGTTCATTTGTTGGTTTGTTTGTTTATTTGTTTGTTTGGTTTGTTGGTTTGTTGGTTTGTTGGTTTGTTGGTTTGTTGGTTTGTTGGTTTGTTGGTTTGTTGGTTTGTTTGTTTGTTGATTTGTTGGTTTGTTCGTGTGTTGGTTTTTTGGTGTGTTGGCTTTTGGTTTGTTGGTTTGTTGGCTTGTTGGCTTGTTGGCTTTTTGGTTTGTTCGTTTGTTGGTTTGTTGGTTTGTTGGTTTGTTGGTTTGTTGGCTTGTTGGCTTGTTGGTTTGTTTGTTTGTAGGTTTGTTGGTTTGTTGGTTTGTTGATTTGCTGGTTTGTTGGTTTATTTGTTTGGTGGATTGTTGGTTTGTTGGTTTGTTGGTTTGTTGGTTTGTTCGTTTGTTGGTTTGTGGGTTTGTTGGCTAGTTGGTTTGTTGGCTTGTTGGTTTGTTGGTTTCTTGGCTTGTTGGTTTGTTGGTTTGTTGGTTTGTTGGTTTGTTGGTTTGTTGGTTTGTTGGTTTGTTGGCTTGTTGGCTTTTTGGTTTGTTGGTTTGTTGGTTTGTTGGTTTGTTGGTTTGTTGGTTTGTTGGTTTGTTGGCTTGTTGGCTTGTTCGCTTGTTGGTTTGTTGGTTTGTTGGTTTGTTGGTTTGTTGATTTGTTGGTTTGTTGGTTTATTTGTTTGGTGGATTGTTGGTTTGTTGGTTTGTTGGTTTGTTGGTTTGTTGGCTTGTTGGTTTGTTGGTTTGTTGGTTTGTTGGTTTGGTGGTTTGTTGGTTTGTTGGTTTGTTGGTTTGTTGGTTTGTTGGTTTGTTGGTTTGTTTGTTTTTTGGTTTGTTGGCTTGTTGGTTTGTTGGTTTGTTGGTTTGTTCGTTTGTTGGTTTGTTGGTTTGTTGGTTTGTTGGTTTGTTGGTTTGTTGGTTTGTTGGATTGTTGGTTTCTTGGCTTGTTGGTTTGTTGGTTTGTTGGTTTGTTGGTTTGTTGGTTTGTTGGTTTCTTGGTTTGTTGGTTTGTTGGTTTGTTGGTTTGTTGGTTTGTTGGTTTGATGGCTTGTTGGTTCGTTGGTTTGCTGGTTTGTTGGTTTGTTCGTTTGTTCGTTTGTTGGCTTGTTGGTTTGTTGGCTTGTTGGCTTGTTGGTTTGCTGGTTTGTTGGTTTGTTGGTTTGTTGGTTTGTTGGCTTGTTGGTTTGTTGGTTTGTTGGTTTGTCCGTTTGTTGGTTTGATTGTTTATTTGTTTGTTCGTTTGTTGGCTTGTTGGTTTGTTGGCTTGTTGGCTTGTGGGTTTGTTGGTTTGTTGGTTTGTTGGTCTGTTGGTTTGTTGGTTTGTTGTTTTGTTCGTTTGTTTGGTTGTTGGTTTGTTTGTTTGTTAGTTTGTTGGTTTGTTGGTTTGTTGGTTTGTTGGTTTGTTGGTTTACTGGTTTGTTGGTTTGTTTGTTTGTTGGTTTGTTCGTTTGTTGGCTTGTTGGTTTGTTGGCTTGTTGGCTTGTTGGCTTGTTGGTTTATTGGTTTTTTGGTTTGTTGGCTTGTTGGTTTGTTGGTTTGTTGGTTTGTTGGTTTGGTGGTTTGTTGGTTTGTTGGCTTGTTGGTTTGTTGGTTTGTTGGTTTGTTGGTTTGTTGGTTTGCTGGTTTGCTGGTTTGTTGGTTTGTTGGTTTGTTGGTTTGTTGGTTTGTTGGTTTGTTGGTTTGTTGGCTTGTTGGTTTGTTGGTTTGTTGGTGTGTTGGCTTATTCGTTTGTTCGTTTGTTGGTTTGTTGGTTTGTTGGTTTGTTGGTTTGTTGGTTTGTTGGTTTGTTGGTTTGTTGGTTTGTTCGTTTGTTGGTTTGTTGGTTTGTTGGTTTGTTGGTTTGTTGGTTTGTTGGTTTGTTGGTTTGTTGGTTTGTTCGTTTGTTGGTTTGTTGGTTTGTTGGTTTGTTGGTTTGTTGGTTTGTTGGTTTGTTTGTTTGTTGGTTTCCTGGTTTGTTGGTTTGTTTGTTTGTTGGTTTGTTCGTTTGTTGGCTTGTTGGTTTGTTGGCTTGTTGGCTTGTTGGCTTGTTGGTTTATTGGTTTTTTGGTTTGTTGGCTTGTTGGTTTGTTGGTTTGTTGGTTTGGTGGTTTGTTGGTTTGTTGGCTTGTTGGTTTGTTGGTTTGTTGGTTTGTTGGTTTGTTGGATTGTTGGCTTGTTGGTTTTGTTTGGTTTGTTGGTTTGTTGGTTTGTTAGTTTGTTGGTTTGTAGGTTTATTTGTTTGTTGGTTGGTTGGCTTGTTGGTTTGTTGGCTTTTTGGTTTGTCAGTTTGTTGGTTTGTTTGTTTGTTGGTTTGTCCGTTTGTTGGCTTGTTGGTTTGTTGGTTATTTGGTTTGTTGGTTTGTTGGTTTGTTGGCTTGTTGGTTTGTTAGTTTTTGGTTTATTTGTTTTTTGGTTTGTTGGCTTGTTGTTTTGTTGGTTTGTTGGTTTGTTGGTCTGTTGGTCTGTTGGTTTGTTCGTTTGTTGGTTTGTTGGTTTGTTGGCTTGTTGGTTTGTTAGTTTGTTGGTTTGTTGGTTTGTTGCTTTGTTGGCTTGTTGGTTTGTTGGTTTGTTGGTTTGTTGGTTTGTTGGTTTGTTGGTTTGTTGGTTTGTTGGTTTGATGGTTTGTTGGTTTGTTGGTTTGTTGGCTTGTTGGTTTGTTCGTTTGTTGGTTTGTAGGTTTGTTGGTTTTTTGGTTTGTTGGCTTGTCGGTTTGTTGGTTTGTTGGTTTGTTGATTTGTTGGTTTATTGGTTTACTGGTTTGCTGGTTTGTTGGTTTGTTGGTTTTTTGGTTTGTTGGCTTGTTGGTTCGTTGGTTTGCTGGTTTGTTGGCTTGTTAGTTTGTTGGCTTGTTGGTTTGTTGGCTTGTTGGCTTGTTGGTTTGTTGGTTTGTTGGTTTGTTGGTTTGTTGGTTTGTTGGTTTGTTGGTATGTTGGTTTGTTGGTTTGTTGGTTTGTTGGTTTGTTGGTTTGTTGGTTTGTTGGTTTGTTGGTTTGTTGGTTTGTTGGTTTGTTCATTTGTTGGTTTGTTTGTTTATTTGTTTGTTTGGTTTGTTGGTTTGTTGGTTTGTTGGTTTGTTGGTTTGTTGGTTTGTTGGTTTGTTGGTTTGTTTGTTTGTTGGTTTGTATGTTTGTTCGTGTGTTGGTTTTTTGGTGTGTTGGCTTTTGGTTTGTTGGTTTGTTGGCTTGTTGGTTTGTTGGTTTGTTGGTTTGTTGGTTTGTTGGTTTGTTGGTTTGTTGGTTTGTTGGTTTATTGGTTTGTTGGTTTGTTCGTTTGTTGGTTTTTTGGTTTGTTGGTTTGTTGGTTTGTTGGTTTGTTGGTTTGTTGGTTTGTTGGTTTGTTGGTTTGTTGGTTTGTTGGCTTGTTGGCTTGTTCGTTTGTTGGTTTGTTTGTTTCTTGGTTTGTTTGTTTGTTGGTTTGTTCGTTTGTTGGTTTGTGGGTTTGTTGGCTAGTTGGTTTGTTGGCTTGTTGGTTTGTTGGTTTCTTGGCTTGTTGGTTTGTTGGTTTGTTGGTTTGTTGGTTTGTTGGTTTGTTGGTTTGTTGGTTTGTTGGCTTGTTGGCTTTTTGGTTTGTTCGTTTGTTGGTTTGTTGGTTTGTTGGTTTGTTGGTTTGTTGGCTTGTTGGCTTGTTGGTTTGTTGGTTTGTTGGTTTGTTGGTTTGTTGATTTGTTGGTTTGTTGGTTTATTTGTTTGGTGGATTGTTGGTTTGTTGGTTTGTTGGCTTGTTGGTTTGTTGGTTTGTTGGTTTGTTGGTTTGGTGGTTGGTTGGTTTGTTGGTTTGTTGGTTTGTTGGTTTGTTGGTTTGTTGGTTTGTTTGTTTTTTGGTTTGTTGGCTTGTTGGTTTGTTGGTTTGTTGGTTTGTTCGTTTGCTGGTTTGTTGGTTTGTTGGTTTGTTGGTTTGTTGGTTTGTTGGTTTGTTGGTTTCTTGGCTTGTTGGTTTGTTGGTTTGTTGGTTTGTTGGTTTGTTGGTTTCTTGGTTTGTTGGTTTGTTGGTTTGTTCGTTTGTTCGTTTGTTGGCTTGTTGGTTTGTTGGCTTCTTGGCTTGTTGGTTTGCTGGTTTGTTGGTTTGTTGGTTTGTTGGTTTGTTGGCTTGTTGGTTTGTAGGTTTGTTGGTTTGTTCGTTTGTTGGTTTGATTGTTTATTTGTTTGTTGGTTTGTTTGTTTGTTTGTTTGTTCGTTTGTTGGCTTGTTGGTTTGTTGGCTTGTTGGCTTGTGGGTTTGTTGGTTTGTTGGTTTGTTGGTTTGTTGGTTTGTTGGTTTGTTGTTTTGTTCGTTTGTTTGGTTGTTGGTTTGTTTGTTTGTTAGTTTGTTGGTTTGTTGGTTTGTTGGTTTGTTGGTTTGTTGGTTTACTGGTTTGTTGGTTTGTTTGTTTTTTGGTTTGTTCGTTTGTTGGCTTATTGGTTTGTTGGCTTGTTGGCTTGTTGGCTTGTTGGTTTATTGGTTTTTTGGTTTGATGGCTTGTTGGTTTGTTGGTTTGTTGGTTTGGTGGTTTGTTGGTTTGTTGGCTTGTTGGTTTGTTGGTTTGTTGGTTTGTTGGTTTGTTGGTTTGCAGGTTTGCTGGTTTGTTGGTTTGTTGGTTTGTTGGTTTGTTGGTTTGTTGGTTTGTTGGTTTGTTGGTTTGTTGGTTTGTTAGCTTGTTGGTTTGTTGGTTTGTTGGTGTGTTGGCTTATTCGTTTGTTGACTTGTTGGTTTGTTGGTTTGTTGGTTTGTTGGTTTGTTGGTTTGTTGGTTTGTTGGTTTGTTGGTTTGTTGGTTTGTTGGTTTGTTGGTTTGTTCGTTTGTTGGTTTGTTGGTTTGTTGGTTTGTTGGTTTGTTGGTTTACTGGTTTGTTGGTTTGTTTGTTTGTTGGTTTGTTCGTTTGTTGGCTTGTTGGTTTGTTGGCTTGTTGGCTTGTTGGCTTGTTGGTTTATTGGTTTTTTGGTTTGTTGGCTTGTTGGTTTGTTGGTTTGTTGGTTTGGTGGTTTGTTGGTTTGTTGGCTTGTTGGTTTGTTGGTTTGTTGGTTTGTTAGTTTGTTGGTTTGCTGGTTTGCTGGTTTGTTGGTTTGTTGGTTTGTTGGTTTGTTGGTTTGTTGGTTTGTTGGTTTGTTGGTTTGTTGGTTTGTTGGCTTGTTGGTTTGTTGGTTTGTTGGTGTGTTGGCTTATTCGTTTGTTCGTTTGTTGGTTTGTTGGTTTGTTGGTTTGTTGGTTTGTCAGTTTGTTGGTTTGTTTGTTTGTTGGTTTGTCCGTTTGTTGGCTTGTTGGTTTGTTGGTTATTTGGTTTGTTGGTTTGTTGGTTTGTTGGCTTGTTGGTTTGTTAGTTTTTGGTTTATTTGTTTTTTGGTTTGTTGGCTTGTTGTTTTGTTGGTTTGTTGGTTTGTTGGTCTGTTGGTTTGTTCGTTTGTTGGTTTGTTGGTTTGTTGGCTTGTTGGTTTGTTAGTTTGTTGGTTTGTTGGTTTGTTGCTTTGTTGGCTTGTTGGTTTGTTGGTTTGTTGGTTTGTTGGTTTGTTGGTTTGTTGGTTTGTTGGTTTGATGGTTTGTTGGTTTGTTGGTTTGTTGGCTTGTTGGTTTGTTCGTTTGTTGGTTTGTAGGTTTGTTGGTTTTTTGGTTTGTTGGCTTGTCGGTTTGTTGGTTTGTTGGTTTGTTGATTTGTTGGTTTATTGGTTTGCTGGTTTGCTGGTTTGTTGTATTGTTGGTTTTTTGGTTTGTTGGTTTGTTGGCTTGTTGGTTCGTTGGTTTGCTGGTTTGTTGGTTTGTTAGTTTGTTCGTTTGTTGGCTTGTTGGTTTGTTGGCTTGTTGGCTTGTTGGTTTGTTGGTTTGTTGGTTTGTTGGTTTGTTGGTTTGTTGGTTTGTTGGTTTGTTAGCTTGTTGGTTTGTTGGTTTGTTGGTTTGTTGGTCTGTTGGTTTGTTCGTTTGTTGGTTTGTTGGTTTGTTGGCTTGTTGGTTTGTTAGTTTGTTGGTTTGTTGGTTTTTTGCTTTGTTGGCTTGTTGGTTTGTTGGTTTGTTGGTTTGTTGGTTTGTTGGTTTGTTGGTTTGTTGGTTTGTTGGTTTGATGGTTTGTTGGTTTGTTGGTTTGTTGGCTTGTTGGTTTGTTCGTTTGTTGGTTTGTAGGTTTGTTGGTTTTTTGGTTTGTTGGCTTGTCGGTTTGTTGGTTTGTTGGTTTGTTGATTTGTTGGTTTATTGGTTTGCTGGTTTGCTGGTTTGTTGGTTTGTTGGTTTTTTGGTTTGTTGGTTTGTTGGGTTGTTGGTTCGTTGGTTTGCTTGTTTGTTGGTTTGTTAGTTTGTTCGTTTGTTGGCTTGTTGGTTTCTTGGCTTGTTGGCTTGTTGGTTTGTTGGTTTGTTGGTTTATTGGTTTGTTGGTTTGTTGGTTTGTTGGTTTGTTGGTTTGTTGGTTTGTTGGTTTGTTTGTTTGTTGGTTTGTTGGTTTGTTCGTGTGTTGGTTTTTTGGTGTGTTGGCTTTTGGTTTGTTGGTTTGTTGGCTTGTTGGCTTGTTGGCTTTTTGGTTTGTTCGTTTGTTGGTTTGTTGGTTTGTTGGTTTGTTGGTTTGTTGGCTTGTTGGCTTGTTGATTTGTTGGTTTGTTGGTTTGTTGGTTTGTTGATTTGCTGGTTTGTTGGTTTATTTGTTTGGTGGATTGTTGGTTTGTTGGTTTGTTGGTTTGTTGGTTTGTTGGTTTGTTGGCTTGTTGGTTTGTTGGTTTGTTGGTGTGTTGGCTTATTCGTTTGTTCGTTTGTTGACTTGTTGGTTTGTTGGTTTGTTGGTTTGTTGGTTTATTGGTTTGTTGGTTTGCTGGTTTGTTGGTTTGTTGGTTTGTTCGTTTGTTGGTTTGCTGGTTTGTTGGTTTGTTGGTTTGTTGGTTTATTGGTTTGTTGGTTTGTTTGTTTGTTGGTTTGTTCGTTTGTTGGCTTGTTGGTTTGTTGGCTTGTTGGCTTGTTGGCTTGTTGGTTTATTGGTTTTTTGGTTTGTTGGCTTGTTGGTTTGTTGGTTTGTTGGTTTGGTGGTTTGTTGGTTTGTTGGCTTGTTGGTTTGTTGGTTTGCTGGTTTGTTGGTTTGTTGGTTTGCTGGTTTGCTGGTTTGTTGGTTTGTTGGTTTGTTGGTTTGTTGGTTTGTTGGTTTGTTGGTTTGTTGGTTTGTTGGCTTGTTGGTTTGTTGGTTTGTTGGTGTGTTGGCTTATTCGTTTGTTCGTTTGTTGGTTTGTTGGTTTGTTGGTTTGTTGGTTTGTCAGTTTGTTGGTTTGTTTGTTTGTTGGTTTGTCCGTTTGTTGGCTTGTTGGTTTGTTGGTTATTTGGTTTGTTGGTTTGTTGGTTTGTTCGTTTGTTGGCTTTTTGGTTTGTTAGTTTTTGGTTTATTTGTTTTTTGGTTTGTTGGCTTGTTGTTTTGTTGGTTTGTTGGTTTGTTGGTCTGTTGGTTTGTTCGTTTGTTGGTTTGTTGGTTTGTTGGCTTGTTGGTTTGTTAGTTTGTTGGTTTGTTGGTTTGTTGCTTTGTTGGCTTGTTGGTTTGTTGGTTTGTTGGTTTGTTGGTTTGTTGGTTTGTTGGTTTGTTGGTTTGATGGTTTGTTGGTTTGTTGGTTTGTTGGCTTGTTGGTTTGTTCGTTTGTTGGTTTGTAGGTTTGTTGGTTTTTTGGTTTGTTGGCTTGTCGGTTTGTTGGTTTGTTGGTTTGTTGATTTGTTGGTTTATTGGTTTGCTGGTTTGCTGGTTTGTTGTATTGTTGTTTTTTTGGTTTGTTGGTTTGTTGGCTTGTTGGTTCGTTGGTTTGCTGGTTTGTTGGTTTGTTAGTTTGTTCGTTTGTTGGCTTGTTGGTTTGTTGGCTTGTTGGCTTGTTGGTTTGTTGGTTTGTTGGTTTGTTGGTTTGCTGGTTTGATGGTTTGTTGGTTTGTTGGTTTGTTGGCTTGTTGGTTTGTTCGTTTGTTGGTTTGTAGGTTTGTTGGTTTTTTGGTTTGTTGGCTTGTCGGTTTGTTGGTTTGTTGGTTTGTTGATTTGTTGGTTTATTGGTTTGCTGGTTTGCTGGTTTGTTGGTTTGTTGGTTTTTTGGTTTGTTGGTTTGTTGGCTTGTTGGTTCGTTGGTTTGCTTGTTTGTTGGTTTGTTAGTTTGTTCGTTTGTTGGCTTGTTGGTTTCTTGGCTTGTTGGCTTGTTGGCTTGTTGGTTTGTTGGTTTGTTGGTTTGTTGGTTTGTTGGTTTGTTGGTTTGTTGGTTTGTTGGTTTGTTGATTTGTTGGTTTGTTGGTTTGTTCATTTGTTGGTTTGTTTGTTTATTTGTTTGTTTGGTTTGTTGGTTTGTTGGTTTGTTGGTTTGTTGGTTTGTTGGTTTGTTGGTTTGTTTGTTTGTTGGTTTGTTGGTTTGTTCGTGTGTTGGTTTTTTGGTGTGTTGGCTTTTGGTTTGTTGGTTTGTTGGCTTGTTGGCTTGTTGGCTTTTTGGTTTGTTCGTTTGTTGGTTTGTTGGTTTGTTGGTTTGTTGGTTTGTTGGCTTGTTGGCTTGTTGGTTTGTTGGTTTGTTGGTTTGTTGGTTTGTTGATTTGCTGGTTTGTTGGTTTATTTGTTTGGTGGATTGTTGGTTTGTTGGTTTCTTGGTTTGTTGGTTTGTTCGTTTGTTGGTTTGTGGGTTTGTTGGCTAGTTGGTTTGTTGGCTTGTTGGTTTGTTGGTTTCTTGGCTTGTTGGTTTGTTGGTTTGTTCGTTTGTTGGTTTGTTGGTTTGTTGGTTTGTTGGTTTGTTGGCTTGTTGGCTTGTTGGTTTGTTGGTTTGTTGGTTTTTTGGTTTGTTGATTTGTTGGTTTGTTGGTTTATTTGTTTAATGGATTGTTGGTTTGTTGGTTTGTTGGTTTGTTGGCTTGTTGGTTTGTTGGTTTGTTGGTTTGTTGGTTTGGTGGTTTGTTGGTTTGTTGCTTTGTTGGTTTGTTGGTTTGTTGGTTTGTTTGTTTTTTGGTTTGTTGGCTTGTTGGTTTGTTGGTTTGTTGGTTTGTTCGTTTGTTGGTTTGTTGGTTTGTTGGTTTGTTGGTTTGTTGGTTTATTGGTTTGTTGGTTTGTTGGTTTGTTGGTTTCTTGGCTTGTTGGTTTGTTGGTTTGTTGGTTTGTTGGTTTGTTGGTTTGTTGGTTTCTTGGTTTGTTGGTTTGTTGGTTTGTTGGTTTGTTGGTTTGTTGGTTTGATGGCTTGTTGGTTCGTTGGTTTGCTGGTTTGTTGGTTTGTTCGTTTGTTCGTTTGTTGGCTTGTTGGTTTGTTGGCTTGTTGGCTTGTTGGTTTGCTGGTTTGTTGGTTTGTTGGTTTCTTGGTTTGTTGGCTTGTTGGTTTGTTGGTTTGTTGGTTTGTTCGTTTGTTGGTTTGATTGTTTATTTGTTTGTTGGTTTGTTGGTTTGTTTGTTTGTTCGTTTGTTGGCTTGTTGGTTTGTTGGCTTGTTGGCTTGTGGGTTTGTTGGTTTGTTGGTTTGTTGGTCTGTTGGTTTGTTGGTTTGTTGTTTTGTTCGTTTGTTTGGTTGTTGGTTTGTTTGTTTGTTAGTTTGTTGGTTTGTTGGTTTGTTGGTTTGTTGGTTTGTTGGTTTGTTGGTTTACTGGTTTGTTGGTTTGTTTGTTTGTTGGTTTGTTCGTTTGTTGGCTTGTTGGTTTGTGGGCTTGTTGGCTTGTTAGCTTGTTGGTTTATTGGTTTTTTGGTTTGTTGGCTTGTTGGTTTGTTGGTTTGTTGGTTTGGTGGTTTGTTGGTTTGTTGGCTTGTTGGTTTGTTGGTTTGTTGGTTTGTTGGTTTGTTGGTTTGCTGGTTTGCTGGTTTGTTGGTTTGTTGGTTTGTTGGTTTGTTGGTTTGTTGGTTTATTGGTTTGTTGGCTTGTTGGTTTGTTGGTTTGTTGGTGTGTTGGCTGATTCGTTTGTTCGTTTGTTGGTTTGTTGGTTTGTTGGTTTGTTGGTTTGTTGGTTTGTTGGTTTGTTGGTTTGTTGGTTTGTTCGTTTGTTGGTTTGTTGGTTTGTTGGTTTGTTGGTTTGTTGGTTTGTTGGTTTGTTGGTTTGTTGGTTTGTTGGTTTGTTCGTTTGTTGGTTTGTTGGTTTGTTAGTTTGTTGGTTTGTTGGTTTGTTTGTTTGTTGGTTTACTGGTTTGTTGGTTTGTTTGTTTGTTGGTTTGTTCGTTTGTTGGCTTGTTGGTTTGTTGGCTTGTTGGCTTGTTGGCTTGTTGGTTTATTGGTTTGTTGGTTTGTTGGCTTGTTGGTTTGTTTGGTTTTATGGTTTGTTGGTTTGTTAGTTTGTTGGTTTGTAGGTTTATTTGTTTGTTGGTTGGTTGGCTTGTTGGTTTGTTGGATTTTTGGTTTGTCAGTTTGTTGGTTTGTTTGTTTGTTGGTTTGTCCTTTTGTTGCCTTGTTGATTTGTTGGTTATTTGGTTTGTTGGTTTGTTGGTTTGTTGGCTTGTTGGTTTGTTAGTTTTTGGTTTATTTGTTTTTTGGTTTGTTGACTTGTTGTTTTGTTGGTTTGTTGGTTTGTTGGTCTGTTGGTCTGTTGGTTTGTTCGTTTGTTGGTTTGTTGGTTTGTTGGCTTGTTGGTTTGTTAGTTTGTTGGTTTGTTGGTTTGTTGCTTTGTTGGCTTGTTGGTTTGTTGGTTTGTTGGTTTGTTGGTTTGTTGGTTTGTTGGTTTGTTGGTTTGTTGGTTTGATGGTTTGTTGGTTTGTTGGTTTGTTGGCTTGTTGGTTTGTTCGTTTGTTGGTTTGTAGGTTTGTTGGTTTTTTGGTTTGTTGGCTTGTCGGTTTGTTGGTTTGTTGGTTTGTTGATTTGTTGGTTTATTGGTTTACTGGTTTGCTGGTTTGTTGGTTTGTTGGTTTTTTGGTTTGTTGGTTTGTTGGCTTGTTGGTTCGTTGGTTTGCTGGTTTGTTGGCTTGTTAGTTTGTTCGTTTGTTGGCTTGTTGGTTTGTTGGCTTGTTGGCTTGTTGGTTTGTTGGTTTGTTGGTTTGTTGGTTTGTTGGTTTGTTGGTTTGTTGGTTTGTTGGTTTGTTGGTTTGTTGGTTTGTTGGTTTGTTGGTTTGTTGGTTTGTTGGTTTGTTGGTTTGTTGGTTTGTTGGTTTGTTGGTTTGTTGGTTTGTTGGTTTGTTGGTTTGTTCATTTGTTGGTTTGTTTGTTTATTTGTTTGTTTGGTTTGTTGGTTTGTTGGTTTGTTGGTTTGTTGGTTTGTTGGTTTGTTGGTTCGTTTGTTTGTTGGTTTGTTGGTTTGTTCGTGTGTTGGTTTTTTGGTGTGTTGGCTTTTGGTTTGTTGGTTTGTTGGATTGTTGGTTTGTTGGTTTGTTGGTTTGTTGGTTTGTTGGTTTGTTGGTTTGTTGGTTTGTTGGTTTATTGGTTTGTTGGTTTGTTCGTTTGTTGGTTTTTTGGTTTGTTGGTTTGTTGGTTTGTTGGTTTGTTGGTTTGTTGGTTTGTTGGTTTGTTGGTTTGTTGGTTTCTTGGCTTGTTGGTTTGTTGGTTTGTTGGTTTGTTGGTTTGTTGGTTTCTTGGTTTGTTGGTTTGTTGGTTTGTTGGTTTGTTGGTTTGTTGGTTTGATGGCTTGTTGGTTCGTTGGTTTGCTGGTTTGTTGGTTTGTTCGTTTGTTCGTTTGTTGGCTTGTTGGTTTGCTGGCTTCTTGGCTTGTTGGTTTGCAGGTTTGTTGGTTTGTTGGTTTGTTGGTTTGTTGGCTTGTTGGTTTGTTGGTTTGTTGGTTTGTTCGTTTGTTGGTTTGATTGTTTATTTGTTTGTTGGTTTGTTTGTTTGTTTGTTTGTTCGTTTGTTGGCTTGTTGGTTTGTTGGCTTGTTGGCTTGTGGGTTTGTTGGTTTGTTGGTTTGTTGGTTTGTTGGTTTGTTGGTTTGTTGTTTTGTTCGTTTGTTTGGTTGTTGGTTTGTTTGTTTGTTAGTTTGTTGGTTTGTTGGTTTGTTGGTTTGTTGGTTTGTTGGTTTGTTGGTTTACTGGTTTGTTGGTTTGTTTGTTTGTTGGTTTGTTCGTTTGTTGGCTTATTGGTTTGTTGGCTTGTTGGCTTGTTGGCTTGTTGGTTTATTGGTTTTTTGGTTTGTTGGCTTGTTGGTTTGTTGGTTTGTTGGTTTGGTGGTTTGTTGGTTTGTTGGCTTGTTGGTTTGTTGGTTTGTTGGTTTGTTGGTTTGTTGGTTTGCTGGTTTGCTGGTTTATTGGTTTGTTGGTTTGTTGGTTTGTTGGTTTGTTGGTTTGTTGGTTTGTTGGTTTGTTGGTTTGTTGGTTTGTTGGCTTGTTGGTTTGTTGGTTTGTTGGTGTGTTGGCTTATTCGTTTGTTCGTTTGTTGACTTGTTGGTTTGTTGGTTTGTTGGTTTGTTGGTTTGTTGGTTTGTTGGTTTGTTGGTTTGTTGGTTTGTTGGTTTGTTGGTTTGTTCGTTTGTTGGTTTGTTGGTTTGTTGGTTTGTTGGTTTGTTGGTTTGTTGGTTTGTTGGTTTGTTGGTTTGTTGGTTTGTTCGTTTGTTGGTTTGTTGGTTTGTTGGTTTGTTGGTTTGTTGGTTTGTTTGTTTGTTGGTTTACTGGTTTGTTGGTTTGTTTGTTTGTTGGTTTGTTGGTTTGTTGGTTATTTGGTTTGTTGGTTTGTTGGTTTGTTGGCTTGTTGGTTTGTTAGTTTTTGGTTTATTTGTTTTTTGGTTTGTTGACTTGTTGTTTTGTTGGTTTGTTGGTTTGTTGGTCTGTTGGTCTGTTGGTTTGTTCGTTTGTTGGTTTGTTGGTTTGTTGGCTTGTTGGTTTGTTAGTTTGTTGGTTTGTTGGTTTGTTGCTTTGTTGGCTTGTTGGTTTGTTGGTTTGTTGGTTTGTTGGTTTGTTGGTTTGTTGGTTTGTTGGTTTGTTGGTTTGATGGTTTGTTGGTTTGTTGGTTTGTTGGCTTGTTGGTTTGTTCGTTTGTTGGTTTGTAGGTTTGTTGGTTTTTTGGTTTGTTGGCTTGTCGGTTTGTTGGTTTGTTGGTTTGTTGATTTGTTGGTTTATTGGTTTACTGGTTTGCTGGTTTGTTGGTTTGTTGGTTTTTTGGTTTGTTGGTTTGTTGGCTTGTTGGTTCGTTGGTTTGCTGGTTTGTTGGCTTGTTAGTTTGTTCGTTTGTTGGCTTGTTGGTTTGTTGGCTTGTTGGCTTGTTGGTTTGTTGGTTTGTTGGTTTGTTGGTTTGTTGGTTTGTTGGTTTGTTGGTTTGTTGGTTTGTTGGTTTGTTGGTTTGTTGGTTTGTTGGTTTGTTGGTTTGTTGGTTTGTTGGTTTGTTGGTTTGTTGGTTTGTTGGTTTGTTGGTTTGTTCATTTGTTGGTTTGTTTGTTTATTTGTTTGTTTGGTTTGTTGGTTTGTTGGTTTGTTGGTTTGTTGGTTTGTTGGTTTGTTGGTTTGTTTGTTTGTTGGTTTGTTGGTTTGTTCGTGTGTTGGTTTTTTGGTGTGTTGGCTTTTGGTTTGTTGGTTTGTTGGATTGTTGGTTTGTTGGTTTGTTGGTTTGTTGGTTTGTTGGTTTGTTGGTTTGTTGGTTTGTTGGTTTATTGGTTTGTTGGTTTGTTCGTTTGTTGGTTTTTTGGTTTGTTGGTTTGTTGGTTTGTTGGTTTGTTGGTTTGTTGGTTTGTTGGTTTGTTGGTTTGTTGGTTTCTTGGCTTGTTGGTTTGTTGGTTTGTTGGTTTGTTGGTTTGTTGGTTTCTTGGTTTGTTGGTTTGTTGGTTTGTTGGTTTGTTGGTTTGTTGGTTTGATGGCTTGTTGGTTCGTTGGTTTGCTGGTTTGTTGGTTTGTTCGTTTGTTCGTTTGTTGGCTTGTTGGTTTGTTGGCTTCTTGGCTTGTTGGTTTGCAGGTTTGTTGGTTTGTTGGTTTGTTGGTTTGTTGGCTTGTTGGTTTGTTGGTTTGTTGGTTTGTTCGTTTGTTGGTTTGATTGTTTATTTGTTTGTTGGTTTGTTTGTTTGTTTGTTTGTTCGTTTGTTGGCTTGTTGGTTTGTTGGCTTGTTGGCTTGTGGGTTTGTTGGTTTGTTGGTTTGTTGGTTTGTTGGTTTGTTGGTTTGTTGTTTTGTTCGTTTGTTTGGTTGTTGGTTTGTTTGTTTGTTAGTTTGTTGGTTTGTTGGTTTGTTGGTTTGTTGGTTTGTTGGTTTGTTGGTTTACTGGTTTGTTGGTTTGTTTGTTTGTTGGTTTGTTCGTTTGTTGGCTTATTGGTTTGTTGGCTTGTTGGCTTGTTGGCTTGTTGGTTTATTGGTTTTTTGGTTTGTTGGCTTGTTGGTTTGTTGGTTTGTTGGTTTGGTGGTTTGTTGGTTTGTTGGCTTGTTGGTTTGTTGGTTTGTTGGTTTGTTGGTTTGTTGGTTTGCTGGTTTGCTGGTTTATTGGTTTGTTGGTTTGTTGGTTTGTTGGTTTGTTGGTTTGTTGGTTTGTTGGTTTGTTGGCTTGTTGGTTTGTTGGTTTGTTGGTGTGTTGGCTTATTCGTTTGTTCGTTTGTTGACTTGTTGGTTTGTTGGTTTGTTGGTTTGTTGGTTTGTTGGTTTGTTGGTTTGTTGGTTTGTTGGTTTGTTGGTTTGTTGGTTTGTTCGTTTGTTGGTTTGTTGGTTTGTTGGTTTGTTGGTTTGTTGGTTTGTTGGTTTGTTGGTTTGTTGGTTTGTTCGTTTGTTGGTTTGTTGGTTTGTTGGTTTGTTGGTTTGTTGGTTTGTTGGTTTGTTTGTTTGTTGGTTTACTGGTTTGTTGGTTTATTTGTTTGTTGGTTTGTTCGTTTGTTGGCTTGTTGGTTTGTTGGCTTGTTGGCTTATTGGTTTGTTGGTTTATTGGTTTTTTGGTTTGTTGGCTTGTTGGTTTGTTGGTTTGTTGGTTTGTTGGTTTGTTGGTTTGTTGGTTTGTTCATTTGTTGGTTTGTTTGTTTATTTGTTTGTTTGGTTTGTTGGTTTGTTGGTTTGTTGGTTTGTTGGTTTGTTGGTTTGTTGGTTTTTTTGTTTGTTGGTTTGTTGGTTTGTTGGCTTGTTGGCTTGTTGGTTTGTTGGTTTGTTGGTTTGTTGGTTTGTTGGTTTGTTGGTTTGTTGGTTTGTTGGTTTGTTGGTTTGTTGGTTTGTTGGTTTGTTGGTTTGTTGGTTTGTTGGTTTGTTGGTTTGTTGGTTTGTTGGTTTGTTCATTTGTTGGTTTGTTTGTTTATTTGTTTGTTTGGTTTGTTGGTTTGTTGGTTTGTTCGTTTGTTGGCTTGTTGGTTTGTTGGCTTGTTGGCTTGTTGGCTTGTTGGTTTATTGGTTTTTTGGTTTGTTGGCTTGTTGGTTTGTTGGTTTGTTGATTTGTTGGTTTATTGGTTTGCTGGTTTGCTGGTTTGTTGGTTTGTTGGTTTTTTGGTTTGTTGGTTTGTTGGCTTGTTGGTTCGTTGGTTTGCTGGTTTGTTGGTTTGTTAGTTTGTTCGTTTGTTGGCTTGTTGGTTTGTTGGCTTGTTGGCTTGTTGGTTTGTTGGTTTGTTGGTTTGTTGGTTTGTTGGTTTGTTGGTTTGTTGGTTTGTTGGTTTGTTGGTTTGTTGGTTTGTTGGTTTGTTGGTTTGTTGGTTTGTTGGTTTGTTCGTTTGTTGGTTTGTTTGTTTGTTTGGTTTGTTGGTTTGTTGGTTTGTTGGTTTGTTGGTTTGTTGGTTTGTTGGTTTGTTGGTTTGTTTGTTTGTTGGTTTGTTGGTTTGTTCGTGTGTTGGTTTTTTGGTGTGTTGGCTTTTGGTTTGTTGGTTTGTTGGCTTGTTGGTTTGTTAGTTTGTTGGTTTGTTGGTTTGTTGGTTTGTTGGTTTGTTGGTTTGTTGGTTTGTTGGTTTGTTGGTTTGTTCGTTTGTTGGTTTTTTGGTTTGTTGGTTTGTTGGTTTGTTGGTTTGTTGGTTTGTTGGTTTGTTGGTTTGTTGGTTTGTTGGTTTGTTGGTTTGTTGGCTTGTTGGCTTGTTGGCTTGTTGGCTTGGTGGTTTGTTGGTTTGTTTGTTTGTTGGTTTGTTGGTTTGTTGGTTTGTTCGTTTGTTGGTTTGTGGGTTTGTTGGCTAGTTGGTTTGTTGGCTTGTTGGTTTGTTGGTTTCTTGGCTTGTTGGTTTGTTGGTTTGTTGGTTTGTTGGTTTGTTGGTTTGTTGGTTTGTTGGTTTGTTGGTTTGTTGGTTTGTTGGCTTGTTGGCTTTTTGGTTTGTTCGTTTGTTGGTTTGTTGGTTTGTTGGTTTGTTGGTTTGTTGGCTTGTTGGCTTGTTGGTTTGTTGGTTTGTTGGTTTGTTGGTTTGTTGATTTGTTGGTTTGTTGGTTTATTTGTTTGGTGGATTGTTGGTTTGTTGGTTTGTTGGCTTGTTGGTTTGTTGGTTTGTTGGTTTGTTGGTTTGGTGGTTTGTTGGTTTGTTGGTTTGTTGGTTTGTTGGTTTGTTGGTTTGTTGGTTTGTTTGTTTTTTGGTTTGTTGGCTTGTTGGTTTGTTGGTTTGTTGGTTTGTTCGTTTGTTGGTTTGTTGGTTTGTTGGTTTGTTCGTTTGTTGGTTTGTTGGTTTGTTGGTTTGTTGGTTTGTTGGTTTGTTGGTTTGTTGGTTTGTTGGTTTCTTGGCTTGTTGGTTTGTTGGTTTGTTGGTTTGTTGGTTTGTTGGTTTGTTAGTTTGTTGGTTTGTTGGTTTGTTGGTTTGATGGCTTGTTGGTTCGTTGGTTTGCTGGTTTGTTGGTTTGTTCGTTTGTTCGTTTGTTGGCTTGTTGGTTTGTTGGCTTGTTGGCTTGTTGGTTTGCTGGTTTGTTGGTTTGTTGGTTTGTTGGTTTGTTGGCTTGTTCAAGTGTTGGTTTGATTGTTTATTTGTTTGTTGGTTTGTTGGTTTGTTTGTTTGTTCATTTGTTGGCTTGTTGGTTTGTTCGCTTGTTGGCTTGTGGGTTTGTTGGTTTGTTGGTTTGTTGGTTTGTTGGTTTGTTGGTTTGTTGTTTTGTTCGTTTGTTTGGTTGTTGGTTTGTTTGTTTGTTAGTTTGTTGGTTTGTTGGTTTGTTGGTTTGTTGGTTTGTTGGTTTACTGGTTTGTTGGTTTGTTTGTTTGTTGGTTTGTTCGTTTGTTGGCTTGTTGGTTTGTTGGCTTGTTGGCTTGTTGGCTTGTTGGTTTATTGGTTTTTTGGTTTGTTGGCTTGTTGGTTTGTTGGTTTGTTGGTTTGGTGGTTTGTTGGTTTGTTGGTTTGTTGGTTTGTTGGTTTGTTGGTTTGCTGGTTTGCTGGTTTGTTGGTTTGTTGGTTTGTTGGTTTGTTGGTTTGTTGGTTTGTTGGTTTGTTGGTTTGTTGGCTTGTTGGTTTGTTGGTTTGTTGGTGTGTTGGCTTATTCGTTTGTTCGTTTGTTGACTTGTTGGTTTGTTGGTTTGTTGGTTTATTTGTTTGGTGGATTGTTGGTTTGTTGGTTTGTTGGCTTGTTGGTTTGTTGGTTTGTTGGTTTGTTGGTTTGGTGGTTTGTTGGTTTGTTGGTTTGTTGGTTTGTTGGTTTGTTGGTTTGTTTGTTTTTTGGTTTGTTGGCTTGTTGGTTTGTTGGTTTGTTGGTTTGTTCGTTTGTTGGTTTGTTGGTTTGTTGGTTTGTTCGTTTGTTGGTTTGTTGGTTTGTTGGTTTGTTGGTTTGTTGGTTTGTTGGTTTGTTGGTTTGTTGGTTTCTTGGCTTGTTGGTTTGTTGGTTTGTTGGTTTGTTGGTTTGTTGGTTTGTTGGTTTGTTGGTTTGTTGGTTTGTTGGTTTGATGGCTTGTTGGTTCGTTGGTTTGCTGGTTTGTTGGTTTGTTCGTTTGTTCGTTTGTTGGCTTGTTGGTTTGTTGGCTTGTTGGCTTGTTGGTTTGCTGGTTTGTTGGTTTGTTGGTTTGTTGGTTTGTTGACTTGTTCAATTGTTGGTTTGATTGTTTATTTGTTTGTTGGTTTGTTGGTTTGTTTGTTTGTTCATTTGTTGGCTTGTTGGTTTGTTGGCTTGTTGGCTTGTGGGTTTGTTGGTTTGTTGGTTTGTTGGTTTGTTGGTTTGTTGGTTTGTTGTTTTGTTCGTTTGTTTGGTTGTTGGTTTGTTTGTTTGTTAGTTTGTTGGTTTGTTGGTTTGTTGGTTTGTTGGTTTGTTGGTTTACTGGTTTGTTGGTTTGTTTGTTTGTTGGTTTGTTCGTTTGTTGGCTTGTTGGTTTGTTGGCTTGTTGGCTTGTTGGCTTGTTGGTTTATTGGTTTTTTGGTTTGTTGGCTTGTTGGTTTGTTGGTTTGTTCATTTGGTGGTTTGTTGGTTTGTTGGTTTGTTGGTTTGTTGGTTTGTTGGTTTGCTGGTTTGCTGGTTTGTTGGTTTGTTGGTTTGTTGGTTTGTTGGTTTGTTGGTTTGTTGGTTTGTTGGTTTGTTGGTTTGTTGGCTTGTTGGTTTGTTGGTTTGTTGGTGTGTTGGCTTATTCGTTTGTTCGTTTGTTGACTTGTTGGTTTGTTGGTTTGTTGGTTTGTTGGTTTGTTGGTTTGTTGGTTTGTTGGTTTGTTGGTTTGTTGGTTTGTTGGTTTGTTGGTTTGTTCGTTTGTTGGTTTGTTGGTTTGTTGGTTTGTTGGTTTGTTGGTTTGTTGGTTTGTTGGTTTGTTGGTTTGTTGGTTTGTTCGTTTGTTGGTTTGTTGGTTTGTTGGTTTGTTGGTTTGTTTGTTTGTTGGTTTACTGGTTTGTTGGTTTGTTTGTTTGTTGGTTTGTTCGTTTGTTGGCTTGTTGGTTTGTTGGCTTGTTGGCTTGTTGGCTTGTTGGTTTATTGGTTTTTTGGTTTGTTGGCTTGTTGGTTTGTTGGTTTGTTGGTTTGGTGGTTTGTTGGTTTGTTGGCTTGTTGGTTTGTTGGTTTGTTGGTTTGTTGGTTTGTTGATTTGCTGGTTTGTTGGTTTGTTGGTTTGTTGGTTTGTTGGTTTGTTGGTTTGTTGGCTTGTTGGCTTGTTGGTTTGTTGGTTTGTTGGTTTGTTGGTTTGTTGGTTTGTTGGTTTGTTGGTTTGTTGGTTTGTTGGTTTGTTGATTTGTTGGTTTGTTGGTTTGTTGGTTTGTTGGTTTGTTGGTTTGTTGGTTTGTTGGTTTGTTGGTTTGTTGGTTTGTTCATTTGTTGGTTTGTTTGTTTATTTGTTTGTTTGGTTTGTTGGTTTGTTGGTTTGTTCGTTTGTTGGCTTGTTGGCTTGTTGGCTTGTTGGCTTGTTGGCTTGTTGGTTTATTGGTTTTTTGGTTTGTTGGCTTGTTGGTTTGTTGGTTTGTTGATTTGTTGGTTTATTGGTTTGCTGGTTTGCTGGTTTGTTGGTTTGTTGGTTTTTTGGTTTGTTGGTTTGTTGGCTTGTTGGTTCGTTGGTTTGCTGGTTTGTTGGTTTGTTAGTTTGTTCGTTTGTTGGCTTGTTGGTTTGTTGGCTTGTTGGCTTGTTGGTTTGTTGGTTTGTTGGTTTGTTGGTTTGTTGGTTTGTTGGTTTGTTGGTTTGTTGGTTTGTTGGTTTGTTGGTTTGTTGGTTTGTTGGTTTGTTGGTTTGTTGGTTTGTTGGTTTGTTGGTTTGTTGGTTTGTTGGTTTGTTGGTTTGTTGGTTTGTTGGTTTGTTGGTTTGTTGGTTTGTTGGTTTGTTCATTTGTTGGTTTGTTTGTTTATTTGTTTGTTTGGTTTGTTGGTTTGTTGGTTTGTTGGTTTGTTGGTTTGTTGGTTTGTTGGTTTGTTTGTTTGTTGGTTTGTTGGTTTGTTCGTGTGTTGGTTTTTTGGTGTGTTGGCTTTTGAATTGTTGGTTTGTTGGCTTGTTGGTTTGTTGGTTTGTTGGTTTGTTGGTTTATTGGTTTGTTGGTTTGTTGGTTTGTTGGTTTGTTGGTTTGTTCGTTTGTTGGTTTTTTCGTTTGTTGGTTTGTTGGTTTGTTGGTTTGTTGGTTTGTTGGTTTGTTGGTTTGTTGGTTTGTTGGTTTGTTGGCTTGTTGGCTTGTTGGCTTGTTGGCTTGTTGGCTTGTTGGTTTGTAGATTTGTTTGTTTGTTGGTTTGTTGGTTTGTTGGTTTGTTCGTTTGTTGGTTTGTGGGTTTGTTGGCTAGTTGGTTTGTTGGTTTGTTGGTTTCTTGGCTTGTTGGTTTGTTGGTTTGTTGGTTTGTTGGTTTGTTGGTTTGTTGGTTTGTTGGCTTGTTGGCTTTTTGGTATGTTCGTTTGTTGGTTTGTTGGTTTGTTGGTTTGTTGGTTTGTTGGCTTGTTGGCTTGTTGGTTTGTTGGTTTGTTGGTTTGTTGGTTTGTTGATTTGTTGGTTTGTTGGTTTATTTGTTTGGTGGATTGTTGGTTTGTTGGTTTGTTGGCTTGTTGGTTTGTTGGTTTGTTGGTTTGTTGGTTTGGTGGTTTGTTGGTTTGTTGGTTTGTTGGTTTGTTGGTTTGTTGGTTTGTTTGTTTTTTGGTTTGTTGGCTTGTTGGTTTGTTGGTTTGTTGGTTTGTTCGTTTGTTGGTTTGTTGGTTTGTTGGTTTGTTGGTTTGTTGGTGTGTTGGTTTGTTGGTTTCTTGGCTTGTTGGTTTGTTGGTTTGTTGGTTTGTTGGTTTGTTGGTTTTTTGGTTTCTTGGTTTGTTGGTTTGTTGGTTTGTTGGTTTGTTGGTTTGTTGGTTTGATGGCTTGTTGGTTCGTTGGTTTGCTGGTTTGCTGGTTTGTTGGTTTGTTCGTTTGTTCGTTTGTTGGCTTGTTGGTTTGTTGGCTTGTTGGCTTGTTGGTTTGCTGGTTTGTTGGTTTGTTAGTTTGTTGGTTTGTTGGCTTGTTGGTTTGTTGGTTTGTTGGTTTGTTCGTTTGTTGGTTTGATTGTTTAATTGTTTGTTGGTTTGTTGGTTTGTTTGTTTGTTCGTTTGTTCGTTTGTTGGCTTGTTGGTTTGTTGGCTTGTTGGCTTGTGGGTTTGTTGGTTTGTTGGTTTGTTGGTTTGTTGGTTTGTTGTTTTGTTCGTTTGTTTGGTTGTTGGTTTGTTTGTTTGTTAGTTTGTTGGTTTGTTGGTTTTTTGGTTTGTTGGTTTGTTGGTTTACTGGTTTGTTGGTTTGTTTGTTTGTTGGTTTGTTCGTTTGTTGGCTTGTTGGTTTGTTGGCTTGTTGGCTTGTTGGTTTATTGGTTTTTTGGTTTGTTGGCTTGTTGGTTTGTGGGTTTGTTGGTTTGGTGGTTTGTTGGTTTGTTGGCTTGTTGGTTTGTTGGTTTGTTGGTTTGTTGGTTTGTTGGTTTGCTGGTTTGCTGGTTTGTTGGTTTGTTGGTTTGTTGGTTTGTTGGTTTGTTGGTTTGTTGGTTTGTTGGTTTGTTGGTTTGTTGGTTTGTTGGCTTGTTGGTTTGTTGGTTTGTTGGTGTGTTGGCTTATTCGTTTGTTCGTTTGTTGACTTGTTGGTTTGTTGGTTTGTTGGTTGGTTGGTTTGTTGGTTTGTTGGTTTGTTGGTTTGTTGGTTTGTTGGTTTGTTGGTTTGTTCGTTTGTTGGTTTGTTGGTTTGTTGGTTTGTTGGTTTGTTGGTTTGTTGGTTTGTTGGTTTGTTGGTTTGTTGGTTTGTTGGTTTGTTCGTTTGTTCGTTTGTTCGTTTGTTGGTTTGTTGGTTTGTTGGTTTGTTGCTTTGTTGGTTTGTTTGTTTGTTGGTTTACTGGTTTGTTGGTTTGTTTGTTTGTTGGTTTGTTCGTTTGTTGGCTTGTTGGTTTGTTGGCTTGTTGGCTTGTTGGCTTGTTGGTTTATTGGTTTTTTGGTTTGTTGGCTTGTTGGTTTGTTGGTTTGTTGGTTTGGTGGTTTGTTGGTTTGTTGGCTTGTTGGTTTGTTGGTTTGTTGGTTTGTTGGTTTGTTGGTTTGCTGGTTTGCTGGTTTGTTGGTTTGTTGGTTTGTTGGTTTGTTGGTTTGTTGGCTTGTTGGTTTGTTGGTTTGTTGGTGTGTTGGCTTATTCGTTTGTTCGTTTGTTGACTTGTTGGTTTGTTGGTTTACTGGTTTGTTGGTTTGTTTGTTTGTTGGTTTGTTCGTTTGTTGGCTTGTTGGTTTGTTGGCTTGTTGGGTTGTTGGCTTGTTGGTTTATTGGTTTTTTGGTTTGTTGGCTTGTTGGTTTGTTGGTTTGTTGGTTTGGTGGTTTGTTGGTTTGTTGGCTTGTTGGTTTGTTGGTTTGTTGGTTTGTTGGATTGTTGGTTTGCTGGTTTGCTGGTTTGTTGGATTGTTGGTTTGTTGGTTTGTTGGTTTGTTGGTTTGTTGGTTTGTTGGCTTGTTGGTTTGTTGGTTTGTTGGTGTGTTGGCTTATTCGTTTGTTCGTTTGTTGACTTGTTGGTTTGTTGGTTTGTTGGTTTGTTGGTTTGTTGGTTTGTTGGTTTGTTGGTTTGTTGGTTTGTTGGTTTGTTCGTTTGTTGGTTGGTAATTTGTTGGTTTGTTGGTTTGTTGGTTTGTTGGTTTGGTGGTTTGTTGGTTTGTTGGCTTGTTGGCTTGTTGGTTTGTTGGTTTGTTGGTTTGTTGGTTTGTTGGTTTGCTGGTTTGCTGGTTTGTTGGTTTGTTGGTTTGTTGGTTTGTTGGTTTGTTGGTTTGTTGGTTTGTTGGCTTGTTGGTTTGTTGGTTTGTTGGTTTGTTGGTGTGTTGGCTTATTCGTTTGTTCGTTTGTTGACTTGTTGGTTTGTTGACTTGTTGGTTTGTTGGTTTGTTGGTTTGTTGGTTTGTTGGTTTGTTGGTTTGTTGGTTTGTTGGTTTCTTGGTTTGTTCGTTTGTTGGTTTGTTGGTTTGTTGGTTTGTTGGTTTGTTGGTTTGTTGGTTTGTTGGTTTGTTGGTTTGTTGGTTTGTTGGTTTGTTGGTTTTTTGGTATGTTGGTTTGTTGGTTTGTTGGTTTGTTGGTTTGTTGGTTTGTTGGTTTGTTGGTTTGTTGGTTTGTTGGTTTGTTGGTTTGTTGGTTTGTTGGTTTGTTGGTCAGTTGGTTTGTTGGTTTGTTGGTTTGTTGGTTTGTTGGTTTGTTGGTTTGTTGATTTGTTGGCTTGTTGGTTTGTGGTTTGTTGGCTTGTTGGTTCGTTGGTATGCTGGTTTGTTGGTTTGTTCGTTTTTTCGTTTGTTGGCTTGTTGGTTTGTTTGCTTGTTGGATTGTTGGTTTGTTGGTTTGTTGGTTTGTTGGTTTGTTGGTTGGTTGGTTTGTTGGTTTGTTGGTTTGTTCGGTTGTTGGTTTGTTTTTTTATTTGTTTGTTGGTTTGTTCGTTTGTTGGTTTGTTGGTTTGTTCGCTTGTTGGCTTGTTGGTTTGTGCGTTTGTTGGTTTTTTGGTTTGTTGGTTTGTTGGTTTCTTGGTTTGTTCGTTTGTTGGTTTGTTCGTTTGTTGGTTTGTTGGTTTGTTGGTTTGTTGGTTTGTTGGTTTGTTCATTTGTTGGTTTGTTGGTTTGTTGGTTTGTTGGTTTGTTGGTTTGTTGGCTTGTTGGCTTGTTGGTTTGTTGGTTTGTTGGTTTGTTCGTTTGTTGGCTTGTTGGTTTGTTGGCTTGTTGGCTTGTTGGTTTGCTGGTATGTTGATTTGTTGGTTTGTTGGTTTGTTGGCTTGTTGGTTTGTTGGTTTGTTGGTTTGTTCGTTTGTTGGTTTGTTGGTTTGTTGGCTTGTTGGCTTGTTGGTTTGTTGGCTTGTTGGTTTGTTGGTTTGTTGGTGTGTTGGCTTAGTCGTTTGTTCGTTTGTTGACTTGTTGGTTTGTTGGTTTACTGGTTTGTTGGTTTGTTTGTTTGTTGGTTTGTTCGTTTGTTGGCTTGTTGGTTTGTTGGCTTGTTGGGTTGTTGGCTTGTTGGTTTATTGGTTGTTTGGTTTGTTGGCTTGTTGGTTTGTTGGTTTGTTGGTTTGGTGGTTTGTTGGTTTGTTGGCTTGTTTGTTTGTTGGTTTGTTGGTTTGTTGGTTTGTTGGTTTGCTGGTTTGCTGGTTTGTTGGTTTGTTGGTTTGTTGGTTTGTTGGTTTGTTGGTTTGTTGGTTTGTTGGTTTGTTGGTTTGTTGGTTTGTTGGTTTGTTGGTTTGTTCGTTTGTTCGTTTGTTGGTTTGTTGGTTTGTTGGTTTGTTGGTTTGTTGGTTTGTTTGTTTGTTGGTTTACTGGTTTGTTGGTTTGTTTGTTTGTTGGTTTGTTCGTTTGTTGGCTTGTTGGTTTGTTGGCTTGTTGGCTTGTTGGCTTGTTGGTTTATTGGTTTTTTGGTTTGTTGGCTTGTTGGTTTGTTGGTTTGTTGGTTTGGTGGTTTGTTGGTTTGTTGGCTTGTTGGTTTGTTGGTTTGTTGGTTTGTTGGTTTGTTGGTTTGCTGGTTTGCTGGTTTGTTGGTTTGTTGGTTTGTTGGTTTGTTGGTTTGTTGGCTTGTTGGTTTGTTGGTTTGTTGGTGTGTTGGCTTATTCGTTTGTTCGTTTGTTGACTTGTTGGTTTGTTGGTTTACTGGTTTGTTGGTTTGTTTGTTTGTTGGTTTGTTCGTTTGTTGGCTTGTTGGTTTGTTGGCTTGTTGGGTTGTTGGCTTGTTGGTTTATTGGTTTTTTGGTTTGTTGGCTTGTTGGTTTGTTGGTTTGTTGGTTTGGTGGTTTGTTGGTTTGTTGGCTTGTTGGTTTGTTGGTTTGTTGGTTTGTTGGATTGTTGGTTTGCTGGTTTGCTGGTTTGTTGGTTTGTTGGTTTGTTGGTTTGTTGGTTTGTTGGTTTGTTGGCTTGTTGGTTTGTTGGTTTGTTGGTGTGTTGGCTTATTCGTTTGTTCGTTTGTTGACTTGTTGGTTTGTTGGTTTGTTGGTTTGTTGGTTTGTTGGTTTATTGGTTTGTTGGTTTGTTGGTTTGTTCGTTTGTTGGTTTGTTAATTTGTTGGTTTGTTGGTTTGTTGGTTTGTTGGTTTGTTGGTTTGGTGGTTTGTTGGTTTGTTGGCTTGTTGGTTTGTTGGTTTGTTGGTTTGTTGGTTTGTTGGTTTGTTGGTTTGCTGGTTTGCTGGTTTGTTGGTTTGTTGGTTTGTTGGTTTGTTGGTTTGTTGGTTTGTTGGTTTGTTGGCTTGTTGGTTTGTTGGTTTGTTGGTGTGTTGGCTTATTCGTTTGTTCGTTTGTTGACTTGTTGGTTTGTTGGTTTGTTGGTTTGTTGGTTTGTTGGTTTGTTGGTTTGTTGGTTTGTTGGTTTGTTGGTTTCTTGGTTTGTTCGTTTGTTGGTTTGTTGGTTTGTTGGTTTGTTGGTTTGTTGGTTTGTTGGTTTGTTGGTTTGTGTGTTTGTTGGTTTGTTGGTTTGTTGGTTTGTTGGTTTGTTGGTTTGTTGGTTTGTTGGTTTTTTGGTATGTTGGTTTGTTAGTTTGTTGGTTTGTTGGTTTGTTGGTTTGTTGGTTTGTTGGTTTGTTGGTTTGTTGGTTTGTTGGTTTGTTGGTTTGTTGGTCAGTTGGTTTGTTGGTTTGTTGGTTTGTTGGTTTGTTGATTTGTTGGCTTGTTGGTTTGTGGTTTGTTGGCTTGTTGGTTCGTTGGTATGCTGGTTTGTTGGTTTGTTCGTTTTTTCGTTTGTTGGCTTGTTGGTTTGTTTGCTTGTTGGCTTGTTGGTTTGTTGGTTTGTTGGTTTGTTGGTTTGTTGGTTGGTTGGTTTGTTGGTTTGTTGGTTTGTTCGGTTGTTGGTTTGTTTTTTTATTTGTTTGTTGGTTTGTTCGTTTGTTGGTTTGTTGTTTTGTTCGCTTGTTGGCTTGTTGGTTTGTGCGTTTGTTGGTTTTTTGGTTTGTTGGTTTGTTGGTTTCTTGGTTTGTTCGTTTGTTGGTTTGTTCGTTTGTTGGTTTGTTGGTTTGTTGGTTTGTTGGTTTGTTGGTTTGTTCATTTGTTGGTTTGTTGGTTTGTTGGTTTGTTGGTTTGTTGGTTTGTTGGCTTGTTGGCTTGTTGGTTTGTTGGTTTGTTGGTTTGGTCGTTTGTTGGCTTGTTGGTTTGTTGGCTTGTTGGCTTGTTGGTTTGCTGGTTTGTTGATTTGTTGGTTTGTTGGTTTGTTGGCTTGTTGATTTGTTGGTTTGTTGGTTTGTTCGTTTGTTGGTTTGATTGTTTATTTGTTTGTTGGTTTGTTTGTTTGTTCGTTTGTTGGCTTGTTGGTTTGTTGGCTTGTTGGCTTGTGGGTTTGTTGGTTTGTTGGTTTGTTGGTTTGTTGGTTTGTTGGTTTGTTGTTTTGTTGGTTTTTTTGGTTGTTGGTTTGTTTGTTTGTTAGTTTGTTGGTTTGTTGGTTTGTTGGTTTGTTGGTTTACTGGTTTGTTTGTTTGTTGGTTTTTTCGTTTGTTGGCTTGTTGGTTTGTTGGCTTGTTGGCTTGTTGGTTTGTTGGCTTGTTGGTTTGTTGGTTTGTTGGTGTGTTGGCTTAGTCGTTTGTTCGTTTGTTGACTTGTTGGTTTGTTGGTTTACTGGTTTGTTGGTTTGTTTGTTTGTTGGTTTGTTCGTTTGTTAGCTTGTTGGTTTGTTGGCTTGTTGGGTTGTTGGCTTGTTGGTTTATTGGTTGTTTGGTTTGTTGGCTTGTTGGTTTGTTGGTTTGTTGGTTTGGTGGTTTGTTGGTTTGTTGGCTTGTTTGTTTGTTGGTTTGTTGGTTTGTTGGTTTGTTGGTTTGCTGGTTTGCTGTTTGTTGGTTTGTTGGTTTGTTGGTTTCTTGGTTTGTTGGTTTGTTGGTTTGTTGGCTTGTTGGTTTGTTGGTTTGTTGGTGTGTTGGCTTATTCGTTTGTTCGTTTGTTGACTTGTTGGTTTGTTGGGTTGTTGGTTTGTTGGTTTGTTGGTTTGTTGGTTTGTTGGTTTGTTGGTTTGTTGTTTTGTTCGTTTGTTGGTTTGTTGGTTTGTTAATTTGTTGGTTTGTTGGTTTGTTGGTTTGTTGGTTTGTTGGTTTGGTGGTTTGTTGGTTTGTTGGCTTGTTGGTTTGTTGGTTTGTTGGTTTGTTGGTTTATTGGTTTGCTGGTTTGCTGGTTTGTTGGTTTGTTGGTTTGTTGGTTTGTTGGTTTGTTGGTTTGTTGGCTTGTTGGTTTGTTGGTTTGTTGGTGTGTTGGCTTATTCGTTTGTTCGTTTGTTGACTTGTTGGTTTGTTGGTTTGTTGGTTTGTTGGTTTGTTGGTTTGTTGGTTTGTTGGTTTGTTGGTTTGTTGGTTTGTTCGTTTGTTGGTTTGTTGGTTTGTTGGTTTGTTGGTTTGTTGGTTTGTTGGTTTGTTGGTTTGTTGGTTTGTTGGTTTTTTGGTATGTTGGTTTGTTGGTTTGTTGGTTTGTTGGTTTGTTGGTTTGTTGGTTTGTTGGTTTGTTGGTTTGTTGGTTTGTTGGTCTGTTGGTTTGTTGGTTTGTTGGTTTGTTGGTTTGTTGGTTTGTTGGTTTGTTGATTTGTTGGCTTGTTGGTTTGTGGTTTGTTGGCTTGTTGGTTCGTTGGTATGCTGGTTTGATGTATTGCTCGTTTTTTCGTTTGTTGGCTTGTTGGTTTGTTTGCTTGTTGGCTTGTTGGTTTGTTGGTTTGTTGGTTTGTTGGTTTGTTGGTTGGTTGGTTTGTTCGTTTGTTGGTTTGTTCGGTTGTTGGTTTGTTTTTTTATTTGTTTGTTGGTTTGTTCGTTTGTTGGCTTGTTGGTTTGTTCGCTTGTTGGCTTGTTGGTTTGTGCGTTTGTTGGTTTTTTGGTTTGTTGTTTTGTTTTTTTCTTGGTTTGTTCGTTTGTTGGTTTGTTCGTTTGTTGGTTTGTTGGTTTGTTGGTTTGTTGGTTTGTTGGTTTGTTCATTTGTTGGTTTGTTGGTTTGTTGGTTTGTTGGTTTGTTGGCTTGTTGGCTTGTTGGTTTGTTGGTTTGTTGGTTTGTTCGTTTGTTGGCTTGTTGGTTTGTTGGCTTGTTGGCTTGTTGGTTTGCTGGTTTGTTGATTTGTTGGTTTGTTGGTTTGTTGGCTTGTTGGTTTGTTGGTTTGTTGGTTTGTTCGTTTGTTGGTTTGATTGTTTATTTGTTTGTTGGTTTGTTTGTTTGTTCGTTTGTTGGCTTGTTGGTTTGTTGGCTTGTTGGCTTGTGGGTTTGTTGGTTTGTTGGTTTGTTGGTTTGTTGGTTTATTGTTTTGTTGGTTTTTTTGGTTGTTGGTTTGTTTGTTTGTTAGTTTGTTGGTTTGTTGGTTTGTTGGTTTGTTGGTTTGTTGGTTTACTGGTTTGTTTGTTTGTTGGTTTGTTCATTTGTTGGCTTGTTGGTTTGTTGGCTTGTTGGCTTGTTGGTTTATTGGGTTTTTGGTTTGTTGGCTTGTTGGTTTGTTGGTTTGTTGGTTTGGTGGTTTGTTGGTTTGTTGGCTTGTTGGTTTGTTGGTTTGTTGGTTTGTTGGTTTGTTGGTTTGCTGGTTTGTTGGTTTGTTGGTTTGTCGGTTTGTTGGTTTGTTGGTTTGTTGGTTTGTTGGTTTGTTGGTTTGTTGGCTTGTTGGTTTGTTGGTTTGTTGGTGTGTTGGTTTGTTGGTGTGTTGGCTTATTCGTTTGTTGACTTGTTGGTTTGTTGGCTTGTTGGTTTGTTGGTTTGTTGGTTTGTTGGTTTGTTGGTTTGTTCGTTTGTTGGCTTGTTGGTTTGTTGGTTTGTTGGTTTGTTGGTTTGCTGGTTTGCTGGTTTGTTGGCTTGTTGGTTTGTTGGTTTGTTGGTGTGTTGGCTTATTCGTTTGTTCGTTTGTTGACTTGTTGGTTTGTTGGTTTACTGGTTTGTTGGTTTGTTTGTTTGTTGGTTTGTTCGTTTGTTGGCTTGTTGGTTTGTTGGCTTGTTGGGTTGTTGGCTTGTTGGTTTATTGGTTTTTTGGTTTGTTGGCTTGTTGGTTTGTTGGTTTGTTGGTTTGGTGGTTTGTAGGTTTGTTGGCTTGTTGGTTTGTTGGTTTGTTGGTTTGTTGGATTGTTGGTTTGCTGGTTTGCTGGTTTGTTGGTTTGTTGGTTTGTTGGTTTGTTGGTTTGTTGGTTTGTTGGTTTGTTGGCTTGTTGGTTTGTTGGTTTGTTGGTGTGTTAACTTATTCGTTTGTTCGTTTGTTGACTTGTTGGTTTGTTGGTTTGTTGGTTTGTTGGTTTGTTGGTTTGTTGGTTTGTTGGTTTGTTGGTTTGTTGGTTTGTTCGTTTGTTGGTTTGTTAATTTGTTGGTTTGTTGGTTTGTTGGTTTGTTGGTTTGTTGGTTTGGTGGTTTGTTGGTTTGTTGGCTTGTTGGTTTGTTGGTTTGTTGGTTTGTTGGTTTGTTGGTTTGTTGGTTTGCTGGTTTGCTGGTTTGTTGGTTTGTTGGTTTGTTGGTTTGTTGGTTTGTTGGTTTGTTGGTTTGTTGGCTTGTTGGTTTGTTGGTTTGTTGGTGTGTTGGCTTATTCGTTTGTTCGTTTGTTGACTTGTTGGTTTGTTGGTTTGTTGGTTTGTTGGTTTGTTGGTTTGTTGGTTTGTTGGTTTGTTGGTTTCTTGGTTTGTTCGTTTGTTGGTTTGTTGGTTTGTTGGTTTGTTGGTTTGTTGGTTTGTTGGTTTGTGTGTTTGTTGGTTTGTTGGTTTGTTGGTTTGTTGGTTTGTTGGTTTTTTGGTATGTTGGTTTGTTGGTTTGTTGGTTTGTTGGTTTGTTGGTTTGTTGGTTTGTTGGTTTGTTGGTTTGTTGGTTTGTTGGTTTGTTGGTCAGTTGGTTTGTTGGTTTGTTGGTTTGTTGGTTTGTTGGTTTGTTGGTTTGTTGATTTGTTGGCTTGTTGGTTTGTGGTTTGTTGGCTTGTTGGTTTGTTGGTATGCTGGTTTGTTGGTTTGTTCGTTTTTTCGTTTGTTGGCTTGTTGGTTTGTTTGCTTGTTGGCTTGTTGGTTTGTTGGTTTGTTGGTTTGTTGGTTTGTTGGTTGGTTGGTTTGTTCGCTTGTTGGCTTGTTGGTTTGTGCGTTTGTTGGTTTCTTGGTTTGTTCGTTTGTTGGTTTGTTCGTTTGTTGGTTTGTTGGTTTGTTGGTTTGTTGGTTTGTTGGTTTGTTGGTTTGTTCATTTGTTGGTTTGTTGGTTTGTTGGTTTGTTGGTTTGTTGGTTTGTTGGCTTGTTGGCTTGTTGGTTTGTTGGTTTGTTGGTTTGTTCGTTTGTTGGCTTGTTGGTTTGTTGGCTTGTTGGCTTGTTGGTTTGCTGGTTTGTTGATTTGTTGGTTTGTTGGTTTGTTGGCTTGTTGGTTTGTTGGTTTGTTGGTTTGTTCGTTTGTTGGTTTGATTGTTTATTTGTTTGTTGGTTTGTTTGTTTGTTCGTTTGTTGGCTTGTTGGTTTGTTGGCTTGTTGGCTTGTGGGTTTGTTGGTTTGTTGGTTTGTTGGTTTGTTGGTTTGTTGGTTTGTTGTTTTGTTGGTTTTTTTGGTTGTTGGTTTGTTTGTTTGTTAGTTTGTTGGTTTGTTGGTTTGTTGGTTTGTTGGTTTACTGGTTTGTTTGTTTGTTGGTTTTTTCGTTTGTTGGCTTGTTGGTTTGTTGGCTTGTTGGCTTGTTGGTTTGTTGGCTTGTTGGTTTGTTGGTTTGTTGGTGTGTTGGCTTAGTCGTTTGTTCGTTTGTTGACTTGTTGGTTTGTTGGCTTACTGGTTTGTTGGTTTGTTTGTTTGTTGGTTTGTTCGTTTGTTGGCTTGTTGGTTTGTTGGCTTGTTGGGTTGTTGGCTTGTTAGTTTATTGGTTGTTTGGTTTGTTGGCTTGTTGGTTTGTTGGTTTGTTGGTTTGGTGGTTTGTTGGTTTGTTGGCTTGTTTGTTTGTTGGTTTGTTGGTTTGTTGGTTTGTTGGTTTGCTGGTTTGCTGGTTTGTTGGTTTGTTGGTTTGTTGGTTTGTTGGTTTGTTGGTTTGTTGGTTTGTTGGCTTGTTGGTTTGTTGGTTTGTTGGTGTGTTGGCTTATTCGTTTGTTCGTTTGTTGACTTGTTGGTTTGTTGGTTTGTTGGTTTGTTGGTTTGTTGGTTTGTTGGTTTGTTGGTTTGTTGGTTTGTTCGTTTGTTGGTTTGTTAATTTGTTGGTTTGTTGGTTTGTTGGTTTGTTGGTTTGTTGGTTTGGTGGTTTGTTGGTTTGTTGGCTTGTTGGTTTGTTGGTTTGTTGGTTTGTTGGTTTATTGGTTTGCTGGTTTGCTGGTTTGTTGGTTTGTTGGTTTGTTGGTTTGTTGGTTTGTTGGTTTGTTGGCTTGTTGGTTTGTTGGTTTGTTGGTGTGTTGGCTTATTCGTTTGTTCGTTTGTTGACTTGTTGGTTTGTTGGTTTGTTGGTTTGTTGGTTTGTTGGTTTGTTGGTTTGTTGGTTTGTTGGTTTGTTGGTTTGTTGGTTTGTTGGTTTGTTCGTTTGTTGGTTTGTTGGTTTGTTGGTTTGTTGGTTTGTTGGTTTGTTGGTTTGTTGGTTTGTTGGTTTTTTGGTATGTTGGTTTGTTGGTTTGTTGGTTTGTTGGTTTGTTGGTTTGTTGGTTTGTTGGTTTGTTGGTTTGTTGGTTTGTTGGTTTGTTGGTCTGTTGGTTTGTTGGTTTGTTGGTTTGTTGGTTTGTTGGTTTGTTGGTTTGTTGATTTGTTGGCTTGTTGGTTTGTGGTTTGTTGGCTTGTTGGTTCGTTGGTATGCTGGTTTGTTGTATTGTTCGTTTTTTCGTTTGTTGGCTTGTTGGTTTGTTTGCTTGTTGGCTTGTTGGTTTGTTGGTTTGTTGGTTTGTTGGTTTGTTGGTTGGTTGGTTTGTTCGTTTGTTGGTTTGTTCGGTTGTTGGTTTGTTTTTTTATTTGTTTGTTGGTTTGTTCGTTTGTTGGCTTGTTGGTTTGTTCGCTTGTTGGCTTGTTGGTTTGTGCGTTTGTTGGTTTTTTGGTTTGTTGTTTTGTTTTTTTCTTGGTTTGTTCGTTTGTTGGTTTGTTCGTTTGTTGGTTTGTTGGTTTGTTGGTTTGTTGGTTTGTTGGTTTGTTCATTTGTTGGTTTGTTGGTTTGTTGGTTTGTTGGTTTGTTGGCTTGTTGGCTTGTTGGTTTGTTGGTTTGTTGGTTTGTTCGTTTGTTGGCTTGTTGGTTTGTTGGCTTGTTGGCTTGTTGGTTTGCTGGTTTGTTGATTTGTTGGTTTGTTGGTTTGTTGGCTTGTTGGTTTGTTGGTTTGTTGGTTTGTTCGTTTGTTGGTTTGATTGTTTATTTGTTTGTTGGTTTGTTTGTTTGTTCGTTTGTTGGCTTGTTGGTTTGTTGGCTTGTTGGCTTGTGGGTTTGTTGGTTTGTTGGTTTGTTGGTTTGTTGGTTTGTTGGTTTGTTGTTTTGTTGGTTTTTTTGGTTGTTGGTTTGTTTGTTTGTTAGTTTGTTGGTTTGTTGGTTTGTTGGTTTGTTGGTTTGTTGGTTTACTGGTTTGTTTGTTTGTTGGTTTGTTCGTTTGTTGGCTTGTTGGTTTGTTGGCTTGTTGGCTTGTTGGTTTATTGGGTTTTTGGTTTGTTGGCTTGTTGGTTTGTTGGTTTGTTGGTTTGGTGGTTTGTTGGTTTGTTGGCTTGTTGGTTTGTTGGTTTGTTGGTTTGTTGGTTTGTTGGTTTGTTGGTTTGCTGGTTTGTTGGTTTGTTGGTTTGTTGGTTTGTTGGTTTGTTGGTTTGTTGGTTTGTTGGTTTGTTGGCTTGTTGGTTTGTTGGTTTGTTGGTTTGTTGGTTTGTTGGTGTGTTGGCTTATTCGTTTGTTGACTTGTTGGTTTGTTGGCTTGTTGGTTTGTTGGTTTGTTGGTTTGTTGGTTTGTTGGTTTGTTCGTTTGTTGGCTTGTTGGTTTGTTGGCTTGTTGGCTTGTTGGTTTGCTGGTTTGTTGATTTGTTGGTTTGTTGGTTTGTTGGCTTGTTGGTTTGTTGGTTTGTTGGTTTGTTCGTTTGTTGGTTTGATTGTTTATTTGTTTGTTGGTTTGTTTGTTTGTTCGTTTGTTGGCTTGTTGGTTTGTTGGCTTGTTGGCTTGTGGGTTTGTTGGTTTGTTGGTTTGTTGGTTTGTTGGTTTGTTGTTTTGTTGGTTTTTTTGGTTGTTGGTTTGTTTGTTTGTTAGTTTGTTGGTTTGTTGGTTTGTTTGTTTGTTGGCTTGTTGGTTTGTTCGCTTGTTGGCTTGTTGGTTTGTGCGTTTGTTGGTTTTTTGGTTTGTTGTTTTGTTTTTTTCTTGGTTTGTTCGTTTGTTGGTTTGTTCGTTTGTTGGTTTGTTGGTTTGTTGGTTTGTTGGTTTGTTGGTTTGTTCATTTGTTGGCTTGTTGGTTTGTTGGTTTGTTGGTTTGTTGGTTTGTTGGCTTGTTGGCTTGTTGGTTTGTTGGTTTGTTGGTTTGTTCGTTTGTTGGCTTGTTGGTTTGTTGGCTTGTTGGCTTGTTGGTTTGCTGGTTTGTTGATTTGTTGGTTTGTTGGTTTGTTGGCGTGTTGGTTTGTTGGTTTGTTGGTTTGTTCGTTTGTTGGTTTGATTGTTTATTTGTTTGTTGGTTTGTTAGTTTGTTCGTTTGTTGGCTTGTTGGTTTGTTGGCTTGTTGGCTTGTGGGTTTGTTGGTTTGTTGGTTTGTTGGTTTGTTGGTTTGTTGTTTTGTTGGTTTTTTTGGTTGTTGGTTTGTTTGTTTGTTAGTTTGTTGGTTTGTTGGTTTGTTGGTTTGTTGGTTTGTTGGTTTACTGGTTTGTTTGTTTGTTGGTTTGTTCGTTTGTTGGCTTGTTGGTTTGTTGGCTTGTTGGCTTGTTGGTTTATTGGGTTTTTGGTTTGTTGGCTTGTTGGTTTGTTGGTTTGTTGGCTTGGTGGTTTGTTGGTTTGTTGGCTTGTTGGTTTGTTGGTTTGTTGGTTTGTTGGTTTGTTGGTTTGCTGGTTTGTTGGTTTGTTGGTTTGTTGGTTTGTTGGTTTGTTGGTTTGTTGGTTTGTGGGCTTGTTGGTTTGTTGGTTTGTTGGTTTGTTGGTTTGTTGGTGTGTTGGCTTATTCGTTTGTTGACTTGTTGGTTTGTTGGCTTGTTGGTTTGTTGGTTTGCTGGTTTGTTGGTTTGTTGGTTTGTTGGTTTGTTGGTTTGCTGGTTTGTTGGTTTGTTGGTTTGTTGGTTTGTTGGTTTGTTGGTTTGTTGGTTTGTTGGTTTGTTGGTTTGTTGGTTTGTTGGTTTTTTGGTATGTTGGTTTATTGGTTTGTTGGTTTGTTGGTTTGTTGGTTTGTTGGTTTGTTGGTTTGATGGTTTGTTGGTTTGTTGGTTTGTTGGTTTGTTGATTTGTTGGCTTGTTGGTTTGTGGTTTGTTGGCTTGTTGGTTCGTTGGTATGCTGGTTTGTTGGTTTGTTGGTTTGTTGGTTGGTTGGTTTGTTGGTTTGTTGGTTTGTTCGGTTGTTGGTTTGTTTTTTTATTTGTTTGTTGGTTTGTTCGTTTGTTGGCTTGTTGGTTTGTTCGCTTGTTGGCTTGTTAGTTTGTGCGTTTGTCGGTTTTTTCGTTTGTTGGTTTGTTGGTTTGTTGGTTTGTTCGCTTGTTGGTTTGTTCGTTTGTTGGTTTGTTGGTTTGTTGGTTTGTTGGTTTGTTGGTTTGTTCATTTGTTGGTTTGTTGGTTTGTTGGTTTGTTGGTTTGTTGGTTTGTTGGTTTGTTGGTTTGTTGGTTTGTTGGTTTGTTGGTCTGTTGGCTTGTTGGTTTGTTGGCTTGTTGGTTTGTTGGTTTGTTGGTTTGTTGGTTTGTTGGTTTGTTGGTTTGTTGGTTTGTTGGTTTGTTGGTATGTTGGTTTGTTGGTTTGTTGGTTTGTTGGCTTGTTGGCTTGTTGGTTTGTTGGTTTGTTGGTTTGTTGGTTTGTTGGTTTGTTGGTTTGTTGGTTTGTTTGTTTGTTTGTTTGTTGGTTTGTTGGTTTGTTGGTTTGTTGGTTTGTTGGTTTGTGTGTTTGTTGGTTTGTGTGTTTGTTGGTTTGTTGGTTTGTTGGTTTGTTGGTTTGTTGGTTTGTTGGTTTGTTGGTTTGTTGGTTTGTTGGTTTGTTGGTTTGTTGGCTTGTTGGTTTGTTGGCTTGTTGGTTTGTTGGTTTGTTGGTTTGTTGGTTTGTTGGTTTGTTGGTTTGTTGGTTTGTTGGTTTGTTGGTTTGTTGGTTTGTTGGTTTGTTGGTTTGTTGGCTTGTTGGCTTGTTGGCTTGTTGGTTTGTTGGTTTGTTGGTTTGTTGGTTTGTTGGTTTGTTCGCTTGTTGGTTTGTTCGTTTGTTGGTTTGTTGGTTTGTTGGTTTGTTGGTTTGTTGGTTTGTTCATTTGTTGGTTTGTTGGTTTGTTGGTTTGTTGGTTTGTTGGTTTGTTGGTTTGTTGGTTTGTTGGTTTGTTTGTTTGTTTGTTTGTTGGTTTGTTGGTTTTTTGGTTTGTTGTTTTGTTGGTTTGTGTGTTTATTGGTTTGTTGGTTTGTTGGTTTGTTCGTTTGTTGGTTTGTTGGTTTATTTGTTTGATGGTTTCTTAGTTTGTTGGTTTGTTCATTTGTTGTATTGTTGGCTTGTTGGTTTGTTGGCTTGTTGGCTTGTTGGCTTGTTGGTTTGTTGGTTTGTTGGTGTGTTGGTTTTGTGGTTTGTTGGTTTGTTGGTTTGTTGGTTTGTTTGTTTGTTGGTTTGTTCGTTTGTTAGTTTGTTGGTTTATTTGTTTGTTGGTTTGTTGGTTTGTTCGTTTGTTCGTTTGTTGGCCTGTTGGTTTGTTGGTTTGTTGGTTTGTTGGTTTGTTGGTTTTTTGGTTTGTTCATTGGTTGGTTTGTTGGTTTGTTGGTTTGTTGGTTTGTTGGCTTGTTGGCTTGTTGGTTTGTTGGTTTGTTGGTTTGTTCGTTTGTTGGCTTGTCGGTTTGTTTGCTTGTTTGCTTGTTGGTTTGCTGGTTTGTTGATTTGTTGGTTTGTTGGTTTGTTGGCTTGTTGGTTTGTTGGTTTGTTGGTTTCTTCGTTTGTTGGTTTGTTGGTTTGTTGGTTTGTTGGTTTGTCGGTTTGTTCATTTGTTGGTTTGTTGGTTTGTTGGTTTGTTGGTTTGTTGGCTTGTTGGCTTGTTGGTTTGTTGGTTTGTTGGTTTGTTCGTTTGTTGGCTTGTTGGTTTGTTGGCTTGTTGTCTTGTTGGTTTGTTGGTTTGTTGATTTGTTGGTTTGTTGGTTTGTTGGTTTGTTGGTTTGTTGGTTTGTTGGTCTGTTGGTTTGTTGGTTTGTTGGTTTGTTGGTTTGTTGGTTTGTTGGTTTGTTGATTTGTTGGCTTGTTGGTTTGTGGTTTGTTGGCTTGTTGGTTCGTTGGTATACTGGTTTGTTGGTTTGTTGGTTTGCTGGTTGGTTGGTTTGTTGGTTTGTTGGTTTGTTCGGTTGTTGGTTTGTTTTTTTATTTGTTTGTTGGTTTGTTCGTTTGTTGGCTTGTTGGTTTGTTCGCTTGTTGGCTTGTTGGTTTGTGCGTTTGTTGGTTTTTTGGTTTGTTGGTTTGTTGGTTTGTTGGTTTGTTCGTTTGTTGGTTTGTTCGTTTGTTGGTTTGTTGGTTTGTTGGTTTGTTGGTTTGTTGGTTTGTTCATTTGTTGTTTTGTTGGTTTGTTGGTTTGTTGGTTTGTTGGTTTGTTGGTTTGTTGGTTTGTTGGTTTGTTGGTTTGTTGGTTTGTTGGTTTGTTGGTTTGTTGGTTTTTTAGTTTGTAGGTTTGTTGGCTTGTTGGTTTGTTGGCTTGTTGGTTTGTTGGTTTGTTGGTTTGTTGGTTTGTTGGTTTGTTGGTTTGTTGGTTTGTTGGTTTGTTGGTTTGTTGGTTTGTTGGTTTGTTGGTTTGTTGGTTTGTTGGCTTGTTGGCATGTTGGTTTGTTGGTTTGTTGGTTTGTTGGTTTGTTGGTTTGTTGGTTTGTTGGTTTGTTGGTTTGTTTGTTTGTTTGTTTGTTGGTTTGTTGGTTGGTTGGTTTGTTGGTTTGTTGGTTTGCGTGTTTGTTGGTTTGTTGGTTTGTTGGTTTGTTGGTTTGTTGGTTTGTTGGCTTGTTGGTTTGTTGGCTTGTTGGTTTGTTGGCTTGTTGGTTTGTTGGTTTGTTGGTTTGTTGGTTTGTTGGTTTGTTGGTTTGTTGGTTTGTTGGTTTGTTGGTTTGTTGGTTTGCTGGTTTGTTGGCTTGTTGGTTTGTTGGCTTGTTGGCTTGTGGGTTTGTTGGTTTGTTGGTTTGTTGGTTTGTTGGTTTGTTGGTTTGTTGGTTTGTTGGTTTGTTGGTTTGTTGGTTTGTTGGTTTGTTGGTTTGTTGGCTTGTTGGTTTGTTGGCTTGTTGGCTTGTGGGTTTGTTGGTTTGTTGGTTTGTTGGTTTGTTGGTTTGTTGGTTTGTTGTTTTGTTCGTTTGTTTGATTGTTGGTTTGTTTGTTTGTTAGTTTGTTGGTTTGTTGGTTTGTTGGCTTGTTGGCTTGTTGGTTTGTTGGTTTGTTGGTGTGTTGGTTTTTTGTTTTGTTGGTTTGTTGGTTTGTTGGTTTGTTGGTTTGTTGGTTTGTTGGTTTGTTCGTTTGTTAGTTTGTTGGTTTATTTGTTTGTTGGTTTGTTGGTTTGTTCGTTTGTTCGTTTGTTGGCTTGTTGGTTTGTTGGTTTGTTGGTTTGTTGGTTTGTTGGTTTGTTGGTTTGTTCATTTGTTGGTTTGTTGGTTTGTTGGTTTGTTGGCTTGTTGGCTTGTTGGTTTGTTGGTTTGTTGGTTTTTTCGTTTGTTGGCTTGTTGGTTTGTTGGCTTGTTGGCTTGTTGGTTTGCTGGTTTGTTGATTTGTTGGTTTGTTGGTTTGTTGGCTTGTTGGTTTGTTGGTTTTTTGGTTTCTTCGTTTGTTGGTTTGATTGTTTATTTGTTTGTTGGTTTGTTTGTTTGTTCGTTTGTTGGTTTGTTGGCTTGTTGGCTTGTTGGTTTGTTGGTTTGTTGGTTTGTTGGTTTGTTGGTTTGTTGGTTTGTTGGTTTGTTGGTTTGTTGGTTTGTTGGTTTGTTGGTTTGTTGGTTTGTTGGCTTGTTGTCTTGTTGGTTTGTTGGTTTGTTGGTTTGTTGGTTTGTTGGTTTGTTGGTTTGTTGGTTTGTTGGTTTGTTGGTTTGTTTGTTTGTTTGTTTGTTGGTTTGTTGGTTTGTTGGTTTGTTGATTTGTTGGTTTGTGTGTTTGTTGGTTTGTTGGTTTGTTGGTTTGTTGGTTTGTTGGTTTGTTGGTTTGTTGGTTTGTTGGTTTGTTGGCTTGTTGGTTTGTTGGTTTGTTGGTTTGTTGGTTTGTTGGTTTGTTGGTTTGTTGGCTTGTTGGCTTGTTGGTTTGTTGGTTTGTTGGTTTGTTGGTTTGTTGGTTTGTTGGTTTGTTGGTTTGTTGGTTTGTTGGTTTGTTGGTTTGTTGGTTTGTTTGTTTGTTTGTTTGTTTGTTTGTTGGTTTGTTGGTTTGTTGGTTTGTTGGTTTGTTGGTTTGTGTGTTTGTTGGTTTGTTGGTTTATTGGTTTGTTGGTTTGTTGGTTTGTTGGTTTGTTGGTTTGTTGGTTTGTTGGTTTGTTGGCTTGTTGGTTTGTTGGCTTGTTGGTTTGTTGGTTTGTTGGTTTGTTGGTTTGTTGGTTTGTTGGTTTGTTGGTTTGTTGGTTTGTTGGTTTGTTGGTTTGTTGGTTTGTTGGCTTGTTGGCTTGTTGGTTTGTTGGTTTGTTGGTTTGTTGGTTTGTTGGTTTGTTGGTTTGTTGGTTTGTTTGTTTGTTTGTTTGTTGGTTTGTTGGTTTGTTGGTTTGTTGGTTTGTTGGTTTGTGTGTTTGTTGGTTTGTTGGTTTGTTGGTTTGTTCGTTTGTTGGTTTGTTGGTTTATTTGTTTGATGGTTTCTTAGTTTGTTGGTTTGTTCATTTGTTGGTTTGTTGGCTTGTTGGTTTGTTGGCTTGTTGGCTTGTTGGTTTGTTGGTTTGTTGGTGTGTTGGTTTTTTGGTTTGTTGGTTTGTTGGTTTGTTGGTTTGTTGGTTTGTTCGTTTGTTAGTTTGTTGGTTTATTTGTTTGTTGGTTTATTGGTTTGTTCGTTTGTTCGTTTGTTGGCTTGTTGGTTTGTTGGTTTGTTGGTTTGCTGGTTTGTTGGTTTGTTCATTTGTTGGTTTGTTGGTTTGTTGGTTTGTTGGTTTGTTGGCTTGTTGGCTTGTTGGTTTGTTGGTTTGTTGGTTTGTTGGCTTGTTGGCTTGTTGGTTTACTGGTTTGTTGATTTGTTGGTTTGTTGGTTTGTTGGCTTGTTGGTTTGTTGGTTTGTTGGTTTCTTCGTTTGTTGGTTTGATTGTTTATTTGTTTGTTGGTTTGTTTGTTTGTTCGTTTGTTGGCTTGTTGGTTTGTTGGCTTGTTGGCTTGTGGGTTTGTTGGTTTGTTGGTTTGTTGGTTTGTTGGTTTGTTGGTTTGTTGTTTTGTTCGTTTGTTTGGTTGTTGGTTTGTTTGTTTGTTAGTTAGTTGGTTTGTTGGTTTGTTGGTTTGTTGTTTTGTTGGTTTGTTGGTTTACTGGTTTATTGGTTTGTTTGTTTGTTGGTTTGTTCGTTTGTTGGCTTGTTGGTTTGTTGGCTTGTTGGCTTGTTGGTTTATTGGTTTTTTGGTTTGTTGGTTTGTTGGTTTGTTGGTTTGCTGGTTTGTTGGTTTGTTGGTTTGTTGGTTTGTTGGTTTGTTGGTTTGTTGGCTTGTTGGTTTGTTGGTTTGTTGGTTTGTTGGTGTGTTGGCTTATTCGTTTGTTGGTTTGTTGGTTTGTTGGGTTTTTGGTATGTTGGTTTGTTGGTTTGTTGGTTTGTTGGTTTGTTGGTTTGTTGGTTTGTTGGTTTGTTTGTTTATTGGTTTGTTGGTTTGTTGGTTTGTTGGTTTGTTGGTTTGTTGGTTTGTTGGTTTGTTGGTTTGTGTGTTTGTTGGTTTGTTGGTTTGTTGGTTTGTTGGTTTGTTGGTTTGTTGGTTTGTTCGTTTGTTGGTTTGTTGGTTTATTTGTTTGATGGTTTCTTAGTTTGTTGGTTTGTTCATTTGTTGGTTTGTTGGCTTGTTGGTTTGTTGGTTTGTTGGTGTGTTGGTTTTTTGGTTTGTTGGTTTGTTGGTTTGTTGGTTTGTTGGTTTGTTGGTTTGTTCGTTTGTAAGTTTGTTGGTTTATTTGTTTGTTGGTTTGTTGGTTTGTTCGTTTGTTTGTTTGTTGGCTTGTTGGTTTGTTGGTTTGTTGGTTTGTTGGTTTGTTGGTTTGTTGGTTTGTTGGTTTGTTGGTTTGTTGGTTTGTTGGTTTGTTGGTTTGTTGGTTTGTTGGTTTGTTAGTTTGTTGGTTTGTTGGCTTGTTGGTTTGTTGGTTTGTTGGCTTGTTGGTTTGTTGGTTTGTTGGTTTGTTCGTTTGTTGGTTTTTTGGTGTGTTGGCTTTTGGCTTGTTGGTTTGTTGGTTTGTTGGCTTGTTGGTTTGTTGGTTTTTGGGTTTGTTGGTTTGTTGGTTTGTTGGTTTGTTGGTTTGTTCGTTTGTTGGTTTGTTGGCTTGTTGGCTCGTTAGCTTGTTGGTTTGTTGGTTTGTTGGTTTGTTGGTTTGTTGGTTTGTTGGTTTATTTGTTTGTAGGTTTGTTAGCTTGTTGGTTTGTTGGCTTGTTGGTTTGTCGGTTTGTTGGTTTGTTTGTTTGTTGGTTTGTCCGTTTATTGGCTTGTTGGTTTGTTGGTTTGTTGGTTAGTTGGTTTGTTGGTTTGTTGGTTTGTTGGTTTGTTGGTTCGTTGGATTGTTAGTTTTTTGGTTTGTTTGTTTTTTGGTATGTTGGCTTGTTGTTTTGTTGGTTTGTTGGTTTTTTGGTTTGTTGGCTTGTTGGTTTGTTGGTTTGTTGGTTTCTTGGTTTGTTGGCTTGTTGGTTTGTTGGTTTGTTGGTTAGTTGGTTTGTTGGTTTGTTGGTTTGTTGGCTTGTTGGTTTGTTGGTTTGTTGGTTTGTTGGCTTGTTGGTTCGTTGGTTTGCTGGTTTGTTGGTTTGATCGTTTGTTCGTTTGTTGGCTTGATGGTTTGTTGGCTTGTTGGCTTGTTGGTTTGTTGGTTTGTTGGTTTGTTGGTTTGTTGGTTTGTTGGTTTGTTGGTTTGTTGGTTTGTTGGTTTGTTGGTTTGTTGGGTTGTTGGTTTGTTGGTTTGTTGGTTTGTTGGTTTGTTGGTTTGTTGGTTTGTTGGTTTGTTGGTTTGTTGGTTTGTTCGTTTGTTGGTTTGTTTGTTTATTTGTTTGTTGGTTTGTTTGTTTGTTGGTTTGTTGGTTTGTTGATTTGTTGGTTTGTTGGTTTGTTTGTTTGTTGGTTTGTTCGTTTGTTGGTTTTTTGGTGTGTTAGTTTTTGGCTTGTTGGTTTGTTGGTTAGTTGGTTTGTTGGTTTGTTGGTCTGTTGGTTTGTTGGTTTGTTGGTTTGTTCGTTTGTTGGTTTGTTGGTTTGTTGGTTTGTTTGTTTGTTGGTTTGTTCGTTTGTTGGTTTTTTGGTGTGTTAGTTTTTGGCTTGTTGGTTTGTTGGTTAGTTGGTTTGTTGGTTTGTTGGTCTGTTGGTTTGTTGGTTTGTTGGTTTGTTCGTTTGTTGGTTTGTTGGCTTGTTGGCTTGTTGGTTTGTTGGTTTGTTGGTTTGTTGGTTTGTTGGTTTGTTGGTTTGTTGGTTTGTTGGTTTGTTGGTTTATTTGTTTGTTGGTTTGTTGGCTTGTTGGTTTGTTGGCTTGTTGGCTTGTTGGTTTGTTGGTTGGTTGGTTTGTTTGTTTGTTGGTTTGTCCGTTTGTTGGCTTGTTGGTTTGTTGGTTTGTTCGTTTGTTCGTTTGTTGGCTTGTTGGTTTGTTGGTTTGTTGGTTTGTTGGTTTGTTGGTTTGTTGGTTTGTTGGTTTGTTGGTTTGTTGGTTTGTTGGTTTGTTGGTTTGTTGGTTTGTTGGTTTGTTGGTTAGTTGGCTTGTTGGTTTGTTGGTTTGTTGGCTTGTTGGCCTGTTGGTTTGTTGGTTTATTGGTTTGTTGGTTTGTTGGTTTGTTTGTTTGTTTGTTTGTTCGTTTGTTGGCTTGTTGGTTTATTGGTTTGTTGGCTTGTTGGTCGGTTTGTTTGTTGGTTTGTGGGTTTGTTGGTTTGTTGGTTTGTTGGTTTGTTGGTTTGTTGGTTTGTTGGTTTGTTGGTTTGTTGGTTTGTTGGTTTGTTGGTTTGTTGGTTTGTTGGTTTGTTGGTTTGTTGGTTTGTTGGTTTGTTGGCTTGTTGGTTTCTTGGTTTGTTGGTTTGTTGGTTTGTTGATTTGTTGGTTTGCAGGTTTGTTGGTTTGTTCGTTTGTTGGTTTTTTGGTTTGTTGGTTTGTTGGTTTGTTGGTTTGTTGGTTTGTTGGCTTATTCGTTTGTTCGTTTGTTGACTTGTTGGTTTGTTGGCTTGTTGGCTTGTTGGTATGTTTTTTTGTTGGTTTGTTGGTTTTTTGGTTTGTTGGTTTGTTGGTTTGTTGGTTTGTTCGTTTTTTATGGTTTGTTGGTTTGTTGGTTTGTTGGTTTGTTGGTTTGTTGGTTTTTTGGAATGTTGGCTTGTTGGTTTGTTGGTTTGTTGGTTTGTTGGTTTGTTGGTTAGTTGGTTTGTTGGTTTGTTGGTTTGTTGGTTTGTTGGTTTGTTGGTTTGTTGGTTTGTTGGTTTGTTGGTTTGTTTGTTTGTTGGTTTGTTGGCTTGTTGGTTCGTTGGTTTGCTGGTTTGTTGGTTTGTTCGTTTATTGGCTTGTTGGTTTGTTGGCTTGTTGGCTTGTTGGTTAATTTGTTTTTTTGTTTGTTAGCTTGTTGGTTTGTTGGTTTGTTGGTATGTTGGTTTGTTGGTTTGTTGGTTTGTTGGTTTGTTGGTTTGTCGGTTTGTCGGTTTGTTCGTTTGTTGGTTTGTTTGTTTATTTGTTTGTTGATTTGTGTGTTTGTTGGTTTGTTCGTTTGTCGTTTGTTGGCTTGTTGGTTTGTTGGCTTGTTGGTTTGTGTGTTTGTTGGTTTGTTGGTTTGTTGGTTTGTTGGTTTGTTGGTTTGTTGGTTTGTTGGTTTGTTGGTTTGTTGGCTTGTTGGTTTGTTGGCTTGTTGGTTTGTTGGTTTGTTGGTTTGTTGGTTTGTTGGCTTGTTGGCTTGTTGGTTTGTTGGTTTGTTGGTTTGTTGGTTTGTTGGTTTGTTGGTTTGTTGGTTTGTTGGTTTGTTGGTTTGTTGGTTTGTTTGTTTGTTTGTTTGTTGGTTTGTTGGTTTGTTGGTTTGTTGGTTTGTTGGTTTGTGTGTTTGTTGGTTTGTTGGTTTATTGGTTTGTTGGTTTGTTGGTTTGTTGGTTTGTTGGTTTGTTGGTTTGTTGGTTTGTTGGTTTGTTGGCTTGTTGGTTTGTTGGCTTGTTGGTTTGTTGGTTTGTTGGTTTGTTGGTTTGTTGGTTTGTTGGTTTGTTGGTTTGTTGGTTTGTTGGTTTGTTGGTTTGTTGGTTTGTTGGCTTGTTGGCTTGTTGGCTTGTTGGTTTGTTGGTTTGTTGGTTTGTTGGTTTGTTGGTTTGTTGGTTTGTTGGTTTGTTTGTTTGTTTGTTTGTTGGTTTGTTGGTTTGTTGGTTTGTTGGTTTGTTGGTTTGTTGGTTTGTGTGTTTGTTGGTTTGTTGGTTTGTTGGTTTGTTCGTTTGTTGGTTTGTTGGTTTATTTGTTTGATGGTTTCTTAGTTTGTTGGTTTGTTCATTTGTTGGTTTGTTGGCTTGTTGGTTTGTTGGCTTGTTGGCTTGTTGGTTTGTTGGTTTGTTGGTGTGTTGGTTTTTTGGTTTGTTGGTTTGTTGGTTTGTTGGTTTGTTGGTTTGTTCGTTTGTTAGTTTGTTGGTTTATTTGTTTGTTGGTTTATTGGTTTGTTCGTTTGTTCGTTTGTTGGCTTGTTGGTTTGTTGGTTTGTTGGTTTGTTGGTTTGTTGGTTTGTTCATTTGTTGGTTTGTTGGTTTGTTGGTTTGTTGGTTTGTTGGCTTGTTGGCTTGTTGGTTTGTTGGTTTGTTGGTTTGTTCGTTTGTTGGCTTGTTGGTTTGTTGGCTTGTTGGCTTGTTGGTTTACTGGTTTGTTGATTTGTTGGTTTGTTGGTTTGTTGGCTTGTTGGTTTGTTGGTTTGTTGGTTTCTTCGTTTGTTGGTTTGATTGTTTATTTGTTTGTTGGTTTGTTTGTTTGTTCGTTTGTTCGCTTGTTGGTTTGTTGGCTTGTTGGCTTGTGGGTTTGTTGGTTTGTTGGTTTGTTGGTTTGTTGGTTTGTTGGTTTGTTGTTTTGTTCGTTTGTTTGGTTGTTGGTTTGTTTGTTTGTTAGTTAGTTGGTTTGTTGGTTTGTTGGTTTGTTGGTTTGTTGGTTTGTTGGTTTACTGGTTTATTGGTTTGTTTGTTTGTTGGTTTGTTCGTTTGTTGGCTTGTTGGTTTGTTGGCTTGTTGGCTTATTCGTTTGTTGGTTTGTTGGTTTGTTGGTTTTTTGGTATGTTGGTTTGTTGGTTTGTTGGTTTGTTGGTTTGTTGGTTTGTTGGTTTGTTGGTTTGTTTGTTTATTGGTTTGTTGGTTTGTTGGTTTGTTGGTCTATTGGTTTGTTGGTTTGTTGGTTTGTTGGTTTGTTGGTTTGTTGGTTTGTTGATTTGTTGGCTTGTTGGTTTGTGGTTTGTTGGCTTGTTGGTTCGTTGGTATGCTGGTTTGTTGGTTTGTTCGTTTTTTTGTTTGTTGGCTTGTTGGTTTGTTTGCTTGTTGGCTTGTTGGTTTGTTGGTTTGTTGGTTTGTTGGTTTGTTGGTTTGTTGGTTGGTTGGTTTGTTGGTTTGTTGGTTTGTTCGGTTGTTGGTTTGTTTTTTTATTTGTTTGTTGGTTTGTTCGTTTGTTGGCTTGTTGGTTTGTTCGCTTGTTGGCTTGTTGGTTTGTGCGTTTGTTGGTTTTTTGGTTTGTTGGTTTGTTGGTTTGTTGGTTTGTTCGTTTGTTGGTTTGTTCGTTTGTTGGTTTGTTGGTTTGTTGGTTTGTTGGTTTGTTGGTTTATTGGTTTGTTTATTTGTTGGTTTGTTGGTTTGTTGGTTTGTTGGTTTGTTGGTTTGTTGGTTTCTTGGTTTGTTGGTTTGTTGGTTTGTTGGTTTGTTGGTTTGTTGGTTTGTTGGTTTGTTGGCTTGTTGGTTTTTTGGCTTGTTCGTTTGTTGGTTTGTTGGTTTGTTGCTTTGTTGGTTTGTTGGTTTGTGGGTTTGTTGGTTTGTTGGTTTGTTGGTTTGTTGGTTTGTTGGTTTGTTGGCTTGTTGGCTTGTTGGTTTGTTGGTTTGTTGGGTTATTGGTTTGTTGGTTTGTTGGTTTGTTGGTTTGTTTGTTTGTTGGTTTGTTGGTTTGTTGGTTTGTTGGTTTGTTGGTTTGTGTGTTTGTTGGTTTGTTGGTTTGTTGGTTTGTTGGTTTGTTGGTTTGTTCGTTTGTTGGTTTGTTGGTTTATTTGTTTAATGGTTTCTTAGTTTGTTGGTTTGTTCATTTGTTGGTTTGTTGGCTTGTTGGTTTGTTGGCTTGTTGGCTTGTTGGTTTGTTGGTTTGTTGGTGTGTTGGTTTTTTGGTTTGTTGGTTTGTTGGTTTGTTGGTTTGTTGGTTTGTTGGTTTGTTGGTTTGTTCGTTTGTTAGTTTGTTGGTTTATTTGTTTGTTGGTTTGTTGGTTTGTTCGTTTGTTTGTTTGTTGGCTTGTTGGTTTGTTGGTTTGTTGGTTTGTTGGTTTGTTGGTTTGTTGGTTTGTTGGTTTGTTGGTTTGTTGGTTTGTTGGTTTGTTGGTTTGTTGGTTTGTTAGTTTGTTGGTTGGTTGGCTTGTTGGTTTGTTGGTTTGTTGGCTTGTTGGTTTGTTGGTTTGTTGGTTTGTTCGTTTGTTGGTTTTTTGGTGTGTTGGCTTTTGGCTTGTTGGTTTGTTGGTTTGTTGGCTTGTTTGTTTGTTGGTTTTTGGGTTTGTTGGTTTGTTGGTTTGTTGGTTTGTTGGTTTGTTCGTTTGTTGGTTTGTTGGCTTGTTGGCTCGTTAGCTTGTTGGTTTGTTGGTTTGTTGGTTTGTTGGTTTGTTGGTTTGTTGGTTTATTTGTTTGTAGGTTTGTTAGCTTGTTGGTTTGTTGGCTTGTTGGTTTGTCGGTTTGTTGGTTTGTTTGCTTGTTGGTTTGTCCGTTTATTGGCTTGTTGGTTTGTTGGTTTGTTGGTTAGTTGGTTTGTTGGTTTGTTGGTTTGTTGGTTTGTTGGTTCGTTGGATTGTTAGTTTTTTGGTTTGTTTGTTTTTTGGTATGTTGGCTTGTTGTTTTGTTGGTTTGTTGGTTTTTTGGTTTGTTGGCTTGTTGGTTTGTTGGTTTGTTGGTTTCTTGGTTTGTTGGCTTGTTGGTTTGTTGGTTTGTTGGTTAGTTGGTTTGTTGGTTTGTTGGTTTGTTGGCTTGTTGGTTTGTTGGTTTGTTGGTTTGTTGGCTTGTTGGTTCGTTGGTTTGCTGGTTTGTTGGTTTGATCGTTTGTTCGTTTGTTGGCTTGATGGTTTGTTGGCTTGTTGGCTTGTTGGTTTGTTGGTTTGTTGGTTTGTTGGTTTGTTGGTTTGTTGGTTTGTTGGTTTGTTGGTTTGTTGGTTTGTTGGTTTGTTGGTTTGTTGGTTTGTTGGGTTGTTGGTTTGTTGGTTTGTTGGTTTGTTGGTTTGTTGGTTTGTTGGTTTGTTGGTTTGTTGGTTTGTTGGTTTGTTGGTTTGTTCGTTTGTTGGTTTGTTTGTTTATTTGTTTGTTGGTTTGTTTGTTTGTTGGTTTGTTGGTTTGTTGATTTGTTGGTTTGTTGGTTTGTTTGTTTGTTGGTTTGTTCGTTTGTTGGTTTTTTGGTGTGTTGGTTTTTGGCTTGTTGGTTTGTTGGTTAGTTGGTTTGTTGGTTTGTTGGTCTGTTGGTTTGTTGGTTTGTTGGTTTGTTCGTTTGTTGGTTTGTTGGCTTGTTGGCTTGTTGGTTTGTTGGTTTGTTGGTTTGTTGGTTTGTTGGTTTGTTGGTTTGTTGGTTTGTTGGTTTATTTGTTTGTTGGTTTGTTGGCTTGTTGGTTTGTTGGCTTGTTGGCTTGTTGGTTTGTTGGTTGGTTGGTTTGTTTGTTTGTTGGTTTGTCCGTTTGTTGGCTTGTTGGTTTGTTGGTTTGTTCGTTTGTTCGTTTGTTGGCTTGTTGGTTTGTTGGTTTGTTGGTTTGTTGGTTTGTTGGTTTGTTGGTTTGTTGGTTTGTTGGTTTGTTGGTTTGTTGGTTTGTTGGTTTGTTGGTTTGTTGGTTTGTTGGTTAGTTGGCTTATTGGTTTGTTGGTTTGTTGGCTTGTTGGCTTGTTGGTTTGTTGGTTTATTGGTTTGTTGGTTTGTTGGTTTGTTGGTTTGTTGGTTTGTTGGTTTGTTGGCTTGATGGTTTGTTGGTCGGTTTGTTTGTTGGTTTGTGGGTTTGTTGGTTTGTTGGTTTGTTGGTTTGTTGGTTTGTTGGTTTGTTGGTTTGTTGGTTTGTTGGTTTGTTGGTTTGTTGGTTTGTTGGTTTGTTGGTTTGTTGGTTTGTTGGTTTGTTGGTTTGTTGGTTTGTTGGTTTGTTGGCTTGTTGGTTTCTTGGTTTGTTGGTTTGTTGATTTGTTGATTTGTTGGTTTGCAGGTTTGTTGGTTTGTTCGTTTGTTGGTTTTTTGGTTTGTTGGTTTGTTGGTTTGTTGGTTTGTTGGTTTGTTGGCTTATTCGTTTGTTCGTTTGTTGACTTGTTGGTTTGTTGGTTTGTTGGTTTGTTGGTTTGTTGGCTTATTCGTTTGTTCGTTTGTTGACTTGTTGGTTTGTTGGCTTGTTGGCTTGTTGGAATGTTTTTTTGTTGGTTTGTTGGTTTTTTGGTTTGTTGGTTTGTTGGTTTGTTGGTTTGTTCGTTTTTTGGTTTGTTGGTTTGTTGGTTTGTTGGTTTGTTGGTTTGTTGGTTTTTTGGAATGTTGGCTTGTTGGTTTGTTGGTTTGTTGGTTTGTTGGTTTGTTGGTTAGTTGGTTTGTTGGTTTGTTGGTTTGTTGGTTTGTTGGTTTGTTGGTTTGTTGGTTTGTTGGTTTGTTGGTTTGTTGGTTTGTTTGTTTGTTGGTTTGTTGGCTTGTTGGTTCGTTGGTTTGCTGGTTTGTTGGTTTGTTCGTTTATTGGCTTGTTGGTTTGTTGGCTTGTTGGCTTGTTGGTTAATTTGTTTTTTTGTTTGTTAGCTTGTTGGTTTGTTGGTTTGATGGTATGTTGGTTTGTTGGTTTGTTGGTTTGTTGGTTTGTTGGTTTGTCGGTTTGTCGGTTTGTTCGTTTGTTGGTTTGTTTGTTTATTTGTTTGTTGATTTGTGTGTTTGTTGGTTTGTTCGTTTGTCGTTTGTTGGCTTGTTGGTTTGTTGGCTTGTTGGCTTGTTGGTTTGTTGGTTTGTTGGTTTGTTGGTTTTTTGGTTTGTTGGTTTTTTTGGTTTGTTGGTTTGTTGGTTTGTTGTTTTATTGGTTTGTTTGTTTGTTGGTTTGTTTGTTTGTTGGTTTGTTGGTTTTTTGGTTTGTTGGTTTGTTGGTTTGTCTGTTTGCTGGTTTGTTGGTTTGTTTTTTTGTTGGTTTGTTCGTTTATTGGCTTGTTGGTTTGTTGGCTTGTTGGCTTGTTGGTTAATTTGTTTTTTTGTTTGTTGGCTTGTTGGTTTGTTGGTTTGTTGGTTTGTTGGTTTGTTGGTTTGTTGGTTTGTTGGTTTGTTGGTTTGTTGGTTTGTTGGTTTGTTGGTTTGTTGGTTTGTTGGTTTGTTGGTTTGTTGGTTTGTTGGTTTGTTGGTTTGTTTGTTTGTTAATTTGTTGGTTTGTTGGTTTGTTGGTTTGTTGGTTTGTTAGTTTGTTGGTTTGTTGGTTTGTTGGTTTGTTGGTTTGTTGGTTTGTTGTTTTTCGGTTGGTTGGTTTGTAAGTTTGTTGGTTTGTTGGTTTATTTGTTAGTTGGTTTGTTGGTTTCATGGTTTGTTCAATTGTTCGTTTGTTCGTTTGTTGGCTTGTTGGTTTGTTGGCTTGTTGACTTCTTGGTTTGTTGGTTTGTTGTATTGTTGGTTTGTTTGTTTGTTGTTTTGTTGGTTTGTTTGTTTGTTGGTTTGTTGGTTTGTTGGTTTGTTGGTTTGTTGGTTTGTTGGTTTGTTGGTTTGTTGGTTTGTTGGTTTGTTGGTTTGTTTGTTTGTTGGTTTGTTCGTTTGTTGGTATTTTGGTGTGTTGGCTTTTGGCTTGTTGGTTTGTTGGTTTGTTGGTTTGTTGGTTTGTTGGTTTGTTGGTTTGTTGGTTTGTTGGTTTGTTGGTTTGTTGGTTTGTTCTATTGTTGGTTTGTTGGCTTGTTGGCTTGTTGGTTTGTTGGTTTGTTGGTTTGTTGGTTTGTTAGTTTGTTGGTTTGTTGGTTTATTTGTTTGTTGGTTTGTTGGCTTGTTGGTTTGTTGGCTTGTTGGTTTGTCGGTTTGTTGGTTTGTTTGTTTGTTGGTTTGTCCGTTTGATGGCTTGTTGGTTTGTTGGTTTGTTGGTTTGTTGGTTTTTTGGTTTGTTGGTTTGTTGGTTTGTTGGTTTTTTGGTTTGTTTGTTTTTTGGTTTGTTGGTTTGTTGTTTTGTTGATTTGTTGGTTTGTTGGTTTGTTGGTTTCTTGGTTTGTTGGTTTGTTGGTTTGTTCGTTTGTTGGTTTGTTGGTTTGTTGGCTTGTTGGTTTGTTGGTTTGTTGGTTTGTTGGTTTGTTGGTTTGTTGGTTTGTTAGTTTGTTTGTTTGTTGGTTTGTTGGTTTGTTGGTTTGTTGGTTTGTTGGTTTGTTGGTTTGTTGGTTTGTTGGTTTGTTGGTTTGTTGGTTTGTTGGTTTGTTGGTTTGTTGGCTTGTTGGTTTGTTCGTTTGTTGGTTTGTTGGTTTGTTGGTTTTTGGGTTTGTTGGTTTGTTGGTTTGTTGGTTTGTTGGTTTGTTGGTTTGTTGGTTTGTTGGTTTGTTGGTTTGTTGGTTTGTTGGTTTGTTGGTTTGTTGGTTTGTTGGTTTGTTGGTTTATTGGTTTGTTGGTTTGCTGGTTTGTTGGTTTGTTAGTTTTTTGGTTTGTTGGTTTTTTTGGTTTGTTGGCTTGTTGGTTCGTTGGTTTCCTGGTTTGTTGGTTTGTTCGTTTGTTCGATGGTTGGCTTGTTGGTTTGTTGGCTTGTTGGCTTGTTGGTTTGTTGGTTTGTTGGTTTGTTGGTTTGTTGGTTTGTTGGTTTGTTGGTTTGTTGGTTTGTTGGTTTGTTGGTTTGTTGGTTTGTTGGTTTGTTGGTTTGTTGGTTTGTTGGTTTGTTGGTTTGTTGGTTTGTTGGTTTGTTGGTTTGTTGGTTTGTTGGTTTGTTGGTTTGTTGGTTTGTTGGTTTGTTGGTTTGTTGGTTTGTTGGTTTGTTGGTTTGTTGGTTTGTTCGTTGTTGGTTTGCTGTTTGGTTGGTTTGTTTGATTGTTGGTTTGTTCGTTTATTGGCTTGTTGGTTTGTTGGCTTGTTGGCTTGTTGGTTTATTTGTTTTTTTGTTTGTTGGCTTGTTGGTCTGTTGGTTTGTTGGTTTGTTGGTTTGTTGGTTTGTTGGTTTGTTGGTTTGATGGTTTGTTGGTTTGTTAGTTTGTTGGTTTGTTGGTTTGTTGGTTGGTTGGTTTGTTGGTTTGTTGGTTTGTTGGTTTGTTGGTTTGTTGGTTTGTTGGTTTGTTGGTTTTTTGGTTTGTTGGCTTGTTGGCTTGTTGGTTTGTTCGTTTGTTGGTTTGTTGGTTTATTTGTTTGTTGGTTTGATGGTTTGTTCATTTGTCCGTTTGTTGGCTTGTTGGTTTGTTGGATTGTTGGCTTGTTGGTGTGTTGGTTTGTTGGATTGTTGGTTTGTTGGCTTGTTGGCTTGTTGGTTTATTTGTTTTTTTGTTTGTTGGCTTGTTGGTTTGTTGGTTTGTTGGTTTGTTGGTTTGTTGGTTTGTTGGTTTGTTGGTTTGTTGGTTTGTTGGTTTGTTGGTTTGTTGGTTTGTTGGTTTGTTGGTTTGTTGGTTTGTTGGTTTGTTGGTTTGTTGGTTTGTTGGTTTGTTGGTTTGTTGATTTGTTAATTTGTTGGTTTGTTGGTTTGTTGGTTTGTTGGTTTGTTAGTTTGTTGGTTTGTTGGTTTGTTGGTTTGTTGGTTTGTTGGTTTTTGGTTGGTTGGTTTGTTAGTTTGTTGGTTTGTTGGTTTATTTGTTTGTTGGTTTGTTGGTTTCATGGTTTGTTCAATTGTTCGTTTGTTCGTTTGTTGGCTTGTTGGTTTGTTGGCTTGTTGACTTGTTGGTTTGTTGGTTTGTTGTATTGTCGGTTTGTTTGTTTGTTGTTTTGTTGGTTTGTTTGTTTGTTGGTTTGTTGGTTTGTTGGTTTGTTGGTTTGTTGGTTTGTTGGTTTGTTGGTTTGTTGATTTGTTGGTTTGTTGGTTTGTTGGTTTGTTGGTTTGTTTGTTTGTTGGTTTGTTCGTTTGTTGGTATTTTGGTGTGTTGGCTTTTGGCTTGTTGGTTTGTAGGTTTGTTGGCTTGTAGGTTTGTTGGTTTGTTGGTTTGTTGGTTTGTTGGTTTGTTGGTTTGTTGGTTTGTTGGTTTGTTCTATTGTTGGTTTGTTGGCTTGTTGGCTTGTTGGCTTGTTGGCTTGTTGGTTTGTTGGTTTGTTGGTTTGTTGGTTTGTTAGTTTGTTGGTTTGTTGGTTTATTTGTTTGTTGGTTTGTTGGCTTGTTGGTTTGTTGGCTTGTTGGTTTGTTGGCTTGTTGGTTTGTCGGTTTGTTGGTTTGTTTGTTTGTTGGTTTGTCCGTTTGATGGGTTGTTGGTTTGTTGGTTTGTTGGTTTGTTGGTTTTTTGGTTTGTTGGTTTGTTGGTTTGTTGGTTTTTTGGTTTGTTTTTTTTTTTTTTGTTGGCTTGTTGTTTTGTTGATTTGTTGGTTTGTTGGTTTGTTGGTTTGTTGGTTTGTTGGTTTGTTCGTTTGTTGGTTTGTTGGTTTGTTGGCTTGTTGGTTTGTTGGTTTGTTGGTTTGTTGGTTTGTTAGTTTGTTTGTTTGTTGGTTTGTTGGTTTGTTGGTTTGTTGGTTTGTTGGTTTGTTGGTTTGTTGGTTTGTTGGTTTGTTGGTTTGTTGGTTTGTTGGCTTGTTGGTTTGTTCGTTTGTTCGTTTGTTGGTTTGTTGGTTTTTGGGTTTGTTGGTTTGTTGGTTTGTTGGTTTGTTGCTTTGTTAGTTTGTTGGTTTGTTGGTTTGTTGGTTTGTTGGTTTATTGGTTTTTTGGTTTGCTGGTTTGTTGGTTTGTTGGTTTTTTGGTTTGTGGTTTTTTTGGTTTGTTGGCTTGTTGGTTCGTTGGTTTCCTGGTTTGTTGGTTTGTTCGTTTGTTCGATGGTTGGCTTGTTGGTTTGTTGGCTTGTTGGCTTGTTGGTTTGTTGGTTTGTTGGTTTGTTGGTTTGTTGGTTTGTTGGTTTGTTGGTTTGTTGGTTTGTTGGTTTGTTGGTTTGTTGGTTTGTTGGTTTGTTGGTTTGTTGGTTTGTTGGTTTGTTGGTTTGTTGGTTTGTTGGTTTGTTGGTTTGTTGGTTTGTTGGTTTGTTGTTTTGTTGGTTTGTTGGTTTGTTGGTTTGTTGGTTTGTTGGTTTGTTGGTTTGTTGGTTTGTTGGTTTGTTGGTTTGTTGGTTTGTTGGTTTGTTCGTTTGTTGGTTTGCTGTTTGGTTGGTTTGTTTGTTTGTTGGTTTGTTCGTTTATTGGCTTGTTGGTTTGTTGGCTTGTTGGCTTGTTGGTTTATTTGTTTTTTTGTTTGTTGGCTTGTTGGTTTGTTGGTTTGTTAGTTTGTTGGTTTGTTGGTTTGTTGGTTTGTTGGTTTGATGGTTTGTTGGTTTGTTAGTTTGTTGGTTTGTTGGTTTGTTGGTTGGTTGGTTTGTTGGTTTGTTGGTTTGTTGGTTTGTTGGTTTGTTGGTTTGTTGGTTTTTTGGTTTGTTGGCTTGTTGGTTTGTTCGTTTGTTGGTTTGATGGTTTGTTCATTTGTCCGTTTGTTGGCTTGTTGGTTTGTTGGATTGTTGGCTTGTTGGTTTGTTGGTTTGTTGGATTGTTGGTTTGTTGGCTTGTTGGCTTGTTGGTTTATTTGTTTTTTTGTTTGTTGGCTTGTTGGTTTGTTGGTTTGTTGGTTTGTTGGTTTGTTGGTTTGTTGGTTTGTTGGTTTGTTGGTTTGTTGGTTTGTTGGTTTGTTGGTTTGTTGGTTTGTTGGTTTGTTGGTTTGTTGGTTTGTTGGTTTGTTAATTTGTTGGTTTGTTGGTTTGTTGGTTTGTTGGTTTGTTAGTTTGTTGGTTTGTTGGTTTGTTGGTTTGTTGGTTTGTTGGTTTTTTGGTTGGTTGGTTTGTTAGTTTGTTGGTTTGTTGGTTTATTTGTTTGTTGGTTTGTTGGTTTCATGGTTTGTTCAATTGTTCGTTTGTTCGTTTGTTGGCTTGTTGGTTTGTTGGCTTGTTGACTTGTTGGTTTGTTGGTTTGTTGTATTGTTGGTTTGTTTGTTTGTTGTTTTGTTGGTTTGTTTGTTTGTTGGTTTGTTGGTTTGTTGGTTTGTTGGTTTGTTGGTTTGTTGGTTTGTTGGTTTGTTGGTTTGTTGGTTTGTTGGTTTGTTGGTTTGTTTGTTTGTTGGTTTGTTCGTTTGTTGGTATTTTGGTGTGTTGGCTTTTGGCTTGTTGGTTTGTAGGTTTGTTGGCTTGTTGGTTTGTTGGTTTGTTGGTTTGTTGGTTTGTTGGTTTGTTGGTTTGTTGGTTTGTTGGTTTGTTCTATTGTTGGTTTGTTGGCTTGTTGGCTTGTTGGCTTGTTGGCTTGTTGGTGTGTTGGTTTATTGGTTTGTTGGTTTGTTAGTTTGTTGGTTTGTTGGTTTGTTGGTTTATTTCTTTGTTGGTTTGTTGGTTTGTTGGCTTGTTGGTTTGTCGGTTTGTTGGTTTGTTTGTTTGTTGGTTTGTCCGTTTGATGGCTTGTTGGTTTGTTGGTTTGTTGGTTTGTTGGTTTTTTGGTTTGTTGGTTTGTTGGTTTGTTGGTTTTTTGGTTTGTTTTTTTTTTTTTGTTGGCTTGTTGTTTTGTTGATTTGTTGGTTTGTTGGTTTGTTGGTTTGTTGGTTTGTTGGTTTGTTGGTTTGTTGGTTTGTTCGTTTGTTGGTTTGTTGGTTTGTTGGCTTGTTGGTTTGTTGGTTTGTTGGTTTGTTGGTTTGTTAGTTTGTTTGTTTGTTGGTTTGTTGGTTTGTTGGTTTGTTGGTTTGTTGGTTTGTTGGTTTGTTGGTTTGTTGGTTTGTTGGTTCGTTGGTTTGTTCGTTTGTTGGTTTGTTGGTTTGTTGGTTTTTGGGTTTGTTGGTTTGTTGGTTTGTTGGTTTGTTGCTTTGTTGGTTTGTTGGTTTGTTGGTTTGTTGGTTTGTTGGTTTATTGGTTTGTTGGTTTGCTGGTTTGTTGGTTTGTTGGTTTTTTGGTTTGTTGGTTTTTTTGGTTTGTTGGCTTGTTGGTTCGTTGGTTTCCTGGTTTGTTGGTTTGTTCGTTTGTTCGATGGTTGGCTTGTTGGTTTGTTGGCTTGTTGGCTTGTTGGTTTGTTGGTTTGTTGGTTTGTTGGTTTGTTGGTTTGTTGGTTTGTTGGTTTGTTGGTTTGTTGGTTTGTTGGTTTGTTGGTTTGTTGGTTTGTTGGTTTGTTGGTTTGTTGGTTTGTTGGTTTGTTGGTTTGTTGGTTTGTTGGTTTGTTGGTTTGTTGGTTTGTTGGTTTGTTGGTTTGTTGGTTTGTTGGTTTGATGGTTTGTTGGTTTGTTGGTTTGTTGGTTTGTTGGTTTGTTGGTTTGTTGGTTTGTTGGTTTGTTCGTTTGTTGGTTTGCTGTTTGGTTGGTTTGTTTGTTTGTTGGTTTGTTCGTTTATTGGCTTGTTGGTTTGTTGGCTTGTTGGCTTGTTGGTTTATTTGTTTTTTTGTTTGTTGGCTTGTTGGTTTGTTGGTTTGTTGGTTTGTTGGTTTGTTGGTTTGTTGGTTTGTTGGTTTGATGGTTTGTTGGTTTGTTAGTTTGTTGGTTTGTTGGTTTGTTGGTTGGTTGGTTTGTTGGTTTGTTGGTTTGTTGGTTTGTTGGTTTGTTGGTTTGTTGGTTTTTTGGTTTGTTGGCTTGTTGGTTTGTTCGTTTGTTGGTTTGTTGGTTTATTTGTTTGTTGGTTTGATGGTTGTTCATTTGTTCGTTTGTTGGCTTATTGGTTTGTTGGATTGTTGGCTTGTTGGTTTGTTAGTTTGTTGGATTGTTGGTTTGTATGTTTGTTGGTTTGTTGGTTTGTTGGTTTGTTGGTTTGTTGGTTTGTTGGTTTGTTGGTTTGTTGGTTCGTTGGCTTGTTGGTTTATTGGTTTGTTGGCTTGTTGGTTCGTTAGTTTGCTGGTTTGTTGGTTTGTTCGTTCGTTCGTTTGTTGGCTTGTTGGTTTGTTGGCTTGTTGGCTTGTTGGTTTGTTGGTTTGTTGGTTTGTTGGTTTGTTGGTTTGTTGGTTGGTTGGTTTGTTGGTTTGTTGGTTTATTCGTTTGTTGGTTTGTTTTTTTATTTGTTTGTAGGTTTGTTCGTTTGTTGGCTTGTTGGTTTGTTCGCTTGTTGGTTTGTTGGTTTGTTCGTTTGTTGGTTTGTTCGTTTGTTGGTTTTTTGGTTTGTTGGTTTGTTGGTTTGTTGGTTTGTTGGTTTGTTGGTTTGTTGGTTTGTGCGTTTGTTGGTTTCTTGATTTGTTGGTTTGTTGGTTTGTTGGTTTGCTGGTTTGTTGGTTTGTTGGTTTGTTGGTTTGTTGGTTTGTTGGTTTGTTGGTTTGTTGGTTTGTTGGTTTGTTGGTTTGTTGGTTTGTTGGTTTGTTGGTTTGTTAATTTGTTGGTTTGTTGGTTTGTTGGTTTGTTGGTTTGTTAGTTTGTTGGTTTGTTGGTTTGTTGGTTTGTTGGTTTGTTGGTTTTTTGGTTGGTTGGTTTGTTAGTTTGTTGGTTTGTTGGTTTATTTGTTTGTTGGTTTGTTGGTTTCATGGTTTGTTCAATTGTTCGTTTGTTCGTTTGTTGGCTTGTTGGTTTGTTGGCTTGTTGACTTGTTGGTTTGTTGGTTTGTTGTATTGTTGGTTTGTTTGTTTGTTGTTTTGTTGGTTTGTTTGTTTGTTGGTTTGTTGGTTTGTTGGTTTGTTGGTTTGTTGGTTTGTTGGTTTGTTGGTTTGTTGGTTTGTTGGTTTGTTTGTTTGTTTGTTTGTTGGTTTGTTCGTTTGTTGGTATTTAGGTGTGTTGGCTTTTGGCTTGTTGGTTTGTAGGTTTGTTGGCTTGTTGGTTTGTTGGTTTGTTGGTTTGTTGGTTTGTTGGTTTGTTGGTTTGTTGGTTTGTTGGTTTGTTGGTTTGTTGGTTTGTTCTATTGTTGGTTTGTTGGCTTGTTGGCTTGTTGGCTTGTTGGCTTGTTGGTTTGTTCGTTTGTTGGTTTGTTGGTTTGTTAGTTTGTTGGTTTGTTGGTTTGTTGGTTTATTTCTTTGTTGGTTTGTTGGTTTGTTGGCTTGTTGGTTTGTCGGTTTGTTGGTTTGTTTATTTGTTGGTTTGTCCGTTTGATGGCTTGTTGGTTTGTTGGTTTGTTGGTTTGTTGGTTTTTTGGTTTGTTGGTTTGTTGGTTTGTTGGTTTTTTGGTTTGTTTGTTTTTGTTTGTTGGCTTGTTGTTTTTTTGATTTGTTGGTTTGTTGGTTTGTTGGTTTGTTGGTTTGTTGGTTTGTTGGTTTGTTGGTTTGTTCGTTTGTTGGTTTGTTGGTTTGTTGGCTTGTTGGTTTGTTGGTTTGTTGGTTTGTTGGTTTGTTAGTTTGTTTGTTTGTTGGTTTGTTGGTTTGTTGGTTTGTTGGTTTGTTGGTTTCTTGGTTTATTGGTTTGTTGGTTTGTTGGTTTGTTGGCTTGTTGGTTTGTTCGTTTGTTGGTTTGTTGGTTTGTTGGTTTTTGGGTTTGTTGGTTTGTTGGTTTGTTGGTTTGTTGCTTTGTTGGTTTGTTGGTTTGTTGGTTTGTTGGTTTGTTGGTTTATTGGTTTGTTGGTTTGCTGGTTTGTTGGTTTGTTGGTTTTTTGGTTTGTTGGTTTTTTTGGTTTGTTGGCTTGTTGGTTCGTTGGTTTCCTGGTTTGTTGGTTTGTTCGTTTGTTCGATGGTTGGCTTGTTGGTTTGTTGGCTTGTTGGCTTGTTGGTTTGTTGGTTTGTTGGTTTGTTGGTTTGTTGGTTTGTTGGTTTGTTGGTTTGTTGGTTTGTTGGTTTGTTGGTTTGTTGGTTTGTTGGTTTGTTGGTTTGTTGGTTTGTTGGTTTGTTGGTTTGTTGTTTTGTTGGTTTGTTGGTTTGTTGGTTTGTTGGTTTGTTGGTTTGTTGGTTTGTTGGTTTGTTGGTTTGTTGGTTTGTTGGTTTGTTGGTTTGTTGGTTTGTTGGTTTGTTGGTTTGTTCGTTTGTTGGTTTGCTGTTTGGTTGGTTTGTTTGTTTGTTGGTTTGTTCGTTTATTGGCTTGTTGGTTTGTTGGCTTGTTGGCTTGTTGGTTTATTTGTTTTTTTGTTTGTTGGCTTGTTGGTTTGTTGGTTTGTTGGTTTGTTGGTTTGTTGGTTTGTTGGTTTGTTGGTTTGTTGGTTTGATGGTTTGTTGGTTTGTTAGTTTGTTGGTTTGTTGGTTTGTTGGTTGGTTGGTTTGTTGGTTTGTTGGTTTGTTGGTTTGTTGGTTTGTTGGTTTGTTGGTTTTTTGGTTTGTTGGCTGGTTGGTTTGTTCGTTTGTTGGTTTGTTGGTTTATTTGTTTGTTGGTTTGATGGTTGTTCATTTGTTCGTTTGTTGGCTTATTGGTTTGTTGGATTGTTGGCTTGTTGGTTTGTTGGTTTGTTGGATTGTTGGTTTGTATGTTTGTTGGTTTGTTGGTTTGTTGGTTTGTTGGTTTGTTGGTTTGTTGGTTTGTTGGTTTGTTGGTTCGTTGGCTTGTTGGTTTTTTGGTTTGTTGGCTTGTTGGTTCGTTAGTTTGCTGGTTTGTTGGTTTGTTCGTTCGTTCGTTTGTTGGCTTGTTGGTTTGTTGGCTTGTTGGCTTGTTGGTTTGTTGGTTTGTTGGTTTGTTGGTTTGTTGGTTTGTTGGTTTGTTGGTTGGTTGGTTTGTTGGTTTGTTGGTTTATTCGTTTGTTGGTTTGTTTTTTTATTTGTTTGTAGGTTTGTTCGTTTGTTGGCTTGTTGGTTTGTTCGCTTGTTGGTTTGTTGGTTTGTTCGTTTGTTGGTTTGTTCGTTTGTTGGTTTTTTGGTTTGTTGGTTTGTTGGTTTGTTGGTTTGTTGGTTTGTTGGTTTGTTGGTTTGTGCGTTTGTTGGTTTCTTGATTTGTTGGTTTGTTGGTTTGTTGGTTTTCTGGTTTGTTGGTTTGTTGGTTTGTTGGTTTGTTGGTTTGTTGGTTTGTTGGTTTGTTGGTTTGTTGGTTTGTTGGTTTGTTGGTTTGTTGGTTTGTTGGTTTGTTTGGTTGTTGGTTTGTTCGTTTGTTGGTATTTTGGTGTGTTGGCTTTTGGCTTGTTGGTTTGTAGGTTTGTTGGCTTGTTGGTTTGTTGGTTTGTTGGTTTGTTGGTTTGTTGGTTTGTTGGTTTGTTGGTTTGTTGGTTTGTTGGTTTGTTGGTTTGTTGGTTTGTTGGTTTGTTGGTTTGTTGGTTTGTTGGTTTGTTGGTTTGTTGGTTTGTTGGTTTGTTGGTTTGTTGGTTTGTTGGTTTGTTCGTTTGTTGGTTTGCTGTTTGGTTGGTTTGTTTGTTTGTTGGTTTGTTCGTTTATTGGCTTGTGGGTTTGTTGGCTTGTTGGCTTGTTGGTTTATTTGTTTTTTTGTTTGTTGGCTTGTTGGTTTGTTGGTTTGTTGGTTTGTTGGTTTGTTGGTTTGTTGGTTTGATGGTTTGTTGGTTTGTTAGTTTGTTGGTTTGTTGGTTTGTTGGTTGGTTGGTTTGTTGGTTTGTTGGTTTGTTGGTTTGTTGGTTTGTTGGTTTGTTGGTTTGTTGGTTTGTTGGTTTGTTGGTTTGTTGGTTTGTTGGTTTGTTGGTTTGTTGGTTTGTTGGTTTGTTGGTTTGTTGGTTTGTTGGTTTGTTGGTTTGTTGGTTTGTTGGTTTGTTGGTTTGTTGGTTTGTTGGTTTGTTGGTTTGTTGGTTTGTTGGTTTGTTGGTTTGTTGGTTTGTTGGTTTGTTGGTTTGTTGGTTTGTTGGTTTGTTGGTTTGTTGGTTTGTTCGTTTGTTCGTTTGTTGGTTTGCTGTTTGGTTGGTTTGTTTGTTTGTTGGTTTGTTCGTTTATTGGCTTGTTGGTTTGTTGGCTTGTTGGCTTGTTGGTTTATTTGTTTTTTTGTTTGTTGGCTTGTTGGTTTGTTGGTTTGTTGGTTTGTTGGTTTGTTGGTTTGTTGGTTTGATGGTTTGTTGGTTTGTTAGTTTGTTGGTTTGTTGGTTTGTTGGTTGGTTGGTTTGTTGGTTTGTTGGTTTGTTGGTTTGTTGGTTTGTTGGTTTGTTGGTTTTTTGGTTTGTTGGCTTGTTGGTTTGTTCGTTTGTTGGTTTGTTGGTTTATTTGTTTGTTGGTTTGATGGTTTGTTCATTTGTTCGTTTGTTGGCTTATTGGTTTGTTGGATTGTTGGCTTGTTGGTTTGTTGGTTTGTTGGATTGTTGGTTTGTATGTTTGTTGGTTTGTTGGTTTGTTGGTTTGTTGGTTTGTTGGTTTGTTGGTTTGTTGGTTTTTTGGTTCGTTGGCTTCTTGGTTTGTTGGTTTGTTGGTTTGTTGGTTTGTTGGTTTGTTGGTTTGTTGGTTTGTTGGTTTGTTGGTTTGTTGGTTTGTTGGTTTGTTGGTTTGTTGGTTTGTTGGTTTGTTGGTTTATTGGTTTGTTGGTTTTCTGGTTTGTTGGTTTGTTGGTTTTTTGGTTTGTTGGTTTTTTTGGTTTGTTGGCTTGTTGTTTCGTTGGTGTCCTGGTTTGTTGGTTTGTTCGTTTGTTCGATGGTTGGCTTGTTGGTTTGTTGGCTTGTTGGCTTGTTGGTTTGTTGGTTTGTTGGTTTGTTGGTTTGTTGGTTTGTTGGTTTGTTGGTTTGTTGGTTTGTTGGTTTGTTGGTTTGTTGGTTTGTTGGTTTGTTGGTTTGTTGGTTTGTTGGTTTGTTGGTTTGTTGGTTTGTTGGTTTGTTTGTTTGTTGGTTTGTTGGTTTGTTGGTTTGTTGGTTTGTTGGTTTGTTGGTTTGTTGGTTTGTTGGTTTGTTGGTTTGTTGGTTTGTTGGTTTGTTGGTTTGTTGGTTTGTTCGTTTGTTGGTTTGCTGTTTGGTTGGTTTGTTTGTTTGTTGGTTTGTTCGTTTATTGGCTTGTTGGTTTGTTGGCTTGTTGGCTTGTTGGTTTATTTGTTTTTTTGTTTGTTGGCTTGTTGGTTTGTTGGTTTGTTGGTTTGTTGGTTTGTTGGTTTGTTGGTTTGATGGTTTGTTGGTTTGTTAGTTTGTTGGTTTGTTGGTTTGTTGGTTGGTTGGTTTGTTGGTTTGTTGGTTTGTTGGTTTGTTGGTTTGTTGGTTTGTTGGTTTGTTGGTTTGTTGGTTTGTTGGTTTGTTGGTTTGTTGGTTTGTTGGTTTGTTGGTTTGTTGGTTTGTTGGTTTGTTTGTTTGTTGGTTTGTTGGTTTGTTGGTTTGTTGGTTTGTTGGTTTGTTGATTTGTTGGATTGTTGGTGTGTTGGTTTGCGTGTTTGTTGGTTTGTTCGTTTGTTGGTTTGTTGGTTTGTTGGTTTGTTGGTTTGTTGGTTTGTTAGTTTCTTATTTTGTTGGTTTGTTCATTTGTTTATTTGTTGGCTTGTTGGTTTGTTGGCTTGTTGGCTTGTTGGTTTGTTGGTTTGTTGGTTTGTTCGTTTGTTAGTTTGTTGGTTTGTTGGTTTGTTGGTTTGTTGGTTTGTTGGTTTGTTGGTTTGTTCGTTTGTTAGTTTGGTGGTTTATTTGTTTGTTGGTTTGTCGGTTTGTTCGTTTGTTCGTTTGTTGGCTTGTTGGTTTGCTGGTTTGTTGGTTTGTTGGTTTGTTGGTTTGTTGGTTTGTTGGTTTGTTGGTTTGTTGGTTTATTGGTTTGTTGGTTTGTTGGTTTATTGGTTTGTTGGTTTGTTGGTTTGTTGGTTTGTTGGTTTGTTGTTTTGTTGGTTTGTTGCTTTGTTGGCTTGTTGGTTTTTTGGTTTGTTGGGTTGTTGGTTTGTTGGTTTGTTGGTTTGTTCGTTTGTTGGTTTTTTGGTGTGTTGGCTTTTGGCTTGTTGGTTTGTTGGTTTGTTGGTTTGTTGGTTTGTTGGTTTGTTGGTTTGTTGGATTGTTGTTGTGTTGGTTTGTGTGTTTGTTGGTTTGTTCGTTTGTTGGTTTGTTGGTTTGTTGGTTTGTTGGTTTGTCGGTTTGTTGGTTTGTTGGTTTCTTATTTTGTTGGTTTGTTCATTTGTTTATTTGTTGGCTTGTTGGTTTGTTGGCTTGTTGGCTTGTTGGTTTGTTGGTTTGTTGGTTTGTTGGTTTGTTGGTTTGTTAGTTTGTTGGTTTGTTTGTTTGTTGGTTTGTTGGTTTGTTCGTTTGTTAGTTTGTTGGTTTATTTGTTTGTTGGTTTGTTGGTTTGTTCGTTTGTTCGTTTGTTGGCTTGTTGGTTTGTTGGTTTGTTGGTTTGTTGGTTTGTTGGTTTGTTGGTTTGTTGGTTTGTTGGTTTGTTGGTTTGTTGGTTTGTTGGTTTGTTGGTTAGTTGGTTTGTTGGTTTGTTGGCTTGTTGGTTTGTTGGTTTGTTGGCTTGTTGGTTTTTTGGTTTTTTGGTTTGTTGGGTTGTTGGTTTGTTGGTTTGTTGGTTTGTTCGTTTGTTGGTTTTTTGGTGTGTTGGCTTTTGGCTTGTTGGTTTGTTGGTTTGTTGGCTTGTTGGTTTGTTGGTTTGTGGGTTTGTTGGGTTGTTGGTTTGTTGGTTTGTTGGTTTGTTGGTTTGTTGGTTTGTTGGTTTGTTGGTTTGTTGGCTTTTTGGCTTGTTAGCTTGTTGGTTTGTTGGTTTGTAGGTTTTTTGGTTTGTTGGTTTGTTTGTTTGTTGGTTTGTTGGTTTGTTGGTTTGTTGGTTTGTTGGTTTGTTGGTTTGTTGGTTTATTGGATTGTTGTTGTGTTGGTTTGTGTGTTTGTTGGTTTGTTCGTTTGTTGGTTTGTTGGTTTGTTGGTTTGTTGATTTGTTGGTTTGTCGGTTTGTTGGTTTGTTGGTTTCTTATTTTGTTGGTTTGTTCATTTGTTTATTTGTTGGCTTGTTGGTTTGTTGGCTTGTTGGCTTGTTGGTTTGTTGGTTTGTTGGTTTGTTGGTTTGTTAGTTTGTTGGTTTGTTGGTTTGTTGGTTTGTTGGTTTGTTGGTTTGTTGGTTTGTTGGTTTGTTGGTTTGTTGGTTTGTTGGTTTGTTGGTTTGTTGGTTAGTTGGTTTGTTGGTTTGTTGGCTTGTTGGTTTGTTGGTTTGTTGGCTTGTTGGTTTGTTGGTTTGTTGGTTTGTTCGTTTGTTGGTTTTTTGGTGTGTTGGCTGTTGGCTTGTTGGTTTTTTGGTTTGTTGGCTTGTTGGTTTGTTGGTTTGTGGGTTTGTTGGTTTGCTGGTTTGTTGGTTTGTTGGTTTGTTCGTTTGTTGGTTTGTTGGTTTGTTGGCTTTTTGGCTTGTTAGCTTGTTGGTTTTTTGGTTTGTTGGCTTGTTGGTTTGTAGGTTTGTGGGTTTGTTGGTTTGTTGGTTTGTTGGTTTGTTGGTTTGTTGGTTTGTTGGTTTGTCGGTTTGTTGGTTTGTTGGTTTCTTATTTTGTTGGTTTGTTCATTTGTTTATTTGTTGGCTTGTTGGTTTGTTGGCTTGTTGGCTTTTTGGTTTATTGGTTTGTTGGTTTGTTGGTTTGTTAGTTTGTTGGTTTGTTGGTTTGTTGGTTTGTTGGTTTGTTGGTTTGTTCGTTTGTTAGTTTGTTGGTTTATTTGTTTGTTGGTTTGTTCGTTTGTTCGTTTGTTCGTTTGTTGGCTTGTTGGTTTGTTGGTTTGTTGGTTTGTTGGTTTGTTGGTTTGTTGGTTTGTTGGTTTGTTGGTTTGTTGGTTTGTTGGTTTGTTAATTTGTTGGTTACTTGGTTTGTTGGTTTGTTGGCTTGTTGGTTTGTTGGTTTGTTGGCTTGTTGGTTTTTTGGTTTGTTGGGTTGTTGGTTTGTTGGTTTGTTGGTTTGTTCGTTTGTTGGTTTTTTGGTGTGTTGGCTTTTGGCTTGTTGGTTTGTTGGTTTGTTGGCTTGTTGGTTTGTTGGTTTGTGGGTTTGTTTGTTTGTTGGTTTGTTGGTTTGTTGGTTTGTTGGTTTGTTGGTTTGTTGGTTTGTTGGCTTTTTGGCTTGTTAGCTTGTTGGTTTGTTGGTTTGTAGGTTTTTTGGTTTGTTGGTTTGTTTGTTTGTTGGTTTGTTGGTTTGTTGGTTTGTTGGTTTGTTGGTTTGTTGGTTTGTTGGTTTGTTGGATTGTTGTTGTGTTGGTTTGAGTGTTTGTTGGTTTGTTTGTTTGTTGGTTTGTTGGTTTGTTGGTTTGTTGGTTTGTCGGTTTGTTGGTTTGTTGGTTTCTTATTTTGTTGGTTTGTTCATTTGTTTATTTGTTGGCTTGTTGGTTTGTTGGCTTGTTGGCTTGTTGGTTTGTTGGTTTGTTGGTTTGTTGGTTTGTTGGTTTGTTAGTTTGTTGGTTTGTTGGTTTGTTGGTTTGTTTGTTTGTTTGTTTGTTAGTTTGTTGGTTTATTTGTTTGTTGGTTTGTTGGTTTGTTCGTTTGTTCGTTTGTTGGCTTGTTGGTTTGTTGGTTTGTTGGTTTGTTGGTTTGTTGGTTTGTTGGTTTGTTGGTTTGTTGGTTTGTTGGTTTGTTGGTTTGTTGGTTTGTTGGTTTGTTGGTTTGTTGGTTTGTTGGTTAGTTGGTTTGTTGGTTTGTTGGCTTGTTGGTTTGTTGGTTTGTTGGCTTGTTGGTTTGTTGGTTTGTTGGTTTGTTCGTTTGTTGGTTTTTTGGTGTGTTGGCTGTTGGCTTGTTGGTTTTTTGGTTTGTTGGCTTGTTGGTTTGTTGGTTTGTGGGTTTGTTGGTTTGTTGGTTTGTTGGTTTGTTGGTTTGTTGGTTTGTTCGTTTGTTGGTTTGTTGGTTTCTTGGCTTTTTGGCTTGTTAGCTTGTTGGTTTTTTGGTTTGTTGGCTTGTTGGTTTGTTGGTTTGTGGGTTTGTTGGTTTGTTGGTTTATTGGTTTGTTGGTTTGTTCGTTTGTTGGTTTGTTGGTTTGTTGGCTTTTTGGCTTGTTAGCTTGTTGGTTTGTTGGTTTGTTGGTTTGTTGGCTTGTTGGTTTGTCGGTTTGTTGGTTTGTTTGTTTGTTGGTTTGTCCGTTTGTTGGCTTGTTGGTTTGTTAGTTTGTTGGTTTGTTGGTTTGTTGGTTTGTTGGTTTGTTGGTTTGTTAGTTTCTTTGTTTTTTGGTTTGTTTGTTTTTTGGTTTGTTGGCTTGTTGTTTTGTTGGTTTGTTGGTTAGTTGGTTTGTTGGTTTGTTGGTTTGTGCGTTTGTTGGTTTTTTGGTGTGTTGGCTTTTGGCTTGTTGGTTTGTTCGTTTGTTGGCTTGTTGGTTTGTTGGTTTGTTGGTTTGTTGGTTTGTTGGTTTGTTGGTTTGTTGGTTTGTTGGTTTGTTGGTTTGTTGGTTTGTTGGTTTGTTGGTTTGTTGGTTTGTTGGTTTGTTGGTTTGTTGGTTTGTTGGTTTGTTGGTTTGTTGGTTTGTTGGTTTGTTGGTTTGTTGGTTTGTTGGTTTGTTGGTTTGTTGGTTTGTTCGTTTGTTGGTTTGCTGTTTGGTTGGTTTGTTTGTTTGTTGGTTTGTTCGTTTATTGGCTTGTTGGTTTGTTGGCTTGTTGGCTTGTTGGTTTATTGTTTTTTTTGTTTGTTGGCTTGTTGGTTTGTTGGTTTGTTGGTTTGTTGGTTTGTTGGTTTGTTGGTTTGTTGGTTTGTTGGTTTGATGGTTTGTTGGTTTGTTAGTTTGTTGGTTTGTTGGTTTGTTGGTTGGTTGGTTTGTTGGTTTGTTGGTTTGTTGGTTTGTTGGTTTGTTGGTTTGTTGGTTTGTTGGTTTGTTAGTTTGTTGGTTTGTTGGTTTGTTGGTTTGTTGGTTTGTTGGTTTGTTGGTTTGTTGGTTTGTTTGTTTGTTGGTTTGTTGGTTTGTTGGTTTTGTTGGTTTGTTGGTTTGTTGATTTGTTGGATTGTTGGTGTGTTGGTTTGTGTGTTTGTTGGTTTGTTCGTTTGTTGGTTTGTTGGTTTGTTGGTTTGTTGGTTTGTTAGTTTCTTATTTTGTTGGTTTGTTCATTTGTTTATTTGTTGGCTTGTTGGTTTGTTGGCTTGTTGGCTTGTTGGTTTGTTGGTTTGTTGGTTTGTTCGTTTGTTAGTTTGTTGGTTTGTTGGTTTGTTTGTTTGTTGGTTTGTTGGTTTGTTCGTTTGTTAGTTTGGTGGTTTATTTGTTTGTTGGTTTGTTGGTTTGTTCGTTTGTTCGTTTGTTGGCTTGTTGGTTTGTTGGTTTGTTGGTTTGTTGGTTTGTTGGTTTGTTGGTTTGTTGGTTTGTTGGTTTGTTGGTTGGTTGGTTTGTTGGTTTGTTGGTTTGTTGGTTTGTTGGTTTGTTGGTTTGTTGGTTTATTGGTTTGTTGCTTTGTTGGCTTGTTGGTTTTTTGGTTTGTTGGGTTGTTGGTTTGTTGGTTTGTTGGTTTGTTCGTTTGTTGGTTTTTTGGTGTGTTGGCTTTTGGCTTGTTGGTTTGTTGGTTTGTTGGCTTGTTGGTTTGTTGGTTTGTGGGTTTGTTGGTTTGTTGGTTTGTTGGTTTGTTGGTTTGTTGGTTTGTTGGTTTGTTGGTTTGTTGGCTTTTTGGCTTGTTAGCTTGTTGGTTTGTTGGTTTGTAGGTTTTTTGGTTTGTTGGTTTGTTTGTTTGTTGGTTTGTTGGTTTGTTGGTTTGTTGGTTTATTGGTTTGTTGGTTTGTTGGATTGTTGTTGTGTTGGTTTGTGTGTTTGTTGGTTTGTTCGTTTGTTGGTTTGTTGGTTTGTTGGTTTGTTGGTTTTTTGGTTTGTTGGTTTGTTGGTTTCTTATTTTGTTGGTTTGTTCATTTGTTTATTTGTTGGCTTGTTGGTTTGTTGGCTTGTTGGCTTGTTGGTTTGTTGGTTTGTTGGTTTGTTGGTTTGTTAGTTTGTTGGTTTGTTGGTTTGTTGGTTTGTTGGTTTGTTCGTTTGTTAGTTTGTTGGTTTATTTGTTTGTTGGTTTGTTGGTTTGTTCGTTTGTTCGTTTGTTGGCTTGTTGGTTTGTTGGTTTGTTGGTTTGTTGGTTTGTTGGTTTGTTGGTTTGTTGGTTTGTTGGTTTGTTGGTTAGATGGTTTGTTGGTTTGTTGGCTTGTTGGTTTGTTGGTTTGTTGGCTTGTTGGTTTGTTGGTTTGTTGGTTTGTTCGTTTGTAGGTTTTTTGGGGTGTTGGCTGTTGGGTTGTTGGTTTTTTGGTTTGTTGGCTTGTTGGTTTGTTGGTTTGTGGGTTTGTTGGTTTGTTGGTTTGTTGGTTTGTTGGTTTGTTCGTTTGTTGGTTTGTTGGTTTGTTGGCTTTTTGGCTTGTTAGCTTGTTGGTTTGTTGGTTTGTTGGTTTGTTGGCTTGTTGGTTTGTCGGTTTGTTGGTTTGTTTGTTTGTTGGTTTGTCCGTTTGTTGGCTTGTTGGTTTGTTAGTTTGTTGGTTTGTTGGTTTGTTGGTTTGTTGGTTTGTTGGTTTCTTTGTTTTTTGGTTTGTTTGTTTTTTGGTTTGTTGGCTTGTTGTTTTGTTGGTTTGTTAGTTAGTTGGTTTGTTGGTTTGTTGGTTTGTGCGTTTGTTGGTTTTTTGGTGTGTTGGCTTTTGGCTTGTTGGTTTGTTGGTTTGTTGGCTTGTTGGTTTGTTGGTTTGTGGGTTTATTGGTTTGTTGGTTTGTTGGTTTGCTCGTTTGTTTGTTTGTTGGCTTTTCGGCTTGTTAGCTTGTTGGTTTGTTGGTTTGTTGGTTTGTTGGCTTGTTGGTTTGTCGGTTTGTTGGTTTGTTTGTTTGTTGGTTTGTCCGTTTGTTGGCTTGTTGGTTTGTTAGTTTGTTGGTTTGATGGTTTGTTGGTTTGTTGGTTTCTTGGTTTTTTGGTTTGTTTGTTTTTTGGTTTTTTGGCTTCTTGTTTTGTTGGTTTGTTGGTTAGTTGGTTTGTTCGTTTGTTGGTTTGTTGGTTTGTTGGTTTGTTGGTTAGTTGGTTTGTTGGTTTGTTGGCTTGTTGGTTTGTTGGTTTGTTGGTTTGTTGGCTTGTTGGTTCGTTGGTTTGCTGGTTTGTTGGTTTGTTCGTTTGTTCGTTTGTTGGCTTGTTGGTTTGTTGGCTTGTTGGCTTGTTGGTTTGATGGTTTGTTGGTTTGTTGGTTTGTTGGTTTGTTGGTTTGTTGGTTTGGTGGTTTGTTGGTTTGTTGGTTTGTTGGTTTGTTGATTTGTTCGTTTGTTTGTTTTTTGGTTTGCTGGCTTGTTGGTTTGTTGGTTTGTTGGTTTGTTGGTTTGTTGATTTGTTGGTTTGTTGGTTTGTTGGTTTATTGGTTTGTTGGTTTGCTGGTTTGTTGGTTTGTTGGTTTTTTGGTTTGTTGGTTTGTTGGTTTGTTGGTTTGTTGGTTTGTTGGTTTGTTGGTTTGTTGGTTTGTTGGTTTTTGGTTTGTTGGCTTGTTGGTTTGTTTGTTTTGTTGGTTTGTTGGTTTGTTGATTTGTTGGTGTGCTGGTTTGTTGGTTTGTTCGTTTGTTGGTTTTTTGGTTTGCTGGTTTGTTGGTTTGTTGGTTTGTTGGTTTGTTGGCTTATTCGTTTGTTCGTTTGTTGACTTGTTGGTTTGTTGGCTTGTTGGCTTGTTGGTATGTTTTTTTGTTGGTTTGTTGGTTTGTTGGTTTTTGTTTTGTTGGTTTGTTGGTTTGTGGGTTTTTTGGTATGTTGGCTTGTTGGTTTGATGGTTTGTTTGTTTGTTGGTTTGTTGGTTAGTTGGTTTGTTGGTTTGTTGGTATGTTGGTTTGTTGGTTTGTTGGTTTGTTGGTTTGTTGGTTTGTTGGTTTGTTGGTTTGTTGGTTTGTCGGTTTGTCGGTTTGTTGGCTTGTTGGTTCGTTGGTTTGCTGGTTTGTTGGTTTGTTCGTTTGTTCGTTTGTTGGCTTGTTGGTTTGTTGGCTTGTTGGCTTGTTGGTTTGTTGGTTTGTTGGTTTGTTGGTTTGTTGGTTTGTTGGTTTGTTGGTTTGTTGGTTTGTTGGTTTGTTGGTTTGTTGTTTTGTCGGTTTGTTCGTTTGTTGGTTTGTTGGTTTGTTGGTTTATTGGTTTGTTGGTTTTTTGGTTTGTTGGTTTGTTGGTTTATTGGTTTGTTGGTTTGTTGGTTTGTTGGTTTTTTGGTTGGTTGGCTTGTTGGTTTGTTGGTTTGTTGGTTTATTTATTTGTTGGTTTGTTGGCTTGTTGGTTTGTTGGCTTGTTGGTTTGTTGGTTTGTTGGTTTGTTGGTTTGTTGGTTTGTTGGTTTGTTGGTTTGTTGGTTTTTTGGTTTGTTGGTTTGTTGGTTTTTTGGTTTGTTGGTTTTTTGGTTTGTTGGCTTGTTGTTTTGTTGGTTTGTTGGTTTGTTGGTTTGTTGGTTTGTTCGTGTGTTGGTTTGTTGGTTTGTTGGCTTGTTGGTTTGTTGGTTTGTTGGTTTGTTGGTTTGTTGCTTTGTTGGTTTGTTGGTTTGTTGGTTTGTTGGTTTGTTGGTTTGTTGGTTTGTTGGTTTGTTGGCTTGTTGGTTTGTTCGTTTGTTGGTTTGTTGGTTTGTTGGTTTTTTGGTTTGCTGGCTTGTTGGTTTGTTGGTTTGTTGGTTTGTTGGTTTGTTGGTTTGTTGGTTTGTTGGTTTGCTGGTTTGTTGGTTTGTTGGTTTATTGGTTTGTTGGTTTGCTGGTTTGTTGGTTTGTTGGTTTTTTGGTTTGTTGGTTTGTTGGCTTGTTGGTTCGTTGGTTTGCTGGTTTGTTGGTTTGTTCGTTTGTTCGTTTGTTGGCTTGTTGGTATGTTGGCTTGTTGGCTTGTTGGTTTGTTGGTTTGTTGGTTTGTTGGTTTGTTGGTTTGTTGGTTTGTTGGTTTGTTGGTTTATTGGTTTGTTGGTTTGTTGGTTTATTGGTTTGTTGGTTTGTTCGTTTGTTGGTTTGTTTGCTTGTTGGTTTGCTGGTTTGTTGGTTTGTTTGTTTGTTGGTTTGTTCGTTTATTGGCTTGTTGGTTTGTTCGTTTGTTGGTTTTTTGGTTTGTTGGTTTATTGGTTTGTTGGTTTGTTGGTTTGTTGGTTTGTTGGTTTGTTGGTTTGTTGGTTTGTTGGTTTGTTGGTTTGTTGGTTTCTTGATTTGTTGGTTTGTTGGTTTGTTCGTTTGTTGGTTTGTTCGTTTGTTGGTTTGTTGGTTTATTTGTTTGTTGGTTTCTTATTTTGTTGGTTTGTTCATTTGTTTATTTGTTGGCTTGTTGGTTTGTTGGCTTGTTGGCTTGTTGGTTTGTTGGTTTTTTGGTTTGTTGGTTTGTTGGTTTGTTGGTTTGTTGGTTTGTTGGTTTGTTGGTTTGTTGGTTTGTTGGTTTGTTGGTTTGTTGGTTTGTTGGTTTGTTGGTTTGTTCGTTTGTTAGTTTGTTGGTTTATTTGTTTGTTGGTTTGTTCGTTTGTTCGTTTGTTGGCTTGTTGGTTTGTTGGTTTGTTGGTTTGTTGGTTTGTTGGTTTGTTGGTTTGTTGGTTTGTTGGTTTGTTGGTTTGTTGGTTTGTTGGTTTGTTGGTTTGTTGGTTTGTTGGCTTGTTGGTTTGTTGGTTTGTTGGCTTGTTGGTTAGTTCGTTTGTTGGTTTGTTCGTTTGTTGGTTTTTTGGTGTGTTGGCTTTTGGCTTGTTAGTTTGTTGGTTTGTTGGCTTGTTGGTTTGTTGGTTTGTGGGTTTGTTGGTTTGTTGGTTTGTTGGTTTGTTGGTTTGTTCGTTTGTTGGTTTGTTGGTTTGTTGGTTTGTTGGTTTGTTGGTTTGTTTGTTTGTTGGTTTGTCCGTTTGTTGGCTTGTTGGTTTGTTGGTTTGTTTGTTTGTTGGTTTGTTGGTTTGGTGGTTTGTTGGTTTGTTGATTTTTTGGTTTGTTTGTTTTTTGGTTTGTTGGCTTATTGTTTTGTTGGTTTGTTGGTTAGTTGGTTTGTTCGTTTCTTGGTTTGTTGGTTTGTTGGCTTGTTGGTTTGCTGGTTTGTTGGTTTGTCGGTTTGTTGGCTTGTTGGTATGTTGGTTTGTTGGTTAGTTGGTTTGTTGGTTTGTTGGTTTGTTGGCTTGTTGGTTTGTTGGTTTGTTGGTTTGTTGGCTTGTTGGTTCGTTGGTTTGCTGGTTTGTTGGTTTGTTCGTTTGTTCGTTTGTTGGCTTGTTGGTTTGTTGGCTTGTTGGCTTGTTGGTTTGTTGGTTTGTTGGTTTGTTGGTTTGTTGATTTGTTCGTTTGTTGGTTTGTTTGTTTATTTGTTTGTTGGTTTGTTGGTTTGTTGGTTTGTTGGTTTGTTGGTTTGTTTGTTTGTTGGTTTGTTCGTTTGTTGGTTTGTTGGTTTTTTGGTCTGTTGGCTTTTGGCTTGTTGGTTTGTTGGTTAGTTGGCTTGTTGGTTTGTTGGTTTGTTGGTTTGTTGGTTTGTTGGCTTGTTGGTTTGTTGGTTGGTTCGTTTGTTGGTTTGTTGGCTTGTTGGTTTGTTGGTTTGTTGGTTTATTGGTTTGTTGGTTTGTTGGTTTGTTGGTTTGTTGGTTTGTTGGTTTGTTGGTTTGTTGGTTTTTTGTTTTGTTGGTTTGTTGGCTTGTTAGTTTGTTGGTTCGTTGGCTTGTTGGTTTGTTGGTTTATTGTTTTATTGGTTTGTTGGTTTGTTGGTTTGTTGGTTTGTTGGTTCGTTGGTTTGTTGCCTTGTTGGTTTGTTGGTTTGTTGGTTTGTTGGTTTATTTGTTTGTTGGTTTGTTGGTTTGTTGGTTTGTTTGTTTGTTCGTTTGTTGGCTTGTTGGTTTGTTGGTTTGTTGGCTTGTTGGTCGGTTTGTTTGTTGGTTTGTTGGTTTGTTGGTTTGTTGGGTTGTTGGTTTGTTGGTTTGTTGGTTTGTTGGTTTGTTGGTTTGTTGGTTTGCTGGTTTGTTGGTTTGTTCGTTTGTTGGTTTTTTGGTTTGTTGGTTTGTTGGTTTGTTGATTTGTTGGTTTGTTGGCTTATTCGTTTGTTCGTTTGTTGACTTGTTAGTTTGTTGGCTTATTGGCTTGTTGGTATGTTTTTTTGTTGGTTTGTTGGTTTTTTGTTTTGTTGGTTTGTTGGTTTGTTGGTTTTTTGGTATGTTGGCTTGTTGGTTTTCTGGTTTGTTGGTTTGTTGGTTTGTTGGTTAGTTGGTTTTTTGGTTTGTTGGTTTGTTGGTTTGTTGGTTTGTTGGTTTGTTGGTTTGTTGGTTTGTTGGTTTGTTGGTTTGTTGGTTTGTTGGTTTGTTGGCTTGTTGGTTCGTTGGTTTGCTGGTTTGATGGTTTGTTCGTTTGTTCGTTCGTTGGCTTGTTGGTTTGTTGGCTTGTTGGCTTGTTGGTTTGTTGGTTTGTTGGTTTGTTGGTTTGTTGGTTTGTTGGTTTGTTGGTTTGTTGGTTTGTTGGTTTGTTGGTTTGTTGGTTTGTTGGTATGTGTTTTTGTTGGTTTGTTGATTTTTTGGTTTGTTGGTTTGTTGGTTTGTTGGTTTGTTGGCTTGTTGGTTTGTTGGTTTGTTGGTTTATTGGTTTGTTGGTTTGTTGGTTTGTTGGTTTGTTGGTTTGTTGGTTTGTTGGTTTGTTGGTTTTTTGTTTTGTTGGTTTGTTGGCTTGTTAGTTTGTTGGTTCGTTGGCTTGTTGGTTTGTTGGTTTATTGTTTTATTGGTTTGTTGGTTTGTTGGTTTGTTGGTTTGTTGGTTCGTTGGTTTGTTGCCTTGTTGGTTTGTTGGTTTGTTGGTTTGTTGGTTTATTTGTTTGTTGGTTTGTTGGTTTGTTGGTTTGTTTGTTTGTTCGTTTGTTGGCTTGTTGGTTTGTTGGTTTGTTGGCTTGTTGGTCGGTTTGTTTGTTGGTTTGTTGGTTTGTTGGTTTGTTGGGTTGTTGGTTTGTTGGTTTGTTGGTTTGTTGGTTTGTTGGTTTGTTGGTTTGCTGGTTTGTTGGTTTGTTCGTTTGTTGGTTTTTTGGTTTGTTGGTTTATTGGTTTGTTGGTTTGTTGGTTTGTTGGCTTATTCGTTTGTTCGTTTGTTGACTTGTTGGTTTGTTGGCTTATTGGCTTGTTGGTATGTTTTTTTGTTGGTTTGTTGGTTTTTTGTTTTGTTGGTTTGTTGGTTTGTTGGTTTTTTGGTATGTTGGCTTGTTGGTTTTCTGGTTTGTTGGTTTGTTGGTTTGTTGGTTAGTTGGTTTTTTGGTTTGTTGGTTTGTTGGTTTGTTGGTTTGTTGGTTTGTTGGTTTGTTGGTTTGTTGGTTTGTTGGTTTGTTGGTTTGTTGGTTTGTTGGTTTGTTGGCTTGTTGGTTCGTTGGTTTGCTGGTTTGTTGGTTTGTTCGTTTGTTCGTTCGTTGGCTTGTTGGTTTGTTGGCTTGTTGGCTTGTTGGTTTGTTGGTTTGTTGGTTTGTTGGTTTGTTGGTTTGTTGGTTTGTTGGTTTGTTGGTTTATTGGTTTGTTGGTTTGTTGGTTTGTTGGTTTGTTGGTTTGTTGGTTTGTTGGTTTGTCGGTTTGTTCGTTTGTTGTTTTGATTGTTTATTTGTTTGTTGATTTGTTGGTTTGTTGGTTTGTTCGTTTGTTCGTTTCTTGGCTTGTTGGTTTGTTGGCTTGTTGGCTTGTTGGTTTGTTGGTTTGTTAGTTTGTTGCTTTGTTGGCTTGTTGGTCAGTTTGTTTGTTGGTTTGTTGGTTTGTTGGTTTGTTGGGTTGTTGGTTTGTTGGTTTGTTGGTTTGTTGGTTTGTTGGTTTGTTGGTTTGTTGGTTTGTTGGTTTGTTGGTTTGTTTGTTTTTTGGTTTGTTGGCTTGTTGGTTTGTTTGTTTTGTTGGTTTGTTGGTTTGTTGATTTGTTGGTTTGCAGGTTTGTTGGTTTGTTCGTTTGTTGGTTTTTTGGTTTGTTGGTTTGTTGGTTTGCTGGTTTGTTGGTTTGGTGGCTTATTCGTTTGTTTGTTTGTTGCCTTGTTGGTTTGTTTGTTTGTTGGTTTGTTGGTTTGTTGGTTTGTTGGCTTGTTGGTTTGTTGGTTCGTTGCCTTGTTGGTTTGTTGGTTTATTGTTTTGTTGGTTTGTTGGTTTGTTGGTTTGTTGGTTCGTTGGTTTGTTGGCTTGTTGGTTTGTTGGTTTGTTGGTTTGTTGGTTTGTTGGTTTATTTGTTTGTTGGTTTGTTTGTTTGTTTGTTTGTTCGTTTGTTGGCTTGTTGGTTTGTTGGTTTGTTGGCTTGTTGGTCGGTTTGTTTGTTGGTTTGTTGGTTTGTTGGGTTGTTGGTTTGTTGGTTTGTTGGTTTGTTGGTTTGTTGGTTTGTTGGTTTGTTGGTTTGTTGGTTTGTTGGTTTGTTGGTTTGTTGGTTTTTTGGTTTGTTGGCTTGTTGGTTTGTTTGTTTTGTTGGTTTGTTGGTTTGTTGATTTGTTGGTTTGCTGGTTTGTTGGTTTGTTCGTTTGTTGGTTTTTTGGTTTGTTGGTTTGTTGGTTTGTTGGTTTGTTGGTTTGTTGGCTTATTCGTTTGTTCGTTTGTTGCTTTGTTGGCTTGTTGGTCGGTTTGTTTGTTGGTTTGTTGGTTTGTTGGTTTGTTGGTTTGTTGGGTTGTTGGTTTGTTTGTTTTGTTGGTTTGTTGGTTTGTTGATTTGTTGGTTTGTTGGTTTGTTCGTTTGTTCGTTTCTTGGCTTGTTGGTTTGTTGGCTTGTTGGTTTGTTGGTTTGTTGGTTTGTTGGTTTGTCAGTTTGTTGCTTTGTTGGCTTGTTGGTCGGTTTGTTTGTTGGTTTGTTGGTTTGTTGGTTTGTTGGGTTGTTGGTTTGTTGGTTTGTTGGTTTGTTGGTTTGTTGGTTTGTTGGTTTGTTGGTTTGTTGGTTTGTTGGTTTGTTTGTTTTTTGGTTTGTTGGCTTGTTGGTTTATTTGTTTTGTTGGTTTGTTGGTTTGTTGATTTGTTGGTTTGCTGGTTTGTTGGTTTGTTCGTTTGTTGGTTTTTTGGTTTGTTGGTTTGTTGGTTTGTTGGTTTGTTGGTTTGTTGGCTTATTCGTTTGTTCGTTTGTTGACTTGTTGGTTTGTTGGTTTGTTGGTTTGTTGGTTTGTTGGTTTGTTGGCTTGTTGGTTTGTTGGTTCGTTGGCTTGTTGGTTTGTTGGTTTGTTGGTTTGTTGGTTTGTTGGTTCGTTGGTTTGTTGGCTTGTTGGTTTGTTGGTTTGTTGGTTTGTTGGTTTGTTGGTTTATTTGTTTGTTGGTTTGTTTGTTTGTTTGTTTGTTCGTTTGTTGGCTTGTTGGTTTGTTGGTTTGTTGGCTTGTTGGTCGATTTATTTGTTGGTTTGTTGGTTTGTTGGGTTGTTGGTTTGTTGGTTTGTTGGTTTGTTGGTTTGTTGGTTTGTTGGTTTGTTGGTTTGTTGGTTTGTTGGTTTGTTGGTTTGTTGGTTTGTTGGTTTTTTGGTTTGTTGGCTTGTTGGTTTGTTTGTTTTGTTGTTTGTTGGTTTGTTGATTTGTTGGTTTGCTGGTTTGTTGGTTTGTTCGTTTGTTGGTTTTTTGGTTTGTTGGTTTGTTGGTTTGTTGGTTTGTTGGTTTGTTGGCTTATTCGTTTGTTCGTTTGTTGACTTGTTGGTTTGTTGGCTTGTTGGCTTGTTGGTATGTTTTTTTGTTGGTTTGTTGGTTTGTTGGTTTTTTGTTTTGTTGGTTTGTTGGTTTGTTGGTTTTTTGGTATGTTGGCTTGTTGGTTTGTTGGTTTGTTGGTTTGTTGGTTTGTTGGTTTGTTGGTTAGTTGGTTTGTTGGTTTGTTGGTTTGTTGGTTTGTTGGTTTGTTGGTTTGTTGGTTTGTTGGTTTGTTGGTTTGTTGGTTTGTTGGTTTGTTGGTTTGTTGGCTTGTTGGTTCATTGGTTTGCTGGTTTGTTGGTTTGTTCGTTTGTTCGTTTGTTGGCTTGTTGGTTTGTTGGCTTGTTGGCTTGTTGGTTTGTTGGTTTGTTGGTTTGTTGGTTTGTTGGTTTGTTGGTTTGTTGGTTTGTTGGTTTGTTGGTTTGTTGATTTGTTGGTTTGTTGGTTTGTCGGTTTGTCGGTTTGTTGGTTTGTTGGTTTGTTGGTTTGTTGGTTTGTTGGTTTGTTGGTTTGTTGGTTTGTTGGTTTGTTGGTTTGTTGGTTTGTTGGTTTGTTGGTTTGTTGGTTTGTTGGTTTGTTGGTTTGTTGGTTTTTTGTTTTGTTGGTTTGTTGGTTTGTTGGTTTTTTGGTATGTTGGCTTATTGGTTTGTTGGTTTGTTGGTTTGTTGGTTAGTTGGTTTTTTGGTTTGTTGGTTTGTTGGTTTATTGGTTTGTTGGTTTGTTGGTTTGTTGGTTTGTTGGTTTGTTGGTTTGTTGGTTTCTTGGTTTGTTGGCTTGTTGGTTCGTTGGTTTAATGGTTTGTTGGTTTGTTCGTTTGTTCGTTTGTTGGCTTGTTGGTTTGTTGGCTTGTTGGCTTGTTGGTTTGTTGGTTTGTTGGTTTGTTGGTTTGTTGGTTTGTTGGTTTGTTGGTTTGTTGGTTTGTTGGTTTGTTGGTTTGTTGGTTTTTCGGTTTGTTCGTTTGTTGGTTTGTTTGTTTATTTGTTTGTTGATTTGTTGGTTTGTTGGTTTGTTCGTTTGTTCGTTTGTTGGCTTGTTGGTTTGTTGGCTTGTTGGCTTGTTGGTTTGTTGGTTTGTTGGTTTGTTGGTTTGTTAGTTTGTTGGTTTGTTGGTTTGTTGGTTTGTTGGTTTGTTGGTTTGTTGGTTTGTTGGTTTGTTGGTTTGTTGGTTTGTTGGTTTGTTGGTTTGTTGGTTTGTTGGTTTGTTGGTTTGTTGGTTTTTTGTTTTGTTGGTTTGTTGGTTTGTTGGTTTTTTGGTATGTTGGCTTGTTGGTTTGTTGGTTTGTTGGTTTGTTGGTTTGTTGGTTAGTTGGTTTGTTGGTTTGTTGGTTTGTTGGTTTGTTGGTTTGTTGGTTTGTTGGTTTGTTGGTTTGTTGGTTTGTTGGTTTGTTGGTTTGTTGGTTTGTTGGTTTGTTGGTTTGTTGGTTTGTTGGTTTGTTGGCTTGTTGGTTCGTTGGTTTTCTGGTTTGTTGGTTTGTTCGTTTGTTCGTTTGTTGGCTTGTTTTTTTGTTGGCTTGTTGGCTTGTTGGTTTGTTGGTTTGTTGGTTTGTTGGTTTGTTGGTTTGTTGGTTTGTTGGTTTGTTGGTTTGTTGGTTTGTTGGTTTGTTGGTTTGTTGGTTTGTCGGTTTGTTCGTTTGTTGGTTTGTTTGTTTATTTGTTTGTTGATTTGTTGGTTTGTTGGTTTGTTCATTTGTTCGTTTCTTGGCTTGTTGGTTTGTTGGCTTGTTGGCTTGTTGGTTTGTTGGTTTGTTGGTTTGTTGGTTTGTTAGTTTGTTGGTTTGTTGGCTTTTTGGTCGGTTTGTTTGTTGGTTTGTTGGTTTGTTGGGTTGTTGGTTTGTTGGTTTGTTGGTTTGTTGGTTTGTTGGTTTGTTGGTTTTTTGGTTTGTTGGCTTGTTGGTTTGTTTGTTTTGTTGGTTTGTTGGTTTGTTGATTTGTTGGTTTACTGGTTTGTTGGTTTGTTCGTTTGTTGGTTTTTTGGTTTGTTGGTTTGTTGGTTTGTTGGTTTGTTGGTTTGTTGGCTTATTCGTTTGTTCGTTTGTTGACTTGTTGGTTTGTTGGTTTGTTGGTTTGTTGGTTTGTTGGTTTGTTGGTTTGTTGGCTTGTTGGTTTGTTGGTTCGTTGGTTCATTGGCTTGTTGGTTTGTTGGTTTATTGTTTTGTTGGTTTGTTGGTTTGTTGGTTCGTTGGTTTGTTGGCTTGTTGGTTTGTTGGTTTGTTGGTTTGTTGGTTTGTTGGTTTATTTGTTTGTTGGTTTGTTTGTTTGTTGGTTTGTTTGTTTGTTTGTTTGTCCGTTTGTTGGCTTGTTGGTTTGTTGGTTTGTTGGCTTGTTGGTCGGTTTTTTTGTTGGTTTGTTGGTGTGTTGGCTTTTGTCTTGTTGGTTTGTTGGTTTGTTGGCTTGTTGGTTTGTTGGTTTGTGGGTTTGTTGGTTTGTTGGTTTGTTGGTTTGTTGGTTTGTTGGTTTGTTGGTTTGTTGGTTTGTTGGCTTTTTGGCTTGTTAGCTTGTTGGTTTGTTGGTTTGTAGGTTTTTTGGTTTGTTGGTTTGTTTGTTTGTTGGTTTGTTGGTTTGTTGGTTTGTTGGTTTGTTGGTTTGTTGGTTTGTTGGATTGTTGTTGTGTTGGTTTGTGTGTTTGTTGGTTTGTTCGTTTGTTGGTTTGTTGGTTTGTTGGTTTGTTGGTTTGTCGGTTTGTTGGTTTGTTGGTTTCTTATTTTGTTGGTTTGTTCATTTGTTTATTTGTTGGCTTGTTGGTTTGTTGGCTTGTTGGCTTGTTGGCTCGTTGGTTTGTTGGTTTGTTGGTTTGTTGGTTTGTTAGTTTGTTGGTTTGTTGGTTTGTTGGTTTGTTGGTTTGTTCGTTTGTTAGTTTGTTGGTTTATTTGTTTGTTGGTTTGTTGGTTTGTTCGTTTGTTCGTTTGTTGGCTTGTTGGTTTGTTGGTTTGTTGGTTTGTTGGTTTGTTGGTTTGTTGGTTTGTTGGTTTGTTGGTTTGTTGGTTTGTTGGTTTGTTGGTTTGTTGGTTAGTTGGTTTGTTGGTTTGTTGGCTTGTTGGTTTGTTGGTTTGTTGGCTTGTTGGTTTGTTGGTTTGTTGGTTTGTTCGTTTGTAGGTTTTTTGGTGTGTTGGCTGTTGGGTTGTTGGTTTTTTGGTTTGTTGGCTTGTTGGTTTGTTGGTTTGTGGGTTTGTTGGTTTGTTGGTTTGTTGGTTTGTTGGTTTGTTCGTTTGTTGGTTTGTTGGTTTGTTGGCTTTTTGGCTTGTTAGCTTGTTGGTTTGTTGGTTTGTTGGTTTGTTGGCTTGTTGGTTTGTCGGTTTGTTGGTTTGTTTGTTTGTTGGTTTGTCCGTTTGTTGGCTTGTTGGTTTGTTAGTTTGTTGGTTTGTTGGTTTGTTGGTTTGTTGGTTTGTTGGTTTGTTGGTTTCTTTGTTTTTTGGTTTGTTTGTTTTTTGGTTTGTTGGCTTGTTGTTTTGTTGGTTTGTTAGTTAGTTGGTTTGTTGGTTTGTGCGTTTGTTGGTTTTTTGGTGTGTTGGCTTTTGGCTTGTTGGTTTGTTGGTTTGTTGGCTTGTTGGTTTATTGGTTTGTGGGTTTGTTGGTTTGTTGGTTTGTTGGTTTGCTCGTTTGTTGGTTTGTTGGCTTTTCGGCTTGTTAGCTTGTTGGTTTGTTGGTTTGTTGGTTTGTTGGCTTGTTGGTTTGTCGGTTTGTTGGTTTGTTTGTTTGTTGGTTTGTCCGTTTGTTGGCTTGTTGGTTTGTTAGTTTGTTGGTTTGTTGCCTTGTTGGTTTGTTGGTTTGTTGGTTTGTTGGTTTATTTGTTTGTTGGTTTGTTGGTTTGTTGGTTTGTTTGTTTGTTCGTTTGTTGGCTTGTTGGTTTGTTGGTTTGTTGGCTTGTTGGTCGGTTTGTTTGTTGGTTTGTTGGTTTGTTGGTTTGTTGGTTTGTTGGGTTGTTGGTTTGTTGGTTTGTTGGTTTGTTGGTTTGTTGGTTTGTTGGTTTGCTGGTTTGTTGGTTTGTTCGTTTGTTGGTTTTTTGGTTTGTTGGTTTGTTGGTTTGTTGGTTTGTTGGTTTGTTGGTTTGTTGGTTTGTTGGCTTATTCGTTTGTTCGTTTGTTGACTTGTTGGTTTGTTGGCTTATTGGCTTGTTGGTATGTTTTTTTGTTGGTTTGTTGGTTTTTTGTTTTGTTGGTTTGTTGGTTTGTTGGTTTTTTGGTATGTTGGCTTGTTGGTTTTCTGGTTTGTTGGTTTGTTGGTTTGTTGGTTAGTTGGTTTTTTGGTTTGTTGGTTTGTTGGTTTGTTGGTTTGTTGGTTTGTTGGTTTGTTGGTTTGTTGGTTTGTTGGTTTGTTGGTTTGTTGGTTTGTTGGCTTGTTGGTTCGTTGGTTTGCTGGTTTGTTGGTTTGTTCGTTTGTTCGTTCGTTGGCTTGTTGGTTTGTTGGCTTGTTGGTTTGTTGGTTTGTTGGTTTGTTGGTTTGTTGGTTTGTTGGTTTGTTGGTTTGTTGGTTTGTTGGTTTGTTGGTTTGTTGGTTTGTTGGTTTGTTGGTTTGTCGGTTTGTTCGTTTGTTGTTTTGTTTGTTTATTTGTTTGTTGATTTGTTGGTTTGTTGGTTTGTTCGTTTGTTCGTTTCTTGGCTTGTTGGTTTGTTGGCTTGTTGGCTTGTTGGTTTGTTGGTTTGTTAGTTTGTTGCTTTGTTTGCTTGTTGGTCGGTTTGTTTGTTGGTTTGTTGGTTTGTTGGGTTGTTGGTTTGTTGGTTTGTTGGTTTGTTGGTTTGTTGGTTTGTTGGTTTGTTGGTTTGTAGGTTTGTTGGTTTGTTTGTTTTTTGGTTTGTTGGCTTGTTGGTTTGTTTGTTTTGTTGGTTTGTTGGTTTGTTGATTTGTTGGTTTGCTGGTTTGTTGGTTTGTTCGTTTGTTGGTTTTTTGGTTTGTTGGTTTGTTGGTTTGCTGGTTTGTTGGTTTGGTGGCTTATTCGTATGTTCGTTTGTTGCCTTGTTGGTTTGTTTGTTTGTTGGTTTGTTGGTTTGTTGGTTTGTTGGCTTGTTGGTTTGTTGGTTCGTTGCCTTGTTGGTTTGTTGGTTTATTGTTTTGTTGGTTTGTTGGTTTGTTGGTTTGTTGGTTCGTTGGTTTGTTGGCTTGTTGGTTTGTTGGTTTGTTGGTTTGTTGGTTTGTTGGTTTATTTGTTTGTTGGTTTGTTTATTTGTTTGTTTGTTCGTTTGTTGGCTTGTTGGTTTGTTGGTTTGTTGGCTTGTTGGTCGGTTTGTTTGTTGGTTTGTTGGGTTGTTGGTTTGTTGGTTTGTTGGTTTGTTGGTTTGTTGGTTTGTTGGTTTGTTGGTTTGTTGGTTTGTTGGTTTGTTGGTTTGTTGGTTTTTTGGTTTGTTGGCTTGTTGGTTTGTTTGTTTTGTTGGTTTGTTGGTTTGTTGATTTGTTGGTTTGCTGGTTTGTTGGTTTGTTCGTTTGTTGGTTTTTTGGTTTGTTGGTTTGTTGGTTTGTTGGTTTGTTGGTTTGTTGGCTTATTCGTTTGTTCGTTTGTTGCTTTGTTGGCTTGTTGGTCGGTTTGTTTGTTGGTTTGTTGGTTTGTTGGTTTGTTGGTTTGTTGGGTTGTTGGTTTGTTTGTTTTGTTGGTTTGTTGGTTTGTTGATTTGTTGGTTTGTTGGTTTGTTCGTTTGTTCGTTTCTTGGCTTGTTGGTTTGTTGGCTTGTTGGTTTGTTGGTTTGTTGGTTTGTTGGTTTGTCAGTTTGTTGCTTTGTTGGCTTGTTGGTCGGTTTGTTTGTTGGTTTGTTGGTTTGTTGGTTTGTTGGGTTGTTGGTTTGTTGGTTTGTTGGTTTGTTGGTTTGTTGGTTTGTTGGTTTGTTGGTTTGTTGGTTTGTTGGTTTGTTTGTTTTTTGGTTTGTTGGCTTGTTGGTTTGTTTGTTTTGTTGGTTTGTTGGTTTGTTGATTTGTTGGTTTGCTGGTTTGTTGGTTTGTTCGTTTGTTGGTTTTTTGGTTTGTTGGTTTGTTGGTTTGTTGGTTTGTTGGTTTGTTGGCTTATTCGTTTGTTCGTTTGTTGACTTGTTGGTTTGTTGGTTTGTTGGTTTGTTGGTTTGTTGGTTTGTTGGCTTGTTGGTTTGTTGGTTCGTTGGCTTGTTGGTTTGTTGGTTTGTTGGTTTGTTGGTTTGTTGGTTCGTTGGTTTGTTGGCTTGTTGGTTTGTTGGTTTGTTGGTTTGTTGGTTTGTTGGTTTATTTGTTTGTTGGTTTGTTTGTTTGTTTGTTTGTTCGTTTGTTGGCTTGTTGGTTTGTTGGTTTGTTGGCTTGTTGGTCGGTTTATTTGTTGGTTTGTTGGTTTGTTGGGTTGTTGGTTTGTTGGTTTGTTGGTTTGTTGGTTTGTTGGTTTGTTGGTTTGTTGGTTTGTTGATTTGTTGATTTGTTGGTTTGTTGGTTTGTTGGTTTGTTGGTTTGTTGGTTTGTTGGTTTTTTGGTTTGTTGGCTTGTTGGTTTGTTTGTTTTGTTGTTTGTTGGTTTGTTGATTTGTTGGTTTGCTGGTTTGTTGGTTTGTTCGTTTGTTGGTTTTTTGGTTTGTTGGTTTGTTGGTTTGTTGGTTTGTTGGTTTGTTGGCTTATTCGTTTGTTCGTTTGTTGACTTGTTGGTTTGTTGGCTTGTTGGCTTGTTGGTATGTTTTTTTGTTGGTTTGTTGGTTTGTTGGTTTTTTGTTTTGTTGGTTTGTTGGTTTGTTGGTTTTTTGGTATGTTGGCTTGTTGGTTTGTTGGTTTGTTGGTTTGTTGGTTTGTTGGTTTGTTGGTTAGTTGGTTTGTTGGTTTGCTGGTTTGTTGGTTTGTTGGTTTGTTGGTTTGTTGGTTTGTTGTTTTGTTGGTTTGTTGGTTTGTTGGTTTGTTGGTTTGTTGGCTTGTTGGTTCATTGGTTTGCTGGTTTGTTGGTTTGTTCGTTTGTTCGTTTGTTGGCTTGTTGGTTTGTTGGCTTGTTGGCTTGTTGGTTTGTTGGTTTGTTGGTTTGTTGGTTTGTTGGTTTGTTGGTTTGTTGGTTTGTTGGTTTGTTGGTTTGTTGGTTTGTTGATTTGTTGGTTTGTTGGTTTGTCGGTTTGTTGGTTTGTTGGTTTGTTGGTTTGTTGGTTTGTTGGTTTGTTGGTTTGTTAGTTTGTTGGTTTGTTGGTTTGTTGGTTTGTTGGTTTGTTGGTTTGTTGGTTTGTTGGTTTTTTGTTTTGTTGGTTTGTTGGTTTGTTGGTTTTTTGGTATGTTGGCTTATTGGTTTGTTGGTTTGTTGGTTAGTTGGTTTTTTGGTTTGTTGGTTTGTTGGTTTATTGGTTTGTTGGTTTGTTGGTTTGTTGGTTTGTTGGTTTGTTGGTTTGTTGGTTTCTTGGTTTGTTGGCTTGTTGGTTCGTTGGTTTAATGGTTTGTTGGTTTGTTCGTTTGTTTGTTTGTTGGCTTGTTGGTTTGTTGGCTTGTTGGCTTGTTGGTTTGTTGGTTTGTTGGTTTGTTGGTTTGTTGGTTTGTTGGTTTGTTGGTTTGTTGGTTTGTTGGTTTGTTGGTTTGTTGGTTTTTCGGTTTGTTCGTTTGTTGGTTTGTTTGTTTATTTGTTTGTTGATTTGTTGGTTTGTTGGTTTGTTCGTTTGTTCGTTTGTTGGCTTGTTGGTTTGTTGGCTTGTTGGCTTGTTGGTTTGTTGGTTTGTTGGTTTGTTGGTTTGTTAGTTTGTTGGTTTGTTGGTTTGTTGGTTTGTTGGTTTGTTGGTTTGTTGGTTTGTTGGTTTGTTGGTTTGTTGGTTTGTTGGTTTGTTGGTTTGTTGGTTTGTTGGTTTGTTGGTTTGTTGGTTTGTTGGTTTGTTGGTTTTTTGTTTTGTTGGTTTGTTGGTTTGTTGGTTTGTTGGTTTGTTGGTTTGTTGGTTTGTTGGTTTGTTGGTTTGTTGGTTTGTTGGTTTGTTGGTTTGTTGGTTTGTTGGTTTGTTGGTTTGTTGGCTTGTTGGTTCGTTGGTTTTCTGGTTTGTTGGTTTGTTCGTTTGTTCGTTTGTTGGCTTGTTTTTTTGTTGGCTTGTTGGCTTGTTGGTTTGTTGGTTTGTTGGTTTGTTGGTTTGTTGGTTTGTTGGTTTGTTGGTTTGTTGGTTTGTTGGTTTGTTGGTTTGTTGGTTTGTTGGTTTGTCGGTTTGTTCGTTTGTTGGTTTGTTTGTTTATTTGTTTGTTGATTTGTTGGTTTGTTGGTTTGTTCGTTTGTTCGTTTCTTGGCTTGTTGGTTTGTTGGCTTGTTGGCTTGTTGGTTTGTTGGTTTGTTGGTTTGTTGGTTTGTTGGTTTGTTAGTTTGTTGGTTTGTTGGCTTTTTGGTCGGTTTGTTTGTTGGTTTGTTGGTTTGTTGGGTTGTTGGTTTGTTGGTTTGTTGGTTTGTTGGTTTGTTGGTTTGTTGGTTTTTTGGTTTGTTGGCTTGTTGGTTTGTTTGTTTTGTTGGTTTGTTGGTTTGTTGATTTGTTGGTTTGCTGGTTTGTTGGTTTGTTCGTTTGTTGGTTTTTGGTTTGTTGGTTTGTTGGTTTGTTGGTTTGTTGGTTTGTTGGCTTGTTGGTTTGTTGGTTCGTTGGCTTGTTGGTTTGTTGGTTTATTGTTTTGTTGGTTTGTTGGTTTGTTGGTTCGTTGGTTTGTTGGCTTGTTGGTTTGTTGGTTTGTTGGTTTGTTGGTTTGTTGGTTTATTTGTTTGTTGGTTTGTTTGTTTGTTGGTTTGTTTGTTTGTTTGTTTGTCCGTTTGTTGGCTTGTTGGTTTGTTGGTTTGTTGGCTTGTTGGTCGGTTTTTTTGTTGGTTTGTTGGTGTGTTGGCTTTTGGCTTGTTGGTTTGTTGGTTTGTTGGCTTGTTGGTTTGTTGGTTTGTGGGTTTGTTGGTTTGTTGGTTTGTTGGTTTGTTGGTTTGTTGGTTTGTTGGTTTGTTGGTTTGTTGGCTTTTTGGCTTGTTAGCTTGTTGGTTTGTTGGTTTGTAGGTTTTTTGGTTTGTTGGTTTGTTTGTTTGTTGGTTTGTTGGTTTGTTGGTTTGTTGGTTTGTTGGTTTGTTGGTTTGTTGGATTGTTGTTGTGTTGGTTTGTGTGTTTGTTGGTTTGTTCGTTTGTTGGTTTGTTGGTTTGTTGGTTTGTTGGTTTGTTGGTTTGTCGGTTTGTTGGTTTGTTGGTTTCTTATTTTGTTGGTTTGTTTATTTGTTTATTTGTTGGCTTGTTGGTTTGTTGGCTTGTTGGCTTGTTGGCTTGTTGGTTTGTTGGTTTGTTGGTTTGTTGGTTTGTTAGTTTGTTGGTTTGTTGGTTTGTTGGTTTGTTGGTTTGTTCGTTTGTTAGTTTGTTGGTTTATTTGTTTGTTGGTTTGTTGGTTTGTTCGTTTGTTCGTTTGTTGGCTTGTTGGTTTGTTGGTTTGTTGGTTTGTTGGTTTGTTGGTTTGTTGGTTTGTTGGTTTGTTGGTTTGTTGGTTTGTTGGTTTGTTGGTTTGTTGGTTAGTTGGTTTGTTGGTTTGTTGGCTTGTTGGTTTGTTGGTTTGTTGGCTTGTTGGTTTGTTGGTTTGTTGGTTTGTTCGTTTGTAGGTTTTTTGGTGTGTTGGCTGTTGGGTTGTTGGTTTTTTGGTATGTTGGCTTGTTGGTTTGTTGGTTTGTGGGTTTGTTGGTTTGTTGGTTTGTTGGTTTGTTGGTTTGTTGGTTTGTTCGTTTGTTGGTTTGTTGGTTTGTTGGCTTTTTGGCTTGTTAGCTTTTTGGTTTGTTGGTTTGTTGGTTTGTTGGCTTGTTGGTTTGTCGGTTTGTTGGTTTGTTTGTTTGTTGGTTTGTCCGTTTGTTGGCTTGTTGGTTTGTTAGTTTGTTGGTTTGTTGGTTTGTTGGTTTGTTGGTTTGTTGGTTTCTTTGTTTTTTGGTTTGTTTGTTTTTTGGTTTGTTGGCTTGTTGTTTTGTTGGTTTGTTAGTTAGTTGGTTTGTTGGTTTGTTGGTTTGTGCGTTTGTTCGTTTTTTGGTGTGTTGGCTTTTGGCTTGTTGGTTTGTTGGTTTGTTGGCTTGTTGGTTTGTTGGTTTGTGGGTTTGTTGGTTTGTTGGTTTGTTGGTTTGCTCGTTTGTTGGTTTGTTGGCTTTTCGGCTTGTTAGCTTGTTGGTTTGTTGGTTTGTTGGTTTGTTGGCTTGTTGGTTTGTCGGTTTGTTGGTTTGTTTGTTTGTTGGTTTGTCCGTTTGTTGGCTTGTTGGTTTGTTAGTTTGTTGGTTTGATGGTTTGTTGGTTTGTTGGTTTCTTGGTTTTTTGGTTTGTTTGTTTTTTGGTTTGTTGGCTTGTTGTTTTGTTGGTTTGTTGGTTAGTTGGTTTGTTCGTTTGTTGGTTTGTTGGTTTGTTGGTTTGTTGGTTAGTTGGTTTGTTGGTTTGTTGGCTTGTTGGTTTGTTGGTTTGTTGGTTTGTTGGCTTGTTGGTTCGTTGGTTTGCTGGTTTGTTGGTTTGTTCGTTTGTTCGTTTGTTGGCTTGTTGATTTGTTGGCTTGTTGGCTTGTTGGTTTGATGGTTTGTTGGTTTGTTGGTTTGTTGGTTTGTTGGTTTGTTGGTTTGGTGGTTTGTTGGTTTGTTGGTTTGTTGATTTGTTCGTTTGTTGGTTTTTTGGTTTGCTGGCTTGTTGGTTTGTTGGTTTGTTGGTTTGTTGGTTTGTTGATTTGTTGGTTTGTTGGTTTGTTGGTTTATTGGTTTGTTGGTTTGCCTGTTTGTTGGTTTGTTGGTTTTTTGGTTTGTTGGTTTGTTGGTTTGTTGGTTTGTTGGTTTGTTGGTTTGTTGGTTTGTTGGTTTGTTGGTTTTTGGTTTGTTGGCTTGTTGGTTTGTTTGTTTTGTTGGTTTGTTGGTTTGTTGATTTGTTGGTTTGCTGGTTTGTGGTTTGTTCGTTTGTTGGTTTTTTGGTTTGCTGGTTTGTTGGTTTGTTGGTTTGTTGGTTTGTTGGCTTATTCGTTTGTTCGTTTGCTGACTTGTTGGTTTGTTGGCTTGTTGGCTTGTTGGTATGTTTTTTTGTTGGTTTGTTTGTTTGTTGGTTTTTGTTTTGTTGGTTTGTTGGTTTGTTGGTTTTTTGGTATGTTGGCTTGTTGGTTTGATGGTTTGTTTGTTTGTTGGTTTGTTGGTTAGTTGGTTTGTTGGTTTGTTGGTATGTTGGTTTGTTGGTTTGTTGGTTTGTTGGTTTGTTGGTTTGTTGGTTTGTGGGTTTGTTGGTTTGTCGGTTTGTCGGTTTGTTGGCTTGTTGGTTCGTTGGTTTGCTGGTTTGTTGGTTTGTTCGTTTGTTCGTTTGTTGGCTTGTTGGTTTGTTGGCTTGTTGGCTTGTTGGTTTGTTGGTTTGTTGGTTTGTTGGTTTGTTGGTTTGTTGGTTTGTTGTTTTGTCGGTTTGTTCGTTTGTTGGTTTGTTAGTTTGTTGGTTTATTGGTTTGTTGGTTTCTTGGTTTGTTGGTTTGTTGGTTTGTTGGTTTGTTGGTTTGTTGGTTTGTTGGTTTGTTGGTTTTTTGGTTGGTTGGCTTGTTGGTTTGTTGGTTTGTTGGTTTGTTGGTTTATTTATTTGTTGGTTTGTTGGCTTGTTGGTTTGTTGGCTTGTTGGTTTGTTGGTTTGTTGGTTTGTTGGTTTGTTGGTTTGTTGGTTTGTTGGTTTGTTGGTTTTTTGGTTTGTTGGTTTGTTGGTTTTTTGGTTTGTTTGTTTTTTGGTTTGTTGGCTTGTTGTTTTGTTGGTTTGTTGGTTTGTTGGTTTGTTCGTGTGTTGGTTTGTTGGTTTGTTGGCTTGTTGGTTTGTTGGTTTGTTGGTTTGTTGGTTTGTTGGTTTGTTGGTTTGTTGGTTTGTTGGTTTGTTGGTTTGTTGGTTTGTTGGTTTGTTGGCTTGTTGGTTTGTTCGTTTGTTGGTTTGTTGGTTTGTTGGTTTTTTGGTTTGCTGGCTTGTTGGTTTGTTGGTTTGTTGGTTTGTTGGTTTGTTGGTTTGTTGGTTTGTTGGTTTGTTGGTTTATTGGTTTGTTGGTTTGCTGGTTTGTTGGTTTGTTGGTTTTTTGGTTTGTTGGTTTGTTGGCTTGTTGGTTCGTTGGTTTGCTGGTTTGTTGGTTTGTTCGTTTGTTTGTTTGTTGGCTTGTTGGTATGTTGGCTTGTTGGCTTGTTGGTTTGTTGGTTTGTTGGTTTGTTGGTTTGTTGGTTTGTTGGTTTGTTGGTTTGTTGGTTTGTTGGTTTGTTGGTTTGTTGGTTTGTTGGTTTATTGGTTTGTTGGTTTGTTCGTTTGTTGGTTTGTTTGCTTGTTGGTTTGCTGGTTTGTTGGTTTGTTTGTTTGTTGGTTTGTTCGTTTATTGGCTTGTTGGTTTGTTCGTTTGTTGGTTTTTTGGTTTGTTGGTTTGTTTGTTTGTTGGTTTGTTGGTTTGTTGGTTTGTTGGTTTGTTGGTTTGTTGGTTTGTTGGTTTGTTGGTTTCTTGATTTGTTGGTTTGTTGGTTTGTTCGTTTGTTGGTTTGTTGGTTTGTTCGTTTGTTGGTTTGTTGGTTTATTTGTTTGTTGGTTTCTTATTTTGTTATTTTGTTCATTTGTTTATTTGTTGGCTTGTTGGTTTGTTGGCTTGTTGGCTTGTTGGTTTGTTGGTTTGTTGGTTTGTTGGTTTGTTGGTTTGTTGGTTTGTTGGTTTGTTGGTTTGTTGGTTTGTTGGTTTGTTGGTTTGTTGGTTTGTTGGTTTGTTGGTTTGTTCGTTTGTTAGTTTGTTGGTTTATTTGTTTGTTGGTTTGTTCGTTTGTTCGTTTGTTGGCTTGTTGGTTTGTTGGTTTGTTGGTTTGTTGGTTTGTTGGTTTGTTGGTTTGTTGGTTTGTTGGTTTGTTGGTTTGTTAGTTTGTTGGTTTGTTGGTTTGTTGGTTTGTTGGTTTGTTGGTTTGTTGGCTTGTTGGTTTGTTGGTTTGTTAGCTTGTTGGTTAGTTCGTTTGTTGGTTTGTTCGTTTGTTGGTTTTTTGGTGTGTTGGCTTTTGGCTTGTTAGTTTGTTGGTTTGTTGGCTTGTTGGTTTGTTGGTTTGTGGGTTTGTTGGTTTGTTGGTTTGTTGGTTTGTTGGTTTGTTCGTTTGTTGGTTTGTTGGTTTGTCGGTTTGTTGGTTTGTTTGTTTGTTGGTTTGTCCGTTTGTTGGCTTGTTGGTTTGTTGGTTTGTTTGTTTGTTGGTTTGTTGGTTTGGTGGTTTGTTGGTTTGTTGGTTTGTTGGTTTTTTGGTTTGTTTGTTTTTTGGTTTGTTGGCTTATTGTTTTGTTGGTTTGTTGGTTAGTTGGTTTGTTCGTTTCTTGGTTTGTTGGTTTGTTGGCTTGTTGGTTTGTTGGTTTGCTGGTTTGTCGGTTTGTTGGCTTGTTGGTATGTTGGTTTGTTGGTTAGTTGGTTTGTTGGTTTGTTGGTTTGTTGGCTTGTTGGTTTGTTGGTTTGTTGGTTTGTTGGCTTGTTGGTTCGTTGGTTTGCTGGTTTGTTGGTTTGTTCGTTTGTTCGTTTGTTGGCTTGTTGGTTTGTTGGCTTGTTGGCTTGTTGGTTTGTTGGTTTGTTGGTTTGTTGGTTTGTTGGTTTGTTGATTTGTTCGTTTGTTGGTTTGTTTGTTTATTTGTTTGTTGGTTTGTTGGTTTGTTGGTTTGTTGGTTTGTTGGTTTGTTTGTTTGTTGGTTTGTTCGTTTGTTGGTTTGTTGGTTTTTTTGTCTGTTGGCTTTTGGCTTGTTGGTTTGTTGGTTAGTTGGCTTGTTGGTTTGTTGGTTTGTTGGTTTGTTGGTTTGTTGGTTTGTTGGTTTGTTGGTTGGTTCGTTTGTTGGTTTGTTGGCTTGTTGGTTTGTTGGTTTGTTGGTTTGTTGGTTTGTTGGTTTGTTGGTTTGTTGGTTTGTTGGTTTGTTGGTTTGTTGGTTTTTTGTTTTGTTGGTTTGTTGGCTTGTTAGTTTGTTGGTTCGTTGGCTTGTTGGTTTGTTGGTTTATTGTTTTATTGGTTTGTTGGTTTGTTGGTTTGTTGGTTTGTTGGTTCGTTGGTTTGTTGCCTTGTTGGTTTGTTGGTTTGTTGGTTTGTTGGTTTATTTGTTTGTTGGTTTGTTGGTTTGTTGGTTTGTTTGTTTGTTCGTTTGTTGGCTTGTTGGTTTGTTGGTTTGTTGGCTTGTTGGTCGGTTTGTTTGTTGGTTTGTTGGTTTGTTGGTTTGTTGGGTTGTTGGTTTGTTGGTTTGTTGGTTTGTTGGTTTGTTGGTTTGATGGTTTGTTGGTTTGTTGGTTTGTTGGTTTGTTGGTTTTTTGGTCTGTTGGCTTGTTGGTTTGTTTGTTTTGTTGGTTTGTTGGTTTGTTGATTTGTTGGTTTGCTGGTTTGTTGGTTTGTTCGTTTGTTGGTTTTTTGGTTTGTTGGTTTGTTGGTTTGTTGGCTTGTTGGTCGGTTTGTTTGTTGGTTTGTTGGTTTGTTGGGTTGTTGGTTTGTTGGTTTGTTGGTTTGTTGGTTTGTTGGTTTGTTAGTTTGTTGGTTTGTTGGTTTGTTGGTTTGTTGGTTTTTTGGTTTGTTGGCTTGTTGGTTTGTTTGTTTTGTTGGTTTGTTGGTTTGTTGATTTGTTGGTTTGCTGGTTTGTTGGTTTGTTCGTTTGTTGGTTTTTTGGTTTGTTGGTTTGTTGGTTTGTTGGTTTGTTGGTTTGTTGGCTTATTCGTTTGTTCGTTTGTTGCTTTGTTGGCTTGTTGGTCGGTTTGTTTGTTGGTTTGTTGGTTTGTTGGTTTGTTGGTTTGTTGGGTTGTTGGTTTGTTTGTTTTGTTGGTTTGTTGATTTGTTGGTTTGTTGGCTTGTTCGTTTGTTCGTTTCTTGGCTTGTTGGTTTGTTGGCTTGTTGGTTTGTTGGTTTGTTGGTTTGTTGGTTTGTCAGTTTGTTGCTTTGTTGGCTTGTTGATCGGTTTGTTTGTTGGTTTGTTGGTTTGTTGGGTTGTTGGTTTGTTGGTTTGTTGGTTTGTTGGTTTGTTGGTTTGTTGGTTTGTTGGTTTGTTGGTTTGTTTGTTTTTTGGTTTGTTGGCTTGTTGGTTTGTTTGTTTTGTTGGTTTGTTGGTTTGTTGATTTGTTGGTTTGCTGGTTTGTTGGTTTGTTCGTTTGTTGGTTTTTTGGTTTGTTGGTTTGTTGGTTTGTTGGTTTGTTGGTTTGTTGGCTTATTCGTTTGTTCGTTTGTTGACTTGTTGGTTTGTTGGTTTGTTGGTTTGTTGGTTTGTTGGTTTGTTGGCTTGTTGGTTTGTTGGTTCGTTGGCTTGTTGGTTTGTTGGTTTGTTGGTTTGTTGGTTTGTTGGTTCGTTGGTTTGTTGGCTTGTTGGTTTGTTGGTTTGTTGGTTTGTTGGTTTGTTGGTTTGTTGGTTTATTTGTTTGTTGGTTTGTTTGTTTGTTTGTTTGTTCGTTTGTTGGCTTGTTGGTTTGTTGGTTTGTTGGCTTGTTGGTCGGTTTATTTGTTGGTTTGTTGGTTTGTTGGGTTGTTGGTTTGTTGGTTTGTTAGTTTGTTGGTTTGTTGGTTTGTTGGTTTGTTGGTTTGTTGGTTTGTTGGTTTGTTGGTTTGTTGGTTTTTTGGTTTGTTGGCTTGTTGGTTTGTTTGTTTTGTTGTTTGTTGGTTTGTTGATTTGTTGGTTTGCTGGTTTGTTGGTTTGTTCGTTTGTTGGTTTTTTGGTTTGTTGGTTTGTTGGTTTGTTGGTTTGTTGGTTTGTTGGCTTATTCGTTTGTTTGTTTGTTGACTTGTTGGTTTGTTGGCTTGTTGGCTTGTTGGTATGTTTTGTTGTTGGTTTGTTGGTTTGTTGGTTTTTTGTTTTGTTGGTTTGTTGGTTTGTTGGTTTTTTGGTATGTTGGCTTGTTGGTTTGTTGGTTTGTTGGTTTGTTGGTTTGTTGGTTTGTTGGTTTGTTGGTTAGTTGGTTTGTTGGTTTGTTGGTTTGTTGGTTTGTTGGTTTGTTGGTTTGTTGGTTTGTTGGTTTGTTGGTTTGTTGGTTTGTTGGTTTGTTGGTTTGTTGGTTTGTTGGCTTGTTGGTTCATTGGTTTGCTGGTTTGTTGGTTTGTTCGTTTGTTCGTTTGTTGGCTTGTTGGTTTGTTGGCTTGTTGGCTTGTTGGTTTGTTGGTTTGTTGGTTTGTTGGTTTGTTGGTTTGTTGGTTTGTTGGTTTGTTGGTTTGTTGGTTTGTTGATTTGTTGGTTTGTTGGTTTGTCGGTTTGTTGGTTTGTTGGTTTGTTGGTTTGTTGGTTTGTTGGTTTGTTGGTTTGTTGGTTTGTTGGTTTGTTGGTTTGTTGGTTTGTTGGTTTGTTGGTTTGTTGGTTTTTTGTTTTGTTGGTTTTTTGGTTTGTTGGTTTTTTGGTATGTTGGCTTATTGGTTTGTTGGTTTGTTGGTTTGTTGGTTAGTTGGTTTTTTGGTTTGTTGGTTTGTTGGTTTATTGGTTTGTTGGTTTGTTGGTTTGTTGGTTTGTTGGTTTGTTGGTTTGTTGGTTTCTTGTTTTGTTGGCTTGTTGGTTCGTTGGTTTAATGGTTTGTTGGTTTGTTCGTTTGTTGGCTTGTTGGTTTGTTGGCTTGTTGGCTTGTTGGTTTGTTGGTTTGTTGGTTTGTTGGTTTGTTGGTTTGTTGGTTTGTTGGTTTGTTGGTTTGTTGGTTTGTTGGTTTGTTGGTTTTTCGGTTTGTTCGTTTGTTGGTTTGTTTGTTTATTTGTTTGTTGATTTGTTGGTTTGTTGGTTTGTTCGTTTGTTCGTTTGTTGGCTTGTTGGTTTGTTGGCTTGTTGGCTTGTTGGTTTGTTGGTTCGTTGGCTTGTTGGTTTGTTGGTTTGTTGGTTTGTTGGTTTGTTGGTTCGTTGGTTTGTTGGCTTGTTGGTTTGTTGGTTTGTTGGTTTGTTGGTTTGTTGGTTTATTTGTTTGTTGGTTTGTTTGTTTGTTTGTTTGTTCGTTTGTTGGCTTGTTGGTTTGTTGGTTTGTTGGCTTGTTGGTCGGTTTATTTGTTGGTTTGTTGGTTTGTTGGGTTGTTGGTTTGTTGGTTTGTTAGTTTGTTGGTTTGTTGGTTTGTTGGTTTGTTGGTTTGTTGGTTTGTTGGTTTGTTGGTTTTTTGGTTTGTTGGCTTGTTGGTTTGTTTGTTTTGTTGTTTGTTGGTTTGTTGATTTGTTGGTTTGCTGGTTTGTTGGTTTGTTCGTTTGTTGGTTTTTTGGTTTGTTGGTTTGTTGGTTTGTTGGTTTGTTGGCTTATTCGTTTGTTTGTTTGTTGACTTGTTGGTTTGTTGGCTTGTTGGCTTGTTGGTATGTTTTTTTGTTGGTTTGTTGGTTTGTTGGTTTTTTGTTTTGTTGGTTTGTTGGTTTGTTGGTTTTTTGGTATGTTGGCTTGTTGGTTTGTTGGTTTGTTGGTTTGTTGGTTTGTTGGTTTGTTGGTTAGTTGGTTTGTTGGTTTGTTGGTTTGTTGGTTTGTTGGTTTGTTGGTTTGTTGGTTTGTTGGTTTGTTGGTTTGTTGGTTTGTTGGTTTGTTGGTTTGTTGGCTTGTTGGTTCATTGGTTTGCTGGTTTGTTGGTTTGTTCGTTTGTTCGTTTGTTGGCTTGTTGGTTTGTTGGCTTGTTGGCTTGTTGGTTTGTTGGTTTGTTGGTTTGTTGGTTTGTTGGTTTGTTGGTTTGTTGGTTTGTTGGTTTGTTGGTTTGTTGATTTGTTGGTTTGTTGGTTTGTCGGTTTGTTGGTTTGTTGGTTTGTTGGTTTGTTGGTTTGTTGGTTTGTTGGTTTGTTGGTTTGTTGGTTTGTTGGTTTGTTGGTTTGTTGGTTTGTTGGTTTTTTGTTTTGTTGGTTTGTTGGTTTGTTGGTTTTTTGGTATGTTGGCTTATTGGTTTGTTGGTTTGTTGGTTTGTTGGTTAGTTGGTTTTTTGGTTTGTTGGTTTGTTGGTTTATTGGTTTGTTGGTTTGTTGGTTTGTTGGTTTGTTGGTTTGTTGGTTTGTTGGTTTCTTGTTTTGTTGGCTTGTTGGTTCGTTGGTTTAATGGTTTGTTGGTTTGTTCGTTTGTTGGCTTGTTGGTTTGTTGGCTTGTTGGCTTGTTGGTTTGTTGGTTTGTTGGTTTGTTGGTTTGTTGGTTTGTTGGTTTGTTGGTTTGTTGGTTTGTTGGTTTGTTGGTTTGTTGGTTTTTCGGTTTGTTCGTTTGTTGGTTTGTTTGTTTATTTGTTTGTTGATTTGTTGGTTTGTTGGTTTGTTCGTTTGTTCGTTTGTTGGCTTGTTGGTTTGTTGGCTTGTTGGCTTGTTGGTTTGTTGGTTTGTTGGTTTGTTGGTTTGTTAGTTTGTTGGTTTGTTGGTTTGTTGGTTTGTTGGTTTGTTGGTTTGTTGGTTTGTTGGTTTGTTGGTTTGTTGGTTTGTTGGTTTGTTGGTTTGTTGGTTTGTTGGTTTGTTGGTTTGTTGGTTTGTTGGTTTGTTGGTTTTTTGTTTTGTTGGTTTGTTGGTTTGTTGGTTTTTTGGTATGTTGGCTTGTTGGTTTGTTGGTTTGTTAGTTTGTTGGTTTGTTGGTTAGTTGGTTTGTTGGTTTGTTGGTTTGTTGGTTTGTTGGTTTGTTGGTTTGTTCGTTTTTTGGTTTGTTGGCTTGTTGGTTTGTTTGTTTTGTTGGTTTGTTGGTTTGTTGATTTGTTGGTTTGCTGGTATGTTGGTTTGTTCGTTTGTTGGTTTTTTGGTTTGTTGGTTTGTTGGTTTGTTGGTTTGTTGGTTTGTTGGCTTATTCGTTTGTTCGTTTGTTGACTTGTTGGTTTGTTGGTTTGTTGGTTTGTTGGTTTGTTGGTTTGTTGGCTTGTTGGTCTGTTGGTTCGTTGGCTTGTTGGTTTGTTGGTTTGTTGGTTTGTTGGTTTGTTGGTTCGTTGGTTTGTTGGCTTGTTGGTTTGTTGGTTTGTTGGTTTGTTGGTTTGTTGGTTTATTTGTTTGTTGGTTTGTTTGTTTGTTTGTTTGTTCGTTTGTTGGCTTGTTGGTTTGTTGGTTTGTTGGCTTGTTGGTCGGTTTATTTGTTGGTTTGTTGGTTTGTTGGGTTGTTGGTTTGTTGGTTTGTTGGTTTGTTGGTTTGTTGGTTTGTTGGTTTGTTGGTTTGTTGGTTTGTTGGTTTGTTGGTTTGTTGGTTTGTTGGTTTGTTGGTTTTTTGGTTTGTTGGTTTGTTGGTTTGTTTGTTTTGTTGTTTGTTGGTTTGTTGATTTGTTGGTTTGCTGGTTTGTTGGTTTGTTCGTTTGTTGGTTTTTTGGTTTGTTGGTTTGTTGGTTTGTTGGTTTGTTGGTTTGTTGGCTTATTCGTTTGTTCGTTTGTTGACTTGTTGGTTTGTTGGCTTGTTGGCTTGTTGGTATGTTTTTTTGTTGGTTTGTTGGTTTGTTGGTTTTTTGTTTTGTTGGTTTGTTGGTTTGTTGGTTTTTTGGTATGTTGGCTTGTTGGTTTGTTGGTTTGTTGGTTTGTTGGTTTGTTGGTTTGTTGGTTAGTTGGTTTGTTGGTTTGTTGGTTTGTTGGTTTGTTGGTTTGTTGGTTTGTTGGTTTGTTGGTTTGTTGGTTTGTTGGTTTGTTGGTTTGTTGGTTTGTTGGTTTGTTGGCTTGTTGGTTCATTGGTTTGCTGGTTTGTTGGTTTGTTCGTTTGTTCGTTTGTTGGCTTATTGGTTTGTTGGCTTGTTGGCTTGTTGGTTTGTTGGTTTGTTGGTTTGTTGGTTTGTTGGTTTGTTGGTTTGTTGGTTTGTTGGTTTGTTGGTTTGTTGGTTTGTTGATTTGTTGGTTTGTTGGTTTGTCGGTTAGTTGGTTTGTTGGTTTGTTGGTTTGTTGGTTTGTTGGTTTGTTGGTTTGTTGGTTTGTTGGTTTGTTGGTTTGTTGGTTTGTTGGTTTGTTGGTTTGTTGGTTTTTTGTTTTGTTGGTTTGTTGGTTTGTTGGTTTTTTGGTATGTTGGCTTATTGGTTTGTTGGTTTGTTGGTTTGTTGGTTAGTTGGTTTTTTGGTTTGTTGGTTTGTTGGTTTATTGGTTTGTTGGTTTGTTGGTTTGTTGGTTTGTTGGTTTGTTGGTTTGTTGGTTTCTTGGTTTGTTGGCTTGTTGGTTCGTTGGTTTAATGGTTTGTTGGTTTGTTCGTTTGTTCGTTTGTTGGCTTGTTGGTTTGTTGGCTTGTTGGCTTGTTGGTTTGTTGGTTTGTTGGTTTGTTGGTTTGTTGGTTTGTTGATTTGTTGGTTTGTTGGTTTGTTGGTTTGTTGGTTTGTTGGTTTTTCGGTTTGTTCGTTTGTTGGTTTGTTTGTTTATTTGTTTGTTGATTTGTTGGTTTGTTGGTTTGTTCGTTTGTTCGTTTGTTGGCTTGTTGGTTTGTTGGCTTGTTGGCTTGTTGGTTTGTTGGTTTGTTGGTTTGTTGGTTTGTTAGTTTGTTGGTTTGTTGGTTTGTTGGTTTGTTGGTTTGTTGGTTTGTTGGTTTGTTGGTTTGTTGGTTTGTTGGTTTGTTGGTTTGTTGGTTTGTTGGTTTGTTGGTTTGTTGGTTTGTTGGTTTGTTGGTTTGTTGGTTTGTTGGTTTTTTGTTTTGTTGGTTTGTTGGTTTGTTGGTTTTTTGGTATGTTGGCTTGTTGGTTTGTTGGTTTGTTGGTTTGTTGGTTTGTTGGTTAGTTGGTTTGTTGGTTTGTTGGTTTGTTGGTTTGTTGGTTTGTTGGTTTGTTGGTTTGTTGGTTTGTTGGTTTGTTGGTTTGTTGGTTTGTTGGTTTGTTGGTTTGTTGGTTTGTTGGTTTGTTGGCTTGTTGGTTCGTTGGTTTGCTGGTTTGTTGGTTTGTTCGTTTGTTCGTTTGTTGGCTTGTTGGTTTGTTGGCTTGTTGGCTTGTTGGTTTGTTGGTTTGTTGGTTTGTTGGTTTGTTGGTTTGTTGGTTTGTTGGTTTGTTGGTTTGTTGGTTTGTTGGTTTGTGGGTTTGTCGGTTTGTTCGTTTGTTGGTTTGTTTGTTTATTTGTTTGTTGATTTGTTGGTTTGTTGGTTTGTTCGTTTGTTCGTTTCTTGGCTTGTTGATTTGTTGGCTTGTTGGCTTGTTGGTTTGTTGGTTTGTTGGTTTGTTGGTTTGTTAGTTTGTTGGTTTGTTGGCTTTTTGGTCGGTTGGTTTGTTGGTTTGTTGGTTTGTTGGGTTGTTGGTTTGTTGGTTTGTTGGTTTGTTGGTTTGTTGGTTTGTTGGTTTGTTGGCTTGTTGGTTTTTTGGTTTGTTGGCTTGTTGGTTTGTTTGTTTTGTTGGTTTGTTGGTTTGTTGATTTGTTGGTTTGCTGGTTTGTTGGTTTGTTCGTTTGTTGGTTTTTTGGTTTGTTGGTTTGTTGGTTTGTTGGTTTGTTGGTTTATTGGCTTATTCGTTTGTTCGTTTGTTGACTTGTTGGTTTGTTGGTTTGTTGGTTTGTTGGTTTGTTGGTTTGTTGGTTTGCTGGCTTGTTGGTTTGTTGGTTCGTTGGCTTGTTGGTTTGTTGGTTTATTGTTTTGTTGGTTTGTTGGTTTGTTGGTTCGTTGGTTTGTTGGCTTGTTGGTTTGTTGGTTTGTTGGTTTGTTGGTTTGTTGGTTTATTTGTTTGTTGGTTGGTTTGTTTGCTGCTTTGTTTGTTTGTTTGTTTGTCCGTTTGTTGGCTTGTTGGTTTGTTGGTTTGTTGGCTTGTTGGTCGGTTTGTTTGTTGGTTTGTTGGTTTGTTGGGTTGTTGGTTTGTTGGTTTGTTGGTTTGTTGGTTTGTTGGTTTGTTGGTTTGTTGGTTTGTTGGTTTGTTGGTTTGTTGGTTTGTTGGTTTGTTGGTTTTTTGGTTTGTTGGCTTGTTGGTTTGTTTGTTTTGTTGGTTTGTTGGTTTGTTGATTTGTTGGTTTGCTGGTTTGTTGGTTTGTTCGTTTGTTGGTTTTTTGGTTTGTTGGTTTGTTGGTTTGTTGGTTTGTTGGTTTGTTGGCTTATTCGTTTGTTCGTTTGTTGACTTGTTGGTTTGTTGGCTTGTTGGCTTGTTGGTATGTTTTTTTGTTGGTTTGTTGGTTTTTTGTTTTGTTGGTTTGTTGGTTTGTTGGTTTTTTGGTATGTTGGCTTGTTGGTTTGTTGGTTTGTTGGTTTATTGGTTTGTTGGTTTGTTGGTTAGTTGGTTTGTTGGTTTGTTGGTTTGTTGGTTTGTTGGTTTGTTGGTTTGTTGGTTTGTTGGTTTGTTGGTTTGTTGGTTTGTTGGTTTGTTGGTTTGTTGGCTTGTTGGTTCGTTGGTTTGCTGGTTTGTTGGTTTGTTCGTTTGTTCGTTTGTTGGCTTGTTGGTTTGTTGGCTTGTTGGCTTGTTGGTTTGTTGGTTTGTTGGTTTGTTGGTTTGTTGGTTTGTTGGTTTGTTGGTTTGTTGGTTTGTTGGTTTGTTGGTTTGTTGGTTTGTTGGTTTGTCGGTTTGTTGGTTTGTTGGTTTGTTGGTTTGATGGTTTGTTGGTTTGTTGGTTTGTTGGTTTGTTGGTTTGTTGGTTTGTCGGTTTGTTGGCTTGTTGGTTTGTTGGTTCGTTGGCTTGTTGGTTTGTTGGTTTGTTGGTTTGTTGGTTTGTTGATTCGTTGGTTTGTTGGCTTGTTGGTTTGTTGGTTTGTTGGTTTGTTGGTTTATTTGTTTGTTGGTTTGTTTGTTTGTTCGTTTGTTGGCTTGTTGGTTTGTTGGTTTGTTGGCTTGTTGGTCGGTTTATTTGTTGGTTTGTTGGTTTGTTGGGTTGTTGGTTTGTTGGTTTGTTGGTTTGTTGGTTTGTTGGTTTGTTGGTTTGTTGGTTTGTTGGTTTGTTGGTTTGTTGGTTTGTTGGTTTGTTGGTTTTTTGGTTTGTTGGCTTGTTGGTTTGTTTGTTTTGTTGTTTGTTGGTTTGTTGATTTGTTGGTTTGCTGGTTTGTTGGTTTTTTCGTTTGTTGGTTTTTTGGTTTGTTGGTTTGTTGGTTTGTTGGTTTGTTGGTTTGTTGGCTTATTCGTTTGTTCGTTTGTTGACTTGTTGGTTTGTTGGCTTGTTGGTTTGTTGGTATGTTTTTTTGTTGGTTTGTTGGTTTGTTGGTTTTTTGTTTTGTTGGTTTGTTGGTTTGTTGGTTTTTTGGTATGTTGGCTTGTTGGTTTGTTGGTTTGTTGGTTTGTTGGTTTGTTGGTTTGTTGGTTAGTTGGTTTGTTGGTTTGTTGGTTTGTTGGTTTGTTGGTTTGTTGGTTTGTTGGTTTGTTGGTTTGTTGGTTTGTTGGTTTGTTGGTTTGTTGGTTTGTTGGCTTGTTGGTTCATTGGTTTGCTGGTTTGTTGGTTTGTTCGTTTGTTCGTTTGTTGGCTTGTTGGTTTGTTGGCTTGTTGGCTTGTTGGTTTGTTGGTTTGTTGGTTTGTTGGTTTGTTGGTTTGTTGGTTTGTTGGTTTGTTGGTTTGTTGGTTTGTCGGTTTGTTGGTTTGTTGGTTTGTTGGTTTGTTGGTTTGTTGGTTTGTTGGTTTGTTGGTTTGTTGGTTTGTTGGTTTGTTGGTTTGTTGGTTTGTTGGTTTGTTGGTTTTTTGTTTTGTTGGTTTGTTGGTTTGTTGGTTTTTTGGTATGTTGGCTTATTGGTTTGTTGGTTTGTTGGTTTGTTGGTTAGTTGGTTTTTTGGTTTGTTGGTTTGTTGGTTTGTTGGTTTATTGGTTTGTTTGTTTGTTGGTTTGTTGGTTTGTTGGTTTGTTGGTTTGTTGGTTTCTTGGTTTGTTGGCTTGTTGGTTCGTTGGTTTAATGGTTTGTTGTTTTGTTCGTTTGTTCGTTTGTTGGCTTGTTGGTTTGTTGGCTTGTTGGCTTGTTGGTTTGTTGGTTTGTTGGTTTGTTGGTTTGTTGGTTTGTTGGTTTGTTGGTTTGTTTGTTTGTTGGTTTGTTGGTTTGTTGGTTTGTCGGTTTGTTCGTTTGTTGGTTTGTTTGTTAATTTGTTTGTTGATTTGTTGGTTTGTTGGTTTGTTCGTTTGTTCGTTTCTTGGCTTGTTGGTTTGTTGGCTTGTTGGCTTATTGGTTTGTTGGTTTGTTGGTTTGTTGGTTTGTTAGTTTGTTGGTTTGTTGGTTTGTTGGTTTGTTGGTTTGTTGGTTTGTTGGTTTGTTGGTTTGTTGGTTTGTTGGTTTGTTGGTTTGTTGGTTTGTTGGTTTGTTGGTTTGTTGGTTTGTTGGTTTGTTGGTTTTTTGTTTTGTTGGTTTGTTGGTTTGTTGGTTTTTTGGTATGTTGGCTTGTTGGTTTGTTGGTTTGTTGGTTTGTTGGTTTGTTGGTTAGTTGGTTTGTTGGTTTGTTGGTTTGTTGGTTTGTTGGTTTGTTGGTTTGTTTGTTTGTTTGTTTGTCCGTTTGTTGGCTTGTTGGTTTGTTGGTTTGTTGGCTTGTTGGTCGGTTTGTTTGTTGGTTTGTTGGTTTGTTGGGTTGTTGGTTTGTTGGTTTGTTGGTTTGTTGGTTTGTTGGTTTGTTGGTTTGTTGGTTTGTTGGTTTGTTGGTTTGTTGGTTTTTTGGTTTGTTGGCTTGTTGGTTTGTTTGTTTTGTTGGTTTGTTGGTTTGTTGATTTGTTGGTTTGCTGGTTTGTTGGTTTGTTCGTTTGTTGGTTTTTTGGTTTGTTGGTTTGTTGGTTTGTTGGTTTGTTGGTTTGTTGGCTTATTCGTTTGTTCGTTTGTTGACTTGTTGGTTTGTTGGCTTGTTGGCTTGTTGGTATGTTTTTTTGTTGGTTTGTTGGTTTGTTGGTTTTTTGTTTTGTTGGTTTGTTGGTTTGTTGGTTTTTTGGTATGTTGGCTTGTTGGTTTGTTGGTTTGTTGGTTTGTTGGTTTGTTGGTTTGTTGGTTAGTTGGTTTGTTGGTTTGTTGGTTTGTTGGTTTGTTGGTTTGTTGGTTTGTTGGTTTGTTGGTTTGTTGGTTTGTTGGTTTGTTAGTTTGTTGGTTTGTAGGCTTGTTGGTTCGTTGGTTTGCTGGTTTGTTGGTTTGTTCGTTTGTTCGTTTGTTGGCTTGTTGGTATGTTGGCTTGTTGGCTTGTTGGTTTGTTGGTTTGTTGGTTTGTTGGTTTGTTGGTTTGTTGGTTTTTTGGTTTGTTGGTTTGTTGGTTTGTTGGTTTGTTGGTTTGTCGGTTTGTCGGTTTGTTGGTTTGTTGGTTTGTTGGTTTGATGGTTTGTTGGTTTGTTGGTTTGTTGGTTTGTTGGTTTGTTGGTTTGTTGGTTTGTTGGTTTGTTGGTTTGTTGGTTTGTTGGTTTGTTGGTTTGTTGGTTTGTTGGTTTGTTGGTTTGTTGGTTTTTTGTTTTGTTGGTTTGTTGGTTTGTTGGTTTTTTGGTATGTTGGCTTGTTGGTTTGTTGGTTTGTTGGTTTGTTGGTTTGTTGGTTAGTTGGTTTGTTGGTTTGTTGGTTTGTTGGTTTGTTGATTTATTGGTTTGTTTGTTTGTTGGTTTGTTGGTTTGTTGGTTTGTTGGTTTGTTGGTTTCTTGGTTTGTTAGCTTGTTGGTTCGTTGGTTTGCTGGTTTGTTGGTTTGTTCGTTTGTTCGTTTGCTGGCTTGTTGGTTTGTTGGCTTGTTGGCATGTTTGTTTGTTGGCTTGTTGGTTTGTTGGTTTGTTGGTTTGTTGGTTTGTTGGTTTGTTGGTTTGTCGGTTTGTTCGTTTGTTGGTTTGTTTGTTTATTTGTTTGTTGATTTGTTGGTTTGTTGGTTTGTTCGTTTGTTCGTTTCTTGGCTTGTTGGTTTGTTGGCTTGTTGGCTTGTTTGTTTGTTGGTTTGTTGGTTTGTTGGTTTGTTGGTTTGTTGGTTTGTTGGTTTGTTGGTTTGTTGGCTTGTTGGTTTGTTGGCTTGTTGGCTTGTTGGTTTGTTGGTTTGTTGGTTTGTTGGTTTGTTGGTTTGTTGGTTTGTTGGTTTGTTGGTTTGTTGGTTTGTCGGTTTGTTGGTTTGTTGGTTTGTTGGTTTGTTGGTTTGTTGGTTTGTTGGTTTGTTGGTTTGTTGGTTTGTTGGTTTGTTGGTTTGTTGGTTTGTTGGTTTTTTGTTTTGTTGGTTTGTTGGTTTGTTGGTTTTTTGGTATGTTGGCTTATTGGTTTGTTGGTTTGTTGGTTTGTTGGTTAGTTGGTTTTTTGGTTTGTTGGTTTGTTGGTTTGTTGGTTTATTGGTTTGTTTGTTTGTTGGTTTGTTGGTTTGTTGGTTTGTTGGTTTGTTGGTTTCTTGGTTTGTTGGCTTGTTGGTTCGTTGGTTTAATGGTTTGTTGTTTTGTTCGTTTGTTCGTTTGTTGGCTTGTTGGTTTGTTGGCTTGTTGGCTTGTTGGTTTGTTGGTTTGTTGGTTTGTTGGTTTGTTGGTTTGTTGGTTTGTTGGTTTGTTTGTTTGTTGGTTTGTTGGTTTGTTGGTTTGTCGGTTTGTCGGTTTGTTCGTTTGTTGGTTTGTTTGTTTATTTGTTTGTTGATTTGTTGGTTTGTTGGTTTGTTCGTTTCTTGGCTTGTTGGTTTGTTGGCTTGTTGGCTTGTTGGTTTGTTGGTTTGTTGGTTTGTTGGTTTGTTAGTTTGTTGGTTTGTTGGTTTGTTGGTTTGTTGGTTTGTTGGTTTGTTGGTTTGTTGGTTTGTTGGTTTGTTGGTTTGTTGGTTTGTTGGTTTGTTGGTTTGTTGGTTTGTTGGTTTGGTGGTTTGTTGGTTTGTTGGTTTTTTGTTTTGTTGGTTTGTTGGTTTGTTGGTTTTTTGGTATGTTGGCTTGTTGGTTTGTTGGTTTGTTGGTTTGTTGGTTTGTTGGTTTGTTGGTTTGTTGGTTTGTTGGTTTGTTGGTTTGTTGGTTTGTTGGTTTGTTGGTTTGTTGGTTTGTTGGTTTGTTGGTTTGTTGGTTTGTTGGTTTGTTGGTTTGTTGGTTTGTTGGTTTGTTGGCTTGTTGGTTCGTTGGTTTGCTGGTTTGTTGGTTTGTTCGTTTGTTCGTTTGTTGGCTTGTTGGTTTGTTGGCTTGTTGGCTTGTTTGTTTGTTGGTTTGTTGGTTTGTTGGTTTGTTGGTTTGTTGGTTTGTTGGTTTGTTGGTTTGTTGGTTTGTTGGTTTGTTGGTTTGTTGGTTTGTTGGTTTGTCGGTTTGTTCGTTTGTTGGTTTGTTTGTTTATTTGTTTGTTGATTTGTTGGTTTGTTGGTTTGTTCGTTTGTTCGTTTCTTGGCTTGTTGGTTTGTTGGCTTGTTGGCTTGTTGGTTTGTTGGTTTGTTGGTTTGTTAGTTTGTTGGTTTGTTGGCTTTTTGGTCGGTTTGTTTGTTGGTTTGTTGGTTTGTTGGTTTGTTGGGTTGTTGGTTTGTTGGTTTGTTGGTTTGTTGGTTTGTTGGTTTGTTGGTTTGTTGGTTTGTTGGTTTTTTGGTTTGTTGGCTTGTTGGTTTGTTTGTTTTGTTGGTTTGTTGGTTTGTTGATTTGTTGGTTTGCTGGTTTGTTGGTTTGTTCGTTTGTTGGTTTTTTGGTTTGTTGGTTTGTTGGTTTGTTGGTTTGTTGGTTTGTTGGCTTATTCGTTTGTTCGTTTGTTGACTTGTTGGTTTGTTGGTTTGTTGGTTTGTTGGTTTGTTGGTTTGTTGGCTTGTTGGTTTGTTGGTTCGTTGGCTTGTTGGTTTGTTGGTTTATTGTTTTGTTGGGTTGTTGGTTTGTTGGTTCGTTGGTTTGTTGGCTTGTTGGTTTGTTGGTTTGTTGGTTTGTTGGTTTGTTGGTTTATTTGTTTGTTGGTTTGTTGGTTTGTTGGTTTGTTTGTTTGTTTGTTTGTCCGTTTGTTGGCTTGTTGGTTTGTTGGTTTGTTGGCTTGTTGGTCGGTTTGTTTGTTTGTTTGTTGGTTTGTTGGGTTGTTGGTTTGTTGGTTTGTTGGTTTGTTGGTTTGTTGGTTTGTTGGTTTGTTGGTTTGTTGGTTTGTTGGTTTGTTGGTTTGTTGGTTAGTTGGTTTGTTGGTTTGTTGGTTTGTTGGTTTGTTGGTTTATTGGTTTGTTTGTTTGTTGGTTTGTTGGTTTGTTGGTTTGTTGGTTTGTTGGTTTGTTGGTTTCTTGGTTTGTTAGCTTGTTGGTTCGTTGGTTTGCTGGTTTGTTGGTTTGTTCGTTTGTTCGTTTGCTGGCTTGTTGGTTTGTTGGCTTGTTGGCATGTTTGTTTGTTGGCTTGTTGGTTTGTTGGTTTGTTGGTTTGTTGGTTTGTTGGTTTGTTGGTTTGTCGGTTTGTTCGTTTGTTGGTTTGTTTGTTTATTTGTTTGTTGATTTGTTGGTTTGTTGGTTTGTTCGTTTGTTCGTTTCTTGGCTTGTTGGTTTGTTGGCTTGTTGGCTTGTTTGTTTGTTGGTTTGTTGGTTTGTTGGTTTGTTGGTTTGTTGGTTTGTTGGTTTGTTGGTTTGTTGGCTTGTTGGTTTGTTGGCTTGTTGGCTTGTTGGTTTGTTGGTTTGTTGGTTTGTTGGTTTGTTGGTTTGTTGGTTTGTTGGTTTGTTGGTTTGTTGGTTTGTCGGTTTGTTGGTTTGTTGGTTTGTTGGTTTGTTGGTTTGTTGGTTTGTTGGTTTGTTGGTTTGTTGGTTTGTTGGTTTGTTGGTTTGTTGGTTTGTTGGTTTTTTGTTTTGTTGGTTTGTTGGTTTGTTGGTTTTTTGGTATGTTGGCTTATTGGTTTGTTGGTTTGTTGGTTTGTTGGTTAGTTGGTTTTTTGGTTTGTTGGTTTGTTGGTTTGTTGGTTTATTGGTTTGTTTGTTTGTTGGTTTGTTGGTTTGTTGGTTTGTTGGTTTGTTGGTTTCTTGGTTTGTTGGCTTGTTGGTTCGTTGGTTTAATGGTTTGTTGTTTTGTTCGTTTGTTCGTTTGTTGGCTTGTTGGTTTGTTGGCTTGTTGGCTTGTTGGTTTGTTGGTTTGTTGGTTTGTTGGTTTGTTGGTTTGTTGGTTTGTTGGTTTGTTTGTTTGTTGGTTTGTTGGTTTGTTGGTTTGTCGGTTTGTCGGTTTGTTCGTTTGTTGGTTTGTTTGTTTATTTGTTTGTTGATTTGTTGGTTTGTTGGTTTGTTCGTTTCTTGGCTTGTTGGTTTGTTGGCTTGTTGGCTTGTTGGTTTGTTGGTTTGTTGGTTTGTTGGTTTGTTAGTTTGTTGGTTTGTTGGTTTGTTGGTTTGTTGGTTTGTTGGTTTGTTGGTTTGTTGGTTTGTTGGTTTGTTGGTTTGTTGGTTTGTTGGTTTGTTGGTTTGTTGGTTTGTTGGTTTGTTGGTTTGTTGGTTTTTTGTTTTGTTGGTTTGTTGGTTTGTTGGTTTTTTGGTATGTTGGCTTGTTGGTTTGTTGGTTTGTTGGTTTGTTGGTTTGTTGGTTTGTTGGTTTGTTGGTTTGTTGGTTTGTTGGTTTGTTGGTTTGTTGGTTTGTTGGTTTGTTGGTTTGTTGGTTTGTTGGTTTGTTGGTTTGTTGGTTTGTTGGTTTGTTGGTTTGTTGGTTTGTTGGTTTGTTGGCTTGTTGGTTCGTTGGTTTGCTGGTTTGTTGGTTTGTTCGTTTGTTCGTTTGTTGGCTTGTTGGTTTGTTGGCTTGTTGGCTTGTTTGTTTGTTGGTTTGTTGGTTTGTTGGTTTGTTGGTTTGTTGGTTTGTTGGTTTGTTGGTTTGTTGGTTTGTTGGTTTGTTGGTTTGTTGGTTTGTTGGTTTGTCGGTTTGTTCGTTTGTTGGTTTGTTTGTTTATTTGTTTGTTGATTTGTTGGTTTGTTGGTTTGTTCGTTTGTTCGTTTCTTGGCTTGTTGGTTTGTTGGCTTGTTGGCTTGTTGGTTTGTTGGTTTGTTGGTTTGTTAGTTTGTTGGTTTGTTGGCTTTTTGGTCGGTTTGTTTGTTGGTTTGTTGGTTTGTTGGTTTGTTGGGTTGTTGGTTTGTTGGTTTGTTGGTTTGTTGGTTTGTTGGTTTGTTGGTTTGTTGGTTTGTTGGTTTTTTGGTTTGTTGGCTTGTTGGTTTGTTTGTTTTGTTGGTTTGTTGGTTTGTTGATTTGTTGGTTTGCTGGTTTGTTGGTTTGTTCGTTTGTTGGTTTTTTGGTTTGTTGGTTTGTTGGTTTGTTGGTTTGTTGGTTTGTTGGCTTATTCGTTTGTTCGTTTGTTGACTTGTTGGTTTGTTGGTTTGTTGGTTTGTTGGTTTGTTGGTTTGTTGGCTTGTTGGTTTGTTGGTTCGTTGGCTTGTTGGTTTGTTGGTTTATTGTTTTGTTGGTTTGTTGGTTTGTTGGTTCGTTGGTTTGTTGGCTTGTTGGTTTGTTGGTTTGTTGGTTTGTTGGTTTGTTGGTTTATTTGTTTGTTGGTTTGTTGGTTTGTTGGTTTGTTTGTTTGTTTGTTTGTCCGTTTGTTGGCTTGTTGGTTTGTTGGTTTGTTGGCTTGTTGGTCGGTTTGTTTGTTGGTTTGTTGGTTTGTTGGGTTGTTGGTTTGTTGGTTTGTTGGTTTGTTGGTTTGTTGGTTTGTTGGTTTGTTGGTTTGTTGGTTTGTTGGTTTGTTGGTTTTTTGGTTTGTTGGCTTGTTGGTTTGTTTGTTTTGTTGGTTTGTTGGTTTGTTGATTTGTTGGTTTGCTGGTTTGTTGGTTTGTTCGTTTGTTGGTTTTTTGGTTTGTTGGTTTGTTGGTTTGTTGGTTTGTTGGTTTGTTGGCTTATTCGTTTGTTCGTTTGTTGACTTGTTGGTTTGTTGGCTTGTTGGCTTGTTGGTATGTTTTTTTGTTGGTTTGTTGGTTTGTTGGTTTTTTGTTTTGTTGGTTTGTTGGTTTGTTGGTTTTTTGGTATGTTGGCTTGTTGGTTTGTTGGTTTGTTGGTTTGTTGGTTTGTTGGTTTGTTGGTTAGTTGGTTTGTTGGTTTGTTGGTTTGTTGGTTTGTTGGTTTGTTGGTTTGTTGGTTTGTTGGTTTGTTGGTTTGTTGGTTTGTTAGTTTGTTGGTTTGTAGGCTTGTTGGTTCGTTGGTTTGCTGGTTTGTTGGTTTGTTCGTTTGTTCGTTTGTTGGCTTGTTGGTATGTTGGCTTGTTGGCTTGTTGGTTTGTTGGTTTGTTGGTTTGTTGGTTTGTTGGTTTGTTGGTTTGTTGGTTTGTTGGTTTGTTGGTTTGTTGGTTTGTTGGTTTGTCGGTTTGTCGGTTTGTTGGTTTGTTGGTTTGTTGGTTTGATGGTTTGTTGGTTTGTTGGTTTGTTGGTTTGTTGGTTTGTTGGTTTGTTGGTTTGTTGGTTTGTTGGTTTGTTGGTTTGTTGGTTTGTTGGTTTGTTGGTTTGTTGGTTTGTTGGTTTGTTGGTTTTTTGTTTTGTTGGTTTGTTGGTTTGTTGGTTTTTTGGTATGTTGGCTTGTTGGTTTGTTGGTTTGTTGGTTTGTTGGTTTGTTGGTTAGTTGGTTTGTTGGTTTGTTGGTTTGTTGGTTTGTTGGTTTATTGGTTTGTTTGTTTGTTGGTTTGTTGGTTTGTTGGTTTGTTGGTTTGTTGGTTTGTTGGTTTCTTGGTTTGTTGGCTTGTTGGTTCGTTGGTTTGCTGGTTTGTTGGTTTGTTCGTTTGTTGGTTTGTTGGCTTGTTGGTTTGTTGGCTTGTTGGCATGGTTGTTTGTTGGTTTGTTGGTTTGTTGGTTTGTTGGTTTGTTGGTTTGTTGGTTTGTTGGTTTGTTGGTTTGTCGGTTTGTTCGTTTGTTGGTTTGTTTGTTTATTTGTTTGTTGATTTGTTGGTTTGTTGGTTTGTTCGTTTGTTCGTTTCTTGGCTTGTTGGTTTGTTGGCTTGTTGGCTTGTTGGTTTGTTGGTTTGTTGGTTTGTTGGTTTGTTGGTTTGTTAGTTTGTTGGTTTGTTGGTTTGTTGGTTTGTTGGTTTGTTGGTTTGTTGGTTTGTTGGTTTGTTGGTTTGTTGGTTTGTTGGTTTGTTGGTTTGTTGGTTTGTTGGTTTGTTGGTTTGTTGGTTTGTTGGTTTTTTGTTTTGTTGGTTTGTTGGTTTGTTGGTTTGTTGGTTTCTTGGTATGTTGGCTTGTTGGTTTGTTGGTTTGTTGGTTTGTTGGTTTGTTGGTTAGTTGGTTTGTTGGTTTGTTAGTTTGTTGGTTTGTTGGTTTGTTGGTTTGTTGGTTTGTTGGTTTGTTGGTTTGTTGGTTTGTTGGTTTGTTGGTTTGTTGATTTGTTGGCTTGTTGGTTCGTTGGTTTGCTGGTTTGTTGGTTTGTTCGTTTGTTCGTTTGTTGGCTTGTTGGTTTGTTGGCTTGTTGGTTTGTTTGTTTGTTTGTTTGTCCGTTTGTTGGCTTGTTGGTTTGTTGGTTTGTTGGCTTGTTGGTCGGTTTGTTTGTTGGTTTGTTGGTTTGTTGGGTTGTTGGTTTGTTGGTTTGTTGGTTTGTTGGTTTGTTGGTTTGTTGGTTTGTTGGTTTGTTGGTTTGTTGGTTTGTTGGTTTTTTGGTTCGTTGGCTTGTTGGTTTGTTTGTTTTGTTGGTTTGTTGGTTTGTTGATTTGTTGGTTTGCTGGTTTGTTGGTTTGTTCGTTTGTTGGTTTTTTGGTTTGTTGGTTTGTTGGTTTGTTGGTTTGTTGGTTTGTTGGCTTATTCGTTTGTTCGTTTGTTGACTTGTTGGTTTGTTGGCTTGTTGGCTTGTTGGTATGTTTTTTTGTTGGTTTGTTGGTTTGTTGGTTTTTTGTTTTGTTGGTTTGTTGGTTTGTTGGTTTTTTGGTATGTTGGCTTGTTGGTTTGTTGGTTTGTTGGTTTGTTGGTTTGTTGGTTTGTTGGTTAGTTGGTTTGTTGGTTTGTTGGTTTGTTGGTTTGTTGGTTTGTTGGTTTGTTGGTTTGTTGGTTTGTTGGTTTGTTGGTTTGTTAGTTTGTTGGTTTGTAGGCTTGTTGGTTCGTTGGTTTGCTGGTTTGTTGGTTTGTTCGTTTGTTCGTTTGTTGGCTTGTTGGTATGTTGGCTTGTTGGCTTGTTGGTTTGTTGGTTTGTTGGTTTGTTGGTTTGTTGGTTTGTTGGTTTGTTGGTTTGTTGGTTTGTTGGTTTGTTGGTTTGTTGGTTTGTCGGTTTGTCGGTTTGTTGGTTTGTTGGTTTGTTGGTTTGATGGTTTGTTGGTTTGTTGGTTTGTTGGTTTGTTGGTTTGTTGGTTTGTTGGTTTGTTGGTTTGTTGGTTTGTTGGTTTGTTGGTTTGTTGGTTTGTTGGTTTGTTGGTTTGTTGGTTTGTTGGTTTTTTGTTTTGTTGGTTTGTTGGTTTGTTGGTTTTTTGGTATGTTGGCTTGTTGGTTTGTTGGTTTGTTGGTTTGTTGGTTTGTTGGTTAGTTGGTTTGTTGGTTTGTTGGTTTGTTGGTTTGTTGGTTTATTGGTTTGTTTGTTTGTTGGTTTGTTGGTTTGTTGGTTTGTTGGTTTGTTGGTTTGTTGGTTTCTTGGTTTGTTGGCTTGTTGGTTCGTTGGTTTGCTGGTTTGTTGGTTTGTTCGTTTGTTGGTTTGTTGGCTTGTTGGTTTGTTGGCTTGTTGGCATGGTTGTTTGTTGGTTTGTTGGTTTGTTGGTTTGTTGGTTTGTTGGTTTGTTGGTTTGTTGGTTTGTTGGTTTGTCGGTTTGTTCGTTTGTTGGTTTGTTTGTTTATTTGTTTGTTGATTTGTTGGTTTGTTGGTTTGTTCGTTTGTTCGTTTCTTGGCTTGTTGGTTTGTTGGCTTGTTGGCTTGTTGGTTTGTTGGTTTGTTGGTTTGTTGGTTTGTTGGTTTGTTAGTTTGTTGGTTTGTTGGTTTGTTGGTTTGTTGGTTTGTTGGTTTGTTGGTTTGTTGGTTTGTTGGTTTGTTGGTTTGTTGGTTTGTTGGTTTGTTGGTTTGTTGGTTTGTTGGTTTGTTGGTTTGTTGGTTTTTTGTTTTGTTGGTTTGTTGGTTTGTTGGTTTGTTGGTTTCTTGGTATGTTGGCTTGTTGGTTTGTTGGTTTGTTGGTTTGTTGGTTTGTTGGTTAGTTGGTTTGTTGGTTTGTTAGTTTGTTGGTTTGTTGGTTTGTTGGTTTGTTGGTTTGTTGGTTTGTTGGTTTGTTGGTTTGTTGGTTTGTTGGTTTGTTGATTTGTTGGCTTGTTGGTTCGTTGGTTTGCTGGTTTGTTGGTTTGTTCGTTTGTTCGTTTGTTGGCTTGTTGGTTTGTTGGCTTGTTGGCTTGTTGGTTTGTTAGTTTGTTGGTTTGTTGGTTTGTTGGTTTGTTGGTTTGTTGGTTTTTTGGTTTGTTGGTTTGTCGGTTTGTTCGTTTCTTGGTTTGTTTGTTTATTTGTTTGTTGATTTGTTGGTTTGTTGGTTTGTTCGTTTGTTCGTTTCTTGGCTTGTTGATTTGTTGGCTTGCTGGCTTGTTAGTTTGTTGGTTTGTTGGTTTGTTGGTTTGTTAGTTTGTTGGTTTGTTGGCTTGTTGGTCGGTTTGTTTGTTGGTTTGTTGCTTTGTTGGTTTGTTGGGTTGTTGGTTTGTTGGTTTCTTGGTTTGTTGGTTTGTTGGTTTGTTGGTTTGTTGGTTTGTTGGTTTGTTGGTTTGTTGGTTTGTTGGTTTTTTGGTTTGTTGGTTTTTTGGTTTGTTGGCTTGTTGGTTTGTTTGTTTTGTTGGTTTGTTGGTTTGTTGATTTGTTGGTTTGCTGGTTTGTTGGTTTGTTCGTTTGTTGGTTTTTTGGTTTGTTGGTTTGTTGGTTTGTTGGTTTGTTGGTTTGTTGGCTTATTCGTTTGTTCGTTTGTTGGCTTGTTGGTATGTTGGCTTGTTGGCTTGTTGGTTTGTTGGTTTGTTGGTTTGTTGGTTTGTTGGTTTGTTGGTTTGTTGGCTTATTCGTTTGTTCGTTTGTTGGCTTGTTGGTATGTTGGCTTGTTGGCTTGTTGGTTTGTTGGTTTGTTGGTTTGTTGGTTTGTTGGTTTGTTGGTTTGTTGGTTTGTTGGTTTGCTGGTTTGTTGGTTTGTTCGTTTGTTGGTTTTTTGGTTTGTTGGTTTGTTGGTTTGTTGGTTTGTTGGTTTGTTGGTTTGTTGGTTTGTTGGTTTGTTGGCTTATTCGTTTGTTCGTTTGTTGGCTTGTTGGTATGTTGGCTTGTTGGCTTGTTGGTTTGTTGGTTTGTTGGTTTGTTGGTTTGTTGGTTTGTTGGTTTGTTGGTTTGTTGGTTTGTTGGTTTGTTGGTTTGTTGGTTTGTCGGTTTGTCGGTTTGTTGGTTTGTTGGTTTGTTGGTTTGATGGTTTGTTGGTTTGTTGGTTTGTTGGTTTGTTGGTTTGTTGGTTTGTTGGTTTGTTGGTTTGTTGGTTTGTTGGTTTGTTGGTTTGTTGGTTTGTTGGTTTGTTGGTTTGTTGGTTTGTTGGTTTTTTGTTTTGTTGGTTTGTTGGTTTGTTGGTTTTTTGGTATGTTGGCTTGTTGGTTTGTTGGTTTGTTGGTTTGTTGGTTTGTTGGTTAGTTGGTTTGTTGGTTTGTTGGTTTGTTGGTTTGTTGGTTTATTGGTTTGTTTGTTTGTTGGTTTGTTGGTTTGTTGGTTTGTTGGTTTGTTGGTTTGTTGGTTTCTTGGTTTGTTGGCTTGTTGGTTCGTTGGTTTGCTGGTTTGTTGGTTTGTTCGTTTGTTGGCTTGTTGGTTTGTTGGCTTGTTGGCATGTTTGTTTGTTGGTTTGTTGGTTTGTTGGTTTGTTGGTTTGTTGGTTTGTTGGTTTGTTGGTTTGTTGGTTTGTCGGTTTGTTCGTTTGTTGGTTTGTTTGTTTATTTGTTTGTTGATTTGTTGGTTTGTTGGTTTGTTCGTTTGTTCGTTTCTTGGCTTGTTGGTTTGTTGGCTTGTTGGCTTGTTGGTTTGTTGGTTTGTTGGTTTGTTGGTTTGTTGGTTTGTTAGTTTGTTGGTTTGTTGGTTTGTTGGTTTGTTGGTTTGTTGGTTTGTTGGTTTGTTGGTTTGTTGGTTTGTTGGTTTGTTGGTTTGTTGGTTTGTTGGTTTGTTGGTTTGTTGGTTTGTTGGTTTGTTGGTTTGTTGGTTTTTTGTTTTGTTGGTTTGTTGGTTTGTTGGTTTGTTGGTTTTTTGGTATGTTGGCTTGTTGGTTTGTTGGTTTGTTGGTTTGTTGGTTTGTTGGTTAGTTGGTTTGTTGGTTTGTTGGTTTGTTGGTTTGTTGGTTTGTTGGTTTGTTGGTTTGTTGGTTTGTTGGTTTGTTGGTTTGTTGGTTTGTTGGTTTGTTGGTTTGTTGATATGTTGGCTTGTTGGTTCGTTGGTTTGCTGGTTTGTTGGTTTGTTCGTTTGTTCGTTTGTTGGCTTGTTGGTTTGTTGGCTTGTTGGCTTGTTGGTTTGTTAGTTTGTTGGTTTGTTGGTTTGTTGGTTTGTTGGTTTGTTGGTTTTTTGGTTTGTTGGTTTGTCGGTTTGTTCGTTTCTTGGTTTGTTTGTTTATTTGTTTGTTGATTTGTTGGTTTGTTGGTTTGTTCGTTTGTTCGTTTCTTGGCTTGTTGATTTGTTGGCTTGCTGGCTTGTTAGTTTGTTGGTTTGTTGGTTTGTTGGTTTGTTAGTTTGTTGGTTTGTTGGCTTGTTGGTCGGTTTGTTTGTTGGTTTGTTGCTTTGTTGGTTTGTTGGGTTGTTGGTTTGTTGGTTTCTTGGTTTGTTGGTTTGTTGGTTTGTTGGTTTGTTGGTTTGTTGGTTTGTTGGTTTGTTGGTTTGTTGGTTTGTTGGTTTTTTGGTTTGTTGGTTTTTTGGTTTGTTGGCTTGTTGGTTTGTTTGTTTTGTTGGTTTGTTGGTTTGTTGATTTGTTGGTTTGCTGGTTTGTTGGTTTGTTCGTTTGTTGGTTTTTTGGTTTGTTGGTTTGTTGGTTTGTTGGTTTGTTGGTTTGTTGGCTTATTCGTTTGTTCGTTTGTTGACTTGTTGGTTTGTTCGTTTGTTGGTTTGTTGGTTTGTTGGTTTGTTGGCTTGTTGGTTTGTTGGTTTGTTGGCCTGTTGGTTTGTTGATTTATTGTTTTGTTGGTTTGTTGGTTTGTTGGTTTGTTGGTTCGTTGGTTTGTTGGCTTGTTGGTTTGTTGGTTTGTTGGTTTGTTGGTTTGTTGGTTTGTTGGTTTATTTGTTTGTTGGTTTGTTGGTTTGTTGGTTTGTTTGTTTGTTTGTTTGTTCGTTTGTTGGCTTGTTGGTTTGTTGGTTTGTTGGCTTGTTGGTCGGTTTGTTTGTTGGTTTGTTGGTTTGTTGGGTTGTTGGTTTGTTGGTTTGTTGGTTTGTTGGTTTGTTGGTTTGTTGGTTTGTTGGTTTGTTGGTTTGTTGGTTTGTTGGTTTGTTGGTTTTTTGGTTTTTTGGTTTGTTGGCTTATTGGTTTGTTTGTTTTGTTGGTTTGTTGGTTTGTTGATTTGTTGGTTTGCTGGTTTGTTGGTTTGTTCGTTTGTTGGTTTGTTGGTTTGTTGGTTTGTTGGTTTGTTGGTTTGTTGGTTTGTTGGTTTTTTGGTTTTTTGGTTTGTTGGCTTATTGGTTTGTTTGTTTTGTTGGTTTGTTGGTTTGTTGATTTGTTGGTTTGCTGGTTTGTTGGTTTGTTCGTTTGTTGGTTTTTTGGTTTGTTGGTTTGTTGGTTTGTTGGTTTGTTGGTTTGTTGGTTTGTTAGTTTGTTGGTTTGTTGGTTTGTTGGTTTGTTGGTTTGTTGGTTTGTTGGTTTGTTGGTTTGTTGGTTTGTTGGTTTGTTGGTTTGTTGGTTTGTTGGTTTGTTGGTTTGTTGGTTTGTTGGTTTGTTGGTTTGTTGGTTTGTTGGTTTTTTGGCTTGTTGGCTTGTTGGTTTGTTGGTTTGTTGTACTGTTGGTTTGTTGGTTTGATGTTTTGTTGGTTTGTTTGTTTGTTGGTTTGTTGGTTTGTTGGTTTGTTGGCTTGTTGGCTTGTTGGTTTGTTGGTTTGTTGTATTGTTGGTTTGTTGGTTTGATGTTTTGTTGGTTTGTTTGTTTGTTGGTTTGTTGGTTTGTTGGTTTGTTGGTTTGTTGGTTTGTTGGTTTGTTTGTTTGTTGGTTTGTTGGTTTGTTGGTTTGTTGGTTTGTTGGTTTGTTGGTTTGTTGGTTTGTTGGTTTGTTGGTTTGTTTGTTTGTTGGTTTGTTCGTTTGTTGGTATTTTGGTGGGTTGTCTTTTGGCTTGTTGATTTGTAGGTTTGTTGCCTTGTTGGTTTGTTGGTTTGTTGGTTTGTTGGTTTGTTGGTTTGTTGGTTTGTTGGTTTGTTGGTTTGTTATATTGTTGGTTTTTAGGCTTGTTAGCTTGTTGGTTTGTTGGCTTGTTGGTTTGTTGATTTGTTAGTTTGTTGGTTTGTTGGTTTATTTATTTGTTGGTTTGTTGGCTTGTTGGTTTGTTGGCTTGTTCGTTTGTTGGTTTGTTGGTTTGTTGGTTTGTTGGTTTGTTGGTTTTTTGGTTTGTTTGTTTTTTGGTTTGTTGGCTTGTTGTTTTGTTGGTTTGCTGGTTTGTTGGTTTGTTGGTTTGTTCGTGTGTTGGTTTGTTGGTTTGTTGGTTTGTTGGTTTGTTGGTTTGTTGGTTTGTTGGTTTGTTGGCTTGTTGGTTTGTTGGTTTGTTGGTTTGTTGGTTTGTTGGTTTGTTGGTTTGTTGGTTTGTTGGTTTGTTGGTTTGTTGGTTTGTTGGTTTGTTGGTTTGTTGGTTTGTTGGTTTGTTGGTTTGTTCGTTTGTTGGTTTGTTGGTTTGTTGGTTTTTTGGTTTGTGGCTTGTTGATTTGTTGGTTTGTTGGTTTGTTGGATTGTTGGTTTGTTGGTTTGTTGGTTTGTTGGTTTGTTGGTTTGTTGGTTTGTTAGTTTGTTGGTTTGTTGGTTTGTTGGTTTGTTGGTTTGTTGGTTTATTGGTTGGTTGGTTTGCTGGTTTGTTGGTTTGTTGGTTTTTTGGTTTGTTGGTTTGTTGGCTTGTTGGTTCGTTGGTTTGCTGGTTTGTTGGTTTGTTCGTTTGTTCGTTTGTTGGCTTGGTGGTATGTTGGCTTGTTGGCTTGTTGGTTTGTTGGTTTGTTGGTTTATTAGTTTGTTGGTTTGTTGGTTTGTTGGTTTGTTGGTTTGTTGGTTTGTTGGTTTATTGGTTTGTTGGTTTGTTGGTTTATTGGTTTGTTGGTTTGTTCGTTTGTTGGTTTGTTTGCTTGTTGGTTTGCTGGTTTGTTGGTTTGTTTGTTTGTTGGTTTGTTCGTTTATTGGCTTGTTGGTTTGTTCATTTGTTGGTTTTTTGGTTTGTTGGTTTGTTGGTTTGTTGGTTTGTTGGTTTGTTCGTTTGTTGGTTTCTTAATTTGTTGGTTTGATGGTTTGTTGGTTTGTTCGTTTGTTGGTTTGCTGGTTTGTTGGTTTGTTGGTTTGTTGGTTTGTTGGTTTGTTGGTTTGTTGGTTTGTTGGTTTGTTGGTTTGTTGGTTTGTTGGTTTGTTGGTTTGTTGGTTTGTTGGTTTGTTGGTTTGTTGGTTTGTTGGCTTGTTGGTTTGTTGGCTTGTTGGTTTGTTGGTTTGTTAGTTTGTTGGTTTGTTGGTTTGTTGGTTTATTGGTTTGTTGGTTTGTTGGTTTGTTGGTTTGTTGGTTTGTTGGCTTGTTGGCTTGTTGGTTTGTTGGTTTGTTGTTTGTTGGTTTGTTGGTTTGTTTGTTTGTTGGTTTGTTTGTTTGTTTGTTTGTTGGTTTGTTGGTTTGTTGGTTTGTTGGTTTGTTGGATTGTTGGTTTGTTGGTTTGTGTGTTTGTTGGTTTGTTCGTTTGTTGGTTTGTTGGTTGGTTCGTTTGTTGGTTTGTTGGTTTATTTGTTTGTTGGTTTCTTATTTTGTTGGTTTGTTCATTTGTTTATTTGTTGGCTTGTTGGTTTGTTGGCTTGTTGGCTTGTTGGTTTGTTGGTTTGTTGGTTTGTTGGTTTGTTGGTTTGTTGGTTTGTTGGTTTGTTGGTTTGTTGGTTTGTTGGTTTGTTGGTTTGTTGGTTTGTTGGTTTGTTGGTTTGTTCGTTTGTTAGTTTGTTGGTTTATTTGTTTGTTGGTTTGTTCGTTTGTTCGTTTGTTGGCTTGTTGGTTTGTTGGTTTGTTGGTTTGTAGTTTGTTGGTTTGTTGGTTTGTTGGTTTGTTGGTTTGTTTTTTTGTTGGTTTGTTGATTTGTTGGCTTGTTAGTTTGTTGGTTTGTTGGCTTGTTGGTTTGTTGGTTTGTGGGTTTGTTGATTTGTTGGTTGTTGGTTTGTTGGTTTGTTGGTTTGTTGGTTTGTCGGTTTGTTGGTTTGTTTGTTTGTTGGTTTGTCCGTTTGTTGGCTGGTTGGTTTGTTGGTTTGTTGGTTTGTTGGTTTGTTGGTTTGGTGGTTTGTTGGTTTGTTGGTTTTTTGGTTTGTTTGTTTTTTGGTTTGTTGGCTTATTGTTTTATTGGTTTGTTGGTTAGTTGGTTTGTTCGTTTGTTGGTTTGTTGGTTTGTCGGCTTGTTGGTTTGTTGGTTTGTTGGTTTGTTAGTTTGTTGGCTTGTTGGTTTGTTGGTTTGTTGGTTAGTTGGTTTGTTGGTTTGTTGGCTTGTTGGTTTGTTGGTTTGTTGGTTTGTTGGCTTGTTGGTTCGTTGGTTTGCTGGTTTGTTGGTTTGTTCGTTTGTTCGTTTGTTCGCTTGTTGGTTTGTTGGCTTGTTGGCTTGTTGGTTTGTTGGGTTGTTGGTTTGTTGGTTTGTTGGTTTGTTGGTTTGTTGGTTTGTTGGTTTGTTCGTTTGTTGGTTTCTTGATTTGTTGGTTTGATGGTTTGTTGGTTTGTTCATTTGTTGGTTTACTGGTTTGTTGGTTTGTTTGTTTGTTGGTTTGTTGGTTTGTTGGTTTGTTGGTTTGTTGGTTTGTTGGTTTGTTGGTTTGTTGGCTTGTTAGTTTGTTCGTTTGTTGGTTTGTTGGTTTGTTGGTTTTTTGGTTTGCTGGCTTGTTGGTTTGTTGGTTTGTTGGTTTGTTGGTTTGTTGGTTTGTTGGTTTGTTAGTTTGTTGGTTTGTTGGTTTGTTGGTTTGTTGGTTTGTTGGTTTATTGGTTTGTTGGTTTGCTGGTTTGTTGGTTTGTTGGTTTTTTGGTTTGTTGGTTTGTTGGCTTGTTGGTTCGTTGGTTTGCTGGTTTGTTGGTTCGTTCGTTTGTTCGTTTGTTGGCTTGGTGGTATGTTGGCTTGTTGGCTTGTTGTTTTGTTGGTTTGTTGGTTTGTTGGTTTGTTGTTTTGTTGGTTTGTTGGTTTGTTGGTTTGTTGGTTTGTTGGTTTGTTGGTTTGTTGGTTTGTTGGTTTGTTGGTTTGTTGGTTTGTTGGTTTATTGGTTTGTTGGTTTGTTCGTTTGTTGGTTTGTTTGCTTGTTGGTTTGCTGGTTTGTTGGTTTGTTTGTTTGTTGGTTTGTTCGTTTATTGGCTTGTTGGTTTGTTCGTTTGTTGGTTTTTTGGTTTGTTGGCTTGTTGGTTTGTTGGTTTGTTGGTTTGTTGGTTTGTTGGTTTATTGGTTTGTTCGTTTGTTGGTTTCTTGATTTGTTGGTTTGATGGTTTGTTGGTTTGTTCGTTTGTTGGTTTGCTGGTTTGTTGGTTTGTTGGTTTGTTGGTTTGTTGGTTTGTTGGTTTGTTGGTTTGTTGGTTTGTTGGTTTGTTGATTTGTTGGTTTGTTGGTTTGTTGGTTTGTTGGTTTGTTGGTTTGTTGGTTTGTTGGCTTGTTGGTTTGTTGGCTTGTTGGTTTGTTGGTTTGTTGGTTTGTTGGTTTGTTGGTTTGTTGGTTTGTTGGTTTGTTGGTTTGTTGGTTTGTTGGTTTGTTGGTTTGTTGGTTTGTTGGTTTGTTGGTTTGTTGGCTTGTTGGCTTGTTGGCTTGTTGGTTTGTTGGTTTGTTGGTTTGTTGGTTTGTTGGTTTGTTGGTTTGTTTGTTTGTTGGTTTGTTTGTTTGTTGGTTTGTTGGTTTGTTGGTTTGTTGGTTTGTTGAATTGTTGGTTTGTTGGTTTGTGTGTTTGTTGGTTTGTTCGTTTGTTGGTTTGTAGGTTGCTTCGTTTGTTGGTTTGTTGGTTTATTTGTTTGTTGGTTTCTTATTTTGTTGGTTTGTTCATTTGTTTATTTGTTGGCTTGTTGGTTTGTTGGCTTGTTGGCTTGTTGGTTTGTTGGTTTGTTGGTTTGTTGGTTTGTTGGTTTGTTGGTTTGTTGGTTTGTTGGTTTGTTGGTTTGTTCGTTTGTTCGTTTGTTAGTTTGTTGGTTTATTTGTTTGTTAGTTTGTTCGTTTGTTCGTTTGTTGGCTTGTTGGTTTGTTGGATTTGTTGGTTTGTTGGTTTGTTGGTTTGTTGGTTTGTTGGTTTGTTGGTTTGTTGGTTTGTTGGTTTGTTGGTTTGTTGGTTTGTTGGTTTGTTGGTTTGTTGGTTTGTTGGTTTGTTGGTTTGTTGGCTTGTTGGTTTGTTGGTTTGTTGGCTTGTTGGTTAGTTCGTTTGTTGGTTTGTTCGTTTGTTGGTTTTCTTGTGTTGGCTTTTGGCTTGTTAGTTTGTTGGCTTGTTGGTTTGTTGGTTTGTGGGTTTGTTGGTTTGTTGGTTTGTTGGTTTGTTGGTTTGTTGGTTTGTTGGTTTGTTGGCTTGTTGGTTTGTTGGCTTGTTGGTTTGTTGGTTTGTTGGTTTGTTGGTTTGTTGGTTTGTTGGTTTGTTGGTTTGTTGGTTTGTTGGTTTGTTGGTTTGTTGGTTTGTTGGTTTGTTGGTTTGTTGGTTTGTTGGCTTGTTGGCTTGTTGGTTTGTTGGTTTTTGGTTTGTTGGTTTGTTGGTTTGTTGGTTTGTTTGTTTGTTGGTTTGTTTGTTTGTTGGTTTGTTGGTTTGTTGGTTTGTTGGTTTGTTGAATTGTTGGTTTGTTGGTTTGTGTGTTTGTTGGTTTGTTCGTTTGTTGGTTTGTAGGTTACTTCGTTTGTTGGTTTGTTGGTTTATTTGTTTGTTGGTTTCTTATTTTGTTGGTTTGTTCATTTGTTTATTTGTTGGCTTGTTGGTTTGTTGGCTTGTTGGCTTGTTGGTTTGTTGGTTTGTTGGTTTGTTGGTTTGTTGGTTTGTTGGTTTGTTGGTTTGTTGGTTTGTTGGTTTGTTGGTTTGTTCGTTTGTTAGTTTGTTGGTTTATTTGTTTGTTAGTTTGTTCGTTTGTTCGTTTGTTGGCTTGTTGGTTTGTTGGTTTGTTGGTTTGTTGGTTTGTTGGTTTGTTGGTTTGTTGGTTTGTTGGTTTGTTGGTTTGTTGGTTTGTTGGTTTGTTTGTTTGTTGGTTTGTTGGTTTGTTGGTTTGTTGGTTTGTTGGCTTGTTGGTTTGTTGGTTTGTTGGCTTGTGGGTTAGTTCGTTTGTTGGTTTGTTCGTTTGTTGGTTTTTTTGTGTTGGCTTTTGGCTTGTTAGTTTGTTGGCTTGTTGGCTTGTTGGTTTGTTGGTTTGTGGGTTTGTTGGTTTGTTGGTTTGTTGGTTTGTTGGTTTGTTGGTTTGTTCGTTTGTTGGTTTGTCGGTTTGTTGGTTTGTTTGTTTGTTGGTTTGTCCGTTTGTTGGCTTGTTGGTTTGTTGGTTTGTTGGTTTGTTGGTTTGTTGGTTTGGTGGTTTGTTGGTTTGTTGGTTTTTTGGTTTGTTTGTTTTTTGGTTTGTTGGCTTATTGTTTTATTGGTTTGTTGGTTAGTTGGTTTGTTCGTTTGTTGGTTTGTTGGTTTGTTGGCTTGTTGGTTTGTTGGTTTGTTGGTTTGTTGGTTTGTTGGCTTGTTGGCTTGTTGGTTTGTTGGTTTGTTGGTTAGTTGGTTTGTTGGTTTGTTGGCTTGTTGGTTTGTTGGTTTGTTGGTTTGTTGGCTTGTTGGTTCGTTGGTTTGCTGGTTTGTTGGTTTGTTCGTTTGTTCGTTTGTTGGCTTGTTGGTTTGTTGGCTTGTTGGCTTGTTGGTTTGTTGGTTTGTTGGTTTGTTGGTTTGTTGGTTTGTTGGTTTGTTGGTTTGTTGGTTTGTTGGTTTGTTGGTTTGTTGGTTTGTTGGTTTGTTGGTTTGTTGGTTTGTTGGTTTGTTGGTTTGTTGGTTTGTTGGTTTGTTGGTTTGTTGGCTTGTTGGTTTGTTGGCTTGTTGGTTTGTTGGTTTGTTGGTTTGTTGGTTTGTTGGTTTGTTGGTTTGTTGGTTTGTTGGTTTGTTGGTTTGTTGGTTTGTTGGTTTGTTGGTTTGTTGGTTTGTTGGTTTGTTGGCTTGTTGGCTTGTTGGTTTGTTGGTTTGTTGGTTTGTTGGTTTGTTGGTTTGTTTGTTTGTTGGTTTGTTTGTTTGTTTTTTGTTGGTTTGTTGGTTTGTTGGTTTGTTGGATTGTTGGTTTGTTGGTTTGTGTGTTTGTTGGTTTGTTCGTTTGTTGGTTTGTTGGTTGGTTCGTTTGTTGGTTTGTTTGTTTATTTGTTTGTTGGTTTCTTATTTTGTTGGTTTGTTCATTTGTTTATTTGTTGGCTTGTTGGTTTGTTGGTTTGTTGGTTTGTTGGTTTGTTGGTTTGTTGGTTTGTTGGTTTGTTCGTTTGTTAGTTTGTTGGTTTATTTGTTTGTTGGTTTGTTCGTTTGTTGGCTTGTTGGTTTGTTGGTTTGTTGGTTTGTAGTTTGTTGGTTTGTAGGTTTGTTGGTTTGTTGGTTTGTTTTTTTGTTGGTTTGTTGGTTTGTTGGTTTGTTGGTTTGTTGGTTTGTTGGCTTGTTGGTTTGTTGGTTTGTTGGCTTGTTGGTTAGTTCGTTTGTTGGTTTGTTCGTTTGTTGGTTTTTTGGTGTGTTGGCTTTTGGCTTGTTAGTTTGTTGGTTTGTTGGCTTGTTGGTTTGTTGGTTTGTGGGTTTGTTGGTTTGTTGGTTTGTTGGTTTGTTGGTTTGTTGGTTTGTTGGTTTGTCGGTTTGTTGGTTTGTTTGTTTGTTGGTTTGTCCGTTTGTTGGCTTGTTGGTTTGTTGGTTTGTTGGTTTGTTGGTTTGTTGGTTTGGTGGTTTGTTGGTTTGTTGGTTTTTTGGTTTGTTTGTTTTTTGGTTTGTTGGCTTATTGTTTTATTGGTTTGTTGGTTAGTTGGTTTGTTAGTTTGTTGGTTTGTTGGTTTGTCGGCTTGTTGGTTTGTTGGTTTGTTGGTTTGTTAGTTTGTTGGCTTGTTGGTTTGTTGGTTTGTTGGTTAGTTGGTTTGTTGGTTTGTTGGCTTGTTGGTTTGTTGGTTTGTTGTTTCGTTGGCTTGTTGGTTCGTTGGTTTGCTGGTTTGTTGGTTTGTTCGTTTGTTCGTTTGTTCGCTTATTGGTTTGTTGGCTTGTTGGCTTGTTGGTTTGTTGGTTTGTTGGTTTGTTGGTTTGTTGGTTTGTTGGTTTGTTGGTTTGTTGGTTTGTTGGTTTGTTCGTTTGTTGGTTTCTTGATTTGCTGGTTTGATGGTTTGTTGGTTTGTTCATTTGTTGGCTTGCTGGTTTGTTGGTTTGTTTGTTTGTTGGTTTGTTGGTTTGTTGGTTTGTTGGTTTGTTGGTTTGTTGGTTTGTTGGTTTGTTGGCTTGTTGGTTTGTTCGTTTGTTGGTTTGTTGGTTTGTTGGTTTTTTGGTTTGCTGGCTTGTTGGTTTGTTGGTTTGTTGGTTTGTTGGTTTGTTGGTTTGTTAGTTTGTTGGTTTGTTGGTTTGTTGGTTTGTTGGTTTGTTGGTTTGTTGGTTTATTGGTTTGTTGGTTTGTTGGTTTGTTGGTTTGTTGGTTTTTTGGTTTGTTGGTTTGTTGGCTTGTTGGTTCGTTGGTTTGCTGGTTTGTTGGTTTGTTCGTTTGTTCGTTTGTTGGCTTGGTGGTATGTTGGCTTGTTGGCTTGTTGGTTTGTTGGTTTGTTGGTTTGTTGGTTTGTTGGCTTGTTGGTTTGTTGAATTGTTGGTTTGTTGGTTTGTTGGTTTGTTGGTTTTTTGGTTTATTGGTTTGTTGGTTTGTTCGTTTGTTGGTTTGTTTGCTTGTTGGTTTGCTGGTTTGTTGGTTTGTTTGTTTGTTGGTTTGTTCGTTTATTGGCTTGTTGGTTTGTTCGTTTGTTGGTTTTTTGGTTTGTTGGTTTGTTGGTTTGTTGGTTTGTTGGTTTGTTGGTTTGTTGGTTTATTGGTTTGTTCGTTTGTTGGTTTCTTGATTTGTTGGTTTGATGGTTTGTTGGTTTGTTCGTTTGTTGGTTTGCTGGTTTGTTGGTTTGTTGGTTTGTTGGTTTGTTGGTTTGTTGGTTTGTTGGTTTGTTGGTTTGTTGGTTTGTTGGTTTGTTGGTTTGTTGGTTTGTTGGTTTGTTGGTTTGTTGGTTTGTTGGTTTGTTGGATTGTTGGCTTGTTGGTTTGTTGGCTTGTTGGTTTGTTGGTTTGTTGGTTTGTAGGTTTGTTGGTTTGTTGGTTTGTTGGTTTGTTGGTTTGTTGGTTTGTTGGTTTGTTGGTTTGTTGGTTTGTTGGTTTGTTGGCTTGTTGGCTTGTTGGTTTGTTGGTTTGTTGGTTTGTTGGTTTGTTGGTTTGTTGGTTTGTTTGTTTGTTGGTTTGTTTGTTTGTTGGTTTGTTGGTTTGTTGGTTTGTTGGTTTGTTGAATTGTTGGTTTGTTGGTTTGTGTGTTTGTTGGTTTGTTCGTTTGTTGGTTTGTTGGTTGGTTCGTTTGTTGGTTTGTTGGTTTATTTGTTTGTTGGTTTCTTATTTTGTTGGTTTGTTCATTTGTTGGCTTGTTGGTTTGTTGGCTTGTTGGCTTGTTGGTTTGTTGGTTTGTTGGTTTGTTGGTTTGTTGGTTTGTTGGTTTGTTGGTTTGTTGGTTTGTTCGTTTGTTAGTTTGTTGGTTTATTTGTTTGTTAGTTTGTTCGTTTGTTCGTTTGTTCGTTTGTTGGCTTGTTGGTTTGTTGGTTTGTTGGTTTGTTGGTTTGTTGGTTTGTTGGTTTGTTGGTTTGTTGGTTAGTTGGTTTGTTGGTTTGTTGGTTTGTTGGTTTGTTGGTTTGTTGGTTTGTTGGTTTGTTGGTTTGTTGGCTTGTTGGTTTGTTGGTTTGTTGGCTTGTTGGTTAGTTCGTTTGTTGGTTTGTTCGTTTGTTGGTTTTTTTGTGTTGGCTTTTGGCTTGTTAGTTTGTTGGCTTGTTGGCTTGTTGGTTTGTTGGTTTGTGGGTTTGTTGGTTTGTTGGTTTGTTGGTTTGTTGGTTTGTTGGTTTGTTGGTTTGTCGGTTTGTTGGTTTGTTTGTTTGTTGGTTTGTCCGTTTGTTGGCTTGTTGGTTTGTTGGTTTGTTGGTTTGTTGGTTTGTTGGTTTGGTGGTTTGTTGGTTTGTTGGTTTTTTGGTTTGTTTGTTTTTTGGTTTGTTGGCTTATTGTTTTATTGGTTTGTTGGTTAGTTGGTTTGTTCGTTTGTTGGTTTGTTGGTTTGTTGGCTTGTTGGTTTGCTGGTTTGTTGGTTTGTTGGTTTGTTGGCTTGTTGGCTTGTTGGTTTGTTGGTTTGTTGGTTAGTTGGTTTGTTGGTTTGTTGGCTTGTTGGTTTGTTGGTTTGTTGGTTTGTTGGCTTGTTGGTTCGTTGGTTTGCTGGTTTGTTGGTTTGTTCGTTTGTTCGTTTGTTGGCTTGTTGGTTTGTTGGCTTGTTGGCTTGTTGGTTTGTTGGTTTGTTGGTTTGTTGGTTTGTTGGTTTGTTGGTTTGTTGGTTTGGTGGTTTGTTGGTTTGCTGGTTTGTTGGTTTGTTGGTTTGTTTGTTTATTTGTTTGTTGGTTTGTTGGTTTGTTGGTTTGTTGGTTTGTTTGTTTGTTGGTTTGTTCGTTTGTTGGTTTTTTGGTGTGTTGGCTTTTGGTTTGTTGGTTTGTTGATTAGTTGGCTTGTTGGTTTGTTGGTTTGTTGGTTTGTTGGTTTGTTGGTTTGTTGGTTGGTTCGTTTGTTGGTTTGTTGGCTTGTTGGTTTGTTGGTTTGTTGGTTTGTTGGTTTGTTTGTGTCAAGATGGAATTATAAGAATGAATGTTAATAATAAATAAAAATACTAGGTGACAGTTAAAGTAATAAAATAATATTGCTCAACGGCTTTATTTAATGTAGCGTACAAAAATAGTTTTTCACCCGTTCTCGTTCACGTACGTTCTTCGACTGACGTGTCGTTCTCGAGCCCAATCTCACCACACTTGTCTGTCTATATAGTTGTGGGGATATTCCCCGGTGGTGAAGCGGTGACAACTCGGCTTTCCTGACCATTCGGATCGTCCTCGATTCGGTCGGTTTCGGCATTATCTGGTGGGAGGACACACCATTTTTTCATTTTGTCGGTGGCGTAAACGCCTGCGTACTGTCGCTGCTTTCTCGGAGCGCCTGGGATATCTTCAACTAGATATCGATCATAACCTAACAGTTTGGTAACGATATATGGGCCTTTGTATTTGGGCTGCAATTTGCGCGATTGCCCCGTACTGCCGGGCTCGTTTTCAACCATCACCAAATCGTCAACGCAGTAAAGCGTTGGTTTACGGTGTTGGTGATCATATCGTTTTTTCCATACTTCACGCTTTTGATTTATGTTTTCGGCAACCTCATTCCTGACGCCATCTAATGGGATGCTGGTATCCTGAATCTCGTGATGCAAATGAAGAATTATTTTATTCTTCAACGTATCTCTGGGTTTGAAGTCAAATATAATTTCGTGAGGACTTCTCTTGGTCGTGGATGACGTCATTGTATTTAGCGTCCATTGAATATTTGTTAACGATTCGTCCCATTTTCGTTCATTTACTGCAGCAGAAGATATTGCGGCAGTTATTGTTTTGTTGACACGCTCGATCTGCCCATTGGCTCTGGGTGTCCGTACTGCTACCTTCACGTGTCTTATAACGTGATCCTGACAGAAAGATTCGAATGCTTTTGAGGAAAAAGCCGTCCCTCGGTCGGTTATAATGGTTTCTAGGGTACCCATATAACTGAAAACTTCGTCCAAGATTTTTATTATAGCTGCAGTATTCGTCGTTTTAACAGCACGCAGAATGACGAATTTACTGAAAGCATCCGATATCCCCAGCACATGAAAATTTCCACGGCTGCTTTTCGGAAACGGTCCCAGGTGATCCAAGTGTAGACACTTAAATGGAATAGGTTCAATTAAATCGTAATGTAACTCACCTTCTGCCTTGCCACTTGGTTTTTTAAAGTAACAACATTCAACGCATGATTTTAAGTATTTTGTTACATAGTCGCGCATCTTGGGAAACCAGTACCATTTCCTCAATCGGTCGAGGGTTTTTTCCAGACCCAAATGTCCCGCCAAGTCGTGACATTCTCGTACAATTCTCCACCGTACCGCTTTTGGCACAACCCATCGTTTGGTGTCATCGATTTTTTTAAATAACCTATGTTGCTCGTAACAAAACTCTTTTGAAATATGTTTGTCTTTCTCTGGTGATTGTAGTTTTGCAATAATTTGTTGTAAATCTGGGTCCTGCATTTGCATCGTCAATAGCCAGTCTACCTGTGAAAGATCGATACTAAATATTTTTAGATGAGCCGTGTCTATTTGCGACTCCCGTTCTTCAGCTGGCTGCCGGCTCAGGGCGTCAACATGAGCCATCCGATTTCCACTTCTGTGCTCCAATGTGAAGTCAAAGTCCAGTAAACGAAGCCACCAACGAGCAATTCTTGGAATTAACTCTTTCTTCGTCATCGTAGTTTTTAACGATGCACAATCGGTGACTACTTTGAAGGTTTTTTCCAAAAGGTAATACTTAAACCTCTCCAATGACTCCACTATTGCCAAAGTTTCTAGCTCGTAGCTATGAAATTTCGCTTCTGACGCACTTGTGGTACGACTATAATAAGCAACCGGTTGTAGCCTACCATCATCTCGCTGCATTAGAATTCCGGCTAATCCTATGGCACTCGCATCCGTGTGGACCTCATGATTCGCGTTCATTTTATATGAGGTTAATAATGGCTTATTAACCAACGCCTTTTTCAGCTCGAGAAATCCTTTTTCTTGATCGTTGGTCCAGCAAAACCTTTCGTCCTTTTTCAATAGTTTCGTCAAAGGAGCGGCAATAATTGCGAAATCTTGCACAAACTTACGAAAATACCCGCAAAGACCCAAGAATTGTCTTGTTTCTTTAACATTAGTGGGTTGTTTAAAATTTGCAACAGCATTCGTTTTCAATTCTCCCGGAAAAATTCCATCTGGCAGTATCTGATGTCCTAAATAATTCACGTGTCGTTGTAAGAAAGAAAATTTTTTTAAATTTAATGTTAATTTAAATTTTCTCAATGCGTTAAATGTTTTCTTTAATTTAGTCATCCCATCTGCCACCGTTTCGCTTCCGATTAAAATATCGTCCATATAGATTTGAATGTTTTCACCAATATCAGTTTTCAATTTCGCCATCAATTTCTGGAACTCAGTCGGCGCGTTCTTGAGTCCGAACGGCATTCGCTTAAATTCATACAAGCCGTTTGGCGTAATGAATGCCGTATATTTCCTACATTCGTCCTTGATTGGAATCTGGTAATATCCACTATTTAGATCAAGTGAAGTGAAAAACTTGAACGACCCAGCCTTCTGCAACTCCTCTTCTATATTCGGTGTTGGATAAATTTCTTTTTTGGTGCAAGCATTCAATAATCGATAGTCTATACACAGTCGATCTTTCCCGTTCTTTTTTTCCACTAACAATGCTGGGCTAGCAAAATCAGATTTCGATGGAACAACAATATCGTTATCGAGTAGTTCTTGTACTGATTCGTTGATTCGTTCCAGTTTTGCGTATGGCACTCGAAAAAACCCTTGGCTGAGTTGGATTAGCTGGCTCAAGTTTAATCTCCATCTCTGCCCGATCAGTCAATCCAATATTTTTAAGTTCTATAGGAAAGAGATCATTATATTCATTAACCAAATTCAAAATTAAACTTTTATCGTGATCATTTAATGATCCACATTCTAATTCGGTATCTTTAATCTCCTGCCTGTCCGACTTAAGTTTGTGATCCACTTTAACCGGTTGGTTCATGAAAATTTTTAAAGTACCGTTCTCCTTAATCATACCAACCCTGGATGAGTGTAGCACGTCCCTGCCAATCAACACTGGCTCAGGCGAACAATTGTCGTTGACGATATAAATTTGTGTTTGGATTTTTACGTCATCAATTTTGATTTCGACATTTATTTTTTCAGTCGCCACATACGTTCCCCCCAAAAATCCGCTGATTGATAATCGACACGGAATACGCTCGGTAGAAATGTGATTCGCATTATGTCGTCTTATTAATGTGCATGGGCTGCCACTGTCGATCTGACCAACCAATTCATAATCGCCGATATATATTAATTTGTGGTATATTGTTGGCAATTGTCGACAATTCATCACCCCCACATACGCTTGTCCAGGACATTCAACTGGTTCACCCTTGCGATGAACTTTATTACATTTCGTGCACCGCGGTCTACGTGATGGCTCGGGACAATCCCTAGCAAAATGTACCGATTTGTAGCAATTATAGCAATCGGTTTTATTGATATTGTTTTTCTTCGATTTTTGCTCTTTGTGTTCGATTTTTATTTTATCTGGAACTGGTTGTGTTGTGGCTGCTGGTTTCGGTTTATCATCTCGATTAGATGATTTTCGGATACTCAGGCACCATTGCACTCGGTCTCTCAAGTCGCTTAAACGTTCAATTCTCTGGCCCTGAAATGCCGAATACAACTCCTCAACACGCATGCCCAGAATAAAATATTTGATGGTCGCATTTTCGTTTACACGACCCTTTAAACCAATTCTTGCCATTTCATCAACGTATTCTAACATTGATTCGTTCGCCCTACGTTTCCGGTTCATCATCGCCATATGGACATCGGCATCGTTCATTACAGGAGTAAATTTGTCTCTGAATTGTTGTGCAAATTCACTCCAGTTCGTACATAAATCTTCCAGTCGTTCATACCATAATCTAGCATTACCCTTCAGCTTTGGCCCAATCGATATTAAAACGAGTGAATCTGCCCATCTATAAAATTTTTTTAATTTTTCCACCCTCCGAATCCACTCCGATGCGGTCAACCCTTTTTCGTCGTTTGGGTTAAAGTCCGGCAGTATATCCATAATTTCTTTCGGTGTAAAATGGATATTATGAAAATTTACCTGACTATTAGGTCTACCAACCACCGTGGATGAAATTATTGGAATTTCATGTAAACTATTTTCATCATCGTCAGCATTTAATCCGCGTTCTGCTGTTCTATAGTTGTCATCATTATCATCTGGCAACAATGTTTCGGTACGATTACCCGACACATGATGCACCATTCTTGAAACTAACTCAGATTTTTTCCCTTTAATGCCGAGTCCAGCTTCACTTAATTTAATTTGAAGCTGTTTGACTGTATACGACTGATATTTCATTCGCAGCGATTTTAGTGTTAGTTCTGTGGCTTTTGGCGACGCGGCTGCGGCTGATACGGCGCCCGCCTCACCCGAAATACTATCAGAGTCTCTCATCCATACATCAGTAAGTGACATTTTCGTTCGTTGTCGTTTCGTTCTTACGTACACAAAGTTTTTTTTTTTTAAAAAAAATAGCCGCGCACAAAATCTCCCTTTATTTCCCCTTTTCTTGTCGCTCACTCACGCGCATATGAAATTCACCACACACAACACACATAAGCAACAAAATTATACTGTTTGTGTGCCAACGTCAAGATATGTGAGTGTTAGGTGTAGTGAGCAGCACAGACGTAACGGGATACTGAAATGATTTTGCTACTATCGCTATTTTATTTTCTTCTTTTTGTTTTTTTTTTCGTACTATATCTTCCAGCGGGTAATGTGTGAAAAGTAAGACGAAGAGAGAGAAGCGTATTCAATACAACACAATAATGTGTTTTCCATGAACGCACTCAAACGCAAATCTCAACAACCACTTCTTAGAACGAATTCACACACACTCTTAGGAATATAATATATTGTTTTTTTTTCAATTTACAGTTACGTTACTTAAAGGCTATTACCGACGAAATACCGGCAATCGTATGCAATTTACACTCTCGCTTAATTATTTTACTTCGATCCCACTTCTGATTTGTCAAGATGGAATTATAAGAATGAATGTTAATAGTAAATAAAAATACTAGGCGACAGTTAAAGTAATAAAATAATATTGCTCAACGGCTTATTTAATGTAGCGTACAAAAATAGTTTTTCACCCGTTCTCGTTCACGTACGTTCTTCGACTCACCACACTTATCTGTCTATGTAGTTGTGGGGATATTCCCCGGTGGTGAAGCGGTGACATTTGTTTGTTGGTTTGTTGGTTTGCTGGTTTGTTGGTTTGTTGGCTTGTTGGTTTGTTGGTTCGTTGGCTTGTTGGTTTGTTGTTTTATTGGTTTGTTGGTTTGTTGGTTTGTTGGTTTGTTGGTTCGTTGGTTTGTTGGCTTGTTGGTTTGTTGGTTTGTTGGTTTGTTCGTTTGTTGGTTTATTTGTTTGTTGGTTTGTTGGTTTGTTGGTTTGTTGGTTTGTTTGTTTGTTTGTTTGTTCGTTTGTTGGCTTGTTGGTTTGTTGGTTTGTTGGCTTGTTGGTCAATTTGTTTGTTGGTTTGTTGGTTTGTTGGTTTGTTGGTTTGTTGGTTTGGTGGTTTGTTGGTTTATTGGTTTGTTGGTTTGTTGGTTTGTTGGTTTGTTGGTTTGTTGGTTTGTTGGTTTGTTGGTTTTTTTGTTTGTTAACTTGTTGGTTTGTTTGTTTTGTTGATTTGTTGGTTTATTGGTTTGTTGGCTTGTTGGCTTGTTGGTATGTTTTTTTGTTGGTTTGTTGGTTTTTTGGTTTGTTGGTTTGTTGGTTTGTTGGTTTGTTGGTTTGTTGGTATGATGGCTTGTTGGTTTGTTGGTTTGTTGGTTTGGTGGTTTGTTGGTTTATTGGTTTGTTGGTTTGTTGGTTTGTTGGTTTGTTGGTTTGTTGGTTTGTTGGTTTGTTGGTTTTTTTGTTTGTTAACTTGTTGGTTTGTTTGTTTTGTTGATTTGTTGGTTTATTGGTTTGTTGGCTTGTTGGCTTGTTGGTATGTTTTTTTGTTGGTTTGTTGGTTTTTTGGTTTGTTGGTTTGTTGGTTTGTTGGTTTGTTGGTTTGTTGGTATGTTGGCTTGTTGGTTTGTTGGTTTGTTGGTTTGTTGGTTTGTTGGTTAGTTGGTTTGTTGGTTTGTTGGTTTGTTGGTTTGTTGGTTTGTTGGTTTGTTGGTTTGTTGGTTTGTTGGTTTGTTGGTTTGTTGGTTTGTTGGTTTGTTGGTTTGTTGGTTTGTTGGTTTGTTGGTTTGCTGGTTTGTTGGTTTGTTGGTTTGTTGGTTTGTTGGCTTGTTGGTTCGTTGGTTTGCTGGTTTGCTGGTTTGTTGGCTTGTTGGTTTGTTGGCTTGTTGGCTTGTTGGTTTGTTGGTTTGTTGGTTTGTTGGTTTGTTGGTTTGTTGGTTTGTTGGTTTGTTGGTTTGTTGGTTTGTTGGTTTGTTGGTTTGTTGGTTTGTTGGTTTGTTGGTTTGTTGGTTTGTTGGTTTGTTGGTTTGTTGGTTTGTTCGCTTGTTGGTTTGTTGGTTTGTTGGTTTGTTGGTTTGTTGGTTTGTTCGCTTGTTGGTTTGTTGGCTTGTTGGTTTGTTGGTTTGTTGGTTTGTTGGTTTGTTGGTTTGTTGGTGTCTTTGTTTGTTGGTTTGTTTGTTTGTTGGTTTGTTGGTTTGTTGGTTTGTTGGTTTGTTGGATTGTTGGTTTGTTGGTTTGTGTGTTTGTTGGTTTGTTCGTTTGTTGGTTTGTTGGTTGGTTCGTTTGTTGGTTTGTTGGTTTATTTGTTTGTTGGTTTCTTATTTTGTTGGTTTGTTCATTTGTTTATTTGTTGGCTTGTTGGTTTGTTGGCTTGTTGGCTTGTTGGTTTGTTGGTTTGTTGGTTTGTTGGTTTGTTGGTTTGTTGGTTTGTTGGTTTATCGGTTTGTTGGTTTGTTCGTTTGTTAGTTTGTTGGTTTATTTGTTTGTTGGTTTGTTGGTTTGTTTGTTTGTTTGTTTGTTCGTTTGTTGGCTTGTTGGTTTGTTGGTTTGTTGGCTTGTTGGTCAATTTGTTTGTTGGTTTGTTGGTTTGTTGGTTTGTTGGTTTGTTGGTTTGGTGGTTTGTTGGTTTATTGGTTTGTTGGTTTGTTGGTTTGTTGGTTTGTTGGTTTGTTGGTTTGTTGGTTTGTTGGTTTTTTTGTTTGTTAACTTGTTGGTTTGTTTGTTTTGTTGATTTGTTGGTTTATTGGTTTGTTGGCTTGTTGGCTTGTTGGTATGTTTTTTTGTTGGTTTGTTGGTTTTTTGGTTTGTTGGTTTGTTGGTTTGTTGGTTTGTTGGTTTGTTGGTATGTTGGCTTGTTGGTTTGTTGGTTTGTTGGTTTGTTGGTTTGTTGGTTAGTTGGTTTGTTGGTTTGTTGGTTTGTTGGTTTGTTGGTTTGTTGGTTTGTTGGTTTGTTGGTTTGTTGGTTTGTTGGTTTGTTGGTTTGTTGGTTTGTTGGTTTGTTGGTTTGTTGGTTTGTTGGTTTGTTGGTTTGCTGGTTTGTTGGTTTGTTGGTTTGTTGGTTTGTTGGCTTGTTGGTTCGTTGGTTTGCTGGTTTGCTGGTTTGTTGGCTTGTTGGTTTGTTGGCTTGTTGGCTTGTTGGTTTGTTGGTTTGTTGGTTTGTTGGTTTGTTGGTTTGTTGGTTTGTTGGTTTGTTGGTTTGTTGGTTTGTTGGTTTGTTGGTTTGTTGGTTTGTTGGTTTGTTGGTTTGTTGGTTTGTTTGTTTGTTGGTTTGTTGGTTTGTTGGTTTGTTGGTTTGTTGGTTTGTTGGTTTGTTCGCTTGTTGGTTTGTTGGCTTGTTGGTTTGTTGGTTTGTTGGTTTGTTGGTTTGTTAGTTTGTTGGTTTGTTGGTTTGTTGGTTTGTTGGTTTGTTGGCTTGTTGGCTTGTTGGTTTGTTGGTTTGTTGGTTTGTTGGTTTGTTGGTTTGTTGGTTTGTTGGTATCTTTGTTTGTTGGTTTGTTTGTTTGTTGGTTTGTTGGTTTGTTGGTTTGTTGGTTTGTTGGATTGTTGGTTTGTTGGTTTGTGTGTTTGTTGGTTTGTTCGTTTGTTGGTTTGTTGGTTGGTTCGTTTGTTGGTTTGTTGGTTTATTTGTTTGTTGGTTTCTTATTTTGTTGGTTTGTTCATTTGTTTATTTGTTGGCTTGTTGGTTTGTTGGCTTGTTGGCTTGTTGGTTTGTTGGTTTGTTGGTTTGTTGGTTTGTTGGTTTGTTGGTTTGTTGGTTTATCGGTTTGTTGGTTTGTTCGTTTGTTAGTTTGTTGGTTTATTTGTTTGTTGGTTTGTTCGTTTGTTCGTTTGTTGGCTTGTTGGTTTGTTGGTTTGTTGGTTTGTTGGTTTGTTGGTTTGTTGGTTTGTTGGTTTGTTGGTTTGTTGGTTTGTTGGTTTGTTGGTTTGTTGGTTTGTTGGTTTGTTGGTTTGTTGGTTTGTTGGTTTGTTGGTTTGTTGGTTTGTTGGTTTGTTGGTTTGTTGGTTTGTTGGTTTGTTGGTTTGTTGGTTTGTTGGCTTGTTGGCTTGTTGGTTTGTTGGTTTGTTGGTTTGTTGGTTTGTTGGTTTGTTGGTTTGTTGGTTTGTTGGTTTGTTGGTTTGTTGGTTTGTTGGTTTGTTGGTTTGTTGGTTTGTTGGTTTGTTGGTTTGTTGGTTTGTTGGTTTGTTGGTTTGCTGGTTTGTTGGTTTGTTGGTTTGTTGGCTTGTTGGTTCGTTGGTTTGCTGGTTTCTTGGTTTGTTGGCTTGTTGGTTTGTTGGCTTGTTGGCTTGTTGGTTTGTTGGTTTGTTGGTTTGTTGGTTTGTTGGTTTGTTGGTTTGTTGGTTTGTTGGTTTGTTGGTTTGTCGGTTTGTTCGTTTGTTGGTTTGTTTGTTTATTTGTTTGTTGATTTGTTGGTTTGTTCGTTTGTTCGTTTGTTCGTTTGTTGGCTTGTTGGTTTGTTGGCTTGTTGGCTTATTGGTTTGTTGGTTTGTTGGTTTGTTAGTTTGTCGGTTTGTTGGTTTGTTGGTTTGTTGGTTTGTTGGTTTGTTGGTTTGTTGGTTTGTTGGTTTGTTGGTTTGTTGGTTTTTTGGTTTGTTGGCTTGTTGGTTTGTTCGTTTGTTGGTTTTTTGGTTTATTTGTTTGTTGGTTTGTTGGTTTCATGGTTTGTTCAATTGTTCGTTTGTTGGCTTGTTGGTCTGTTGGCTTGTTGGCTTGTTGGTTTGTTGGATTGTTGGTTTGTTGGTTTGTTAGTTTGTTGGTTTGTTGGTTTGTTGGTTTGTTGGTTTGTTGGTTTGTTGGTTTGTTGGTTTGTTGGTTTTTTGGTTTGTTGGCTTGTTGGTTTGTTCGTTTGTTGGTTTTTTGGTTTATTTGTTTGTTGGTTTGTTGGTTTCATGGTTTGTTCAATTGTTCGTTTGTTGGCTTGTTGGTTTGTTGGCTTGTTGGCTTGTTGGTTTGTTGGTTTGTTGTGTTGTTGGTTTGTTGGTTTGATGTTTTGTTGGTTTGTTGATTTGTTGGTTTGTTGGTTTGTTTGTTTGTTGGTTTGTTGGTTTGTTGGTTTGTTGGTTTGTTCGTTTGTTGGTTTGTTGGCTTGTTGGCTTGTTAGCTTGTTGGTTTGTTGGATTGTTGGTTTGTTGGTTTGTTGGTTTGTTGGTTTGTTGGTTTGTTGGTTTGTTGGTTTATTTGTTTGTAGGTTTGTTGGCTTGTTGTTTTGTTGGCTTGTTGGTTTGTCGGTTTGTTGGTTTGTATGTTTGTTGGTTTGTCCGTTTGTTGGCTTGTTGGTTTGTTGGTTTGTTGGTTTGTTGGTTTGTTGGTTTGTTGGTTTGTTGGTTTGTTGGTTTGTTGGTTTCTTGGTTTTTTGGTTTGTTTGTTTTTTGGTTTGTTGGCTTGTTGTTTTGTTGGTTTGTTGGTTAGTTGGTTTGTTCGTTTGTTGGTTTGTTGGTTTGTTGGCTTGTTGGTTGTTTGGTTTGTTGGTTTGTTGGTTTGTTGGCTTGTTGGTTTGTTGGTTTGTTGGTTAGTTGGTTTGTTGGGTTGTTGGCTTGTTGGTTTGTTGGTTTGTTGGTTTGTTGCCTTGTTGGTTCGTTGGTTTGCTGGTTTGCTGGCTTGTTGGTTTGTTTGTTTGTTCGTTTGTTGGCTTGTTGGTTTGTTGGCTTGTTGGCTTGTTGGTTTGTTGGTTTGTTGGTTTGTTGGTTTGTTGGTTTGTTGGTTTGTTGGTTTGTTGGTTTGTTGGTTTGTTGGTTTGTTGGTTTGTTGGTTTGTTGGTTTGTTGGTTTGTTGGTTTGTTGGTTCGTTGGTTTGTTGATTTGTTCGTTTGTTGGTTTGTTTGTTTATTTGTTTGTTGGTTTGTTGGTTTGTTGGTTTGTTGGTTTGTTGGTTTGTTGGTTTGTTGGTTTGTTGGTTTGTTTGTTTGTTGGTTTGTTCGTTTGTTGGTTTTTTGGTGTGTTGGCTTTTGGCTTGTTGGTTTGTTGGTTAGTTGGCTTGTTGGTTTGTTGGTTTGTTGGTTTGTTGGTTTGTTGGTTTGTTGGTTTGTTGGTTGGTTCGTTTGTTGGTTTGTTGGCTTGTTGGTTTGTTGGTTTGTTGTTTTGTTGGTTTGTTGGTTTGTTGGTTTGTTGGTTTGTTGGTTTGTTGGATTGTTGGTTTGTTGGTTTGTTGGTTTGTTGGCTTGTTGGTTTGTTGGTTCGTTGGCTTGTTGGTTTGTTGGTTTATTGTTTTGTTGGTTTGTTGGTTTGTTGGTTTGTTGGTTCGTTGGTTTGTTGGCTTGTTGGTTTGTTGGTTTGTTGGTTTGTTGGTTTGTTGGTTTATTTGTTTGTTGGTTTGTTGATTTGTTTGTTTGTTTGTTTGTTCGTTTGTTAGTTTGTTGGCTTGTTGGTTTGTTGGTTTGTTGGCTTGTTGGTCGGTTTGTTTGTTAGTTTGTTGGTTTGTTGGTTTGTTGGTTTGTTGGTTTGTTGGTTTGTTGGTTTGTTGGTTTGTTGGTTTGTTGGTTTGTTGGTTTGTTGGTTTTTTGGTTTGTTGGCTTGTTCGTTTGTTTGTTTTGTTGGTTTGTTGGTTTGTTGGTTTGTTGGTTTGCTGGTTTGTTGGTTTGTTCGTTTGTTGGTTTTTTGGTTTGTTGGTTTGTTGGTTTGTTGGTGTGTTGGTTTGTTGGCTTATTCGTTTGTTCGTTTGTTGACTTGTTGGTTTGTTGGCTTGTTGGCTTGTTGGTATGTTTGTTGTTGTTGGTTTGTTGGTTTGTTGGTTTTTTGGTTTGTTGGTTTTTTGGTATGTTGGCTTGTTGGTTTGTTGGTTTGTTGGTTTGTTGGTTTGTTGGTTAGTTGGTTTGTTCGTTTGTTGGTTTGTTGGTTTGTTGGTTTGTTGGTTTGTTGGTTTGTTGGTTTGTTGGTTTGTTGGTTTGTTGGTTTGTTGGTTTGTTGGTTTGTTGGTTTGTTGGTTTGTTGGTTTGTTGGCTTGTTCGTTCGTTGGTTTGCTGGTTTGTTGGTTTGTTCGTTTGTTCGTTTGTTGGCTTGTTGGTTTGTTGGCTTGTTGGCTTGTTGGTTTGTTGGTTTGTTGGTTTGTTGGTTTGTTGGTTTGTTGGTTTGTTGGTTTGTTGGTTTGTTGGTTTGTTGGTTTGTTGGTTTGTTGGTTTGTCGGTTTGTTCGTTTGTTGGTTTGTTTGTTTATTTGTTTGTTGATTTGTTGGTTTGTTGGTTTGTTCGTTTGTTCGTTTGTTCGTTTGTTCGTTTCTTGTCTTGTTGGTTTGTTGGCTTGTTGGCTTGTTGGTTTGTTGGTTTGTTGGTTTGTTGGTTTGTTAGTTTTTTGGTTTGTTGGTTTGTTGGTTTGTTGGTTTGTTGGTTTGTTGGTTTGTTGGTTTGTTGGTTTGTTGGTTTGTTGGTTTGTTGGTTTGTTGGTTTTTTGGTTTGTTAGTTTGTTGGTTTGTTGGTTTGTTGGTTTGTTGGTTTGTTGGCTTGTTGGCTTGTTGGCTTGTTGGTTTGTTGGCTTGTTGGCTTGTTGGTTTGTTGGTTTGTTGGTTTGTTGGTTTGTTAGTTTGTTGGTTTGTTAGTTTGTTGGTTTGTTGGTTTGTTGGTTTGTTGGTTTGTTGGTTTGTTGGTTTGTTGGTTTGTTGGTTTGTTGGTTTGTTGGTTTGTTGGTTTGTTGGTTTTTTGAAGTGTTGGCTTGTTGGTTTGTTCGTTTGTTGGTTTTTTGGTTTATTTGTTTGTTGGTTTGTTGGTTTGTTGGTTTGTTTGTTCGTTGGTTTGTTGATTTGTTCGTTTGTTGGTTTGTTTGTTTATTTGTTTGTTGGTTTGTTGGTTTGTTGGTTTGTTGGTTTGTTGGTTTGTTGGTTTGTTTGTTTGTTGGTTTGTTCGTTTGTTGGTTTTTTGGTGTGTTGGCTTTTGGCTTGTTGGTTTGTTGGTTAGTTGGCTTGTTGGTTTGTTGGTTTGTTGGTTTGTTGGTTTGTTGGTTTGTTGGTTTGTTGGTTGGTTCGTTTGTTGGTTTGTTGGCTTGTTGGTTTGTTGGTTTGTTGGTTTGTTGGTTTGTTGGTTTGTTGGTTTGTTGGTTTGTTGGTTTGTTGGTTTGTTGGATTGTTGGTTTGTTGGTTTGTTGGTTTGTTGGCTTGTTGGTTTGTTGGTTCGTTGGCTTGTTGGTTTGTTGGTTTATTGTTTTGTTGGTTTGTTGGTTTGTTGGTTTGTTGGTTCGTTGGTTTGTTGGCTTGTTGGTTTGTTGGTTTGTTGGTTTGTTGGTTTGTTGGTTTATTTGTTTGTTGGTTTGTTGATTTGTTTGTTTGTTTGTTTGTTCGTTTGTTCGTTTGTTGGCTTGTTGGTTTGTTGGTTTGTTGGCTTGTTGGTCGGTTTGTTTGTTAGTTTGTTGGTTTGTTGGTTTGTTGGTTTGTTGGTTTGTTGGTTTGTTGGTTTGTTGGTTTGTTGGTTTGTTGGTTTGTTGGTTTGTTGGTTTGTTGGTTTTTTGGTTTGTTGGCTTGTTCGTTTGTTTGTTTTGTTGGTTTGTTGGTTTGTTGGTTTGTTGGTTTGCTGGTTTGTTGGTTTGTTCGTTTGTTGGTTTTTTGGTTTGTTGGTTTGTTGGTTTGTTGGTGTGTTGGTTTGTTGGCTTATTCGTTTGTTCGTTTGTTGACTTGTTGGTTTGTTGGCTTGTTGGCTTGTTGGTATGTTTTTTGTTGTTGGTTTGTTGGTTTGTTGGTTTTTTGGTTTGTTGGTTTTTTGGTATGTTGGCTTGTTGGTTTGTTGGTTTGTTGGTTTGTTGGTTTGTTGGTTAGTTGGTTTGTTCGTTTGTTGGTTTGTTGGTTTGTTGGTTTGTTGGTTTGTTGGTTTGTTGGTTTGTTGGTTTGTTGGTTTGTTGGTTTGTTGGTTTGTTGGTTTGTTGGTTTGTTGGTTTGTTGGTTTGTTGGTTTGTTGGTTTGTTGGTTTGTTGGTTTGTTGGCTTGTTCGTTCGTTGGTTTGCTGGTTTGTTGGTTTGTTCGTTTGTTCGTTTGTTGGCTTGTTGGTTTGTTGGCTTGTTGGCTTGTTGGTTTGTTGGTTTGTTGGTTTGTTGGTTTGTTGGTTTGTTGGTTTGTTGGTTTGTTGGTTTGTTGGTTTGTCGGTTTGTTCGTTTGTTGGTTTGTTTGTTTATTTGTTTGTTGATTTGTTGGTTTGTTGGTTTGTTCGTTTGTTCGTTTGTTCGTTTGTTCGTTTCTTGTCTTGTTGGTTTGTTGGCTTGTTGGCTTGTTGGTTTGTTGGTTTGTTGGTTTGTTGGTTTGTTAGTTTTTTGGTTTGTTGGTTTGTTGGTTTGTTGGTTTGTTGGTTTGTTGGTTTGTTGGTTTGTTGGTTTGTTGGTTTGTTGGTTTGTTGGTTTGTTGGTTTGTTGGTTTTTTGGTTTGTTAGTTTGTTGGTTTGTTGGTTTGTTGGTTTGTTGGTTTGTTGGCTTGTTGGCTTGTTGGCTTGTTGGTTTGTTGGCTTGTTGGCTTGTTGGCTTGTTGGTTTGTTGGTTTGTTGGTTTGTTGGTTTGTTAGTTTGTTGGTTTGTTAGTTTGTTGGTTTGTTGGTTTGTTGGTTTGTTGGTTTGTTGGTTTGTTGGTTTGTTGGTTTGTTGGTTTGTTGGTTTGTTGGTTTGTTGGTTTGTTGGTTTTTTGAAGTGTTGGCTTGTTGGTTTGTTCGTTTGTTGGTTTTTTGGTTTATTTGTTTGTTGGTTTGTTGGTTTCATGGTTTGTTCAATTGTTCGTTTGTTGGCTTGTTGGTTTGTTGGCTTGTTGGCTTGTTGGTTTGTTGGTTTGTTGGTTTGTTGGTTTGTTAGTTTGTTGGTTTGTTGGTTTGTTGGTTTGTTGGTTTGTTGTTTTGTTGGTTTGTTGGTTTGTTGGTTTGTTGGTTTGTTGGTTTGTTGGTTTGTTGGTTTTTTGGTTTGTTGGCTTGTTGGTTTGTTCGTTTGTTGGTTTTTTGGTTTATTTGTTTGTTGGTTTGTTGGTTTCATGGTTTGTTCAATTGTTCGTTTGTTGGCTTGTTGGTTTGTTGGCTTGTTGGCTTGTTGGCTTGTTGGTTTGTTGGTTTGTTGCATTGTTGGTTTGTTGGTTTGATGTTTTGTTGGTTTGTTTGTTTGTTGGTTTGTTGGTTTGTTGGTTTGTTGGTTAGTTGGTTAGTTGGTTTGTTGGTTTGTTGGTTTGTTGGTTTGTTGGTTTGTTGGTTTGTTGGTTTGTTGGTTTGTTGGTTTGTTGGTGTGTTGGTTTGTTGGTTTGTTGGTTTGTTGGTTTGTTGGTTTGTTTGTTTGTTGGTTTGTTGGTTTGTTGGTTTGTTGGTTTGTTCGTTTATTGGTTTGTAGACTTGTTGGCTTGTTAGCTTGTTGGTTTGTTGGATTGTTGGTTTGTTGGTTTGTTGGTTTGTTGGTTTGTTGGTTTGTTGGTTTGTTGGTTTGTTGGTTTATTTGTTTGTAGGTTTGTTGGCTTGTTGGTTTGTTGGCTTGTTTGTTTGTCGGTTTGTTGGTTTGTTTGTTTGTTGGTTTGTCCGTTTGTTGGCTTGTTGGTTTGTTGGTTTGTTGGTTTGTTGGTTTGTTGGTTTGTTGGTTTGTTGGTTTGTTGGTTTCTTGGTTTTTTGGTTTGTTTGTTTTTTGGTTTGTTGGCTTGTTGTTTTGTTGGTTTGTTGGTTAGTTGGTTTGTTCGTTTGTTGGTTTGTTGGTTTGTTGGCTTGTTGGTTAGTTGGTTTGTTGGTTTGTTGGTTTGTTGGCTTGTTGGTTTGTTGGTTTGTTGGTTAGTTGGTTTGTTGGGTTGTTGGCTTGTTGATTTGTTGGTTTGTTGGTTTGTTGCCTTGTTGGTTCGTTGGTTTGCTGGTTTGCTGGTTTGTTGGTTTGTTCGTTTGTTCGTTTGTTGGCTTGTTGGTTTGTTGGCTTGTTGGCTTGTTGGTTTGTTGGTTTGTTGGTTTGTTGGTTTGTTGGTTTGTTGGTTTGTTGGTTTGTTGGTTTGTTGGTTTGTTGGTTTGTTGATTTGTTGATTTGTTCGTTTGTTGGTTTGTTGGTTTGTTTGTTTATTTGTTTGTTGGTTTGTTGGTTTGTTGGTTTGTTGGTTTGTTGATTTGTTGGTTTGTTGGTTTGTTTGTTTGTTGGTTTGTTCGTTTGTTGGTTTTTTGGTGTGTTGGCTTTTGGCTTGTTGGTTTGTTGGTTAGTTGGCTTGTTGGTTTGTTGGTTTGTTGGTTTGTTGGTTTGTTGGCTTGTTGGTTTGTTGGTTCGTTGGCTTGTTGGTTTGTTGGTTTATTGTTTTGTTGGTTTGTTGGTTTGTTGGTTTGTTGGTTCGTTGGTTTGTTGGCTTGTTGGTTTGTTGGTTTGTTGGTTTGTTGGTTTGTTGTTTTATTTGTTTGTTGGTTTGTTGGTTTGTTGATTTGTTTGTTTGTTTGTTTGTTCGTTTGTTGGCTTGTTGGTTTGTTGGTTTGTCGGCTTGTTAGTCGGTTTGTTTGTTGGTTTGTTGGTTTGTTGGTTTGTTGGTTTGTTGGTTTGTTGGTTTGTTGGTTTGTTGGTTTTTTGGTTTGTTGGCTTGTTGGTTTGTTTGTTTTGTTGGTTTGTTGGTTTGTTGGTTTGTTGGTTTGCTGGTTTGTTGGTTTGTTCGTTTGTTGGTTTGTTGGTTTGTTCGTTTGTTGGTTTGTTGACTTGTTGGTTTGTTGGCTTGTTGGCTTGTTGGTATGTTTTTTTTGTTGGTTTGTTGGTTTTTTGGTTTGTTGGTTTTTTGGTATGTTGGCTTGTTGGTTTGTTGGTTTGTTGGTTTGTTGGTTTGTTGGTTAGTTGGTTTGTTGGTTTGTTGGTTTGTTGGTTTGTTGGTTTGTTGGTTTGTTGGTTTGTTGGTTTGTTGGTTCGTTGGTTTGTTGGTTAGTTGGTTTGTTGGTTTGTTGGTTTGTTGGTTTGTTGGTTTGTTCGTTTGTTCGTTTGTTGGCTTGTTGGTTTGTTGGCTTGTTGGCTTGTTGGTTTGTTGGTTTGTTGGTTTGTTGGTTTGTTGGTTTGTTGGTTAGTTGGTTTGTTGGTTTGTTGGTTTGTTGGTTTGTTGGTTTGTTGGTTTGTTGGTTTGTTGGTTTGTTGGTTCGTTGGTTTGTTGGTTTGTTGGTTTGTTGGTTTGTTGGTTTGTTGGTTTGTTGGTTTGTTGGTTTGTTGGTTTGTTGGTTTGTTGGTTTGTTGGTTTGTTGGTTTGTTGGTTTGTTGGTTTGTTGGCTTGTTGGCTCGTTGGTTTGCTGGTTTGTTGGTTTGTTCGTTTGTTCGTTTGTTGGCTTGTTGGTTTGTTGGCTTGTTGGCTTGTTGGTTTGTTGGTTTGTTGGTTTGTTGGTTTGTTGGTTTGTTGGTTTGTTGGTTTGTTGGTTTGTTGGTTTGTTGGTTTGTTGGTTTGTTGGTTTGGTGGTTTGTTCGTTTGTTCGTTTGTTGGTTTGTTTGTTTATTTGTTTGTTGATTTGTTGGTTTGTTGGTTTGTTCGTTTGTTCGTTTGTTCGTTTCTTGGCTTGTTGGTTTGTTGGCTTGTTGGCTTGTTGGTTTGTTGGTTTGTTGGTTTGTTGGTTTGTTAGTTTGTTGGTTTGTTGGTTTGTTGGTTTGTTGGTTTGTTGGTTTGTTGGTTTGTTGGTTTGTTGGTTTGTTGGTTTGTTGGTTTGTTGGTTTGTTGGTTTGTTGGTTTGTTGGTTTGTTGGTGTGTTGGTTTGTTGGTTTGTTGGTTTGTTGGTTTGTTGGTTTGTTGGTTTGTTGGTTTGTTGGTTTGTTTGTTTGTTGGTTTGTTGGTTTGTTGGTTTGTTGGTTTGTTCGTTTATTGGTTTGTAGGCTTGTTGGCTTGTTAGCTTGTTGGTTTGTTGGATTGTTGGTTTGTTGGTTTGTTGGTTTGTTGGTTTGTTGGTTTGTTGGTTTGTTGGTTTGTTGGTTTATTTGTTTGTAGGTTTGTTGGCTTGTTGGTTTGTTGGCTTGTTGGTTTGTCGGTTTGTTTGTTTTTTGGTTTGTTGGCTTGTTGTTTTGTTGTTTTGTTGGTTTGTTGGTTAGTTGGTTTGTTCGTTTGTTGGTTTGTTGGTTTGTTGGCTTGTTGGTTAGTTTGTTTGTTGGTTTGTTGGTTTTTTGGCTTGTTGGTTTGTTGGTTTGTTGGTTAGTTGGTTTGTTGGGTTGTTGGCTTTTTGGTTTGTTGGTTTGTTGGTTTGTTGCCTTGTTGGTTCGTTGGTTTGCTGGTTTGCTGGTTTGTTGGTTTGTTCGTTTGTTCGTTTGTTGGCTTGTTGGTTTGTTGGCTTGTTGGCTTGTTGGTTTGTTGGTTTGTTGGTTTGTTGGTTTGTTGGTTTGTTGGTTTGTTGGTTTGTTGGTTTGTTGGTTTGTTGGTTTGTTGGTTTGTTGATTTGTTGATTTGTTCGTTTGTTGGTTTGTTGGTTTGTTTGTTTATTTGTTTGTTGGTTTGTTGGTTTGTTGGTTTGTTGGTTTGTTGGTTTGTTGGTTTGTTGGTTTGTTGGTTTGTTTGTTTGTTGGTTTGTTCGTTTGTTGGTTTTTTGGTGTGTTGGCTTTTGGCTTGTTGGTTTGTTGGTTAGTTGGCTTGTTGGTTTGTTGGTTTGTTGGTTTGTTGGTTTGTTGGTTTGTTGGTTGGTTCGTTTGTTGGTTTGTTGGCTTGTTGGTTTGTTGGTTTGTTGGTTTGTTGGTTTGTTGGTTTGTTGGTTTGTTGGTTTGTTGGTTTGTTGGTTTGTTGGTTTGTTGGTTTGTTGGTTTGTTGGTTTGTTGGTTTGTTGGTTTGTTGGTTTGTTGGTTTGTTGGTTTGTTGGCTTGTTGGTTTGTTTGTTTCTTGGCTTGTTGGTTTGTTTGTTTATTGTTTTGTTGGTTTGTTGGTTTGTTGGTTTGTTGGTTTGTTGGTTCGTTGGTTTGTTGGCTTGTTGGTTTGTTGGTTTGTTGGTTTGTTGGTTTGTTGTTTTATTTGTTTGTTGGTTTGTTGGTTTGTTGACTTGTTTGTTTGTTTGTTTGTTCGTTTGTTGGCTTGTTGGTTTGTTGGTTTGTTGGCTTGTTGGTCGGTTTGTTTGTTGGTTTGTTAGTTTGTTGGTTTGTTGGTTTGTTGGTTTGTTGGTTTGTTGGTTTGTTGGTTTGTTGGTTTGTTGGTTTGTTGGTTTGTTGGTTTTTTGGTTTGTTGGCTTGTTGGTTTGTTTGTTTTGTTGGTTTGTTGGTTTGTTGGTTTGCTGGTTTGTTGGTTTGTTCGTTTGTTGGTTTGTTGGTTTGTTCGTTTGTTGGTTTGTTGACTTGTTGGTTTGTTGGCTTGTTGGCTTGTTGGTATGTTTTTTTTGTTGGTTTGTTGGTTTGTTGGTTTTTTGGTTTGTTGGTTTTTTGGTATGTTGGCTTATTGGTTTGTTGGTTTGTTGGTTTGTTGGTTAGTTGGTTTGTTGGTTTGTTGGTTTGTTGGTTTGTTGGTTTGTTGGTTTGTTGGTTCGTTGGTTTGTTGGTTTGTTTGTTTATTTGTTTGTTGATTTGTTGGTTTGTTGGTTTGTTCGTTTGTTCGTTTGTTCGTTTCTTGGCTTGTTGGTTTGTTGGCTTGTTGGCTTGTTGGTTTGTTGGTTCGTTGGTTTGTTGGTTTGTTTGTTTATTTGTTTTGTTGATTTGTTGGTTTGTTGGTTTGTTCGTTTGTTCGTTTGTTCGTTTCTTGGCTTGTTGGTTTGTTGGCTTGTTGGCTTGTTGGTTTGTTGGTTTGTTGGTTTGTTGGTTTGTTAGTTTGTTGGTTTGTTGGTTTGTTGGTTTGTTGGTTTGTTGGTTTGTTGGTTTGTTGGTTTGTTGGTTTGTTGGTTTGTTGGTTTGTTGGTTTGTTGGTTTGTTGGTTTGTTGGTTTGTTGGTTTGTTGGTGTGTTGGTTTGTTGGTTTGTTGGTTTGTTGGTTTGTTGGTTTGTTGGTTTGTTTGTTTGTTGGTTTGTTGGTTTGTTGGTTTGTTGGTTTGTTCGTTTATTGGTTTGTAGGCTTGTTGGCTTGTTGGTTTGTTGGTTCGTTGGTTTGTTGGTTTGTTTGTTTATTTGTTTTGTTGATTTGTTGGTTTGTTGGTTTGTTCGTTTGTTCGTTTGTTCGTTTCTTGGCTTGTTGGTTTGTTGGCTTGTTGGCTTGTTGGTTTGTTGGTTTGTTGGTTTGTTGGTTTGTTAGTTTGTTGGTTTGTTGGTTTGTTGGTTTGTTGGTTTGTTGGTTTGTTGGTTTGTTGGTTTGTTGGTTTGTTGGTTTGTTGGTTTGTTGGTTTGTTGGTTTGTTGGTTTGTTGGTTTGTTGGTTTGTTGGTGTGTTGGTTTGTTGGTTTGTTGGTTTGTTGGTTTGTTGGTTTGTTGGTTTGTTTGTTTGTTGGTTTGTTGGTTTGTTGGTTTGTTGGTTTGTTCGTTTATTGGTTTGTAGGCTTGTTGGCTTGTTAGCTTGTTGGTTTGTTGGATTGTTGGTTTGTTGGTTTGTTGGTTTGTTGGTTTGTTGGTTTGTTGGTTTGTTGGTTTGTTGGTTTGTTGGTTTGTTGGTTTGTTGGTTTGTTGGCTTGTTGGTTTGTTTGTTTCTTGGCTTGTTGGTTTGTTTGTTTATTGTTTTGTTGGTTTGTTGGTTTGTTGGTTTGTTGGTTTGTTGGTTCGTTGGTTTGTTGGCTTGTTGGTTTGTTGGTTTGTTGGTTTGTTGGTTTGTTGTTTTATTTGTTTGTTGGTTTGTTGGTTTGTTGACTTGTTTGTTTGTTTGTTTGTTCGTTTGTTGGCTTGTTGGTTTGTTGGTTTGTTGGCTTGTTGGTCGGTTTGTTTGTTGGTTTGTTAGTTTGTTGGTTTGTTGGTTTGTTGGTTTGTTGGTTTGTTGGTTTGTTGGTTTGTTGGTTTGTTGGTTTGTTGGTTTGTTGGTTTTTTGGTTTGTTGGCTTGTTGGTTTGTTTGTTTTGTTGGTTTGTTGGTTTGTTGGTTTGCTGGTTTGTTGGTTTGTTCGTTTGTTGGTTTGTTGGTTTGTTCGTTTGTTGGTTTGTTGACTTGTTGGTTTGTTGGCTTGTTGGCTTGTTGGTATGTTTTTTTTGTTGGTTTGTTGGTTTGTTGGTTTTTTGGTTTGTTGGTTTTTTGGTATGTTGGCTTATTGGTTTGTTGGTTTGTTGGTTTGTTGGTTAGTTGGTTTGTTGGTTTGTTGGTTTGTTGGTTTGTTGGTTTGTTGGTTTGTTGGTTCGTTGGTTTGTTGGTTTGTTTGTTTATTTGTTTGTTGATTTGTTGGTTTGTTGGTTTGTTCGTTTGTTCGTTTGTTCGTTTCTTGGCTTGTTGGTTTGTTGGCTTGTTGGCTTGTTGGTTTGTTGGTTCGTTGGTTTGTTGGTTTGTTTGTTTATTTGTTTTGTTGATTTGTTGGTTTGTTGGTTTGTTCGTTTGTTCGTTTGTTCGTTTCTTGGCTTGTTGGTTTGTTGGCTTGTTGGCTTGTTGGTTTGTTGGTTTGTTGGTTTGTTGGTTTGTTAGTTTGTTGGTTTGTTGGTTTGTTGGTTTGTTGGTTTGTTGGTTTGTTGGTTTGTTGGTTTGTTGGTTTGTTGGTTTGTTGGTTTGTTGGTTTGTTGGTTTGTTGGTTTGTTGGTTTGTTGGTTTGTTGGTGTGTTGGTTTGTTGGTTTGTTGGTTTGTTGGTTTGTTGGTTTGTTGGTTTGTTTGTTTGTTGGTTTGTTGGTTTGTTGGTTTGTTGGTTTGTTCGTTTATTGGTTTGTAGGCTTGTTGGCTTGTTGGTTTGTTGGTTCGTTGGTTTGTTGGTTTGTTTGTTTATTTGTTTTGTTGATTTGTTGGTTTGTTGGTTTGTTCGTTTGTTCGTTTGTTCGTTTCTTGGCTTGTTGGTTTGTTGGCTTGTTGGCTTGTTGGTTTGTTGGTTTGTTGGTTTGTTGGTTTGTTAGTTTGTTGGTTTGTTGGTTTGTTGGTTTGTTGGTTTGTTGGTTTGTTGGTTTGTTGGTTTGTTGGTTTGTTGGTTTGTTGGTTTGTTGGTTTGTTGGTTTGTTGGTTTGTTGGTTTGTTGGTTTGTTGGTGTGTTGGTTTGTTGGTTTGTTGGTTTGTTGGTTTGTTGGTTTGTTGGTTTGTTTGTTTGTTGGTTTGTTGGTTTGTTGGTTTGTTGGTTTGTTCGTTTATTGGTTTGTAGGCTTGTTGGCTTGTTAGCTTGTTGGTTTGTTGGATTGTTGGTTTGTTGGTTTGTTGGTTTGTTGGTTTGTTGGTTTGTTGGTTTGTTGGTTTGTTGGTTTATTTGTTTGTAGGTTTGTTGGCTTGTTGGTTTGTTGGAAAAGGTTGGTTTGTCGGTTTGTTGGTTTGTTTGTTTGTTGGTTTGTCCGTTTGTTGGCTTGTTGGTTTGTTGGTTTGTTGGTTTGTTGGTTTGTTGGTTTGTTGGTTTGTTGGTTTCTTGGTTTTTTGGTTTGTTTGTTTTTTGGTTTGTTGGCTTGTTGTTGTGTTGTTTTGTTGGTTTGTTGGTTAGTTGGTTTGTTCGTTTGTTGGTTTGTTGGTTTGTTGGCTTGTTGGTTAGTTTGTTTGTTGGTTTGTTGGTTTTTTGGCTTGTTGGTTTGTTGGTTTGTTGGTTAGTTGGTTTGTTGGGTTGTTGGCTTTTTGGTTTGTTGGTTTGTTGATTTGTTGCCTTGTTGGTTCGTTGGTTTGCTGGTTTGCTGGTTTGTTGGTTTGTTCGTTTGTTCGTTTGTTGGCTTGTTGGTTTGTTGGCTTGTTGGCTTGTTGGTTTGTTGGTTTGTTGGTTTGTTGGTTTGTTGGTTTGTTGGTTTGTTGGTTTGTTGGTTTGTTGGTTTGTTGGTTTGTTGGTTTGTTGGTTTGTTGGTTTGTTGGTTTGTTGGTTTGTTGATTTGTTGATTTGTTCGTTTGTTGGTTTGTTGGTTTGTTTGTTTATTTGTTTGTTGGTTTGTTGGTTTGTTGGTTTGTTGCTTTGTTGGTTTGTTGGTTTGTTTGTTTGTTGGTTTGTTCGTTTGTTGGTTTTTTGGTGTGTTGGCTTTTGGCTTGTTGGTTTGTTGGTTAGTTGGCTTGTTGGTTTGTTGGTTTGTTGGTTTGTTGGTTTGTTGGTTTGTTGGTTGGTTCGTTTGTTGGTTTGTTGGCTTGTTGGTTTGTTGGTTTGTTGGTTTGTTGGTTTGTTGGTTTGTTGGTTTGTTGGTTTGTTGGTTTGTTGGTTTGTTGGTTTGTTGGTTTGTTGGTTTGTTGGTTTGTTGGTTTGTTGGTTTGTTGGTTTGTTGGCTTGTTGGTTTGTTTGTTCGTTGGCTTGTTGGTTTGTTGGTTTATTGTTTTGTTGGTTTGTTGGTTTGTTGGTTTGTTGGTTTGTTGGTTCGTTGGTTTGTTGGCTTGTTGGTTTGTTGGTTTGTTGGTTTGTTGGTTTGTTGTTTTATTTGTTTGTTGGTTTGTTGGTTTGTTGATTTGTTTGTTTGTTTGTTTGTTCGTTTGTTGGCTTGTTGGTTTGTTGGTTTGTTGGCTTGTTGGTCGGTTTGTTTGTTGGTTTGTTAGTTTGTTGGTTTGTTGGTTTGTTGGTTTGTTGGTTTGTTGGTTTGTTGGTTTGTTGGTTTGTTGGTTTGTTGGTTTGTTGGTTTGTTGGTTTTTTGGTTTGTTGGCTTGTTGGTTTGTTTGTTTTGTTGGTTTGTTGGTTTGTTGGTTTGTTGGTTTGCTGGTTTTTTTGGTTTGTTCGTTTATTGGTTTGTTGGTTTGTTCGTTTGTTGGTTTGTTGACTTGTTGGTTTGTTGGCTTGTTGGCTTGTTGGTATGTTTTTTTTGTTGGTTTGTTGGTTTGTTGGTTTTTTGGTTTGTTGGTTTTTTGGTATGTTGGCTTATTGGTTTGTTGGTTTGTTGGTTTGTTGGTTAGTTGGTTTGTTGGTTTGTTGGTTTGTTGGTTTGTTGGTTTGTTGGTTTGTTGGTTCGTTGGTTTGTTGGTTTGTTGGTTTGTTGGTTTGTTGGTTTGTTGGTTTGTTGGTTTGTTGGTTTGTTGGTTTGTTGGTTTGTTGGTTTGTTGGTTTGTTGGTTTGTTGGTTTGTTGGTTTGTTGGCTTGTTGGTTCGTTGGTTTGCTGGTTTGTTGGTTTGTTCGTTTGTTCGTTTGTTGGCTTGTTGGTTTGTTGGCTTGTTGGCTTGTTGGTTTGTTGGTTTGTTGGTTTGTTGGTTTGTTGGTTTGTTGGTTTGTTGGTTTGTTGGTTTGTTGGTTTGTTGGTTTGTTGGTTTGTTGGTTTGTTGGTTTGTCGGTTTGTTCGTTTGTTCGTTTGTTGGTTTGTTTGTTTATTTGTTTGTTTGTTGGTTTGTTGGTTTGTTGGTTTGTCGGTTTGTTCGTTTGTTCGTTTGTTGGTTTGTTTGTTTATTTGTTTGTTGATTTGTTGGTTTGTTGGTTTGTTCGTTTGTTCGTTTGTTCGTTTCTTGGCTTGTTGGTTTGTTGGCTTGTTGGCTTGTTGGTTTGTTGGTTTGTTGGTTTGTTGGTTTGTTAGTTTGTTGGTTTGTTGGTTTGTTGGTTTGTTGGTTTGTTGGTTTGTTGGTTTGTTGGTTTGTTGGTTTGTTGGTTTGTTGGTTTGTTGGTTTGTTGGTTTGTTGGTTTGTTGGTTTGTTGGTGTGTTGGTTTGTTGGTTTGTTGGTTTGTTGGTTTGTTGGTTTGTTGGTTTGTTGGTTTGTTTGTTTGTTGGTTTGTTCGTTTATTGGTTTGTAGGCTTGTTGGCTTGTTAGCTTGTTGGTTTGTTGGATTGTTGGTTTGTTGGTTTGTTGGTTTGTTGGTTTGTTGGTTTGTTGGTTTGTTGGTTTGTTGGTTTGTTGGTTTATTTGTTTGTAGGTTTGTTGGCTTGTTGGTTTGTTGGCTTGTTGGTTTGTCGGTTTGTTGGTTTGTTTGTTTGTTGGTTTGTCCGTTTGTTGGCTTGTTGGTTTGTTGGTTTGTTGGTTTGTTGGTTTGTTGGTTTGTTGGTTTGTTGGTTTCTTGGTTTTTTGGTTTGTTTGTTTTTTGGTTTGTTGGCTTGTTGTTTTGTTGTTTTGTTGGTTTGTTGGTTAGTTGGTTTGTTCGTTTGTTGGTTTGTTAGTTTGTTGGCTTGTTGGTTAGTTTGTTTGTTGGTTTGTTGGTTTTTTGGCTTGTTGGTTTGTTGGTTTGTTGGTTAGTTGGTTTGTTGGGTTGTTGGCTTTTTGGTTTGTTGGTTTGTTGGTTTGTTGCCTTGTTGGTTCGTTGGTTTGCTGGTTTGCTGGTTTGTTGGTTTGTTCGTTTGTTCGTTTGTTGGCTTGTTGGTTTGTTGGCTTGTTGGCTTGTTGGTTTGTTGGTTTGTTGGTTTGTTGGTTTGTTGGTTTGTTGGTTTGTTGGTTTGTTGGTTTGTTGGTTTGTTGGTTTGTTGGTTTGTTGGTTTGTTGATTTGTTGATTTGTTCGTTTGTTGGTTTGTTGGTTTGTTTGTTTATTTGTTTGTTGGTTTGTTGGTTTGTTGGTTTGTTGGTTTGTTGGTTTGTTTGTTTGTTGGTTTGTTGGTTTGTTTGTTTGTTGGTTTGTTCGTTTGTTGGTTTTTTGGTGTGTTGGCTTTTGGCTTGTTGGTTTGTTGGTTAGTTGGCTTGTTGGTTTGTTGGTTTGTTGGTTTGTTGGTTTGTTGGTTTGTTGGTTGGTTCGTTTGTTGGTTTGTTGGCTTGTTGGTTTGTTGGTTTGTTGGTTTGTTGGTTTGTTGGTTTGTTGGTTTGTTGGTTTGTTGGTTTGTTGGTTTGTTGGTTTGTTGGTTTGTTGGTTTGTTGGTTTGTTGGTTTGTTGGTTTGTTGGCTTGTTGGTTTGTTTGTTTCTTGGCTTGTTGGTTTGTTTGTTTATTGTTTTGTTGGTTTGTTGGTTTGTTGGTTTGTTGGTTTGTTGGTTCGTTGGTTTGTTGGCTTGTTGGTTTGTTGGTTTGTTGGTTTGTTGGTTTGTTGTTTTATTTGTTTGTTGGTTTGTTGGTTTGTTGATTTGTTTGTTTGTTTGTTTGTTCGTTTGTTGGCTTGTTGGTTTGTTGGTTTGTTGGCTTGTTGGTCGGTTTGTTTGTTGGTTTGTTATTTTGTTGGTTTGTTGGTTTGTTGGTTTGTTGGTTTGTTGGTTTGTTGGTTTGTTGGTTTGTTGGTTTGTTGGTTTGTTGGTTTTTTGGTTTGTTGGCTTGTTGGTTTGTTTGTTTTGTTGGTTTGTTGGTTTGTTGGTTTGTTGGTTTGCTGGTTTGTTGGTTTGTTCGTTTGTTGGTTTGTTGGTTTGTTCGTTTGTTGGTTTGTTGACTTGTTGGTTTGTTGGCTTGTTGGCTTGTTGGTATGTTTTTTTTGTTGGTTTGTTGGTTTGTTGGTTTTTTGGTTTGTTGGTTTTTTGGTATGTTGGCTATTGGTTTGTTGGTTTGTTGGTTTGTTGGTTAGTTGGTTTGTTGGTTTGTTGGTTTGTTGGTTTGTTGGTTTGTTGGTTTGTTGGTTCGTTGGTTTGTTGGTTTGTTTGTTTATTTGTTTGTTGATTTGTTGGTTTGTTGGTTTGTTCGTTTGTTCGTTTGTTCGTTTCTTGGCTTGTTGGTTTGTTGGCTTGTTGGCTTGTTGGTTTGTTGGTTCGTTGGTTTGTTGGTTTGTTTGTTTATTTGTTTTGTTGATTTGTTGGTTTGTTGGTTTGTTCGTTTGTTCGTTTGTTCGTTTCTTGGCTTGTTGGTTTGTTGGCTCGTTGGCTTGTTGGTTTGTTGGTTTGTTGGTTTGTTGGTTTGTTAGTTTGTTGGTTTGTTGGTTTGTTGGTTTGTTGGTTTGTTGGTTTGTTGGTTTGTTGGTTTGTTGGTTTGTTGGTTTGTTGGTTTGTTGGTTTGTTGGTTTGTTGGTTTGTTGGTTTGTTGGTTTGTTGGTGTGTTGGTTTGTTGGTTTGTTGGTTTGTTGGTTTGTTGGTTTGTTGGTTTGTTTGTTTGTTGGTTTGTTGGTTTGTTGGTTTGTTGGTTTGTTCGTTTATTGGTTTGTAGGCTTATTGGCTTGTTAGCTTGTTGGTTTGTTGGATTGTTGGTTTGTTGGTTTGTTGGTTTGTTGGTTTGTTGGTTTGTTGGTTTGTTGGTTTGTTGGTTTGTTGGTTTATTTGTTTGTAGGTTTGTTGGCTTGTTGGTTTGTTGGCTTGTTGGTTTGTCGGTTTGTTGGTTTGTTTGTTTGTTGGTTTGTCCGTTTGTTGGCTTGTTGGTTTGTTGGTTTGTTGGTTTGTTGGTTTGTTGGTTTGTTGGTTTGTTGGTTTCTTGGTTTTTTGGTTTGTTTGTTTTTTGGTTTGTTGGCTTGTTGTTGTGTTGTTTTGTTGGTTTGTTGGTTAGTTGGTTTGGTCGTTTGTTGGTTTGTTGGTTTGTTGGCTTGTTGGTTAGTTTGTTTGTTGGTTTGTTGGTTTTTTGGCTTGTTGGTTTGTTGGTTTGTTGGTTAGTTGGTTTGTTGGGTTGTTGGCTTTTTGGTTTGTTGGTTCGTTGGTTTGTTGCCTTGTTGGTTCGTTGGTTTGCTGGTTTGCTGGTTTGTTGGTTTGTTCGTTTGTTCGTTTGTTGGCTTGTTGGTTTGTTGGCTTGTTGGCTTGTTGGTTTGTTGGTTTGTTGGTTTGTTGGTTTGTTGGTTTGTTGGTTTGTTGGTTTGTTGGTTTGTTGGTTTGTTGGTTTGTTGGTTTGTTGGTTTGTTGATTTGTTGATTTGTTCGTTTGTTGGTTTGTTGGTTTGTTTGTTTATTTGTTTGTTGGTTTGTTGGTTTGTTGGTTTGTTGGTTTGTTGGTTTGTTGGTTTGTTGGTTTGTTGGTTTGTTTGTTTGTTGGTTTGTTCGTTTGTTGGTTTTTTGGTGTGTTGGCTTTTGGCTTGTTGGTTTGTTGGTTAGTTGGCTTGTTGGTTTGTTGGTTTGTTGGTTTGTTGGTTTGTTGGTTTGTTGGTTGGTTCGTTTGTTGGTTTGTTGGCTTGTTGGTTTGTTGGTTTGTTGGTTTGTTGGTTTGTTGGTTTGTTGGTTTGTTGGTTTGTTGGTTTGTTGGTTTGTTGGTTTGTTGGTTTGTTGGTTTGTTGGTTTGTTGGTTTGTTGGTTTGTTGGTTTGTTGGTTTGTTGGCTTGTTGGTTTGTTTGTTCGTTGGCTTGTTGGTTTGTTGGTTTATTGTTTTGTTGGTTTGTTGGTTTGTTGGTTTGTTGGTTTGTTGGTTCGTTGGTTTGTTGGCTTGTTGGTTTGTTGGTTTGTTGGTTTGTTGGTTTGTTGTTTTATTTGTTTGTTGGTTTGTTGGTTTGTTGATTTGTTGGTTTGTTGGTTCGTTGGTTTGTTGGCTTGTTGGTTTGTTGGTTTGTTGGTTTGTTGGTTTGTTGTTTTATTTGTTTGTTGGTTTGTTGGTTTGTTGGTTTGTTGGTTTGTTGGTTCGTTGGTTTGTTGGTTTGTTGGTTTTTTGGTTTGTTGGCTTGTTGGTTTGTTTGTTTTGTTGGTTTGTTGGTTTGTTGGTTTGTTGGTTTGCTGGTTTGTTGGTTTGTTCGTTTATTGGTTTGTTGGTTTGTTCGTTTGTTGGTTTGTTGACTTGTTGGTTTGTTGGCTTGTTGGCTTGTTGGTATGTTTTTTTTGTTGGTTTGTTGGTTTGTTGGTTTTTTGGTTTGTTGGTTTTTTGGTATGTTGGCTTATTGGTTTGTTGGTTTGTTGGTTTGTTGGTTAGTTGGTTTGTTGGTTTGTTGGTTTGTTGGTTTGTTGGTTTGTTGGTTTGTTGGTTCGTTGGTTTGTTGGTTTGTTGGTTTGTTGGTTTGTTGGTTTGTTGGTTTGTTGGTTTGTTGGCTTGTTGGTTTGTTGGTTTGTTGGTTTGTTGGTTTGTTGGTTTGTTGGTTTGTTGGTTTGTTGGCTTGTTGGTTCGTTGGTTTGCTGGTTTGTTGGTTTGTTCGTTTGTTCGTTTGTTGGCTTGTTGGTTTGTTGGCTTGTTGGCTTGTTGGTTTGTTGGTTTGTTGGTTTGTTGGTTTGTTGGTTTGTTGGTTTGTTGGTTTGTTGGTTTGTTGGTTTGTTGGTTTGTTGGTTTGTTGGTTTGTCGGTTTGTTCGTTTGTTCGTTTGTTGGTTTGTTTGTTTATTTGTTTGTTTGTTGGTTTGTTGGTTTGTTGGTTTGTCGGTTTGTTCGTTTGTTCGTTTGTTGGTTTGTTTGTTTATTTGTTTGTTGATTTGTTGGTTTGTTGGTTTGTTCGTTTGTTCGTTTGTTCGTTTCTTGGCTTGTTGGTTTGTTGGCTTGTTGGCTTGTTGGTTTGTTGGTTTGTTGGTTTGTTGGTTTGTTAGTTTGTTGGTTTGTTGGTTTGTTGGTTTGTTGGTTTGTTGGTTTGTTGGTTTGTTGGTTTGTTGGTTTGTTGGTTTGTTGGTTTGTTGGTTTGTTGGTTTGTTGGTTTGTTGGTTTGTTGGTTTGTTGGTTTGTTGGTGTGTTGGTTTGTTGGTTTGTTGGTTTGTTGGTTTGTTGGTTTGTTGGTTTGTTGGTTTGTTTGTTTGTTGGTTTGTTGGTTTGTTGGTTTGTTCGTTTATTGGTTTGTAGGCTTGTTGGCTTGTTAGCTTGTTGGTTTGTTGGATTGTTGGTTTGTTGGTTTGTTGGTTTGTTGGTTTGTTGGTTTGTTGGTTTGTTGGTTTGTTGGTTTATTTGTTTGTAGGTTTGTTGGCTTGTTGGTTTGTTGGCTTGTTGGTTTGTCGGTTTGTTGGTTTGTTTGTTTGTTGGTTTGTTGGTTTGTTGGTTTGTTGGTTTGTTGGTTTGTTGGTTTGTTGGTTTGTTGGTTTGTTGGTTTGTTGGTTTGTTGGTTTTTTGGTTTGTTGGCTTGTTGGTTTGTTTGTTTTGTTGGTTTGTTGGTTTGTTGGTTTGCTGGTTTGTTGGTTTGTTCGTTTATTGGTTTGTTGGTTTGTTCGTTTGTTGGTTTGTTGACTTGTTGGTTTGTTGGCTTGTTGGCTTGTTGGTATGTTTTTTTTGTTGGTTTGTTGGTTTGTTGGTTTTTTGGTTTGTTGGTTTTTTGGTATGTTGGCTTATTGGTTTGTTGGTTTGTTGGTTTGTTGGTTAGTTGGTTTGTTGGTTTGTTGGTTTGTTGGTTTGTTGGTTTGTTGGTTTGTTGGTTCGTTGGTTTGTTGGTTTGTTGGTTTGTTGGTTTGTTGGTTTGTTGGTTTGTTGGTTTGTTGGTTTGTTGGTTTGTTGGTTTGTTGGTTTGTTGGTTTGTTGGTTTGTTGGTTTGTTGGTTTGTTGGCTTGTTGGTTCGTTGGTTTGCTGGTTTGTTGGTTTGTTCGTTTGTTCGTTTGTTGGCTTGTTGGTTTGTTGGCTTGTTGGCTTGTTGGTTTGTTGGTTTGTTGGTTTGTTGGTTTGTTGGTTTGTTGGTTTGTTGGTTTGTTGGTTTGTTGGTTTGTTGGTTTGTTGGTTTGTTGGTTTGTTGGTTTGTTGGTTTGTCGGTTGTTCGTTTGTTCGTTTGTTGGTTTGTTTGTTTATTTGTTTGTTTGTTGGTTTGTTGGTTTGTCGGTTTGTTCGTTTGTTCGTTTGTTGGTTTGTTTGTTTATTTGTTTGTTGATTTGTTGGTTTGTTGGTTTGTTCGTTTGTTCGTTTGTTCGTTTCTTGGCTTGTTGGTTTGTTGGCTTGTTGTTTTGTTGGTTTGTTGGTTTGTTGGTTTGTTAGTTTGTTGGTTTGTTGGTTTGTTGGTTTGTTGGTTTGTTGGTTTGTTGGTTTGTTGGTTTGTTGGTTTGTTGGTTTGTTGGTTTGTTGGTTTGTTGGTTTGTTGGTTTGTTGGTTTGTTGGTTTGTTGGTGTGTTGGTTTGTTGGTTTGTTGGTTTGTTGGTTTGTTGGTTTGTTGGTTTGTTGGTTTGTTTGTTTGTTGGTTTGTTGGTTTGTTGGTTTGTTCGTTTATTGGTTTGTAGGCTTGTTGGCTTGTTAGCTTGTTGGTTTGTTGGATTGTTGGTTTGTTGGTTTGTTGGTTTGTTGGTTTGTTGGTTTGTTGGTTTGTTGGTTTGTTGGTTTATTTGTTTGTAGGTTTGTTGGCTTGTTGGTTTGTTGGCTTGTTGGTTTGTCGGTTTGTTGGTTTGTTTATTTGTTGGTTTGTCCGTTTGTTGGCTTGTTGGTTTGTTGGTTTGTTGGTTTGTTGGTTTGTTGGTTTGTTGGTTTGTTGGTTTCTTGGTTTTTTGGTTTGTTTGATTTTTGGTTTGTTGGCTTGTTGTTTTGTTGTTTTGTTGGTTTGTTGGTTAGTTGGTTTGTTCGTTTGTTGGTTTGTTGGTTTGTTGGCTTGTTGGTTAGTTTGTTTGTTGGTTTGTTGGTTTTTTGGCTTGTTGGTTAGTTGGTTTGTTGGTTAGTGGGTTTGTTGGGTTGTTGGCTTTTTGGTTTGTTGGTTTGTTGGTTTGTTGCCTTGTTGGTTCGTTGGTTTGCTGGTTTGCTGGTTTGTTGGTTTGTTCGTTTGTTCGTTTGTTGGCTTGTTGGTTTGTTGGCTTGTTGGCTTGTTGGTTTGTTGGTTTGTTGGTTTGTTGGTTTGTTGGTTTGTTGGTTTGTTGGTTTGTTGGTTTGTTGGTTTGTTGGTTTGTTGGTTTGTTGGTTTGTTGATTTGTTGATTTGTTCGTTTGTTGGTTTGTTGGTTTGTTTGTTTATTTGTTTGTTGGTTTGTTGGTTTGGTGGTTTGTTGGTTTGTTGGTTTGTTGGTTTGTTGGTTTGTTGGTTTGTTTGTTTGTTGGTTTGTTCGTTTGTTGGTTTTTTGGTGTGTTGGCTTTTGGCTTGTTGGTTTGTTGGTTAGTTGGCTTGTTGGTTTGTTGGTTTGTTGGTTTGTTGGTTTGTTGGTTTGTTGGTTGGTTCGTTTGTTGGTTTGTTGGCTTGTTGGTTTGTTGGTTTGTTGGTTTGTTGGTTTGTTGGTTTGTTGGTTTGTTGGTTTGTTGGTTTGTTGGTTTGTTGGTTTGTTGGTTTGTTGGTTTGTTGGTTTGTTGGTTTGTTGGTTTGTTGGCTTGTTGGTTTGTTTGTTCGTTGGCTTGTTGGTTTGTTGGTTTATTGTTTTGTTGGTTTGTTGGTTTGTTGGTTTGTTGGTTTGTTGGTTCGTTGGTTTGTTGGCTTGTTGGTTTGTTGGTTTGTTGGTTTGTTGGTTTGTTGTTTTATTTGTTTGTTGGTTTGTTGGTTTGTTGATTTGTTTGTTTGTTTGTTTGTTCGTTTGTTGGCTTGTTGGTTTGTTGGTTTGTTGGCTTGTTGGTCGGTTTGTTTGTTGGTTTGTTAGTTTGTTGGTTTGTTGGTTTGTTGGTTTGTTGGTTTGTTGGTTTGTTGGTTTGTTGGTTTGTTGGTTTGTTGGTTTGTTGGTTTTTTGGTTTGTTGGCTTGTTGGTTTGTTTGTTTTGTTGGTTTGTTGGTTTGTTGGTTTGTTGGTTTGCTGGTTTGTTGGTTTGTTCGTTTGTTGGTTTGTTGGTTTGTTCGTTTGTTGGTTTGTTGACTTGTTGGTTTGTTGGCTTGTTGGCTTGTTGGTATGTTTTTTTTGTTGGTTTGTTGGTTTGTTGGTTTTTTGGTTTGTTGGTTTTTTGGTATGTTGGCTTATTGGTTTGTTGGTTTGTTGGTTTGTTGGTTAGTTGGTTTGTTGGTTTGTTGGTTTGTTGGTTTGTTGGTTTGTTGGTTTGTTGGTTCGTTGGTTTGTTGGTTTGTTTGTTTATTTGTTTGTTGATTTGTTGGTTTGTTGGTTTGTTCGTTTGTTCGTTTGTTCGTTTCTTGGCTTGTTGGTTTGTTGGCTTGTTGGCTTGTTGGTTTGTTGGTTCGTTGGTTTGTTGGTTTGTTTGTTTATTTGTTTTGTTGATTTGTTGGTTTGTTGGTTTGTTCGTTTGTTCGTTTGTTCGTTTCTTGGCTTGTTGGTTTGTTGGCTTGTTGGCTTGTTGGTTTGTTGGTTTGTTGGTTTGTTGGTTTGTTAGTTTGTTGGTTTGTTGGTTTGTTGGTTTGTTGGTTTGTTGGTTTGTTGGTTTGTTGGTTTGTTGGTTTGTTGGTTTGTTGGTTTGTTGGTTTGTTGGTTTGTTGGTTTGTTGGTTTGTTGGTTTGTTGGTTTGTTGGTGTGTTGGTTTGTTGGTTTGTTGGTTTGTTGGTTTGTTGGTTTGTTGGTTTGTTTGTTTGTTGGTTTGCTGGTTTGTTGGTTTGTTGGTTTGTTCGTTTATTGGTTTGTAGGCTTGTTGGCTTGTTAGCTTGTTGGTTTGTTGGATTGTTGGTTTGTTGGTTTGTTGGTTTGTTGGTTTGTTGGTTTGTTGGTTTGTTGGTTTGTTGGTTTATTTGTTTGTAGGTTTGTTGGCTTGTTGGTTTGTTGGCTTGTTGGTTTGTCGGTTTGTTGGTTTGTTTGTTTGTTGGTTTGTCCGTTTGTTGGCTTGTTGGTTTGTTGGTTTGTTGGTTTGTTGGTTTGCTGGTTTGTTGGTTTGTTGGTTTCTTGGTTTTTTGGTTTTTTGGTTTGTTTGTTTTTTGGTTTGTTGGCTTGTTGTTTTGTTGTTTTGTTGGTTTGTTGGTTAGTTGGTTTGTTCGTTTGTTGGTTTGTTGGCTTGTTGGTTAGTTTGTTTGTTGGTTTGTTGGTTTTTTGGCTTGTTGGTTTGTTGGTTTGTTGGTTAGTTGGTTTGTTGGGTTGTTGGCTTTTTGGTTTGTTGGTTTGTTGGTTTGTTGCCTTGTTGGTTCTTTGGTTTGCTGGTTTGCTGGTTTGTTGGTTTGTTCGTTTGTTCGTTTGTTGGCTTGTTGGTTTGTTGGCTTGTTGGCTTGTTGGTTTGTTGGTTTGTTGGTTTGTTGGTTTGTTGGTTTGTTGGTTTGTTGGTTTGTTGGTTTGTTGGTTTGTTGGTTTGTTGGTTTGTTGATTTGTTGATTTGTTCGTTTGTTGGTTTGTTGGTTTGTTTGTTTATTTGTTTGTTGGTTTGTTGGTTTGTTGGTTTGTTGGTTTGTTGGTTTGTTGGTTTGTTGGTTTGTTTGTTTGTTGGTTTGTTCGTTTGTTGGTTTTTTGGTGTGTTGGCTTTTGGCTTGTTGGTTTGTTGGTTAGTTGGCTTGTTGGTTTGTTGGTTTGTTGGTTTGTTGGTTTGTTGGTTTGTTGGTTGGTTCGTTTGTTGGTTTGTTGGCTTGTTGGTTTGTTGGTTTGTTGGTTTGTTGGTTTGTTGGTTTGTTGGTTTGTTGGTTTGTTGGTTTGTTGGTTTGTTGGTTTGTTGGTTTGTTGGTTTGTTGGTTTGTTGGTTTGTTGGTTTGTTGGTTTGTTGGTTTGTTGGCTTGTTGGTTTGTTTGTTCGTTGGCTTGTTGGTTTGTTGGTTTATTGTTTTGTTGGTTTGTTGGTTTGTTGGTTTGTTGGTTTGTTGGTTCGTTGGTTTGTTGGCTTGTTGGTTTGTTGGTTTGTTGGTTTGTTGGTTTGTTGTTTTATTTGTTTGTTGGTTTGTTGGTTTGTTGATTTGTTTGTTTGTTTGTTTGTTCGTTTGTTGGCTTGTTGGTTTGTTGGTTTGTTGGCTTGTTGGTCGGTTTGTTTGTTGGTTTGTTAGTTTGTTGGTTTGTTGGTTTGTTGGTTTGTTGGTTTGTTGGTTTGTTGGTTTGTTGGTTTGTTGGTTTGTTGGTTTGTTGGTTTTTTGGTTTGTTGGCTTGTTGGTTTGTTTGTTTTGTTGGTTTGTTGGTTTGTTGGTTTGTTGGTTTGCTGGTTTGTTGGTTTGTTCGTTTATTGGTTTGTTGGTTTGTTCGTTTGTTGGTTTGTTGGTTTGTTGGCTTGTTGGCTTGTTGGTATGTTTTTTTTGTTGGTTTGTTGGTTTGTTGGTTTTTGGGTTTGTTGGTTTATTTGTTTGTAGGTTTGTTGGCTTGTTGGTTTGTTGGCTTGTTGGTTTGTCGGTTTGTTGGTTTGTTTATTTGTTGGTTTGTCCGTTTGTTGGCTTGTTGGTTTGTTGGTTTGTTGGTTTGTTGGTTTGTTGGTTTGTTGGTTTGTTGGTTTGTTGGTTTCTTGGTTTTTTGGTTTGTTTGTTTTTTGGTTTGTTGGCTTGTTGTTTTGTTGTTTTGTTGGTTTGTTGGTTAGTTGGTTTGTTCGTTTGTTGGTTTGTTGGTTTGTTGGCTTGTTGGTTAGTTTGTTTGTTGGTTTGTTGGTTTTTTGGCTTGCTGGTTTGTTGGTTTGTTGGTTAGTTGGTTTGTTGGGTTGTTGGCTTTTTGGTTTGTTGGTTTGTTGGTTTGTTGCGTTGTTGGTTCGTTGGTTTGCTGGTTTGCTGGTTTGTTGGTTTGTTCGTTTGTTCGTTTGTTGGCTTGTTGGTTTGTTGGCTTGTTGGCTTGTTGGTTTGTTGGTTTGTTGGTTTGTTGGTTTGTTGGTTTGTTGGTTTGTTGGTTTGTTGGTTTGTTGGTTTGTTGGTTTGTTGGTTTGTTGGTTTGTTGGTTTGTTGATTTGTTGATTTGTTCGTTTGTTGGTTTGTTGGTTTGTTTGTTTATTTGTTTGTTGGTTTGTTGGTTTGTGGGTTTATTGGTTTGTTGGTTTGTTGGTTTGTTGGTTTGTTGGTTTGTTGGTTTGTTTGTTTGTTGGTTTGTTTGTTTGTTGGTTTTTTGGTGTGTTGGCTTTTGGCTTGTTGGTTTGTTGGTTAGTTGGCTTGTTGGTTTGTTGGTTTGTTGGTTTGTTGGTTTGTTGGTTTGTTGGTTGGTTCGTTTGTTGGTTTGTTGGTTTGTTGGTTTGTTGGTTTGTTGGTTTGTTGGTTTGTTGGTTTGTTGGTTTGTTGGTTTGTTGGTTTGTTGGTTTGTTGGTTTGTTGGTTTGTTGGTTTGTTGGTTTGTTGGTTTGTTGGCTTGTTGGTTTGTTTGTTCGTTGGCTTGTTGGTTTGTTGGTTTATTGTTTTGTTGGTTTGTTGGTTTGTTGGTTTGTTGGTTTGTTGGTTCGTTGGTTTGTTGGCTTGTTGGTTTGTTGGTTTGTTGGTTTGTTGGTTTGTTGTTTTATTTGTTTGTTGGTTTGTTGGTTTGTTGATTTGTTTGTTTGTTTGTTTGTTCGTTTGTTGGCTTGTTGGTTTGTTGGTTTGTTGGCTTGTTGGTCGGTTTGTTTGTTGGTTTGTTAGTTTGTTGGTTTGTTGGATTGTTGGTTTGTTGGTTTGTTGGTTTGTTGGTTTGTTGGTTTGTTGGTTTGTTGGTTTGTTGGTTTGTTGGTTTATTTGTTTGTAGGTTTGTTGGCTTGTTGGTTTGTTGGCTTGTTGGTTTGTCGGTTTGTTGGTTTGTTTATTTGTTGGTTTGTCCGTTTGTTGGCTTGTTGGTTTGTTGGTTTGTTGGTTTGTTGGTTTGTTGGTTTGTTGGTTTGTTGGTTTCTTGGTTTTTTGGTTTGTTTGTTTTTTGGTTTGTTGGCTTGTTGTTTTGTTGTTTTGTTGGTTTGTTGGTTAGTTGGTTTGTTCGTTTGTTGGTTTGTTGGTTTGTTGGCTTGTTGGTTAGTTTGTTTGTTGGTTTGTTGGTTTTTTGGCTTGTTGGTTTGTTGGTTTGTTGGTTAGTTGGTTTGTTGGGTTGTTGGCTTTTTGGTTTGTTGGTTTGTTGGTTTGTTGCCTTGTTGGTTCGTTGGTTTGCTGGTTTGCTGGTTTGTTGGTTTGTTCGTTTGTTCGTTTGTTGGCTTGTTGGTTTGTTGGCTTGTTGGCTTGTTGGTTTGTTGGTTTGTTGGTTTGTTGGTTTGTTGGTTTGTTGGTTTGTTGGTTTGTTGGTTTGTTGGTTTGTTGGTTTGTTGATTTGTTGATTTGTTCGTTTGTTGGTTTGTTGGTTTGTTTGTTTATTTGTTTGTTGGTTTGTTGGTTTGTTGGTTTGTTGGTTTGTTGGTTTGTTGGTTTGTTGGTTTGTTGGTTTGTTTGTTTGTTGGTTTGTTCGTTTGTTGGTTTTTTGGTGTGTTGGCTTTTGGCTTGTTGGTTTGTTGGTTAGTTGGCTTGTTGGTTTGTTGGTTTGTTGGTTTGTTGGTTTGTTGGTTTGTTGGTTGGTTCGTTTGTTGGTTTGTTGGCTTGTTGGTTTGTTGGTTTGTTGGTTTGTTGGTTTGTTGGTTTGTTGGTTTGTTGGTTTGTTGGTTTGTTGGTTTGTTGGTTTGTTGGTTTGTTGGTTTGTTGGTTTGTTGGTTTGTTGGTTTGTTGGCTTGTTGGTTTGTTTGTTCGTTGGCTTGTTGGTTTGTTGGTTTATTGTTTTGTTGGTTTGTTGGTTTGTTGGTTTGTTGGTTTGTTGGTTCGTTGGTTTGTTGGCTTGTTGGTTTGTTGGTTTGTTGGTTTGTTGGTTTGTTGTTTTATTTGTTTGTTGGTTTGTTGGTTTGTTGATTTGTTTGTTTGTTTGTTTGTTCGTTTGTTGGCTTGTTGGTTTGTTGGTTTGTTGGCTTGTTGGTCGGTTTGTTTGTTGGTTTGTTAGTTTGTTGGTTTGTTGGTTTGTTGGTTTGTTGGTTTGTTGGTTTGTTGGTTTGTTGGTTTGTTGGTTTGTTGGTTTGTTGGTTTTTTGGTTTGTTGGCTTGTTGGTTTGTTTGTTTTGTTGGTTTGTTGGTTTGTTGGTTTGTTGGTTTGCTGGTTTGTTGGTTTGTTCGTTTGTTGGTTTGTTGGTTTGTTCGTTTGTTGGTTTGTTGACTTGTTGGTTTGTTGGCTTGTTGGCTTGTTGGTATGTTTTTTTTGTTGGTTTGTTGGTTTGTTGGTTTTTTGGTTTGTTGGTTTTTTGGTATGTTGGCTTATTGGTTTGTTGGTTTGTTGGTTTGTTGGTTAGTTGGTTTGTTGGTTTGTTGGTTTGTTGGTTTGTTGGTTTGTTGGTTTGTTGGTTCGTTGGTTTGTTGGTTTGTTTGTTTATTTGTTTGTTGATTTGTTGGTTTGTTGGTTTGTTCGTTTGTTCGTTTGTTCGTTTCTTGGCTTGTTGGTTTGTTGGCTTGTTGGCTTGTTGGTTTGTTGGTTCGTTGGTTTGTTGGTTTGTTTGTTTATTTGTTTTGTTGATTTGTTGGTTTGTTGGTTTGTTCGTTTGTTCGTTTGTTCGTTTCTTGGCTTGTTGGTTTGTTGGCTTGTTGGCTTGTTGGTTTGTTGGTTTGTTGGTTTGTTGGTTTGTTAGTTTGTTGGTTTGTTGGTTTGTTGGTTTGTTGGTTTGTTGGTTTGTTGGTTTGTTGGTTTGTTGGTTTGTTGGTTTGTTGGTTTGTTGGTTTGTTGGTTTGTTGGTTTGTTGGTTTGTTGGTTTGTTGGTTTGTTGGTTTGTTGGTTTGTTGGTGTGTTGGTTTGTTGGTTTGTTGGTTTGTTGGTTTGTTGGTTTGTTGGTTTGTTTGTTTGTTGGTTTGCTGGTTTGTTGGTTTGTTGGTTTGTTCGTTTATTGGTTTGTAGGCTTGTTGGCTTGTTAGCTTGTTGGTTTGTTGGATTGTTGGTTTGTTGGTTTGTTGGTTTGTTGGTTTGTTGGTTTGTTGGTTTGTTGGTTTGTTGGTTTATTTGTTTGTAGGTTTGTTGGCTTGTTGGTTTGTTGGCTTGTTGGTTTGTCGGTTGGTTGGTTTGTTTGTTTGTTGGTTTGTCCGTTTGTTGGCTTGTTGGTTTGTTGGTTTGTTGGTTTGTTGGTTTGTTGGTTTGTTGGTTTCTTGGTTTTTTGGTTTTTTGGTTTGTTTGTTTTTTGGTTTGTTGGCTTGTTGTTTTGTTGTTTTGTTGGTTTGTTGGTTAGTTGGTTTGTTCGTTTGTTGGTTTGTTGGTTTGTTGGCTTGTTGGTTAGTTTGTTTGTTGGTTTGTTGGTTTTTTGGCTTGTTGGTTTGTTGGTTTGTTGGTTAGTTGGTTTGTTGGGTTGTTGGCTTTTTGGTTTGTTGGTTTGTTGGTTTGTTGCCTTGTTGGTTCTTTGGTTTGCTGGTTTGCTGGTTTGTTGGTTTGTTCGTTTGTTCGTTTGTTGGCTTGTTGGTTTGTTGGCTTGTTGGCTTGTTGGTTTGTTGGTTTGTTGGTTTGTTGGTTTGTTGGTTTGTTGGTTTGTTGGTTTGTTGGTTTGTTGGTTTGTTGGTTTGTTGGTTTGTTGGTTTGTTGATTTGTTGATTTGTTCGTTTGTTGGTTTGTTGGTTTGTTTGTTTATTTGTTTGTTGGTTTGTTGGTTTGTTGGTTTGTTGGTTTGTTGGTTTGTTGGTTTGTTGGTTTGTTTGTTTGTTGGTTTGTTCGTTTGTTGGTTTTTTGGTGTGTTGGCTTTTGGCTTGTTGGTTTGTTGGTTAGTTGGCTTGCTGGTTTGTTGGTTTGTTGGTTTGTTGGTTTGTTGGTTTGTTGGTTGGTTCGTTTGTTGGTTTGTTGGCTTGTTGGTTTGTTGGTTTGTTGGTTTGTTGGTTTGTTGGTTTGTTGGTTTGTTGGTTTGTTGGTTTGTTGGTTTGTTGGTTTGTTGGTTTGTTGGTTTGTTGGTTTGTTGGTTTGTTGGTTTGTTGGTTTGTTGGCTTGTTGGTTTGTTTCTCCGTTGGCTTGTTGGTTTGTTGGTTTATTGTTTTGTTGGTTTGTTGGTTTGTTGGTTTGTTGGTTTGTTGGTTCGTTGGTTTGTTGGCTTGTTGGTTTGTTGGTTTGTTGGTTTGTTGGTTTGTTGTTTTATTTGTTTGTTGGTTTGTTGGTTTGTTGATTTGTTTGTTTGTTTGTTTGTTCGTTTGTTGGCTTGTTGGTTTGTTGGTTTGTTGGCTTGTTGGTCGGTTTGTTTGTTGGTTTGTTAGTTTGTTGGTTTGTTGGTTTGTTGGTTTGTTGGTTTGTTGGTTTGTTGGTTTGTTGGTTTGTTGGTTTGTTGGTTTGTTGGTTTTTTGGTTTGTTGGCTTGTTGGTTTGTTTGTTTTGTTGGTTTGTTGGTTTGTTGGTTTGTTGGTTTGCTGGTTTGTTGGTTTGTTCGTTTATTGGTTTGTTGGTTTGTTCGTTTGTTGGTTTGTTGACTTGTTGGTTTATTGGCTTGTTGGCTTGTTGGTATGTTTTTTTTGTTGGTTTGTTGGTTTGTTGGTTTTTTGGTTTGTTGGTTTTTTGGTATGTTGGCTTATTGGTTTGTTGGTTTGTTGGTTTGTTGGTTAGTTGGTTTGTTGGTTTGTTGGTTTGTTGGTTTGTTGGTTTGTTGGTTTGTTGGTTCGTTGGTTTGTTGGTTTGTTGGTTTGTTGGTTTGTTGGTTTGTTGGTTTGTTGGTTTGTTGGTTTGTTGGTTTGTTGGTTTGTTGGTTTGTTGGTTTGTTGGTTTGTTGGTTTGTTGGTTTGTTGGCTTGTTGGTTCGTTGGTTTGCTGGTTTGTTGGTTTGTTCGTTTGTTCGTTTGTTGGCTTGTTGGTTTGTTGGCTTGTTGGCTTGTTGGTTTGTTGGTTTGTTGGTTTGTTGGTTTGTTGGTTTGTTGGTTTGTTGGTTTGTTGGTTTGTTGGTTTGTTGGTTTGTTGGTTTGTTGGTTTGTCGGTTTGTTCGTTTGTTCGTTTGTTGGTTTGTTTGTTTATTTGTTTGTTGATTTGTTGGTTTGTTGGTTTGTTCGTTTGTTTGTTTGTTCGTTTCTTGGCTTGTTGGTTTTTTGGCTTGTTGGCTTGTTGGTTTGTTGGTTTGTTGGTTTGTTGGTTTGTTAGTTTGTTGGTTTGTTGGTTTGTTGGTTTGTTGGTTTGTTGGTTTGTTGGTTTGTTGGTTTGTTGGTTTGTTGGTTTGTTGGTTTGTTGGTTTGTTGGTTTGTTGGTTTGTTGGTTTGTTGGTTTGTTGGTTTGTTGGTTTGTTGGTTTGTTGGTTTGTTGGTTTTTTTGGTTTGTTGGCTTGTTGGTTTGTTCGTTTGTTGGTTTGTTGGTTTATTTGTTTGTTGGTTTCATGGTTTGTTCAATTGTTCGTTTGTTGGCTTGTTGGTTTATTGGCTTGTTGGCTTGTTGGTTTGTTGGTTTGTTGTATTGTTGGTTTGTTGGTTTGATGTTTTGTTGGTTTGTTTGTTTGTTGGTTTGTTGGTTTGATGGTTTGTTGGTTTGTTGGTTTGTTGGTTTGTTGGTTTGGTGGTTTGGTGGTTTGGTGGTTTGTTGGTTTGTTGGTTTGTTGGTTTGTTGGTTTTTTGTTTTGTTGGTTTGTTGGTTTGTTGGTTTGTTTGGTTCTTGGTTTGTTCGTTTGTTGGTATTTTGGTGTGTTGGCTTTTGGCTTGTTGATTTGTAGGTTTGTTGGCTTGTTGGTTTGTTGGTTTATTGGTTTGTTGGTTTGTTAGTTTGTTGGTTTGTTGGTTTGTTGGTTTGTTATATTGTTGGTTTGTTGGCTTGTTAGCTTGTTGGTTTGTTGGCTTGTTGGTTTGTTGGTTTGTTAGTTTGTTGGTTTGTTGGTTTATTTATTTGTTGGTTTGTTGGCTTGTTGGTTTTTTGGCTTGTTGGTTTGTTGGTTTGTTGGTTTGTTTGTTTGTTGGTTTGTTGGTTTGTTGGTTTGTTGGTTTGTTATTATGTTGGTTTGTTGGCTTGTTAGCTTGTTGGTTTGTTGGTTTGTTGGCTTGTTGGTTTGTTGGTTTGTTAGTTTGTTGGTTTGTTAGTTGATTTATTTGTTGGTTTGTTGGCTTGTTGGTTTGTTGGCTTGTTGGTTTGTTGGTTTGTTGGTTTCTTGGTTTGTTGGTTTGTTGGTTTGTTGGTTTGTTGGTTTGTTGGTTTGTTGGTTTGTTGGTTTTTTGGTGTGTTTGTTTTTTGGTTTGTTGGCTTGTTGTTTTGTTGGTTTGTTGGTTTGTTGGTTTATTGGTTTGTTCGTGTGTTGGTTTGTTGGCTTGTTGGTTTGTTGGTTTGTTGGTTTGTTGGTTTGTTGACTTGTTAGATTGTTGGTTTGTTGGTTTGTTGGTTTGTTGGTTTGTTGGTTTGTTTGTTTGTTTGTTTGTTCGTTTGTTGGCTTGTTGGTTTGTTGGTTTGTTGGCTTGTTGGTCAATTTGTTTGTTGGTTTGTTGGTTTGTTTATTTGTTGGTTTGTTGGTTTGGTGGTTTGTTGGTTTATTGGTTTGTTGGTTTGTTGGTTTGTTGGTTTGTTGGTTTTTTTGTTTGTTAGCTTGTTGGTTTGTTTGTTTTGTTGATTTGTTGGTTTGTTGATTTGTTGGTTTGCTGGTTTGTTGGTTTGTTCGTTTGTTGGTTTTTTGGTTTGTTGGTTTGTTGGTTTGTTGGTTTGTTGGTTTGTTGGCTTATTCGTTTGTTCGTTTGTTGACTTGTTGGTTTGTTGGCTTGTTGGCTTGTTGGTATGTTTTTTTGTTGGTTTGTTGGTTTTTTGGTTTGTTGGTTTGTTGGTTTGTTGGTTTTTTGGTATGTTGGCTTGTTGGTTTGTTGGTTTGTTGGTTTGTTGGTTTGTTGGTTAGTTGGTTTGTTGGTTTGTTGGTTTGTTGGTTTGTTGGTTTGTTGGTTTGTTGGTTTGTTGGTTTGTTGGTTTGTTGGTTTGTTGGTTTGTTGGTTTGTTGGTTTGTTGGTTTGTTGGTTTGTTGGTTTGTTGGTTTGTTTGTTTATTGGTTTGCTGGTTTGTTGGTTTGTTGGTTTGTTGGTTTGTTGGCTTGTTGGTTCGTTGGTTTGCTGGTTTGTTGGTTTGTTGGCTTGTTGGTTTGTTGGCTTGTTGGATTGTTGGTTTGTTGGTTTGTTGGTTTGTTGGTTTGTTGGTTTGTTGGTTTGTTGGTTTGTTGGTTTGTTGGTTTGTTGGTTTGTTGGTTTGTTGGTTTGTTGGTTTGTTGGTTTGTTGGTTTGTTGGTTTGTTGGTTTGTAGGTTTGTTGGTTTGTTGGTTTGTTGGTTTGTTGGTTTGTTGGTTTGTTCGCTTGTTGGTTTGTTGGCTTGTTGGTTTGTTGGTTTGTTGGTTTGTTGGTTTGTTAGTTTGTTGGTTTGTTGGTTTGTTGGTTTGTTGGTTTGTTGGTTTGTTGGTTTGTTGGTTTGTTGGCTTGTTGGTTTGTTGGTTTGTTGGTTTGTTGGTTTGTTGGTTTGTTGGTTTGTTGGTTTGTTGGTTTGTTGGTTTCTTTGTTTGTTGGTTTGTTTGTTTGTTGGTTTGTTGGTTTGTTGGTTTGTTGGTTTGTTGGATTGTTGGTTTGTTGGTTTGTGTGTTTGTTGGTTTGTTCGTTTGTTGGTTTGTTGTTGGTTTGTTGGTTTATTTGTTTGTTGGTTTCTTATTTGTTGGTTTGTTCATTTGTTTATTTGTTGGCTTGTTGGTTTGTTGGCTTGTTGGCTTGTTGGTTGTTGGTTTGTTGGTTTGTTGGTTTGTTGGTTTGTTGGTTTGTTGGTTTGTTGGTTTGTCGGTTTGTTGGTTTGTTCGTTTGTTAGTTTGTTGGTTTATTTGTTTGTTGGTTTGTTCGTTTGTTCGTTTGTTGGCTTGTTGGTTTGTTGGTTTGTTGGTTTGTTGGTTTGTTGGTTTGTTGGTTTGTTGGTTTGTTGGTTTGTTGGTTTGTTGGTTTGTTGGTTTGTTGGTTTGTTGGTTTGTTGGCTTGTTGGCTTGTTGGTTTGTTGGTTTGTTGGTTTGTTGGTTTGTTGGTTTGTTGGTTTGTTGGTTTGTTGGTTTGTTGGTTTGTTGGCTTGTTGGCTTGTTGGTTTGTTGGTTTTTTGGTTTGTTGGTTTGTTGGTTTGTTGGTTTGTTGGTTTGTTGGTTTGTTCGTTTGTTCGTTTGTTCGTTTGTTGGCTTGTTGGTTTGTTGGCTTGTTGGCTTATTGGTTTGTTGGTTTGTTGGTTTGTTGGTTTGTTAGTTTGTTGGTTTGTTGGTTTGTTGGTTTGTTGGTTTGTTGGTTTGTTGGTTTGTTGGTTTGTTGGTTTGTTGGTGTGTTGGTTTGTTGGTTTTTTGGTTTGTTGGCTTGTTGGTTTGTTCGTTTGTTGGTTTTTTGGTTTATTTGTTTGTTGGTTTGTTGGTTTCATGGTTTGTTCAATTGTTCGTTTGTTGGCTTGTTGGTTTGTTGGCTTGTTGGCTTGTTGGTTTGTTGGCTTGTTGGCTTGTTGGTTTGTTGGTTTGTTGTGTTGTTAGTTTGTTGGTTTGATGTTTTGTTGGTTTGTTTGTTTGTTGGTTTGTTGGTTTGTTGGTTTGTTGGTTTGTTGGTTTGTTGGTTTGTTGGTTTGTTGGTTTGTTGGTTTGTTGGTTTGTTGGTTTGTTGGTTTGTTGGTTTGTTGGTTTGTTGGTTTGTTTGTTTGTTGGTTTGTTGGTTTGTTGGTTTGTTGGTTTGTTCGTTTGTTGGTTTGTTGGCTTGTTGGCTTGTTAGCTTGTTGGTTTGTTGGATTGTTGGTTTGTTGGTTTGTTGGTTTGTTGGTTTGTTGGTTTGTTGGTTTGTTGGTTTATTTGTTTGTAGGTTTGTTGGCTTGTTGGTTTGTTGGCTTGTTGGTTTGTCGATTTGTTGGTTTGTATGTTTGTTGGTTTGTCCGTTTGTTGGCTTGTTGGTTTGTTGGTTTGTTGGTTTGTTACCTTGTTGGTTTGTTGGTTTGTTGGTTTGTTGGTTTGTTGGTTTCTTGGTTTTTTGGTTTGTTTGTTTTTTGGTTTGTTGGCTTGTTGTTTTGTTGTTTTGTTGGTTTGTTGGTTAGTTGGTTTGTTCGTTTGTTGGTTTGTTGGTTTGTTGGCTTGTTGGTTAGTTGGTTTGTTGGTTTGTTGGTTTGTTGGCTTGTTGGTTTGTTGGTTTGTTGGTTAGTTGGTTTGTTGGGTTGTTGGCTTTTTGGTTTGTTGGTTTGTTGGTTTGTTGCCTTGTTGGTTCGTTGGTTTGCTGGTTTGCTGGTTTGTTGTTTGTACGTTTGTTCGTTTGTTGGCTTGTTGGCTTGTTGGCTTGTTGGTTTGTTGGTTTGTTGGTTTGTTGGTTTGTTGGTTTGTTGGTTTGTTGGTTTGTTGGTTTGTTGGTTTGTTGGTTTGTTGGTTTGTTGGTTTGTTGATTTGTTGATTTGTTCGTTTGTTGGTTTGTTGGTTTGTTTGTTTATTTGTTTGTTGGTTTGTTGGTTTGTTGGTTTGTTGGTTTGTTGGTTTGTTGGTTTGTTGGTTTGTTGGTTTGTTTGTTTGTTGGTTTGTTCGTTTGTTGGTTTTTTGGTGTGTTGGCTTTTGGCTTGTTGGTTTGTTGGTTAGTTGGCTTGTTGGTTTGTTGGTTTGTTGGTTTGTTGGTTTGTTGGTTTGTTGGTTGGTTCGTTTGTTGGTTTGTTGGCTTGTTGGTTTGTTGGTTTGTTGGTTTGTTGGTTTGTTGGTTTGTTGGTTTGTTGGTTTGTTGGTTTGTTGGTTTGTTGGTTTGTTGGTTTGTTGGTTTGTTGGTTTGTTGGTTTGTTGGTTTGTTGGTTTGTTGGTTTGTTGGTTTGTTGGTTTGTTGGCTTGTTGGTTTGTTTGTTCGTTAGCTTGTTGGTTTGTTGGTTTATTGTTTTGTTGGTTTGTTGGTTTGTTGGTTTGTTGGTTTGTTGGTTCGTTGGTTTGTTGGTTTGTTGGTTTGTTGGTTTGTTGGTTTGTTGTTTTATTTGTTTGTTGGTTTGTTGGTTTGTTGATTTGTTTGTTTGTTTGTTTGTTCGTTTGTTGGCTTGTTGGTTTGTTGGTTTGTTGGCTTGTTGGTCGGTTTGTTTGTTGGTTTGTTAGTTTGTTGGTTTGTTGGTTTGTTGGTTTGTTGGTTTGTTGGTTTGTTGGTTTGTTGGTTTGTTGGTTTGTTGGTTTGTTGGTTTTTTGGTTTGTTGGCTTGTTGGTTTGTTTGTTTTGTTGGTTTGTTGGTTTGTTGGTTTGTTGGTTTGCTGGTTTGTTGGTTTGTTCGTTTGTTGGTTTGTTGACTTGTTGGTTTGTTGGCTTGTTGGCTTGTTGGTATGTTTTTTTTGTTGGTTTGTTGGTTTGTTGGTTTTTTGGTTTGTTGGTTTTTTGGTATGTTGGCTTATTGGTTTGTTGGTTTGTTGGTTTGTTGGTTAGTTGGTTTGTTGGTTTGTTGGTTTGTTGGTTTGTTGGTTTGTTGGTTTGTTGGTTCGTTGGTTTGTTGGTTTGTTGGTTTGTTGGTTTGTTGGTTTGTTGGTTTGTTGGTTTGTTGGTTTGTTGGTTTGTTGGTTTGTTGGTTTGTTTGTTTGTTGGTTTGTTGGTTTGTTGGTTTGTTGGCTTGTTGGTTCGTTGGTTTGCTGGTTTGTTGGTTTGTTCGTTTGTTCGTTTGTTGGCTTGTTGGTTTGTTGGCTTGTTGGCTTGTTGGTTTGTTGGTTTGTTGGTTTGTTGGTTTGTTGGTTTGTTGGTTTGTTGGTTTGTTGGTTTGTTGGTTTGTTGGTTTGTTGGTTTGTTGGTTTGTCGTATTGTTCGTTTGTTCGTTTGTTGGTTTGTTTGTTTATTTGTTTGTTGATTTGTTGGTTTGTTGGTTTGTTCGTTTGTTCGTTTGTTCGTTTCTTGGCTTGTTGGTTTGTTGGCTTGTTGGCTTGTTGGTTTGTTGGTTTGTTGGTTTGTTGGTTTGTTGGTTTGTTAGTTTGTTGGTTTGTTGGTTTGTTGGTTTGTTGGTTTGTTGGTTTGTTGGTTTGTTGGTTTGTTGGTTTGTTGGTTTGTTGGTTTGTTGGTTTGTTGGTTTGTTGGTTTGTTGGTTTGTTGGTTTGTTGGTTTGTTGGTTTGTTGGTTTTTTTGGTTTGTTGGCTTGTTGGTTTGTTCGTTTGTTGGTTTGTTGGTTTATTTGTTTGTTGGTTTCATGGTTTGTTCAATTGTTCGTTTGTTGGCTTGTTGGTTTATTGGCTTGTTGGCTTGTTGGTTTGTTGGTTTGTTGTATTGTTGGTTTGTTGGTATGATGTTTTGTTGGTTTGTTTGTTTGTTGGTTTGTTGGTTTGATGGCTTGTTGGTTTGTTGGTTTGTTGGTTTGTTGGTTTGTTGGTTTGTTGGTTTGTTGGTTTGTTGGTTTGTTGGTTTGTTGGTTTTTTGTTTTGTTGGTTTGTTGGTTTGGTGGTTTGTTTGGTTGTTGGTTTGTTCGTTTGTTAGTATTTTGGTGGGTTGGCTTTTGGCTTGTTGATTTGTAGGTTTGTTGGCTTGTTGGTTTGTTGGTTTATTGGTTTGTTGGTTTGTTGGTTTGTTGGTTTGTTGGTTTGTTGGTTTGTTATATTGTTGGTTTGTTGGCTTGTTAGCTTGTTGGTTTGTTGGCTTGTTGGTTTGTTGGTTTGTTAGTTTGTTGGTTTGTTGGTTTATTTATTTGTTGGTTTGTTGGCTTGTTGGTTTTTTGGCTTGTTGGTTTGTTGGTTTGTTGGTTTGTTTGTTTGTTGGTTTGTTGGTTTGTTGGTTTGTTGGTTTGTTATATTGGTGGTTTGTTGGCTTGTTAGCTTGTTGGTTTGTTGGTTTGTTGGCTTGTTGGTTTGTTGGTTTGTTAGTTTGTTGGTTTGTTAGTTGATTTATTTGTTGGTTTGTTGGCTTGTTGGTTTGTTGGCTTGTTGGTTTGTTGGTTTGTTGGCTTGTTGGCTTGTTGGTTTGTTGGTTTTTTGGTTTGTTGGTTTGTTGGTTTGTTGGTTTGTTGGTTTGTTGGTTTGTTCGTTTGTTCGTTTGTTCGTTTGTTGGCTTGTTGGTTTGTTGGCTTGTTGGCTTATTGGTTTGTTGGTTTGTTGGTTTGTTGGTTTGTTAGTTTGTTGGTTTGTTGGTTTGTTGGTTTGTTGGTTTGTTGGTTTGTTGGTTTGTTGGTTTGTTGGTTTGTTGGTCAATTTGTTTGTTGGTTTGTTGGTTTGTTTATTTGTTGGTTTGTTGGTTTGGTGGTTTGTTGGTTTATTGGTTTGTTGGTTTGTTGGTTTGTTGGTTTGTTGGTTTTTTTGTTTGTTAGCTTGTTGGTTTGTTTGTTTTGTTGATTTGTTGGTTTGTTGATTTGTTGGTTTGCTGGTTTGTTGGTTTGTTCGTTTGTTGGTTTTTTGGTTTGTTGGTTTGTTGGTTTGTTGGTTTGTTGGTTTGTTGGCTTATTCGTTTGTTCGTTTGTTGACTTGTTGGTTTGTTGGCTTGTTGGCTTGTTGGTATGTTTTTTTGTTGGTTTGTTGGTTTTTTGGTTTGTTGGTTTGTTGGTTTGTTGGTTTTTTGGTATGTTGGCTTGTTGGTTTGTTGGTTTGTTGGTTTGTTGGTTTGTTGGTTAGTTGGTTTGTTGGTTTGTTGGTTTGTTGGTTTGTTGGTTTGTTGGTTTGTTGGTTTGTTGGTTTGTTGGTTTGTTGGTTTGTTGGTTTGTTGGTTTGTTGGTTTGTTGGTTTGTTGGTTTGTTGGTTTGTTGGTTTGTTTGTTTATTGGTTTGCTGGTTTGTTGGTTTGTTGGTTTGTTGGTTTGTTGGCTTGTTGGTTCGTTGGTTTGCTGGTTTGTTGGTTTGTTGGCTTGTTGGTTTGTTGGCTTGTTGGATTGTTGGTTTGTTGGTTTGTTGGTTTGTTGGTTTGTTGGTTTGTTGGTTTGTTGGTTTGTTGGTTTGTTGGTTTGTTGGTTTGTTGGTTTGTTGGTTTGTTGGTTTGTTGGTTTGTTGGTTTGTTGGTTTGTTGGTTTGTAGGTTTGTTGGTTTGTTGGTTTGTTGGTTTGTTGGTTTGTTGGTTTGTTCGCTTGTTGGTTTGTTGGCTTGTTGGTTTGTTGGTTTGTTGGTTTGTTGGTTTGTTAGTTTGTTGGTTTGTTGGTTTGTTGGTTTGTTGGTTTGTTGGTTTGTTGGTTTGTTGGTTTGTTGGCTTGTTGGTTTGTTGGTTTGTTGGTTTGTTGGTTTGTTGGTTTGTTGGTTTGTTGGTTTGTTGGTTTGTTGGTTTCTTTGTTTGTTGGTTTGTTTGTTTGTTGGTTTGTTGGTTTGTTGGTTTGTTGGTTTGTTGGATTGTTGGTTTGTTGGTTTGTGTGTTTGTTGGTTTGTTCGTTTGTTGGTTTGTTGTTGGTTTGTTGGTTTATTTGTTTGTTGGTTTCTTATTTGTTGGTTTGTTCATTTGTTTATTTGTTGGCTTGTTGGTTTGTTGGCTTGTTGGCTTGTTGGTTGTTGGTTTGTTGGTTTGTTGGTTTGTTGGTTTGTTGGTTTGTTGGTTTGTTGGTTTGTCGGTTTGTTGGTTTGTTCGTTTGTTAGTTTGTTGGTTTATTTGTTTGTTGGTTTGTTCGTTTGTTCGTTTGTTGGCTTGTTGGTTTGTTGGTTTGTTGGTTTGTTGGTTTGTTGGTTTGTTGGTTTGTTGGTTTGTTGGTTTGTTGGTTTGTTGGTTTGTTGGTTTGTTGGTTTGTTGGTTTGTTGGCTTGTTGGCTTGTTGGTTTGTTGGTTTGTTGGTTTGTTGGTTTGTTGGTTTGTTGGTTTGTTGGTTTGTTGGTTTGTTGGTTTGTTGGCTTGTTGGCTTGTTGGTTTGTTGGTTTTTTGGTTTGTTGGTTTGTTGGTTTGTTGGTTTGTTGGTTTGTTGGTTTGTTCGTTTGTTCGTTTGTTCGTTTGTTGGCTTGTTGGTTTGTTGGCTTGTTGGCTTATTGGTTTGTTGGTTTGTTGGTTTGTTGGTTTGTTAGTTTGTTGGTTTGTTGGTTTGTTGGTTTGTTGGTTTGTTGGTTTGTTGGTTTGTTGGTTTGTTGGTTTGTTGGTGTGTTGGTTTGTTGGTTTTTTGGTTTGTTGGCTTGTTGGTTTGTTCGTTTGTTGGTTTTTTGGTTTATTTGTTTGTTGGTTTGTTGGTTTCATGGTTTGTTCAATTGTTCGTTTGTTGGCTTGTTGGTTTGTTGGCTTGTTGGCTTGTTGGTTTGTTGGCTTGTTGGCTTGTTGGTTTGTTGGTTTGTTGTGTTGTTAGTTTGTTGGTTTGATGTTTTGTTGGTTTGTTTGTTTGTTGGTTTGTTGGTTTGTTGGTTTGTTGGTTTGTTGGTTTGTTGGTTTGTTGGTTTGTTGGTTTGTTGGTTTGTTGGTTTGTTGGTTTGTTGGTTTGTTGGTTTGTTGGTTTGTTGGTTTGTTTGTTTGTTGGTTTGTTGGTTTGTTGGTTTGTTGGTTTGTTCGTTTGTTGGTTTGTTGGCTTGTTGGCTTGTTAGCTTGTTGGTTTGTTGGATTGTTGGTTTGTTGGTTTGTTGGTTTGTTGGTTTGTTGGTTTGTTGGTTTGTTGGTTTATTTGTTTGTAGGTTTGTTGGCTTGTTGGTTTGTTGGCTTGTTGGTTTGTCGATTTGTTGGTTTGTATGTTTGTTGGTTTGTCCGTTTGTTGGCTTGTTGGTTTGTTGGTTTGTTGGTTTGTTACCTTGTTGGTTTGTTGGTTTGTTGGTTTGTTGGTTTGTTGGTTTCTTGGTTTTTTGGTTTGTTTGTTTTTTGGTTTGTTGGCTTGTTGTTTTGTTGTTTTGTTGGTTTGTTGGTTAGTTGGTTTGTTCGTTTGTTGGTTTGTTGGTTTGTTGGCTTGTTGGTTAGTTGGTTTGTTGGTTTGTTGGTTTGTTGGCTTGTTGGTTTGTTGGTTTGTTGGTTAGTTGGTTTGTTGGGTTGTTGGCTTTTTGGTTTGTTGGTTTGTTGGTTTGTTGCCTTGTTGGTTCGTTGGTTTGCTGGTTTGCTGGTTTGTTGTTTGTACGTTTGTTCGTTTGTTGGCTTGTTGGCTTGTTGGCTTGTTGGTTTGTTGGTTTGTTGGTTTGTTGGTTTGTTGGTTTGTTGGTTTGTTGGTTTGTTGGTTTGTTGGTTTGTTGGTTTGTTGGTTTGTTGGTTTGTTGATTTGTTGATTTGTTCGTTTGTTGGTTTGTTGGTTTGTTTGTTTATTTGTTTGTTGGTTTGTTGGTTTGTTGGTTTGTTGGTTTGTTGGTTTGTTGGTTTGTTGGTTTGTTGGTTTGTTTGTTTGTTGGTTTGTTCGTTTGTTGGTTTTTTGGTGTGTTGGCTTTTGGCTTGTTGGTTTGTTGGTTAGTTGGCTTGTTGGTTTGTTGGTTTGTTGGTTTGTTGGTTTGTTGGTTTGTTGGTTGGTTCGTTTGTTGGTTTGTTGGCTTGTTGGTTTGTTGGTTTGTTGGTTTGTTGGTTTGTTGGTTTGTTGGTTTGTTGGTTTGTTGGTTTGTTGGTTTGTTGGTTTGTTGGTTTGTTGGTTTGTTGGTTTGTTGGTTTGTTGGTTTGTTGGTTTGTTGGTTTGTTGGTTTGTTGGTTTGTTGGCTTGTTGGTTTGTTTGTTCGTTAGCTTGTTGGTTTGTTGGTTTATTGTTTTGTTGGTTTGTTGGTTTGTTGGTTTGTTGGTTTGTTGGTTCGTTGGTTTGTTGGTTTGTTGGTTTGTTGGTTTGTTGGTTTGTTGTTTTATTTGTTTGTTGGTTTGTTGGTTTGTTGATTTGTTTGTTTGTTTGTTTGTTCGTTTGTTGGCTTGTTGGTTTGTTGGTTTGTTGGCTTGTTGGTCGGTTTGTTTGTTGGTTTGTTAGTTTGTTGGTTTGTTGGTTTGTTGGTTTGTTGGTTTGTTGGTTTGTTGGTTTGTTGGTTTGTTGGTTTGTTGGTTTGTTGGTTTTTTGGTTTGTTGGCTTGTTGGTTTGTTTGTTTTGTTGGTTTGTTGGTTTGTTGGTTTGTTGGTTTGCTGGTTTGTTGGTTTGTTCGTTTGTTGGTTTGTTGACTTGTTGGTTTGTTGGCTTGTTGGCTTGTTGGTATGTTTTTTTTGTTGGTTTGTTGGTTTGTTGGTTTTTTGGTTTGTTGGTTTTTTGGTATGTTGGCTTATTGGTTTGTTGGTTTGTTGGTTTGTTGGTTAGTTGGTTTGTTGGTTTGTTGGTTTGTTGGTTTGTTGGTTTGTTGGTTTGTTGGTTCGTTGGTTTGTTGGTTTGTTGGTTTGTTGGTTTGTTGGTTTGTTGGTTTGTTGGTTTGTTGGTTTGTTGGTTTGTTGGTTTGTTGGTTTGTTTGTTTGTTGGTTTGTTGGTTTGTTGGTTTGTTGGCTTGTTGGTTCGTTGGTTTGCTGGTTTGTTGGTTTGTTCGTTTGTTCGTTTGTTGGCTTGTTGGTTTGTTGGCTTGTTGGCTTGTTGGTTTGTTGGTTTGTTGGTTTGTTGGTTTGTTGGTTTGTTGGTTTGTTGGTTTGTTGGTTTGTTGGTTTGTTGGTTTGTTGGTTTGTTGGTTTGTCGTATTGTTCGTTTGTTCGTTTGTTGGTTTGTTTGTTTATTTGTTTGTTGATTTGTTGGTTTGTTGGTTTGTTCGTTTGTTCGTTTGTTCGTTTCTTGGCTTGTTGGTTTGTTGGCTTGTTGGCTTGTTGGTTTGTTGGTTTGTTGGTTTGTTGGTTTGTTGGTTTGTTAGTTTGTTGGTTTGTTGGTTTGTTGGTTTGTTGGTTTGTTGGTTTGTTGGTTTGTTGGTTTGTTGGTTTGTTGGTTTGTTGGTTTGTTGGTTTGTTGGTTTGTTGGTTTGTTGGTTTGTTGGTTTGTTGGTTTGTTGGTTTGTTGGTTTTTTTGGTTTGTTGGCTTGTTGGTTTGTTCGTTTGTTGGTTTGTTGGTTTATTTGTTTGTTGGTTTCATGGTTTGTTCAATTGTTCGTTTGTTGGCTTGTTGGTTTATTGGCTTGTTGGCTTGTTGGTTTGTTGGTTTGTTGTATTGTTGGTTTGTTGGTATGATGTTTTGTTGGTTTGTTTGTTTGTTGGTTTGTTGGTTTGATGGCTTGTTGGTTTGTTGGTTTGTTGGTTTGTTGGTTTGTTGGTTTGTTGGTTTGTTGGTTTGTTGGTTTGTTGGTTTGTTGGTTTTTTGTTTTGTTGGTTTGTTGGTTTGGTGGTTTGTTTGGTTGTTGGTTTGTTCGTTTGTTAGTATTTTGGTGGGTTGGCTTTTGGCTTGTTGATTTGTAGGTTTGTTGGCTTGTTGGTTTGTTGGTTTATTGGTTTGTTGGTTTGTTGGTTTGTTGGTTTGTTGGTTTGTTGGTTTGTTATATTGTTGGTTTGTTGGCTTGTTAGCTTGTTGGTTTGTTGGCTTGTTGGTTTGTTGGTTTGTTAGTTTGTTGGTTTGTTGGTTTATTTATTTGTTGGTTTGTTGGCTTGTTGGTTTTTTGGCTTGTTGGTTTGTTGGTTTGTTGGTTTGTTTGTTTGTTGGTTTGTTGGTTTGTTGGTTTGTTGGTTTGTTATATTGGTGGTTTGTTGGCTTGTTAGCTTGTTGGTTTGTTGGTTTGTTGGCTTGTTGGTTTGTTGGTTTGTTAGTTTGTTGGTTTGTTAGTTGATTTATTTGTTGGTTTGTTGGCTTGTTGGTTTGTTGGCTTGTTGGTTTGTTGGTTTGTTGGTTTGTTGGTTTGTTGGTTTGTTGGTTTGTTGGTTTGTTGGTTTGTTGGTTTGTTGGTTTGTTGGTTTTTTGGTGTGTTTGTTTTTTGGTTTGTTGGCTTGTTGTTTTGTTGGTTTGTTGGTTTGTTGGTTTATTGGTTTGTTCGTGTGTTGGTTTGTTGGCTTGTTGGTTTGTTGGTTTGTTGGTTTGTTGGTTTGTTGACTTGTTAGATTGTTGGTTTGTTGGTTTGTTGGTTTGTTGGTTTGTTGGTTTGTTTGTTTGTTTGTTTGTTCGTTTGTTGGCTTGTTGGTTTGTTGGTTTGTTGGCTTGTTGGTCAATTTGTTTGTTGGTTTGTTGGTTTGTTGGTTTGTTGGTTTGTTGGTTTGGTGGTTTGTTGGTTTATTGGTTTGTTGGTTTGTTGGTTTGTTGGTTTGTTGGTTTTTTTGTTTGTTAGCTTGTTGGTTTGTTTGTTTTGTTGATTTGTTGGTTTGTTGATTTGTTGGTTTGCTGGTTTGTTGGTTTGTTCGTTTGTTGGTTTTTTGGTTTGTTGGTTTGTTGGTTTGTTGGTTTGTTGGTTTGTTGGTTTGTTGGCTTATTCGTTTGTTCGTTTGTTGACTTGTTGGTTTGTTGGCTTGTTGGCTTGTTGGTATGTTTTTTTGTTGGTTTGTTGGTTTTTTGGTTTGTTGGTTTGTTGGTTTGTTGGTTTTTTGGTATGTTGGCTTGTTGGTTTGTTGGTTTGTTGGTTTGTTGGTTTGTTGGTTTGTTGGTTAGTTGGTTTGTTGGTTTGTTGGTTTGTTGGTTTGTTGGTTTGTTGGTTTGTTGGTTTGTTGGTTTGTTGGTTTGTTGGTTTGTTGGTTTGTTGGTTTGTTGGTTTGTTGGTTTGTTGGTTTGTTGGTTTGTTTGTTTGTTGGTTTGCTGGTTTGTTGGTTTGTTGGTTTGTTGGTTTGTTGGCTTGTTGGTTCGTTGGTTTGCTGGTTTGTTGGTTTGTTGGCTTGTTGGTTTGTTGGCTTGTTGGCTTGTTGGTTTGTTGGTTTGTTGGTTTGTTGGTTTGTTGGTTTGTTGGTTTGTTGGTTTGTTGGTTTGTTGGTTTGTTGGTTTGTTGGTTTGTTGGTTTGTTGGTTTGTTGGTTTGTTGGTTTGTAGGTTTGTTGGTTTGTTGGTTTGTTGGTTTGTTGGTTTGTTGGTTTGTTCGCTTGTTGGTTTGTTGGCTTGTTGGTTTGTTGGTTTGTTGGTTTGTTGGTTTGTTAGTTTGTTGGTTTGTTGGTTTGTTGGTTTGTTGGTTTGTTGGTTTGTTGGTTTGTTGGTTTGTTGGCTTGTTGGCTTGTTGGTTTGTTGGTTTGTTGGTTTGTTGGTTTGTTGGTTTGTTGGTTTGTTGGTTTCTTTGTTTGTTGGTTTGTTTGTTTGTTGGTTTGTTGGTTTGTTGGTTTGTTGGTTTGTTGGATTGTTGGTTTGTTGGTTTGTGTGTTTGTTGGTTTGTTCGTTTGTTGGTTTGTTGTTGGTTTGTTGGTTTATTTGTTTGTTGGTTTCTTATTTGTTGGTTTGTTCATTTGTTTATTTGTTGGCTTGTTGGTTTGTTGGCTTGTTGGCTTGTTGGTTGTTGGTTTGTTGGTTTGTTGGTTTGTTGGTTTGTTGGTTTGTTGGTTTGTTGGTTTGTCGGTTTGTTGGTTTGTTCGTTTGTTAGTTTGTTGGTTTATTTGTTTGTTGGTTTGTTCGTTTGTTCGATTGTTGGCTTGTTGGTTTGTTGGTTTGTTGGTTTGTTGGTTTGTTGGTTTGTTGGTTTGTTGGTTTGTTGGTTTGTTGGTTTTTTTGTTTGTTAGCTTGTTGGTTTGTTTGTTTTGTTGATTTGTTGGTTTGTTGGTTTGTTGATTTGTTGGTTTGCTGGTTTGTTGGTTTGTTCGTTTGTTGGTTTTTTGGTTTGTTGGTTTGTTGGTTTGTTGGTTTGTTGGTTTGTTGGCTTATTCGTTTGTTCGTTTGTTGACTTGTTGGTTTGTTGGCTTCTTGGCTTGTTGGTATGTTTTTTTGTTGGTTTGTTGGTTTTTTGGTTTGTTGGTTTGTTGGTTTGTTGGTTTTTTGGTATGTTGGCTTGTTGGTTTGTTGGTTTGTTGGTTTGTTGGTTTGTTGGTTAGTTGGTTTGTTGGTTTGTTGGTTTGTTGGTTTGTTGGTTTGTTGGTTTGTTGGTTTGTTGGTTTGTTGGTTTGTTGGTTTGTTGGTTTGTATGTTTGTTGGTTTGTTGGTTTGTTGGTTTGTTGGTTTGTTTGTTTGTTGGTTTGCTGGTTTGTTGGTTTGTTGGTTTGTTGGTTTGTTGGCTTGTTGGTTCGTTGGTTTGCTGGTTTGTTGGTTTGTTGGCTTGTTGGTTTGTTGGCTTGTTGGCTTGTTGGTTTGTTGGTTTGTTGGTTTGTTGGTTTGTTGGTTTGTTGGTTTGTTGGTTTGTTGGTTTGTTGGTTTGTTGGTTTGTTGGTTTGTTGGTTTGTTGGTTTGTTGGTTTGTTGGTTTGTTGGTTTGTAGGTTTGTTGGTTTGTTGGTTTGTTGGTTTGTTGGTTTGTTGGTTTGTTCGCTTGTTGGTTTGTTGGCTTGTTGGTTTGTTGGTTTGTTGGTTTGTTGGTTTGTTAGTTTGTTGGTTTGTTGGTTTGTTGGTTTGTTGGTTTGTTGGTTTGTTGGTTTGTTGGTTTGTTGGCTTGTTGGCTTGTTGGTTTGTTGGTTTGTTGGTTTGTTGGTTTGTTGGTTTGTTGGTTTGTTGGTTTCTTTGTTTGTTGGTTTGTTTGTTTGTTGGTTTGTTGGTTTGTTGGTTTGTTGGTTTGTTGGATTGTTGGTTTGTTGGTTTGTGTGTTTGTTGGTTTGTTCGTTTGTTGGTTTGTTGTTGGTTTGTTGGTTTATTTGTTTGTTGGTTTCTTATTTGTTGGTTTGTTCATTTGTTTATTTGTTGGCTTGTTGGTTTGTTGGCTTGTTGGCTTGTTGGTTGTTGGTTTGTTGGTTTGTTGGTTTGTTGGTTTGTTGGTTTGTTGGTTTGTTGGTTTGTCGGTTTGTTGGTTTGTTCGTTTGTTAGTTTGTTGGTTTATTTGTTTGTTGGTTTGTTCGTTTGTTGGCTTGTTGGTTTGTTGGTTTGTTGGTTTGTTGGTTTGTTGGTTTGTTGGTTTGTTGGTTTGTTGGTTTGTTGGTTTGTTGGTTTGTTGGTTTGTTGGTTTGTTGGTTTGTTGGTTTGTTGGTTTGTTGGTTTGCTGGTTTGTTGGTTTGTTGGTTTGTTGGTTTGTTGGCTTGTTGGTTCGTTGGTTTGCTGGTTTGTTGGTTTGCTGGTTTGTTGGTTTGTTGGCTTGTTGGCTTGTTGGTTTGTTGGTTTTTTGGTTTGTTGGTTTGTTGGTTTGTTGGTTTGTTGGTTTGTTGGTTTGTTCGTTTGTTCGTTTGTTCGTTTGTTGGCTTGTTGGTTTGTTGGCTTGTTGGCTTATTGGTTTGTTGGTTTGTTGGTTTGTTGGTTTGTTAGTTTGTTGGTTTGTTGGTTTGTTGGTTTGTTGGTTTGTTGGTTTGTTGTGTTGTTAGTTTGTTGGTTTGATGTTTTGTTGGTTTGTTTGTTTGTTGGTTTGTTGGTTTGTTGGTTTGTTGGTTTGTTGGTTTGTTGGTTTGTTGGTTTGTTGGTTTGTTGGTTTGTTGGTTTGTTGGTTTGTTGGTTTGTTGGTTTGTTTGTTTGTTGGTTTGTTGGTTTGTTGGTTTGTTGGTTTGTTCGTTTGTTGGTTTGTTGGCTTGTTGGCTTGTTAGCTTGTTGATTTGTTGGATTGTTGGTTTGTTGGTTTGTTGGTTTGTTGGTTTGTTAATTTGTTGGTTTGTTGGTTTATTTGTTTGTAGGTTTGTTGGCTTGTTGGTTTGTTGGCTTGTTGGTTTGTCGATTTGTTGGTTTGTATGTTTGTTGGTTTGTCCGTTTGTTGGCTTGTTGGTTTGTTGGTTTGTTGGTTTGTTACCTTGTTGGTTTGTTGGTTTGTTGGTTTGTTGGTTTGTTGGTTTCTTGGTTTTTTGGTTTGTTTGTTTTTTGGTTTGTTGGCTAGTTGTTTTGTTGGTTTGTTTGTTAGTTGGTTTGTTCGTTTGTTGGTTTGTTGGTTTGTTGGCTTGTTGGTTGGTTGGTTTGTTGGTTTGTTGGTTTGTTGGTTTGTTGGCTTGTTGGTTTGTTGGTTTGTTGGTTAGTTGGTTTGTTGGGTTGTTGGCTTGTTGGTTTGTTGGTTTGTTGGTTTGTTGCCTTGTTGGTTCGTTGGTTTGCTGGTTTGCTGGTTTGTTGGTTTGTTTGTTTGTTCGTTTGTTGGCTTGTTGGTTTGTTGGCTTGTTGGCTTGTTGGTTTGTTGGTTTGTTGGTTTGTTGGTTTGTTGGTTTGTTGGTTTGTTGGTTTGTTGGTTTGTTGGTTTGTTGGTTTGTTGGTTTGTTGGTTTGTTGGTTTGTTGGTTTGTTGGTTTGTTGGTTTGTTGGTTTGTTGATTTGTTCGTTTGTTGGTTTGTTTGTTTATTTGTTTGTTGGTTTGTTGGTTTGTTGGCTTGTTGGCTTATTGGTTTGTTGGTTTGTTGGTTTGTTGGTTTGTTAGTTTGTTGGTTTGTTGGTTTGTTGGTTTGTTGGTTTATTGTTTTGTTGGTTTGTTGGTTTATTGGTTTGTTGGTTTCTTGGTTTGTTGGTTTGTTGGTTTTTTGGTTTGTTGGCTTGTTGGTTTGTTCGTTTGTTGGTTTTTTGGTTTATTTGTTTGTTGGTTTGTTGGTTTCATGGTTTGTTCAATTGTTCGTTTGTTGGCTTGTTGGTTTGTTGGCTTGTTGGCTTGTTGGTTTGTTGGTTTGTTGGTTTGTTGGTTTGTTAGTTTGTTGGTTTGTTGGTTTGTTGGTTTGTTGGTTTGTTGGTTTGTTGGTTTGTTGGTTTGTTGGTTTGTTGGTTTGTTGGTTTGTTGGTTTGTTGGTTTTTTGGTTTGTTGGCTTGTTGGTTTGTTCGTTTGTTGGTTTTTTGGTTTATTTGTTTGTTGGATTGTTGGTTTCATGGTTTGTTCAATTGTTCGTTTGTTGGCTTGTTGCTTTGTTGGCTTGTTGGATTGTTGGTTTGTTGGTTTGTTGTATTGTTGGTTTGTTGGTTTGATGTTTTGTTGGTTTGTTTGTTTGTTGGTTTGTTGGTTTGTTGGTTTGTTGGTTTGTTGGTTTGTTGGTTTGTTGGTTTGTTGGTTTGTTGGTTTGTTGGTTTGTTGGTTTGTTGGTGTGTTGGTTTGTTGGTTTGTTGGTTTGTTGGTTTGTTGGTTTGTTTGTTTGTTGGTTTGTTGGTTTGTTGGTTTGTTGGTTTGTTCGTTTATTGGTTTGTAGGCTTGTTGGCTTGTTAGCTTGTTGGTTTGTTGGATTGTTGGTTTGTTGGTTTGTTGGTTTGTTGGTTTGTTGGTTTGTTGGTTTGTTGGTTTGTTGGTTTGTTGGTTTGTTGGTTAGTTGGTATGTTGGCTTGTTGGTTTGTTGGTTTGTTGGTTTGTTGGTTTGTTGGTTAGTTGGTTTGTTGGTTTGTTGGTTTGTTGGTTTGTTGGTTTGTTGGTTTGTTGGTTTGTTGGTTTGTTGGTTTGTTGGTTTGTTGGTTTGTTGGTTTGTTGGTTTGTTGGTTTGTTGGTTTGTTTGTTTGTTGGTTTGCTGGTTTGTTGGTTTGTTGGTTTGTTGGTTTGTTGGCTTGTTGGTTCGTTGGTTTGCTGGTTTGTTGGTTTGTTGGCTTGTTGGTTTGTTGGCTTGTTGGCTTGTTGGTTTGTTGGTTTGTTGGTTTGTTGGTTTGTTGGTTTGTTGGTTTGTTGGTTTGTTGGTTTGTTGGTTTGTTGGTTTGTTGGTTTGTTGGTTTGTTGGTTTGTTGGTTTGTTGGTTTGTTGGTTTGTAGGTTTGTTGGTTTGTTGGTTTGTTGGTTTGTTGGTTTGTTGGTTTGTTCGCTTGTTGGTTTGTTGGCTTGTTGGTTTGTTGGTTTGTTGGTTTGTTGGTTTGTTAGTTTGTTGGTTTGTTGGTTTGTTGGTTTGATGGTTTGTTGGTTTGTTGGTTTGTTGGTTTGTTGGCTTGTTGGCTTGTTGGTTTGTTGGTTTGTTGGTTTGTTGGTTTGTTGGTTTGTTGGTTTGTTGGTTTCTTTGTTTGTTGGTTTGTTTGTTTGTTGGTTTGTTGGTTTGTTGGTTTGTTGGTTTGTTGGATTGTTGGTTTGTTGGTTTGTGTGTTTGTTGGTTTGTTCGTTTGTTGGTTTGTTGTTGGTTTGTTGGTTTATTTGTTTGTTGGTTTCTTATTTGTTGGTTTGTTCATTTGTTTATTTGTTGCCTTGTTGGTTTGTTGGCTTGTTGGGTTGTTGGTTGTTGGTTTGTTGGTTTGTTGGTTTGTTGGTTTGTTGGTTTGTTGGTTTGTTGGTTTGTCGGTTTGTTGGTTTGTTCGTTTGTTAGTTTGTTGGTTTATTTGTTTGTTGGTTTGTTCGTTTGTTGGCTTGTTGGTTTGTTGGTTTGTTGGTTTGTTGGTTTGTTGGTTTGTTGGTTTGTTGGTTTGTTGGTTTGTTGGTTTGTTGGTTTGTTGGTTTGTTGGTTTGTTGGTTTGTTGGTTTGTTGGTTTGTTGGCTTGTTGGTTTGTTGGTTTGTTGGTTTGTTGGTTTGTTGGTTTGTTGGTTTGTTGGTTTGTTGGTTTGTTGGTTTGTTGGTTTGTTGGTTTGTTGGTTTGTTGGTTTGTTGGTTTGTTGGTTTGCTGGTTTGTTGGTTTGTTGGTTTGTTGGTTTGTTGGCTTGTTGGTTCGTTGGTTTGCTGGTTTGTTGGTTTGTTGGCTTGTTGGTTTGTTGGCTTGTTGGCTTGTTGGTTTGTTGGTTTTTTGGTTTGTTGGTTTGTTGGTTTGTTGGTTTGTTGGTTTGTTGGTTTGTTCGTTTGTTCGTTTGTTCGTTTGTTGGCTTGTTGGTTTGTTGGCTTGTTGGCTTATTGGTTTGTTGGTTTGTTGGTTTGTTGGTTTGTTAGTTTGTTGGTTTGTTGGTTTGTTGGTTTGTTGGCTTGTTGGCTTATTGGTTTGTTGGTTTGTTGGTTTGTTGGTTTGTTAGTTTGTTGGTTTGTTGGTTTGTTGGTTTGTTGGTTTATTGTTTTGTTGGTTTGTTGGTTTATTGGTTTGTTGGTTTCTTGGTTTGTTGGTTTGTTGGTTTTTTGGTTTGTTGGCTTGTTGGTTTGTTCGTTTGTTGGTTTTTTGGTTTATTTGTTTGTTGGTTTGTTGGTTTCATGGTTTGTTCAATTGTTCGTTTGTTGGCTTGTTGGTTTGTTGGCTTGTTGGCTTGTTGGTTTGTTGGTTTGTTGGTTTGTTGGTTTGTTAGTTTGTTGGTTTGTTGGTTTGTTGGTTTGTTGGTTTGTTGGTTTGTTGGTTTGTTGGTTTGTTGGTTTGTTGGTTTGTTGGTTTGTTGGTTTGTTGGTTTTTTGGTTTGTTGGCTTGTTGGTTTGTTCGTTTGTTGGTTTTTTGGTTTATTTGTTTGTTGGTTTGTTGGTTTCATGGTTTGTTCAATTGTTCGTTTGTTGGCTTGTTGCTTTGTTGGCTTGTTGGATTGTTGGTTTGTTGGTTTGTTGTATTGTTGGTTTGTTGGTTTGATGTTTTGTTGGTTTGTTTGTTTGTTGGTTTGTTGGTTTGTTGGTTTGTTGGTTTGTTGGTTTGTTGGTTTGTTGGTTTGTTGGTTTGTTGGTTTGTTGGTTTGTTGGTTTGTTGGTGTGTTGGTTTGTTGGTTTGTTGGTTTGTTGGTTTGTTGGTTTGTTTGTTTGTTGGTTTGTTGGTTTGTTGGTTTGTTGGTTTGTTCGTTTATTGGTTTGTAGGCTTGTTGGCTTGTTAGCTTGTTGGTTTGTTGGATTGTTGGTTTGTTGGTTTGTTGGTTTAATGGTTTGTTGGTTTGTTGGTTTGTTGGTTTATTTGTTTGTAGGTTTGTTGGCTTGTTGGTTTGTTGGCTTGTTGGTTTGCTGGTTTGCTGGTTTGTTGGTTTGTTTGTTTGTTCGTTTGTTGGCTTGTTGGTTTGTTGGTTTGTTGGTTTGTTGGTTTGTTGGTTTGTTGGTTTGTTGGTTTGTTGGTTTGTTGGTTTGTTGGTTTGTTGGTTTGTTGGTTTGTTGGTGTGTTGGTTTGTTGGTTTTTTGGTTTGTTGGCTTGTTGGTTTGTTCGTTTGTTGGTTTTTTGGTTTATTTGTTTGTTGGTTTGTTGGTTTCATGGTTTGTTCAATTGTTCGTTTGTTGGCTTGTTGGTTTGTTGGCTTGTTGGCTTGTTGGTTTGTTGGCTTGTTGGCTTGTTGGTTTGTTGTTTTGTTGTGTTGTTAGTTTGTTGGTTTGATGTTTTGTTGGTTTGTTTGTTTGTTGGTTTGTTGGTTTGTTGGTTTGTTGGTTTGTTGGTTTGTTGGTTTGTTGGTTTGTTGGTTTGTTGGTTTGTTGGTTTGTTGGTTTGTTGGTTTGTTGGTTTGTTGGTTTGTTGGTTTGTTGGTTTGTTCGTTTGTTGGTTTGTTGGCTTGTTGGCTTGTTAGTTTGTTGGTTTGTTGGATTGTTGGTTTGTTGGTTTGTTGGTTTGTTGGTTTGTTGGTTTGTTGGTTTGTTGGTTTATTTGTTTGTAGGTTTGTTGGCTTGTTGGTTTGTTGGCTTGTTGGTTTGTCGATTTGTTGGTTTGTATGTTTGTTGGTTTGTCCGTTTGTTGGCTTGTTGGTTTGTTGGTTTGTTGGTTTGTTACCTTGTTGGTTTGTTGGTTTGTTGGTTTGTTGGTTTGTTGGTTTCTTGGTTTTTTGGTTTGTTTGTTTTTTGGTTTGTTGGCTTGTTGTTTTGTTGGTTTGTTTGTTAGTTGGTTTGTTCGTTTGTTGGTTTGTTGGTTTGTTGGCTTGTTGGTTGGTTGGTTTGTTGGTTTGTTGGTTTGTTGGTTTGTTGGCTTGTTGGTTTGTTGGTTTGTTGGTTAGTTGGTTTGTTGGGTTGTTGGCTTGTTGGTTTGTTGGTTTGTTGGTTTGTTGCCTTGTTGGTTCGTTGGTTTGCTGGTTTGCTGGTTTGTTGGTTTGTTTGTTTGTTCGTTTGTTGGCTTGTTGGTTTGTTGGCTTGTTGGCTTGTTGGTTTGTTGGTTTGTTGGTTTGTTGGTTTGTTGGTTTGTTGGTTTGTTGGTTTGTTGGTTTGTTGGTTTGTTGGTTTGTTGGTTTGTTGGTTTGTTGGTTTGTTGGTTTGTTGGTTTGTTGGTTTGTTGGTTTGTTGGTTTGTTGGTTTGTTGGTTTGTTGATTTGTTTGTTTGTTGGTTTGTTTGTTTATTTGTTTGTTGGTTTGTTGGTTTGTTGGTTTGTTGGTTTGTTGGTTTGTTGGTTTGTTTGTTTGTTGGTTTGTTCGTTTGTTGGTTTTTTGGTGTGTTTTCTTTTGGCTTGTTGGTTTGTTGGTTAGTTGGCTTGTTGGTTTGTTGGTTTGTTGGTTTGTTGGTTTGTTGGTTTGTTGGTTTGTTGGTTGGTTCGTTTGTTGGTTTGTTGGCTTGTTGGTTTGTTGGTTTGTTGGTTTGTTGGTTTGTTGGTTTGTTGGTTTGTTGGTTTGTTGGTTTGTTGGTTTGTTGGTTTGTTGGTTTGTTGGTTTGTTGGTTTGTTGGTTTGTTGGTTTGTTTGTTTGTTTGTTTGTTGGTTTGTTGGTTTGTTGGTTTGTTCGTTTGTTGGTTTGTTGTGTTGTTGGTTTGTTGGTTTGATGTTTTGTTGGTTTGTTTGTTTGTTGGTTTGTTGGTTTGTTGGTTTGTTGGTTTGTTGGTTTGTTGGTTTGTTGGTTTGTTGGTTTGTTGGTTTGTTGGTTTGTTGGTTTGTTGGTTTGTTGGTTTGTTGGTTTGTTGGTTTGTTGGTTTGTTGGTTTGTTGGTTTGTTGGTTTGTTGGTTTGTTGGTTTGTTTGTTTGTTGGTTTGTTGGTTTGTTGGTTTGTTGGTTTGTTCGTTTGTTGGTTTGTTGGCTTGTTGGCTTGTTAGCTTGTTGGTTTGTTGGATTGTTGGTTTGTTGGTTTGTTGGTTTGTTGGTTTGTTGGTTTGTTGGTTTGTTGGTTTATTTGTTTGTAGGTTTGTTGGCTTGTTGGTTTGTTGGCTTGTTGGTTTGTCGGTTTGTTGGTTTGTATGTTTGTTGGTTTGTCTGTTTGTTGGCTTGTTGGTTTGTTGGTTTGTTGGTTTGTTGGTTTGTTGGTTTGTTGGTTTGTTGGTTTGTTGGTTTGTTGGTTTCTTGGTTTTTTGGTGCGTTTGTTTTTTGGTTTGTTGGCTTGTTGTTTTGTTGGTTTGTTGGTTAGTTGGTTTGTTCGTTTGTTGGTTTGTTGGTTTGTTGGCTTGTTGGTTGGTTGGTTTGTTGGTTTGTTGGCTTGTTGGTTTGTTGGTTTGTTGGTTCGTTGGTTTGCTGGTTTGCTGGTTTGTTGGTTTGTTTGTTTGTTCGTTTGTTGGCTTGTTGGTTTGTTGGCTTGTTGGCTTGTTGGTTTGTTGGTTTGTTGGTTTGTTGGTTTGTTGGTTTGTTGGTTTGTTGGTTTGTTGGTTTGTTGGTTTGTTGGTTTTTTGGTGTGTTTTCTTTTGGCTTGTTGGTTTGTTGGTTAGTTGGCTTGTTGGTTTGTTGGTTTGTTGGTTTGTTGGTTTGTTGGTTTGTTGGTTTGTTGGTTTGTTGGTTTGTTGGTTTGTTGGTTTTTTGGTGTGTTTTCTTTTGGCTTGTTGGTTTGTTGGTTAGTTGGCTTGTTGGTTTGTTGGTTTGTTGGTTTGTTGGTTTGTTGGTTTGTTGGTTTGTTGGTTTGTTTGTTTGTTGGTTTGTTGGTTTGTTGGTTTGTTGGTTTGTTCGTTTGTTGGTTTGTTGTGTTGTTGGTTTGTTGGTTTGATGTTTTGTTGGTTTGTTTGTTTGTTGGTTTGTTGGTTTGTTGGTTTGTTGGTTTGTTGGTTTGTTGGTTTGTTGGTTTGTTGGTTTGTTGGTTTGTTGGTTTGTTGGTTTGTTGGTTTGTTGGTTTGTTGGTTTGTTGGTTTGTTGGTTTGTTGGTTTGTTGGTTTGTTGGTTTGTTGGTTTGTTGGTTTGTTGGTTTGTTTGTTTGTTGGTTTGTTGGTTTGTTGGTTTGTTGGTTTGTTCGTTTGTTAGTTTGTTGGCTTGTTGGCTTGTTAGCTTGTTGGTTTGTTGGATTGTTGGTTTGTTGGTTTGTTGGTTTGTTGGTTTGTTGGTTTGTTGGTTTGTTGGTTTATTTGTTTGTAGGTTTGTTGGCTTGTTGGTTTGTTGGCTTGTTCGTTTGTCGGTTTGTTGGTTTGTATGTTTGTTGGTTTGTCTGTTTGTTGGCTTGTTGGTTTGTTGGTTTGTTGGTTTGTTGGTTTGTTGGTTTGTTGGTTTGTTGGTTTGTTGGTTTGTTGGTTTCTTGGTTTTTTGGTGCGTTTGTTTTTTGGTTTGTTGGCTTGTTGTTTTGTTGGTTTGTTGGTTAGTTGGTTTGTTCGTTTGTTGGTTTGTTGGTTTGTTGGCTTGTTGGTTGGTTGGTTTGTTGAATTGTAGGTTTGTTGGCTTGTTGGTTTGTTGGTTTGTTGGTTCGTTGGTTTGCTGGTTTGCTGGTTTGTTGGTTTGTTTGTTTGTTCGTTTGTTGGCTTGTTGGTTTGTTGGCTTGTTGGTTTGTTGGTTTGTTGGTTTGTTGGTTTGTTGGTTTGTTGGTTTGTTGGTTTGTTGGTTTGTTGGTTTGTTGGTTTGTTGGTTTGTTGATTTGTTCGTTTGTTGGTTTGTTTGTTTATTTGTTTGTTGGTTTGTTGGTTTGTTGGTTTGTTGGTTTGTTGGTTTGTTTGTTTGTTGGTTTGTTCGTTTGTTGGTTTTTTGGTGTGTTGGCTTTTGGCTTGTTGGTTTGTTGGTTAGTTGGCTTGTTGGTTTGTTGGTTTGTTGGTTTGTTGGTTTGTTGGTTTGTTGGTTTGTTGGTTTGTTGGTTGGTTCGTTCGTTGGTTTGTTGGCTTGTTGGTTTGTTGGTTTGTTGGTTTGTTGGTTTGTTGGTTTGTTGGTTTGTTGGTTTGTTGGTTTGTTGGTTTGTTGGTTTGTTGGGTTGTTGGCTTGCTGGTTTGTTGGTTTGTTGGTTTGTTGGTTTGTTGGTTTGTTGGTTTGTTGGTTTGTTGGTTTGTTGGTTTGTTGGTTTGTTGGTTTGTTGGTTTGTTGGTTTGTTGGTTTGTTGGTTTGTTGGTTTGTTGGTTTGTTGGTTTGTTGGTTTGTTGGTTTGTTGGTTTGTTGGTTTGTTGGTTTGTTGGCTTGTTCGTTCGTTGGTTTGTTGGTTTGTTGGCTTGTTGGTCGGTTTGTTTGTTAGTTTGTTGGTTTGTTGGTTTGTTGGTTTGTTGGTTTGTTGGTTTGTTGGTTTGTTGGTTTGTTGGTTTTTTGGTTTGTTGGCTTGTTGATTTGTTTGTTTTGTTGGTTTGTTGGTTTGTTGGTTTGTTGGTTTGTTGGTTTGCTGGTTTTTGGTTTGTTCGTTTGTTGGATTTTTGGTTTGTTGGTTTGTTGGTTTGTTGGTGTGTTGGTTTGTTGGCTTATTCGTTTGTTCGTTTGTTGACTTGTTGGTTTGTTGGCTTGTTGGCTTGTTGGTATGTTTTTTTTGTTGGTTTGTTGGTTTGTTGGTTTTTTGGTTTGTTGGTTTTTTGGTATGTTGGCTTGTTGGTTTGTTGGTTTGTTGGTTTGTTGGTTAGTTGGTTTGTTGGTTTGTTGGTTTGTTGGTTTGTTGGTTTGTTGATTTGTTGGTTTGTTGGTTTGTTGGTTTGTTGGTTTGTTGGTTTGTTGGTTTGTTGGTTTGTTGGTTTGTTGGTTTGTTGGTTTGTTGGTTTGTTGGTTTGTTGGTTTGTTGGTTTGTTGGTTTGTTGGTTTGTTGGTTTGTTGGTTTGTTGGTTTGTTGGTTTGTTGGCTTGTTCGTTCGTTGGTTTGCTGGTTTGTTGGTTTGTTCGTTTGTTCGTTTGTTGGCTTGTTGGTTTGTTGGCTCGTTGGCTTGTTGGTTTGTTGGTTTGTTGGTTTGTTGGTTTGTTGGTTTGTTGGTTTGTTGGTTTGTTGGTTTGTCGGTTTGTTCGTTTGTTGGTTTGTTTGTTTATTTGTTTGTTGATTTGTTGGTTTGTTGGTTTGTTCGTTTGTTCGTTTGTTCGTTTCTTGGCTTGTTGGTTTGTTGGCTTGTTGGCTTGTTGGTTTGTTGGTTTGTTGGTTTGTTGGTTTGTTAGTTTGTTGGTTTGTTGGTTTGTTGGTTTGTTGGTTTGTTGGTTTGTTGGTTTGTTGGTTTGTTGGTTTGTTGGTTTGTTGGTTTGTTGGTTTGTTGGTTTGTTGGTTTGTTGGTTTGTTGGTTTGTTGGTTTGTTAGTTTGTTGGTTTGTTGGTTTGTTGGTTTGTTGGTTTGTTGTCTTGTTGGCTTGTTGGTTTGTTGGCTTGTTGGCTTGTTGGTTTGTTGGTTTGTTGGTTTGTTGGTTTGTTAGTTTGTTGGTTTGTTGGTTTGTTGGTTTGTTGGTTTGTTGGTTTGTTGGTTTGTTGGTTTATTGGTTTGTTGGTTTGTTGGTTTGTTGGTTTGTTGGTTTTTTGGTTTGTTGGCTTGTTGGTTTGTTCGTTTGTTGGTTTTTTGGTTTATTTGTTTGTTGGTTTGTTGGTTTCATGGTTTGTTCAATTGTTCGTTTGTTGGCTTGTTGGTTTGTTGGCTTGTTGGCTTGTTGGTTTGTTGGTTTGTTGGTTTGTTGGTTTGTTAGTTTGTTGGTTTGTTGGTTTGTTGGTTTGTTGGTTTGTTGGTTTGTTGGTTTGTTGGTTTGTTGGTTTGTTGGTTTGTTGGTTTTTTGGTTTGTTGGCTTGTTGGTTTGTTCGTTTGTTGGTTTTTTGGTTTATTTGTTTGTTGGTTTGTTGGTTTCATGGTTTGTTCAATTGTTCGTTTGTTGGCTTGTTGGTTTGTTGGCTTGTTGGATTGTTGGTTTGTTGGTTTGTTGTATTGTTGGTTTGTTGGTTTGATGTTTTGTTGGTTTGTTTGTTTGTTGGTTTGTTGGTTTGTTGGTTTGTTGGTTTGTTGGTTTGTTGGTTTGTTGGTTTGTTGGTTTGTTGGTTTGTTGGTTTGTTGGTTTGTTGGTTTGTTGGTGTGTTGGTTTGTTGGTTTGTTGGTTTGCTGGTTTGTTGGTTTGTTTGTTTGTTGGTTTGTTGGTTTGTTGGTTTGTTGGTTTGTTCGTTTATTGGTTTGTAGGCTTGTTGGCTTGTTAGCTTGTTGGTTTGTTGGATTGTTGGTTTGTTGGTTTGTTGGTTTGTTGGTTTGTTGGTTTGTTGGTTTGTTGGTTTATTTGTTTGTAGGTTTGTTGGCTTGTTGGTTTGTTGGCTTGTTGGTTTGTCGGTTTGTTGGTTTGTTTGTTTGTTGGTTTGTCCGTTTGTTGGTTTGTTGGTTTGTTGGTTTGTTTGTTTTTTGGTTTGTTGGTTTGTTGGTTTGTTGGTTTGTTGGTTTCTTGGTTTTTTGGTTTGTTTGTTTTTTGGTTTGTTGGCTTGTTGTTTTGTTGGTTTGTTGGTTAGTTGGTTTGTTCGTTTGTTGGTTTGTTGGTTTGTTGGCTTGTTGGTTAGTTGGTTTGTTGGTTTGTTGGTTTGTTGGCTTGTTGGTTTGTTGGTTTGTTGGTTAGTTGGTTTGTTGGGTTGTTGGCTTGTTGGTTTGTTGGTTTGTTGGTTTGTTGGTTTGTTGCCTTGTTGGTTCGTTGGTTTGCTGGTTTGCTGGTTTGTTGGTTTGTTCGTTTGTTCGTTTGTTGGCTTGTTGGTTTGTTGGCTTGTTGGCTTGTTGGTTTGTTGGTTTGTTGGTTTGTTGGTTTGTTGGTTTGTTGGTTGGTTGGTTTGTTGGTTTGTTGATTTGTTCGTTTGTTGGTTTGTTGGTTTGTTTGTTTATTTGTTTGTTGGTTTGTTGGTTTGTTGGTTTGTTGGTTTGTTGGTTTGTTGGTTTGTTGGCTTGTTGGTTTGTTGGTTTGTTTGTTTGTTGGTTTGTTCGTTTGTTGGTTTTTTGGTGTGTTGGCTTTTGGCTTGTTGGTTTGTTGGTTAGTTGGCTTGTTGGTTTGTTGGTTTGTTGGTTTGTTGGTTTGTTGGTTAGTTGGCTTGTTGGTTTGTTGGTTTGTTGGTTTGTTGGTTTGTTGGTTGGTTCGTTTGTTGGTTTGTTGGCTTGTTGGTTTGTTGGTTTGTTGGTTTGTTGGTTTGTTGGTTTGTTGGTTTGTTGGTTTGTTGGTTTGTTGGTTTGTTGGTTTGTTGGTTTGTTGGCTTGTTGGTTTGTTGGTTCGTTGGCTTGTTGGTATGTTGGTTTATTGTTTTGTTGGTTTGTTGGTTTGTTGGTTTGTTGGTTCGTTGGTTTGTTGGCTTGTTGGTTTGTTGGTTTGTTGGTTTGTTGGTTTGTTGTTTTATTTGTTTGTTGGTTTGTTGATTTGTTTGTTTATTTGTTTGTTCGTTTGTTGGCTTGTTGGTTTGTTGGTTTGTTGGCTTGTTGGTCGGTTTGTTTGTTGGTTTGTTGGTTTGTTGGTTTGTTGGTTTGTTGGTTTGTTGGTTTGTTGGTTTGTTGGTTTGTTGGTTTTTTGGTTTGTTGGCTTGTTGGTTTGTTTGTTTTGTTGGTTTACTGGTTTGTTGGTTTGTTGGTTTGCTGGTTTGTTGGTTTGTTCGTTTGTTGGTTTGTTGGTTTGTTCGTTTGTTGGTTTGTTGACTTGTTGGTTTGTTGGCTTGTTGGCTTGTTGGTATGTTTTTTTTGTTGGTTTGTTGGTTTGTTGGTTTGTTGGTTTTTTGGTTTGTTGGTTTTTTGGTATGTTGGCTTGTTGGTTTGTTGGTTTGTTGGTTTGTTGGTTTGTTGGTTAGTTGGTTTGTTGGTTTGTTGGTTTGTTGGTTTGTTGGTTTGTTGGTTTGTTGGTTCGTTGGTTTGTTGGTTTGTTGGTTTGTTGGTTTGTTGGTTTGTTGGTTTGTTGGTTTGTTGGTTTGTTGGTTTGTTGGTTTTTTGGTTTGTTGGTTTGTTGGTTTGTTGGTTTGTTGGTTTGTTGGTTTGTTGGCTTGTTGGCTCGTTGGTTTGCTGGTTGGTTGGTTTGTTCGTTTGTTCGTTTGTTGGCTTATTGGTTTGTTGGCTTGTTGGCTTGTTGGTTTGTTGGTTTGTTGGTTTGTTGGTTTGTTGGTTTGTTGGTTTGTTGGTTTGTTGGTTTGTTGGTTTGTTGGTTTGTTGGTTTGTTGGTTTGTTGGTTTGTCGGTTTGTTCGTTTGTTCGTTTGTTGGTTTGTTTGTTTATTTGTTTGTTGATTTGTTGGTTTGTTGGTTTGTTCGTTTGTTCGTTTCTTGGCTTGTTGGTTTGTTGGCTTGTTGGCTTGTTGGTATGTTTTTTTTGTTGGTTTGTTGGTTTGTTGGTTTGTTGGTTTTTTGGTTTGTTGGTTTTTTGGTATGTTGGCTTGTTGGTTTGTTGGTTTGTTGGTTTGTTGGTTTGTTGGTTAGTTGGTTTGTTGGTTTGTTGGTTTGTTGGTTTGTTGGTTTGTTGGTTTGTTGGTTCGTTTGCTGGTTTGTTGGCTTGTTGGTTTGTTGGTTTGTTGGTTTGTTGGTTTGTTGGTTTGTTGGTTTGTTGGTTTGTTGGTTTGTTGGTTTATTGTTTTGTTGGTTTGTTGGTTTGTTGGTTTGTTGGTTTGTTGGTTCGTTGGTTTGTTGGCTTGTTGGTTTGTTGGTTTGTTGGTTTGTTGGTTTGTTGTTTTATTTGTTTGTTGGTTTGTTGGTTTGTTGGTTTGTTGATTTGTTTGTTTGTTTGTTTGTTCGTTTGTTGGCTTGTTGGTTTGTTGGTTTGTTGGCTTGTTGGTCGGTTTGTTTGTTGGTTTGTTGGTTTGTTTGTTTGTTGGTTTGTTGGTTTGTTGGTTTGTTGGTTTGTTGGTTTGTTGGTTTGTTGGTTTTTTGGTTTGTTGGCTTGTTGGTTTGTTTGTTTTGTTGGTTTGTTGGTTTGTTGGTTTGTTGGTTTGCTGGTTTGTTGGTTTGTTCGTTTGTTGGTTTGTTGGTTTGTTCATTTGTTGGTTTGTTGACTTGTTGGTTTGTTGGCTTGTTGGCTTGTTGGTATGTTTTTTTTGTTGGTTTGTTGGTTTGTTGGTTTGTTGGTTTTTTGGTTTGTTGGTTTTTTGGTATGTTGGCTTGTTGGTTTGTTGGTTTGTTGGTTTGTTGGTTTGTTGGTTAGTTGGTTTGTTGGTTTGTTGGTTTGTTGGTTTGTTGGTTTGTTGGTTTGTTGGTTCGTAGGTTTGTTGGTTTGTTGGTTTGTTAGTTTGTTGGTTTGTTGGTTTGTTGGTTTGTTGGTTTGTTGGTTTGTTAGTTTGTTGGTTTGTTGGTTTGTTGGTTTGTTGGTTTGTTGGTTTGTTGGCTTGTTGGTTCGTTGGTTTGCTGGTTTGTTGGTTTCTTCGTTTGTTCGTTTGTTGGCTTGTTGGTTTGTTGGCTTGTTGGCTTGTTGGTTTGTTGGTTTGTTGGTTTGTTGGTTTGTTGGTTTGTTGGTTTGTTGGTTTGTTGGTTAGTTGGTTTGTTGGTTTGTTGGTTTGTTGGTTTGTTGGTTTGTTGGTTTGTTGGTTCGTAGGTTTGTTGGTTTGTTGGTTTGTTAGTTTGTTGGTTTGTTGGTTTGTTGGTTTGTTGGTTTGTTGGTTTGTTAGTTTGTTGGTTTGTTGGTTTGTTGGTTTGTTGGTTTGTTGGTTTGTTGGCTTGTTGGTTCGTTGGTTTGCTGGTTTGTTGGTTTGTTCGTTTGTTCGTTTGTTGGCTTGTTGGTTTGTTGGTTTGTTGGTTTGTTGGTTTGTTGGTTTGTTGGTTTGTTGGTTTGTTGGTTTGTTGGTTTGTTGGTTTGTTGGTTTGTTGGTTTTTTTGGTTTGTTGGCTTGTTGGTTTGTTCGTTTGTTGGTTTGTTGGTTTATTTGTTTGTTGGTTTCATGGTTTGTTCAATTGTTCGTTTGTTGGCTTGTTGGTTTATTGGCTTGTTGGCGTGTTGGTTTGTTGGTTTGTTGTATTGTTGGTTTGTTGGTTTGATGTTTTGTTGGTTTGTTTGTTTGTTGGTTTGTTGGTTCGATGGTTTGTTGGTTTGTTGGTTTGTTGGTTTGTTGGTTTGTTGGTTTGTTGGTTTGTTGGTTTGTTGGTTTGTTGGTTTGTTGGTTTTTTGGTTTGTTGGTTTGTTGGTTTGTTGGTTTGTTTGGTTGTTGGTTTGTTCGTTTGTTGGTATTTTGGTGTGTTGGCTTTGGCTTGTTGATTTGTAGGTTTGTTGGCTTGTTGGTTTGTTGGTTTATTGGTTTGTTGGTTTGTTGGTTTGTTGGTTTGTTGGTTTGTTGGTTTGTTATATTGTTGGTTTGTTGGCTTGTTAGCTTGTTGGTTTGTTGGCTTGTTGGTTTGTTGGTTTGTTAGTTTGTTGGTTTGTTGGTTTATTTATTTGTTGGTTTGTTGGCTTGTTGGTTTGTTGGCTTGTTGGTTTGTTGGTTTGTTGGTTTGTTGGTTTGTTGGTTTGTTGGTTTGATGGTTTGTTGGTTTGTTATATTGTTGGTTTGTTGGCTTGTTAGCTTGTTGGTTTGTTGGTTTGTTGGCTTGTTGGTTTGTTGGTTTGTTAGTTTGTTGGTTTGTTGGTTGATTTATTTGTTGGTTTGTTGGCTTGTTGGTTTGTTGGTTTGTTGGTTTTTTGGTGTGTTTGTTTTTTGGTTTGTTGGCCTGTTGTTTTGTTGGTTTGTTGGATTGTTGGTTTATTGGTTTGTTCGTGTGTTGGTTTGTTGGTTTGTTGGCTTGTTGGTTTGTTGGTTTGTTGGTTTGTTGGTTTGTTGGCTTGTTAGTTTGTTGGTTTGTTGGTTTGTTGGTGTGTTGGTTTGTTGGTTTGTTGGTTTGTTGGTTTGTTGGTTTGTTGGTTTGTTGGTTTGTTGGTTTGTTGGTTTGTTGGTTTGTTGGTTTGTTGGTTTGTTGGTTTGTTGATTTGTTGGTTTATTGGTTTGTTGGTTTGCTGGTTTGTTGGTTTGTTGGTTTTTTGGTTTGTTGGTTTGTTGGCTTGTTGGTTCGTTGGTTTGCTGGTTTGTTGGTTTGTTCGTTTGTTCGTTTGTTGGCTTGTTGGTATGTTGGCTTGTTGGCTTGTTGGTTTGTTGGTTTGTTGGTTTGTTGGTTTGTTGGTTTGTTGGGTTGTTGGTTTGTTGGTTTGTAGGTTTGTTGATTTGTTGGTTTGTTGGTTTATTGGTTTGTTGCTTTGTTCGTTTGTTGGTTTGTTTGCTTGTTGGTTTGCTGGTTTGTTGGTTTGTTCGTCTGTTGGTTTGTTCGTTTATTGGCTTGTTGGTTTGTTCGTTTGTTGGTTTGTTGGTTTGTTGGTTTGTTGGTTTGTTGGTTTGTTGGTTTGTTGGTTTGTTGGTTTGTTGGTTTGTTGGTTTGTTGGTTTGTTGGTTTGTTGGTTTGTTGGTTTATTGGTTTATTGGTTTGTTGGTTTGTTGGTTTGTTGGTTTGTTGGTTTGTTGGTTTGTTGGTTTGTTGGTTTGTTGGTTTGTTGGTTTGTTGGTTTGTTGGCTTGTTGGTTTGTTGGCTTGTTGGTTTGTTGGTTTGTTGGTTTGTTCGTTTTTTGGTTTGCTGGTTTGTTGGTTTGTTGGTTTGTTGGCTTGTTGGTTTGTTGGTTTGTTGGTTTGTTCGTTTGTTGGTTTGCCGGTTTATTGGTTTCTTGGTTTGTTGGTTTGTTGGTTTGTTGGTTTGTTGGTTTGTTGGTTTGTTGGTTTATTGGTTTGTTGGTTTGTTGGTTTGTTGGTTTGTTGGTTTGTTGGTTTGTTGGTTTGTTGGTTTGTTGGCTTGTTGGTTTGTTGGCTTGTTGGTTTGTTGGTTTGTTGGTTTGTTGGTTTGTTGGTTTGTTGGTTTGTTGGTTTGTTGGTTTGTTGGTTTGTTGGTTTGTTGGTTTGTTGGTTTGTTGGTTTGTTGGTTTGGTGGTTTGTTGGTTTGTTGGTTTGTTGGTTTGTTGGTTTGTTCGTTTGTTGGTTTGTTTGTTTATTTGTTTGTTCGTTTGTTGGTTTGTCGGTTTGTTGGTTTGTTTGTTTGTTGGTTTGTCCGTTTGTTGGCTTGTTGGTTTGTTGGTTTGTTGGTTTGTTGGTTTGTTGGTTTGGTGGATTGTTGGTTTGTTGGTTTTTTGGTTTGTTTGTTTTTTGGTTTGTTGGCTTGTTGTTTTGTTGGTTTGTTGGTTAGTTGGTTTGTTCATTTGTTGGTTTGTTGGCTTGTTGGTTTGTTGGTTTGTTGGTTAGTTGGTTTGTTGGTTTGTTGGTTTGTTGGCTTGTTGGTTTGTTGGCTTGTTGGTTTGTTGGTTTGTTGGTTTGTTCGTTTTTTGGTTTGCTGGTTTGTTGGTTTGTTGGTTTGTTGGCTTGTTGGTTTGTTGGTTTGTTGGTTTGTTCGTTTGTTGGTTTGCTGGTTTATTGGTTTCTTGGTTTGTTGGTTTGTTGGTTTGTTGGTTTGTTGGTTTGTTGGTTTGTTGGTTTATTGGTTTGTTGGTTTGTTGGTTTGTTGGTTTGTTGGTTTGTTGGTTTGTTGGTTTGTTGGTTTGTTGGCTTGTTGGTTTGTTGGCTTGTTGGTTTGTTGGTTTGTTGGTTTGTTGGTTTGTTGGTTTGTTGGTTTGTTGGTTTGTTGGTTTGTTGGTTTGTTGGTTTGTTGGTTTGTTGGTTTGGTGGTTTGTTGGTTTGTTGGTTTGTTGGTTTGTTGGTTTGTTCGTTTGTTGGTTTGTTTGTTTATTTGTTTGTTCGTTTGTTGGTTTGTCGGTTTGTTGGTTTGTTTGTTTGTTGGTTTGTCCGTTTGTTGGCTTGTTGGTTTGTTGGTTTGTTGGTTTGTTGGTTTGTTGGTTTGGTGGATTGTTGGTTTGTTGGTTTTTTGGTTTGTTTGTTTTTTGGTTTGTTGGCTTGTTGTTTTGTTGGTTTGTTGGTTAGTTGGTTTGTTCATTTGTTGGTTTGTTGGCTTGTTGGTTTGTTGGTTTGTTGGTTAGTTGGTTTGTTGGTTTGTTGGCTTGTTGGTTTGTTGGTTTGTTGGCTTGTTGGCTTGTTGGTTCGTTGGTTTGCTGGTTTGTTGGTTTGTTCGTTTGTTCGTTTGTTGGCTTGTTGGTTTGTTGGATTGTTGGCCTGTTGGTTTATTGGCTTGTTGGTTTGTTGGTTTGTTGGTTTGTTGGTTTGTTGGTTTGTTGGTTAGTTGGTTTGTTGGTTTGTTGGTTTGTTGGTTTGTTGGTTTGTTGGTTTGTTGGTTCGTAGGTATGTTGGTTTGTTGGTTTGTTAGTTTGTTGGTTTGTTGGTTTGTTGGTTTGTTGGTTTGTTGGTTTGTTAGTTTGTTGGTTTGTTGGTTTGTTGGTTTGTTGGTTTGTTGGTTTGTTGGCTTGTTGGTTCGTTGGTTTGCTGGTTTGTTGGTTTGTTCGTTTGTTCGTTTGTTGGCTTGTTGGTTTGTTGGTTTGTTGGTTTGTTGGTTTGTTGGTTTGTTGGTTTGTTGGTTTGTTGGTTTGTTGGTTTGTTGGTTTGTTGGTTTGTTGGTTTTTTTGGTTTGTTGGCTTGTTGGTTTGTTCGTTTGTTGGTTTGTTGGTTTATTTGTTTGTTGGTTTCATGGTTTGTTCAATTGTTCGTTTGTTGGCTTGTTGGTTTATTGGCTTGTTGGCGTGTTGGTTTGTTGGTTTGTTGTATTGTTGGTTTGTTGGTTTGATGTTTTGTTGGTTTGTTTGTTTGTTGGTTTGTTGGTTCGATGGTTTGTTGGTTTGTTGGTTTGTTGGTTTGTTGGTTTGTTGGTTTGTTGGTTTGTTGGTTTGTTGGTTTGTTGGTTTTTTGGTTTGTTGGTTTGTTGGTTTGTTGGTTTGTTTGGTTGTTGGTTTGTTCGTTTGTTGGTATTTTGGTGTGTTGGCTTTGGCTTGTTGATTTGTAGGTTTGTTGGCTTGTTGGTTTGTTGGTTTATTGGTTTGTTGGTTTGTTGGTTTGTTGGTTTGTTGGTTTGTTGGTTTGTTATATTGTTGGTTTGTTGGCTTGTTAGCTTGTTGGTTTGTTGGCTTGTTGGTTTGTTGGTTTGTTAGTTTGTTGGTTTGTTGGTTTATTTATTTGTTGGTTTGTTGGCTTGTTGGTTTGTTGGCTTGTTGGTTTGTTGGTTTGTTGGTTTGTTGGTTTGTTGGTTTGTTGGTTTGTTGGTTTGTTGGTTTGTTATATTGTTGGTTTGTTGGCTTGTTAGCTTGTTGGTTTGTTGGTTTGTTGGCTTGTTGGTTTGTTGGTTTGTTAGTTTGTTGGTTTGTTGGTTGATTTATTTGTTGGTTTGTTGGCTTGTTGGTTTGTTGGTTTGTTGGTTTTTTGGTGTGTTTGTTTTTTGGTTTGTTGGCCTGTTGTTTTGTTGGTTTGTTGGATTGTTGGTTTATTGGTTTGTTCGTGTGTTGGTTTGTTGGTTTGTTGGCTTGTTGGTTTGTTGGTTTGTTGGTTTGTTGGTTTGTTGGCTTGTTAGTTTGTTGGTTTGTTGGTTTGTTGGTGTGTTGGTTTGTTGGTTTGTTGGTTTGTTGGTTTGTTGGTTTGTTGGTTTGTTGGTTTGTTGGTTTGTTGGTTTGTTGGTTTGTTGGTTTGTTGGTTTGTTGGTTTGTTGATTTGTTGGTTTATTGGTTTGTTGGTTTGCTGGTTTGTTGGTTTGTTGGTTTTTTGGTTTGTTGGTTTGTTGGCTTGTTGGTTCGTTGGTTTGCTGGTTTGTTGGTTTGTTCGTTTGTTCGTTTGTTGGCTTGTTGGTATGTTGGCTTGTTGGCTTGTTGGTTTGTTGGTTTGTTGGTTTGTTGGTTTGTTGGTTTGTTGGGTTGTTGGTTTGTTGGTTTGTAGGTTTGTTGATTTGTTGGTTTGTTGGTTTATTGGTTTGTTGCTTTGTTCGTTTGTTGGTTTGTTTGCTTGTTGGTTTGCTGGTTTGTTGGTTTGTTCGTCTGTTGGTTTGTTCGTTTATTGGCTTGTTGGTTTGTTCGTTTGTTGGTTTGTTGGTTTGTTGGTTTGTTGGTTTGTTGGTTTGTTGGTTTGTTGGTTTGTTGGTTTGTTGGTTTGTTGGTTTGTTGGTTTGTTGGTTTGTTGGTTTGTTGGTTTGTTGGTTTGTTGGTTTATTGGTTTATTGGTTTGTTGGTTTGTTGGTTTGTTGGTTTGTTGGTTTGTTGGTTTGTTGGTTTGTTGGTTTGTTGGTTTGTTGGTTTGTTGGCTTGTTGGTTTGTTGGCTTGTTGGTTTGTTGGTTTGTTGGTTTGTTCGTTTTTTGGTTTGCTGGTTTGTTGGTTTGTTGGTTTGTTGGCTTGTTGGTTTGTTGGTTTGTTGGTTTGTTCGTTTGTTGGTTTGCTGGTTTATTGGTTTCTTGGTTTGTTGGTTTGTTGGTTTGTTGGTTTGTTGGTTTGTTGGTTTGTTGGTTTATTGGTTTGTTGGTTTGTTGGTTTGTTGGTTTGTTGGTTTGTTGGTTTGTTGGTTTGTTGGTTTGTTGGTTTGTTGGCTTGTTGGTTTGTTGGCTTGTTGGTTTGTTGGTTTGTTGGTTTGTTGGTTTGTTGGTTTGTTGGTTTGTTGGTTTGTTGGTTTGTTGGTTTGTTGGTTTGTTGGTTTGTTGGTTTGGTGGTTTGTTGGTTTGTTGGTTTGTTGGTTTGTTGGTTTGTTCGTTTGTTGGTTTGTTTGTTTATTTGTTTGTTCGTTTGTTGGTTTGTCGGTTTGTTGGTTTGTTTGTTTGTTGGTTTGTCCGTTTGTTGGCTTGTTGGTTTGTTGGTTTGTTGGTTTGTTGGTTTGTTGGTTTGGTGGATTGTTGGTTTGTTGGTTTTTTGGTTTGTTTGTTTTTTGGTTTGTTGGCTTGTTGTTTTGTTGGTTTGTTGGTTAGTTGGTTTGTTCATTTGTTGGTTTGTTGGCTTGTTGGTTTGTTGGTTTGTTGGTTAGTTGGTTTGTTGGTTTGTTGGCTTGTTGGTTTGTTGGTTTGTTGGCTTGTTGGCTTGTTGGTTCGTTGGTTTGCTGGTTTGTTGGTTTGTTCGTTTGTTCGTTTGTTGGCTTGTTGGTTTGTTGGATTGTTGGCCTGTTGGTTTATTGGCTTGTTGGTTTGTTGGTTTGTTGGTTTGTTGGCTTGTTGGTTCGTTGGTTTGCTGGTTTGTTGGTTTGTTCGTTTGTTCGTTTGTTGGCTTGTTGGCCTGTTGGTTTGTTGGTTTGTTCGTTTGTTGGCTTGTTGGTTTGTTGGCTTGTTGGCCTGTTGGTTTATTGGCTTGTTGGTTTGTTGGTTAGTTGGTTTGTTGGCTTGTTGGTTCGTTGGTTTGCTGGTTTGTTGCTTTGTTCGTTTGTTCGTTTGTTGGCTTGTTGGCCTGTTGGTTTGTTGGTTTGTTGGTTTGTTGGTTTGTTGGTTTGTTGGTTTGTTGGTTTGTTGGTTTGGTGGTTTGTTGGTTTGTTGGTTTGTTTGTTTGTTGGTTTGTTCGTTTGTTGGTTTTTTGGTGTGTTGGCTTTTGGCTTGTTGGTTTGTTGGTTAGTTGGCTTGTTGGTTTGTTGGTTTGTTGGTTTGTTGGTTTGTTGGTTTGTTGGTTGGTTCGTTTGTTGGTTTGTTGGCTTGTTGGTTTGTTGGTTTGTTGGTTTGTTGGTTTGTTGGTTTGTTGGTTGGTTGGCTTGTTGGTTTGTTGGTTCGTTGGCTTGTTGGTTTGTTGGTTTTTTGGTTTGTTGGTTTGTTGGTTTGTTGGTTTGTTGGTTTGTTGGCTTGTTGGTTTGTTGGTTTGTTGGTTTGTTGGTTTGTTGGTTTATTTGTTTGTTGGTTTGATGGTTTGTTGGTTTGTTTGTTTGTTTGTTTGTTCGTTTGTTGGCTTGTTGGTTTGTTGGTTTGTTGGCTTGTTGGTCGGTTTGTTTGTTGGTTTGTTGGTTTGTTGGATTGTTGGTTTGTTGGTTTGTTGGTTTGTTGGTTTGTTGGTTTGTTGGTTTGTTGGTTTGTTGGTTTGTTGGTTTGTTGGTTTGTTGGTTTTTTGGTTTGTTGGCTTGTTGGTTTGTTTGTTTTGGTCGTTTGTTGGTTTGTTGATTTGTTGGTTTCCTGGTTTGTTGGTTTGTTCGTTGGTTGGTTAGTTGGTTTGTTGGTTTGTTGGCTTGTTGGTTTGTTGGTTTGTTGGCTTGTTGGCTTGTTGGTTCGTTGGATTGCTGGTTTGTTGGTTTGTTCGTTTGTCTGTTTGTTGGCTTGTTGGTTTGTTGGCTTGTTGGCCTGTTGGTTTATTGGCTTGTTGGTTTGTTGGTTTGTTGGTTTGTTGGCTTGTTGGTTCGTTGGTTTGCTGGTTTGTTGGTTTGTTCGTTTGTTCGTTTGTTGGCTTGTTGGCCTGTTGGTTTGTTGGTTTGTTCGTTTGTTGGCTTGTTGGTTTGTTGGCTTGTTGGCCTGTTGGTTTATTGGCTTGTTGGTTTGTTGGTTAGTTGGTTTGTTGGCTTGTTGGTTCGTTGGTTTGCTGGTTTGTTGGTTTGTTCGTTTGTTCGTTTGTTGGCTTGTTGGCCTGTTGGTTTGTTGGTTTGTTGGTTTGTTGGTTTGTTGGTTTGTTGGTTTGTTGGTTTGTTGGTTTGGTGGTTTGTTGGTTTGTTGGTTTGTTTGTTTGTTGGTTTGTTCGTTTGTTGGTTTTTTGGTGTGTTGGCTTTTGGCTTGTTGGTTTGTTGGTTAGTTGGCTTGTTGGTTTGTTGGTTTGTTGGTTTGTTGGTTTGTTGGTTTGTTGGTTGGTTCGTTTGTTGGTTTGTTGGCTTGTTGGTTTGTTGGTTTGTTGGTTTGTTGGTTTGTTGGTTTGTTGGTTTGTTGGCTTGTTGGTTTGTTGGTTCGTTGGCTTGTTGGTTTGTTGGTTTTTTGGTTTGTTGGTTTGTTGGTTTGTTGGTTTGTTGGTTTGTTGGTTCGTTGGTTTGTTGGCTTGTTGGTTTGTTGGTTTGTTGGTTTGTTGGTTTGTTGGTTTATTTGTTTGTTGGTTTGATGGTTTGTTGGTTTGTTTGTTTGTTTGTTTGTTCATTTGTTGGCTTGTTGGTTTGTTGGCTTGTTGGCTTGTTGGTATGTTTTTTTGTTGGTTTGTTGGTTTGTTGGTTTTTTGGTTTGTTGGTTTGTTGGTTTGTTGGTTTTTCCGTATGTTGGCTTGTTGGTTTGTTGGTTTGTTGGTTTGTTGGTTTGTTGGTTTGCTGGTTAGTTGGTTTGTTGGTTTGTTGGTTTGTTGGTTTGTTGGTTTGTTGGTTTGTTGGTTTGTTGGTTTGTTGGTTTGTTGGTTTGTTGGCTTGTTGGTTTGTTGGCTTGTTGGTTTGTTGGTTTGTTGGTTTGTTGGTTTGTTGGTTTGTTGGTTTGTTGGTTTGTTGGTTTGTTGGTTTGTTGGTTTGTTGGTTTGTTGGTTTGTTTGTTTGTTGGTTTGTTGGCTTGTTGGCTTGTTGGTTTGTTAATTTGTTTGCTTGTTGGTTTGCTGGTTTGTTGGTTTGTTTGTCTGTTGGTTTGTTCGTTTATTGGCTTGTTGGTTTGTTCGTTTGTTGGTTTGTTGGTTTGTTGGTTTGTTGGTTTATTGGTTTGTTGGTTTGTTGGTTTGTTGGTTTGTTGGTTTGTTGGTTTGTTGGTTTGTTGTTTTGTTGGTTTGTTGGTTATTTGGTTTGTTCATTTGTTGGTTTGTTGGTTTGTTGGCTTGTTGGTTTGTTGGTTTGTTGGTTTGTTGGTTTGTTGGTTTGTTGGCTTGTTGGTTTGTTGGTTTGTTGTTTAGTTAGTTTGTTGGTTTGTTGGCTTGTTGGTTTGTTGGTTTGTTGGTTTGTTGGCTTGTTGGTTCGTTGGTTTGCTGGTTTGTTGGTTTGTTCGTTTGTTCGTTTGTTAGCTTGTTGGTTTGTTGGCTTATTGGCCTGTTGGTTTGTTGGTTTGTTGGTTTGTTGGTTTGTTGGTTTGTTGGTTTGGTGGTTTGTTGGTTTGTTGGTTTGTTGGTTTGTTGGTTTGTTCGTTTGTTGGTTTGTTTGTTTATTTGTTTGTTCGTTTGTTGGTTTGTCGGTTTGTTGGTTTGTTTGTTTGTTGGTTTGTCCGTTTGTTGGCTTATTGGTTTGTTGGTTTGTTGGTTTGTTGGTTTGTTGGTTTGGTGGATTGTTGGTTTGTTGGTTTTTTGGTTTGTTTGTTTTTTGGTTTGTTGGCTTGTTGTTTTGTTGGTTTGTTAATTAGTTGGTTTGTTCATTTGTTGGTTTGTTGGCTTGTTGGCTTGTTGGTTTGTTGGTTAGTTGGTTTGTTGGTTTGTTGGCTTGTTGGTTTGTTGGTTTGTTGGCTTGTTGGCTTGTTGGTTCGTTGGTTTGCTGAATTGTTGGTTTGTTCGTTTGTTCGTTTGTTGGCTTGTTGGTTTGTTGGCTTGTTGGCCTGTTGGTTTATTGGCTTGTTGGTTTGTTGGTTTGTTGGTTTGTTGGCTTGTTGGTTCGTTGGTTTGCTGGTTTGTTGGTTTGTTCGTTTGTTCGTTTGTTGGCTTGTTGGCCTGTTGGTTTGTTGGTTTGTTCGTTTGTTGGCTTGTTGGTTTGTTGGCTTGTTGGCCTGTTGGTTTATTGGCTTGTTGGTTTGTTGGTTTGTTGGTTTGTTGGCTTGTTGGTTCGTTGGTTTGCTGGTTTGTTGGTTTGTTCGTTTGTTCGTTTGTTGGCTTGTTGGCCTGTTGGTTTGTTGGTTTGTTGGTTTGTTGGTTTGTTGGTTTGTTGGTTTGTTGGTTTGTTGGTTTGGTGGTTTGTTTGTTTGTTGGTTTGTTTGTTTGTTGGTTTGTTCGTTTGTTGGTTTTTTGGTGTGTTGGCTTTTGGCTTGTTGGTTTGTTGGTTAGTTGGCTTGTTGGTTTGTTGGTTTGTTGGTTTGTTGGTTTGTTGGTTTGTTGGTTGGTTCGTTTGTTGGTTTGTTGGCTTGTTGGTTTGTTAGTTTGTTGGTTTGTTGGTTTGTTGGTTTGTTGGTTTGTTGGTTTGTTGGTTTGTTGGCTTGTTGGTTTGTTGGTTCGTTGGCTTGTTGGTTTGTTGGTTTTTTGGTTTGTTGGTTTGTTGGTTTGTTGGTTTGTTGGTTCGTTGGTTTGTTGGCTTGTTGGTTTGTTGGTTTGTTGGTTTATTTGTTTGTTGGTTTGATGGTTTGTTGGTTTGTTTGTTTGTTTGTTTGTTCGTTTGTTGGCTTGTTGGTTTGTTGGTTTGTTGGCTTGTTGGTCGGTTTGTTTGTTGGTTTGTTGGTTTGTTGGATTGTTGGTTTGTTGGTTTGTTGGTTTGTTGGTTTGTTGGTTTGTTGGTTTGTTGGTTTGTTGGTTTGTTGGTTTGTTGGTTTGTTGGTTTGTTGGTTTTTTGGTTTGTTGGCTTGTTGGTTTGTTTGTTTTGGTGGTTTGTTGGTTTGTTGATTTGTTGGTTTCCTGGTTTGTTGGTTTGTTAGTTGGTTGGTTTTTTGGTTTGTTGGTTTGTTGGTTTATTGGTTTGTTGGCTTATTCGTTTGTTCGTTTGTTGACTTGTTGGTTTGTTGGCTTGTTGGCTTGTTGGTATGTTTTTTTGTTGGTTTGTTGGTTTGTTGGTTTTTTGGTTTGTTGGTTTGTTGGTTTGTTGGTTTTTTGGTATGTTGGCTTGTTGGTTTGTTGGTTTGTTGGTTTGTTGGTTTGTTGGTTTGCTGGTTAGTTGGTTTGTTGGTTTGTTGGTTTGTTGGTTTGTTGGTTTGTTGGTTTGTTGGTTTGTTGGTTTGTTGGTATGTTGGTATGTTGGTTTGTTGGTTTGTTGGTTTGTTGGCTTGTTGGTTCGTTGGTTTGCTGGTTTGTTGGTTTGTTGGCTTCTTGGTTTGTTGGCTTGTTGACTTGTTGGTTTGTTGGATTGTTGGTTTGTTGGTTTGTTGGTTTGTTGGTGTGTTCGTTTGTTGGTTTGTTTGTTTATTTGTTTGTTGGTTTGTTGGTTTGTTGGTTTGTTGGTTTGTTGGTTTGTTTGTTTGTTGGTTTGTTCGTTTGTTGATTTTTTGGTGTGTTGGCTTTTGGCTTGTTGGTTTGTTGGTTAGTTGGCTTGTTGGTTTGTTGGTTTGTTGGTTTGTTGGTTTGTTGGTTGGTTCGTTTGTTGGTTTGTTGGCTTGTTGGTTTGTTGGTTTGTTGGTTTGTTGGTTTGTTGGTTTGTTGGTTTGTTGGTTTGTTGGTTTGTTGGTTTGTTGGTTTGTTGGTTTGTTGGTTTGTTGGCTTGTTGGTTTGTTGGTTCGTTGGCTTGTTGGTTTGTTGGTTTATTGGTTTGTTGGTTTGTTGGCTTTTGGCTCGTTGGTTTGTTGGTTAGTTGGCTTGTTGGCTTGTTGGTTTGTTTGTTAGTTGGCTTGTTGGTTTGTTGGTTTGTTGGTTTGTTGGTTTGTTGGTTTGTTGGTTGGTTCGTTTGTTGGTTTGTGGGCTTGTTGGTTTGTTGGTTTGTTGGTTTGTTGGTTTGTTGGTTTATTGGTTTTTTGGTTTGTTGGTTTGTTGGTTTGTTGGTTTGTTGGTTTGTTGGTTTGTTGGTTTGTTGGTTTGTTGGTTTTTTGGTTTGTTGGCGTGTTGGTTTGTTGGTTTGGTGATTTGTTGGTTTGCTGGTTTGTTGGTTTGTTCGTTTGTTGGTTTTTTGGTTTGTAGGTTTGTTGGTTTGTTGATTTGTTGGCTTATTCGTTTGTTCGTTTGTTGACTTGTTGGTTGGTGGCTTCTTGGCTTGTTGGTATGTTTTTTTTTTGGTTTGTTGGTTTGTTGGTTTTTTGGTATGTTGGCTTGTTGGTTTGTTGGTTTGTTGGTTTGTTGGTTTGTTGGTTAGTTGGTTTGTTGGTTTGTTGGTTTGTTGGTTTGTTGGTTTGTTGGTTTGTTGGTTTGTTGGTTTGCTGGTTTGTTGGTTTGTTGGTTTGTTGGCTTGTTGGTTCGTTGGTTTGCTGGTTTGTTGGTTTGTTGGCTTGTTGGTTTGTTGGCTTGTTGGCTTGTTGGTTTGTTGGTTTGTTGGCTTGTTGGTCGGTTTGTTTGTTGGTTTGTTGGTTTGTTGGATTGTTGGTTTGTTGGTTTGTTGGTTTGTTGGTTTGTTGGTTTGTTGGTTTGTTGGTTTGTTGGTTTGTTGGTTTGTTGGTTTGTTGGTTTGTTGGTTTTTTGGTTTGTTGGCTTGTTGGTTTGTTTGTTTTGGTGGTTTGTTGGTTTGTTGATTTGTTGGTTTCCTGGTTTGTTGGTTTGTTAGTTGGTTGGTTTTTTGGTTTGTTGGTTTGTTGGTTTATTGGTTTGTTGGCTTATTCGTTTGTTCGTTTGTTGACTTGTTGGTTTGTTGGCTTGTTGGCTTGTTGGTATGTTTTTTTGTTGGTTTGTTGGTTTGTTGGTTTTTTGGTTTGTTGGTTTGTTGGTTTGTTGGTTTTTTGGTATGTTGGCTTGTTGGTTTGTTGGTTTGTTGGTTTGTTGGTTTGTTGGTTTGCTGGTTAGTTGGTTTGTTGGTTTGTTGGTTTGTTGGTTTGTTGGTTTGTTGGTTTGTTGGTTTGTTGGTTTGTTGGTATGTTGGTATGTTGGTTTGTTGGTTTGTTGGTTTGTTGGCTTGTTGGTTCGTTGGTTTGCTGGTTTGTTGGTTTGTTGGCTTCTTGGTTTGTTGGCTTGTTGACTTGTTGGTTTGTTGGATTGTTGGTTTGTTGGTTTGTTGGTTTGTTGGTGTGTTCGTTTGTTGGTTTGTTTGCTTATTTGTTTGTTGGTTTGTTGGTTTGTTGGTTTGTTGGTTTGTTGGTTTGTTTGTTTGTTGGTTTGTTCGTTTGTTGATTTTTTGGTGTGTTGGCTTTTGGCTTGTTGGTTTGTTGGTTAGTTGGCTTGTTGGTTTGTTGGTTTGTTGGTTTGTTGGTTTGTTGGTTGGTTCGTTTGTTGGTTTGTTGGCTTGTTGGTTTGTTGGTTTGTTGGTTTGTTGGTTTGTTGGTTTGTTGGTTTGTTGGTTTGTTGGTTTGTTGGTTTGTTGGTTTGTTGGTTTGTTGGTTTGTTGGCTTGTTGGTTTGTTGGTTCGTTGGCTTGTTGGTTTGTTGGTTTATTGGTTTGTTGGTTTGTTGGCTTTTGGCTCGTTGGTTTGTTGGTTAGTTGGCTTGTTGGCTTGTTGGTTTGTTTGTTAGTTGGCTTGTTGGTTTGTTGGTTTGTTGGTTTGTTGGTTTGTTGGTTTGTTGGTTGGTTCGTTTGTTGGTTTGTGGGCTTGTTGGTTTGTTGGTTTGTTGGTTTGTTGGTTTGTTGGTTTATTGGTTTTTTGGTTTGTTGGTTTGTTGGTTTGTTGGTTTGTTGGTTTGTTGGTTTGTTGGTTTGTTGGTTTGTTGGTTTTTTGGTTTGTTGGCGTGTTGGTTTGTTGGTTTGGTGATTTGTTGGTTTGCTGGTTTGTTGGTTTGTTCGTTTGTTGGTTTTTTGGTTTGTAGGTTTGTTGGTTTGTTGATTTGTTGGCTTATTCGTTTGTTCGTTTGTTGACTTGTTGGTTGGTGGCTTCTTGGCTTGTTGGTATGTTTTTTTTTTGGTTTGTTGGTTTGTTGGTTTTTTGGTATGTTGGCTTGTTGGTTTGTTGGTTTGTTGGTTTGTTGGTTTGTTGGTTAGTTGGTTTGTTGGTTTGTTGGTTTGTTGGTTTGTTGGTTTGTTGGTTTGTTGGTTTGTTGGTTTGTTGGTTTGCTGGTTTGTTGGTTTGTTGGTTTGTTGGCTTGTTGGTTCGTTGGTTTGCTGGTTTGTTGGTTTGTTGGCTTGTTGGTTTGTTGGCTTGTTGGCTTGTTGGTTTGTTGGTTTGTTGGTTTGTTGGTTTGTTGGTTTGTTGGTTTGTTGGTTTGTTGGTTTGTCGGTTTGTTCGTTTGTTGGTTTGTTTGTTTATTTGTTTGTTGATTTGTTGGTTTGTTGGTTTGTTGGTTTGTTCGTTTGTTCGTTTGTTCGTTTGTTCGTTTGTTCGTTTGTTGGCTTGTTGGTTTGTTGGCTGGTTGGCTTGTTGGTTTGTTGGTTTGTTGGTTTGTTGGTTTGTTAGTTTGTTGGTTTGTTGGTTTGTTGGTTTGTTGGTTTGTTGGTTTGTTGGTTTGTTGGTTTGTTGGTTTGTTGTTTTGTTGGTTTTTTGGTTTGTTGGCTTGTTGGTTTGTTCGTTTGTTGGTTTGTTATTTTATTTGTTTGTTGGTTTGTTGGTTTCATGGTTTGTTCAATTGTTCGTTTGTTGGCTTGTTGGTTTGTTGGCTTGTTGGCTTGTTGGTTTGTTGATTTGTTGTATTGTTAGTTTGTTGGTTTGATGTTTTGTTGGTTTGTTTGTTTGTTGGTATGTTGGTTTGTTGGTTTGTTGGTTTGTTGGTTTGTTGGTTTGTTGGTTTGTTGGTTTGTTGGCTTGTTGGTTTGTTGGTTTGTTGGTTTGTTGGTTTGTTGGTTTGTTGGTTTGTTGGTTTGTTGGTTTGTTGGTTTGTTGGTTTGTTTGTTTGTTGGTTTGTTCGTTTGTTTGTATTTTGGTGTGTTGGCTTTTGGCTTGTTGATTTGTAGGTTTGTTGGCTTGTTGGTTTGTTGGTTTGTTGGTTTGTTAGTTTGTTGGTTTGTTGGTTTGTTGGTTTGTTGGTTTGTTAGTTTGTTGGTTTGTTGGTTTGTTGGTTTGTTGGTTTGTTGGTTTGTTGGTTTGTTGGTTTGTTGGTTTGTTGGTTTCTTGGTTTTTTGGTTTGTTGGCTTGTTGGTTTGTTCGTTTGTTGGTTTGTTGGTTTATTTGTTTGTTGGTTTGTTGGTTTCATGGTTTGTTCAATTGTTCGTTTGTTGGCTTGTTGGTTTGTTGGCTTGTAAGCTTGTTGGTTTGTTGGTTTGTTGTATTGTTGGTTTGTTGGTTTGATGTTTTGTTGGTTTGTTTGTTTGTTGGTTTGTTGATTTGTTGGTTTGTTGGTTTGTTGGTTTGTTGGTTTGTTGGTTTGTTGGTTTGTTGGTTTGTTGGTTTGTTGGTTTGTTGGTTTGTTGGTTTGTTCTATTGTTGGTTTGTTGGCTTGTTAGCTTGTGGGTTTGTTGGCTTGTTGGTTTGTTGGTTTGTTAGTTTGTTGGTTTGTTGGTTTATTTATTTGTTGGTTTGTTGGCTTGTTGGTTTGTTGGCTTGTTGGTTTGTTGGTTTGTTGGTTTGTTGGTTTGTTGGTTTGTTGGTTTGTTGTTTTTTTGGTTTGTTTGTTTTTTGGTTTTGTTGGCTTGTTGTTTTGTTGGTTTGTTCGTTTGTTGGTATTTTGGTGTGTTGGCTTTTGGCTTGTTGGTTTGTTGGTTTGTTTGTTTGTTGGTTTGTTGGTTTGTTGGTTTGTTGGTTTATTGGTTTATTGGTTTGTTGGTTTGTTGGTTTGTTGGTTTGTTGGTTTGTTTGTTTGTTGGTTTGTTCGTTTGTTGGTATTTTGTTGTGTTGGCTTTCGGCTTGTTGGTTTGTTGGTTTGTTGGCTTGTTGGTTTGTTGGTTTGTTGGTTTGTTGATTTGTTGGTTTGTTGGTTTATTGGTTTGTTGGTTTGTTGGTTTGTTCTACTGTTGGTTTGTTGGCTTGTTGGCTTGTTGGTTTGTTGGTTTGTGGTTTGTTGGTTTGTTAGTTTGTTGGTTTGTTGGTTTATTTGTTTGTTGGTTTGTTGGCTTGTTGGTTTGTTGGCTTGTTGGTTTGTCGGTTTGTTGGTTTGTTTGTTTGTTGGTTTGTTGGTTTGTCCGTTTGTTGGCTTGTTGGTTTGTTGGTTTGTTGGTTTGTTGGTTTGTTGGTGTGTTGGTTTGTTTGTTTTTTGGTTTGTTGGCTTGTTGTTTTGTTGGTTTGTTGGTTTGTTCGTTTGTTGGTTTGTTGGCTTGTTGGTTTGTTGGTTTGTTGGTTTGTTGGTTTGTTGGTTTGTTGGTTTGTTGGTTTGTTGGTTTGTTGGTTTGTTGGTTTGTTGGTTTGTTGGTTTGTTGGTTTGTTGGTTTGTTGGTTTGTTGGCTTGTTGGCTTGTTGGTTTGTACGTTTGTTGGTTAGTTGGTTTGTTGGTTTTTTGGTTTGTTGGCTTGTTGGTTTGTTGATTTGTTGGTTTGTTGGCTTGTTGGCTTGTTGGTTTGTTGGTTTGTTGGCTTTTTGGTTTGTTGGTTTGTTGGTTTGTTGGTTTGTTGGTTTGTTGGTTTGTTGATTTGTTGGGTTGTTGGTTTGTTGGTTTGTTGGTTTGTTCGTTTGTTGGTTTGTTTGTTTATTTGTTTGTTTGGTTTGTTGGATTGTTGGTTTGTTGGTTTGTTGGTTTGTTGGTTTGTTTGTTTGTTGGTTTGTTCGTTTGTTGGTTTTTTGGTGTGTTGGCTTTTGGTTTGTTGGTTTGTTGGCTTGTTGGTTTGTTTTTTTGTTGGTTTGTTGGTTTGTTGGTTTGTTGGTTTGTTGGTTTTTTGGTTTGTTGGTTTGTTGGTTTGTTGGTTTGTTGGTTTGTTGGTTTGTTGGCTTGTTGGTTTGTTGGTTTGTTGGTTTGTTGGTTTATTGATTTGTTGGTTTGTTGGTTTGTTGGTTTGTTGGTTTGTTGGTTTGTTGGTTTGTTGGTTTTTTGGTTTGTTGGCTTGTTGGTTTGTTCGTTTGTTGGTTTGTTATTTTATTTGTTTGTTGGTTTGTTGGTTTCATGGTTTGTTCAATTGTTCGTTTGTTGGCTTGTTGGTTTGTTGGCTTGTTGGCTTGTTGGTTTGTTGATTTGTTGTATTGTTGGTTTGTTGGTTTGATGTTTTGTTGGTTTGTTTGTTTGTTGGTATGTTGGTTTGTTGGTTTGTTGGTTTGTTGGTTTGTTGGTTTGTTGATTTGTTGTATTGTTAGTTTGTTGGTTTGATGTTTTGTTGGTTTGTTTGTTTGTTGGTATGTTGGTTTGTTGGTTTGTTGGTTTGTTGGTTTGTTGGTTTGTTGGTTTGTTGGTTTGTTGGCTTGTTGGTTTGTTGGTTTGTTGGTTTGTTGGTTTGTTGGTTTGTTGGTTTGTTGGTTTGTTGGTTTGTTGGTTTGTTGGTTTGTTTGTTTGTTGGTTTGTTCGTTTGTTTGTATTTTGGTGTGTTGGCTTTTGGCTTGTTGATTTGTAGGTTTGTTGGCTTGTTGGTTTGTTGGTTTGTTGGTTTGTTAGTTTGTTGGTTTGTTCGTTTGTTCGTTTGTTGGCTTGTTGGTTTGTTGGCTGGTTGGCTTGTTGGTTTGTTGGTTTGTTGGTTTGTTGGTTTGTTAGTTTGTTGGTTTGTTGGTTTGTTGGTTTGTTGGTTTGTTGGTTTGTTGGTTTGTTGGTTTGTTGGTTTGTTGGTTTGTTGGTTTTTTGGTTTGTTGGCTTGTTGGTTTGTTCGTTTGTTGGTTTGTTATTTTATTTGTTTGTTGGTTTGTTGGTTTCATGGTTTGTTCAATTGTTCGTTTGTTGGCTTGTTGGTTTGTTGGCTTGTTGGCTTGTTGGTTTGTTGATTTGTTGTATTGTTAGTTTGTTGGTTTGATGTTTTGTTGGTTTGTTTGTTTGTTGGTATGTTGGTTTGTTGGTTTGTTGGTTTGTTGGTTTGTTGGTTTGTTGGTTTGTTGGTTTGTTGGCTTGTTGGTTTGTTGGTTTGTTGGTTTGTTGGTTTGTTGGTTTGTTGGTTTGTTGGTTTGTTGGTTTGTTGGTTTGTTGGTTTGTTTGTTTGTTGGTTTGTTCGTTTGTTTGTATTTTGGTGTGTTGGCTTTTGGCTTGTTGATTTGTAGGTTTGTTGGCTTGTTGGTTTGTTGGTTTGTTGGTTTGTTAGTTTGTTGGTTTGTTGGTTTGTTGGTTTGTTGGTTTGTTAGTTTGTTGGTTTGTTGGTTTGTTGGTTTGTTGGTTTGTTGGTTTGTTGGTTTGTTGGTTTGTTGGTTTGTTGGTTTCTTGGTTTTTTGGTTTGTTGGCTTGTTGGTTTGTTCGTTTGTTGGTTTGTTGGTTTATTTGTTTGTTGGTTTGTTGGTTTCATGGTTTGTTCAATTGTTCGTTTGTTGGCTTGTTGGTTTGTTGGCTTGTAAGCTTGTTGGTTTGTTGGTTTGTTGTATTGTTGGTTTGTTGGTTTGATGTTTTGTTGGTTTGTTTGTTTGTTGGTTTGTTGATTTGTTGGTTTGTTGGTTTGTTGGTTTGTTGGTTTGTTGGTTTGTTGGTTTGTTGGTTTGTTGGTTTGTTGGTTTGTTGGTTTGTTGGTTTGTTCTATTGTTGGTTTGTTGGCTTGTTAGCTTGTGGGTTTGTTGGCTTGTTGGTTTGTTGGTTTGTTAGTTTGTTGGTTTGTTGGTTTATTTATTTGTTGGTTTGTTGGCTTGTTGGTTTGTTGGCTTGTTGGTTTGTTGGTTTGTTGGTTTGTTGGTTTGTTGGTTTGTTGGTTTGTTGTTTTTTTGGTTTGTTTGTTTTTTGGTTTTGTTGGCTTGTTGTTTTGTTGGTTTGTTCGTTTGTTGGTATTTTGGTGTGTTGGCTTTTGGCTTGTTGGTTTGTTGGTTTGTTTGTTTGTTGGTTTGTTGGTTTGTTGGTTTGTTGGTTTATTGGTTTATTGGTTTGTTGGTTTGTTGGTTTGTTGGTTTGTTGGTTTGTTTGTTTGTTGGTTTGTTCGTTTGTTGGTATTTTGTTGTGTTGGCTTTCGGCTTGTTGGTTTGTTGGTTTGTTGGCTTGTTGGTTTGTTGGTTTGTTGGTTTGTTGATTTGTTGGTTTGTTGGTTTATTGGTTTGTTGGTTTGTTGGTTTGTTCTACTGTTGGTTTGTTGGCTTGTTGGCTTGTTGGTTTGTTGGTTTGTGGTTTGTTGGTTTGTTAGTTTGTTGGTTTGTTGGTTTATTTGTTTGTTGGTTTGTTGGCTTGTTGGTTTGTTGGCTTGTTGGTTTGTCGGTTTGTTGGTTTGTTTGTTTGTTGGTTTGTTGGTTTGTCCGTTTGTTGGCTTGTTGGTTTGTTGGTTTGTTGGTTTGTTGGTTTGTTGGTGTGTTGGTTTGTTTGTTTTTTGGTTTGTTGGCTTGTTGTTTTGTTGGTTTGTTGGTTTGTTCGTTTGTTGGTTTGTTGGCTTGTTGGTTTGTTGGTTTGTTGGTTTGTTGGTTTGTTGGTTTGTTGGTTTGTTGGTTTGTTGGTTTGTTGGTTTGTTGGTTTGTTGGTTTGTTGGTTTGTTGGTTTGTTGGTTTGTTGGTTTGTTGGTTTGTTGGCTTGTTGGCTTGTTGGTTTGTACGTTTGTTGGTTAGTTGGTTTGTTGGTTTTTTGGTTTGTTGGCTTGTTGGTTTGTTGATTTGTTGGTTTGTTGGCTTGTTGGCTTGTTGGTTTGTTGGTTTGTTGGCTTTTTGGTTTGTTGGTTTGTTGGTTTGTTGGTTTGTTGGTTTGTTGGTTTGTTGATTTGTTGGGTTGTTGGTTTGTTGGTTTGTTGGTTTGTTCGTTTGTTGGTTTGTTTGTTTATTTGTTTGTTTGGTTTGTTGGATTGTTGGTTTGTTGGTTTGTTGGTTTGTTGGTTTGTTTGTTTGTTGGTTTGTTCGTTTGTTGGTTTTTTGGTGTGTTGGCTTTTGGTTTGTTGGTTTGTTGGCTTGTTGGTTTGTTTTTTTGTTGGTTTGTTGGTTTGTTGGTTTGTTGGTTTGTTGGTTTTTTGGTTTGTTGGTTTGTTGGTTTGTTGGTTTGTTGGTTTGTTGGTTTGTTGGCTTGTTGGTTTGTTGGTTTGTTGGTTTGTTGGTTTATTGATTTGTTGGTTTGTTGGTTTGTTGGTTTGTTGGTTTGTTGGTTTGTTGGCTTGTTGGTTTTTTGGTTTGTTGGCTTGTTGGTTTGTTGATTTGTTGTATTGTTGGTTTGTTGGTTTGATGTTTTGTTGGTTTGTTTGTTTGTTGGTATGTTGGTTTGTTGGTTTGTTGGTTTGTTGGTTTGTTGGTTTGTTGGTTTGTTGGCTTGTTGGTTTGTTGGTTTGTTGGTTTGTTGGTTTGTTGGTTTGTTGGTTTGTTGGTTTGTTGGTTTGTTTGTTTGTTGGTTTGTTCGTTTGTTGGTATTTTGGTGTGTTGGCTTTTGGCTTGTTGATTTGTAGGTTTGTTGGCTTGTTGGTTTGTTGGTTTGTTGGTTTGTTAGTTTGTTGGTTTGTTGGTTTGTTGGTTTGTTGGTTTGTTGGTTTGTTGGTTTGTTGGTTTGTTGGTTTGTTGGTTTGTTGGTTTGTTGGTTTGTTGGTTTGTTGGTTTGTTGGTTTGTTGGTTTCTTGGATTTTTGGTTTGTTGGCTTGTTGGTTTGTTCGTTTGTTGGTTTGTTGGTTTATTTGTTTGTTGGTTTGTTGGTTTCATGGTTTGTTCAATTGTTCGTTTGTTGGCTTGTTGGTTTGTTGGCTTGTAAGCTTGTTGGTTTGTTGGTTTGTTGTATTGTTGGTTTGTTGGTTTGATGTTTTGTTGGTTTGTTTGTTTGTTGGTTTGTTGATTTGTTGGTTTGTTGGTTTGTTGGTTTGTTGGTTTGTTGGTTTGTTGGTTTGTTGGTTTGTTGGTTTGTTGGTTTGTTGGTTTGTTCTATTGTTGGTTTGTTGGCTTGTTAGCTTGTTGGTTTGTTGGCTTGTTGGTTTGTTGGTTTGTTAGTTTGTTGGTTTGTTGGTTTATTTATTTGTTGGTTTGTTGGCTTGTTGGTTTGTTGGCTTGTTGGTTTGTTGGTTTGTTGGTTTGTTGGTTTGTTGGTTTGTTGGTTTATTGTTTTTTTGGTTTGTTTGTTTTTTGGTTTGTTGGCTTGTTGTTTTGTTGGTTTGTTGGTTTGTTGGTTTGTTGGTTTGTTCGTGTGTTGGTTTGTTGGTTTGTTGGCTTGTTGGTTTGTGAGTTCGTTGGTTTGTTGGTTTGTTGGCTTGTTGGTTTGTTGGTTTGTTGGTTTGTTGGTTTGTTGGTTTGTTGGTTTGTTGGTTTGTTGGTTTGTTGGTTTGTTGGTTTGTTGGTTTGTTGGTTTGTTGGTTTTTTGGCTTGTTAGTTTGTTCGTTTGTTGGTTTGTTGGTTTGTTGGTTTGTTGGTTTTTTGGTTTGCTGGCTTGTTGGTTTGTTGGTTTGTTGGTTTGTTGGTTTGTTGGTTTGTTGGTTTGTTGGTTTGTTGGTTTGTTGGTTTGTTGGTTTGTTGGTTTGTTGGTTTGTTGGTTTGTTGGTTTGTTAGTTTGTTGGTTTGTTGGTTTGTTGGTTTGTTGGTTTATTGGTTTGTTGGTTTGTTTTTTTGTTGGTTTGTTGGTTTGTTGGTTTGTTGGTTTGTTGGTTTTTTGGTTTGTTGGTTTGTTGGTTTGTTGGTTTGTTGGTTTGTTGGTTTGTTGGCTTGTTGGTTTGTTGGTTTGTTGGTTTGTTGGTTTATTGATTTGTTGGTTTGTTGGTTTGTTGGTTTGTTGGTTTGTTGGTTTGTTGGCTTGTTGGTTTTTTGGTTTGTTGGCTGGTTGGCTTGTTGGTTTGTTGGTTTGTTGGTTTGTTGGTTTGTTAGTTTGTTGGTTTGTTGGTTTGTTGGTTTGTTGGTTTGTTGGTTTGTTGGTTTGTTGGTTTGTTGGTTTGTTGGTTTGTTGGTTTTTTGGTTTGTTGGCTTGTTGGTTTGTTCGTTTGTTGGTTTGTTATTTTATTTGTTTGTTGGTTTGTTGGTTTCATGGTTTGTTCAATTGTTCGTTTGTTGGCTTGTTGGTTTGTTGGCTTGTTGGCTTGTTGGTTTGTTGATTTGTTGTATTGTTAGTTTGTTGGTTTGATGTTTTGTTGGTTTGTTTGTTTGTTGGTATGTTGGTTTGTTGGTTTGTTGGTTTGTTGGTTTGTTGGTTTGTTGGTTTGTTGGTTTGTTGGCTTGTTGGTTTGTTGGTTTGTTGGTTTGTTGGTTTGTTGGTTTGTTGGTTTGTTGGTTTGTTGGTTTGTTGGTTTGTTGGTTTGTTTGTTTGTTGGTTTGTTCGTTTGTTTGTATTTTGGTGTGTTGGCTTTTGGCTTGTTGATTTGTAGGTTTGTTGGCTTGTTGGTTTGTTGGTTTGTTGGTTTGTTAGTTTGTTGGTTTGTTGGTTTGTTGGTTTGTTGGTTTGTTAGTTTGTTGGTTTGTTGGTTTGTTGGTTTGTTGGTTTGTTGGTTTGTTGGTTTGTTGGTTTGTTGGTTTGTTGGTTTCTTGGTTTTTTGGTTTGTTGGCTTGTTGGTTTGTTCGTTTGTTGGTTTGTTGGTTTATTTGTTTGTTGGTTTGTTGGTTTCATGGTTTGTTCAATTGTTCGTTTGTTGGCTTGTTGGTTTGTTGGCTTGTAAGCTTGTTGGTTTGTTGGTTTGTTGTATTGTTGGTTTGTTGGTTTGATGTTTTGTTGGTTTGTTTGTTTGTTGGTTTGTTGATTTGTTGGTTTGTTGGTTTGTTGGTTTGTTGGTTTGTTGGTTTGTTGGTTTGTTGGTTTGTTGGTTTGTTGGTTTGTTGGTTTGTTGGTTTGTTCTATTGTTGGTTTGTTGGCTTGTTAGCTTGTGGGTTTGTTGGCTTGTTGGTTTGTTGGTTTGTTAGTTTGTTGGTTTGTTGGTTTATTTATTTGTTGGTTTGTTGGCTTGTTGGTTTGTTGGCTTGTTGGTTTGTTGGTTTGTTGGTTTGTTGGTTTGTTGGTTTGTTGGTTTGTTGTTTTTTTGGTTTGTTTGTTTTTTGGTTTTGTTGGCTTGTTGTTTTGTTGGTTTGTTCGTTTGTTGGTATTTTGGTGTGTTGGCTTTTGGCTTGTTGGTTTGTTGGTTTGTTTGTTTGTTGGTTTGTTGGTTTGTTGGTTTGTTGGTATATTGGTTTATTGGTTTGTTGGTTTGTTGGTTTGTTGGTTTGTTGGTTTGTTTGTTTGTTGGTTTGTTCGTTTGTTGGTATTTTGTTGTGTTGGCTTTCGGCTTGTTGGTTTGTTGGTTTGTTGGCTTGTTGGTTTGTTGGTTTGTTGGTTTGTTGATTTGTTGGTTTGTTGGTTTATTGGTTTGTTGGTTTGTTGGTTTGTTCTACTGTTGGTTTGTTGGCTTGTTGGCTTGTTGGTTTGTTGGTTTGTGGTTTGTTGGTTTGTTAGTTTGTTGGTTTGTTGGTTTATTTGTTTGTTGGTTTGTTGGCTTGTTGGTTTGTTGGCTTGTTGGTTTGTCGGTTTGTTGGTTTGTTTGTTTGTTGGTTTGTTGGTTTGTCCGTTTGTTGGCTTGTTGGTTTGTTGGTTTGTTGGTTTGTTGGTTTGTTGGTGTGTTGGTTTGTTTGTTTTTTGGTTTGTTGGCTTGTTGTTTTGTTGGTTTGTTGGTTTGTTCGTTTGTTGGTTTGTTGGCTTGTTGGTTTGTTGGTTTGTTGGTTTGTTGGTTTGTTGGTTTGTTGGTTTGTTGGTTTGTTGGTTTGTTGGTTTGTTGGTTTGTTGGTTTGTTGGTTTGTTGGTTTGTTGGTTTGTTGGTTTGTTGGCTTGTTGGCTTGTTGGTTTGTACGTTTGTTGGTTAGTTGGTTTGTTGGTTTTTTGGTTTGTTGGCTTGTTGGTTTGTTGATTTGTTGGTTTGTTGGCTTGTTGGCTTGTTGGTTTGTTGGTTTGTTGGCTTTTTGGTTTGTTGGTTTGTTGGTTTGTTGGTTTGTTGGTTTGTTGGTTTGTTGATTTGTTGGGTTGTTGGTTTGTTGGTTTGTTGGTTTGTTCGTTTGTTGGTTTGTTTGTTTATTTGTTTGTTTGGTTTGTTGGATTGTTGGTTTGTTGGTTTGTTGGTTTGTTGGTTTGTTTGTTTGTTGGTTTGTTCGTTTGTTGGTTTTTTGGTGTGTTGGCTTTTGGTTTGTTGGTTTGTTGGCTTGTTGGTTTGTTTTTTTGTTGGTTTGTTGGTTTGTTGGTTTGTTGGTTTGTTGGTTTTTTGGTTTGTTGGTTTGTTGGTTTGTTGGTTTGTTGGTTTGTTGGTTTGTTGGCTTGTTGGTTTGTTGGTTTGTTGGTTTGTTGGTTTATTGATTTGTTGGTTTGTTGGTTTGTTGGTTTGTTGGTTTGTTGGTTTGTTGGCTTGTTGGTTTTTTGGTTTGTTGGCTTGTTGGTTTGTTGATTTGTTGTATTGTTGGTTTGTTGGTTTGATGTTTTGTTGGTTTGTTTGTTTGTTGGTATGTTGGTTTGTTGGTTTGTTGGTTTGTTGGTTTGTTGGTTTGTTGGTTTGTTGGCTTGTTGGTTTGTTGGTTTGTTGGTTTGTTGGTTTGTTGGTTTGTTGGTTTGTTGGTTTGTTGGTTTGTTTGTTTGTTGGTTTGTTCGTTTGTTGGTATTTTGGTGTGTTGGCTTTTGGCTTGTTGATTTGTAGGTTTGTTGGCTTGTTGGTTTGTTGGTTTGTTGGTTTGTTAGTTTGTTGGTTTGTTGGTTTGTTGGTTTGTTGGTTTGTTGGTTTGTTGGTTTGTTGGTTTGTTGGTTTGTTGGTTTGTTGGTTTGTTGGTTTGTTGGTTTGTTGGTTTGTTGGTTTGTTGGTTTCTTGGATTTTTGGTTTGTTGGCTTGTTGGTTTGTTCGTTTGTTGGTTTGTTGGTTTATTTGTTTGTTGGTTTGTTGGTTTCATGGTTTGTTCAATTGTTCGTTTGTTGGCTTGTTGGTTTGTTGGCTTGTAAGCTTGTTGGTTTGTTGGTTTGTTGTATTGTTGGTTTGTTGGTTTGATGTTTTGTTGGTTTGTTTGTTTGTTGGTTTGTTGATTTGTTGGTTTGTTGGTTTGTTGGTTTGTTGGTTTGTTGGTTTGTTGGTTTGTTGGTTTGTTGGTTTGTTGGTTTGTTGGTTTGTTCTATTGTTGGTTTGTTGGCTTGTTAGCTTGTTGGTTTGTTGGCTTGTTGGTTTGTTGGTTTGTTAGTTTGTTGGTTTGTTGGTTTATTTATTTGTTGGTTTGTTGGCTTGTTGGTTTGTTGGCTTGTTGGTTTGTTGGTTTGTTGGTTTGTTGGTTTGTTGGTTTGTTGGTTTATTGTTTTTTTGGTTTGTTTGTTTTTTGGTTTGTTGGCTTGTTGTTTTGTTGGTTTGTTGGTTTGTTGGTTTGTTGGTTTGTTCGTGTGTTGGTTTGTTGGTTTGTTGGCTTGTTGGTTTGTGAGTTTGTTGATTTGTTGGTTTGTTGGCTTGTTGGTTTGTTGGTTTGTTGGTTTGTTGGTTTGTTGGTTTGTTGGTTTGTTGGTTTGTTGGTTTGTTGGTTTGTTGGTTTGTTGGTTTGTTGGTTTGTTGGTTTTTTGGCTTGTTAGTTTGTTCGTTTGTTGGTTTGTTGGTTTGTTGGTTTGTTGGTTTTTTGGTTTGCTGGCTTGTTGGTTTGTTGGTTTGTTGGCTTGTTGGCTTGTTGGTTTGTTGGTTTGTGGTTTGTTGGTTTGTTAGTTTGTTGGTTTGTTGGTTTATTTGTTTGTTGGTTTGTTGGCTTGTTGGTTTGTTGGCTTGTTGGTTTGTCGGTTTGTTGGTTTGTTTTTTTGTTGGTTTGTTGGTTTGTCCGTTTGTTGGCTTGTTGGTTTGTTGGTTTGTTGGTTTGTTGGTTTGTTGGTGTGTTGGTTTGTTTGTTTTTTGGTTTGTTGGCTTGTTGTTTTGTTGGTTTGTTGGTTTGTTCGTTTGTTGGTTTGTTGGCTTGTTGGTTTGTTGGTTTGTTGGTTTGTTGGTTTGTTGGTTTGTTGGTTTGTTGGTTTGTTGGTTTGTTGGTTTGTTGGTTTGTTGGTTTGTTGGTTTGTTGGTTTGTTGGTTTGTTGGTTTGTTGGTTTGTTGGTTTGTTGGTTTGTTGGCTTGTTGGTTTGTTCGTTTGTTGGTTAGTTGGTTTGTTGGCTTGTTGGTTTGTTGGTTTGTTGGTTTGTTGGCTTGTTGGCTTGTTGGTTTGTTCGTTTGTTGGGTTTTTGGTTTGTTGGTTTGTTGGTTTGTTGGTTTGTTGGTTTGTTGGTTTGTTGATTTGTTGGTTTGTTGGTTTGTTGGTTTGTTGGTTTGTTCGTTTGTTGGTTTGTTTGTTTATTTGTTTGTTTGGTTTGTTGGATTGTTGGTTTGTTGGTTTGTTGGTTTGTTGGTTTGTTTGTTTGTTGGTTTGTTCGTTTGTTGGTTTTTTGGTGTGTTGGCTTTTGGTTTGTTGGTTTGTTGGCTTGTTGGTTTGTTGGTTTGTTGGTTTGTTGGTTTGTTGGTTTGTTGGTTTGTTGGTTTTTTGGTTTGTTGGTTTGTTGGTTTGTTGGTTTGTTGGTTTGTTGGTTTGTTGGCTTGTTGGTTTGTTGGTTTGTTGGTTTATTGATTTGTTGGTTTGTTGGTTTGTTGGTTTGTGGTTTGTTGGTTTGTTGGTTTGTTGGTTTGTTTGTTTTTTGGTTTGTTGGCTTGTTGGTTTGTTGGTTTGTTGGTTTGTTGGTTTGTTGGTTTGTTGGTTTGTTGGTTTGTTCGTTTGTTGGTTTGTTGGCTTGTTGGTTTGTTGGTTTTTGGTTTGTTGGTTTCTTGGTTTCTTGGTTTGTTGGTTTGTTGGTTTGTTGGTTTGTTGGTTTGTTGGTTTGTTGGCTTGTTGGCTTGTTGGTGTGTTCGTTTGTTGGTTTGTTGGTTTGTTGGTTTGTTGGTTTGTTGGCTTGTTGGTTTGTTGGTTTGCTGGTTTGTTGGTTTGTTGGTTTGTTGGTTTGTTAATTTGTTGGTTTGTTGGTTTATTTGTTTGTTGGTTTGTTGGTTTATTGGTTTGTTGGTTTGTTGGCTTGTTGGTTTGTTTGTTTGTTCGTTGGTTGGCTTGTTGGTTTGTTGGCTTGTTGGCTTGTTGGTTTGTTGGTTTGTTGGTTTGTTGGTTTGTTGGTTTGTTGGTTTGTTGGTTTGTTGGTTTGTTGTTTTGTTCGTTTGTTTGGTTGTTGGTTTGTTTGTTTTTTAGTTTGTTGATTTATTGGTTTGTTGGTTTGTTGGTTTGTTGGTTTACTGGTTTGTTTGTTTGTTTGTTTATTGGTTTTTTCGTTTGTTGGCTTGTTGGTTTGTTGGCTTGTTGGCTTGTTGGTTTTTTGGGTTTTTTGGTTTGTTGGCTTGTTGGTTTGTTGGCTTGTTGGTTTGGTGGTTTGGTGGTTTGTTGGTTTGTTGGTTTTTTGGTTTGTTGGTTTGTTGGTTTGTTGGCTTGTTGGTTTGTTCGTTTGTTGGTTTGTTGGTTTATTTGTTTGTTGGTTTGATTGTTTGTTCATTTGTTCGTTTGTTGGCTTGTTGGTTTAGTCGTTTGTTGGTTTGTTGGTTTATTTGTTTGTTGGTTTGTTGGTTTGATGGTTTGTTCATTTGTTCGTTTGTTGGCTTGTTGGTTTGTTGGCTTGTTAGCTTGTTGGTTTGTTGATTTGTTGGTTTGTTGTTTTGTTGATTTGTTTGTTTGTTGGTTTGTGTGTTTGTTGGTTTGTTGGTTTGTTGGTTTGTTGGTTTGTTGGTTTGTTGGTTTGTTGGTTTGTTGGTTTGTTGGTTTGTTTGTTTGTTGGTTTGTTCGTTTGTTGGTATTTTGGTGTGTTGGCTTTTGGCTTGTTGGTTTGTTGGTTTGTTGGCTTGTTGGTTTGTTGGTTTGTTGGTTTGTTGGTTTGTTGGTTTGTTGGTTTGTTGGTTTGTTGGTTTGTTCTATTGTTGGTTTGTTGGCTTGTTGGTTTGTTGGTTTGTTGGTTTGTTGGATTGTTGGTTTGTTAGTTTGTTGGTTTGTTGGTTTATTTGTTTGTTGGTTTGTTGGCTTGTTGGTTTGTTGGCTTTTTGTTTTGTCGGTTTGTTGGTTTGTTTGTTTGTTGGTTTGTCTGTTTGTTGGCTTGTTGGTTTGTTGGTTTGTCGGTTTGTTGGTTTGTTGGTTTGTTGGTTTGTTGGTTTGTTAGTTTTTTGTTTGTTCGTTTGTTGGTTTGTTGGTTTGTTGGCTTGTTGGTTTGTTGGTTTGTTGGTTTGTTGGTTTGTTGGCTTGTTGGTTTGTTGGTTTGTTGGTTTGTTGGTTTGTTGGTTTGTTGGTTTCCTGGTTTGTTGGTTTGTTGGTTTGTTGGCTTGTTCGTTTGTTCGTTTGTTGGTTTGTAGGTTCGTTGGTTTTTTGGTTTGTTGGCTTGTTGGTTTGTTAGTTTGTTGGTTTGTTGGTTTATTGGTTTCTTAATTTGCTGGTTTGTTGGGTTATTGGTTTTTTGGTTTGTTGGTTTGTTAGCTTGTTGGTTCGCTGGTTTGCTGGTTTATTGGTTTGTTAGTTTGTTCGTTTGTTGGCTTGTTGGTTTGTTGGCTTGTTGGCTTGTTGGTTTGTTGGTTTGTTGGTTTGTTGGTTTGTTGGTTTGTTGGTTTGTTCTATTGTTGGTTTGTTGGCTTGTTGGCTTGTTGGTTTGTTGGTTTGTTAGATTGTTGGTTTGTTAGTTTGTTGGTTTGTTGGTTTATTTGTTTGTTGGTTTGTTGGCTTGTTGGTTTGTTGGCTTTTTGGTTTGTCGGTTTGTTGGTTTGTTTGTTTGTTGGTTTGTCCGTTTGTTGGCTTGTTGGTTTGTTGGTTTGTCGGTTTGTTGGTTTGTTGGTTTGTTGGTTTACTGGTTTGTTTGTTTGTTTGTTTATTGGTTTTTTCGTTTGTTGGCTTGTTGGTTTGTTGGCTTGTTGGCTTGTTGGTTTTTTGGGTTTTTTGGTTTGTTGGCTTGTTGGTTTGTTGGCTTGTTGGTTTGGTGGTTTGGTGGTTTGTTGGTTTGTTGGTTTTTTGGTTTGTTGGTTTGTTGGTTTGTTGGCTTGTTGGTTTGTTCGTTTGTTGGTTTGTTGGTTTATTTGTTTGTTGGTTTGATTGTTTGTTCATTTGTTCGTTTGTTGGCTTGTTGGTTTAGTCGTTTGTTGGTTTGTTGGTTTATTTGTTTGTTGGTTTGTTGGTTTGATGGTTTGTTCATTTGTTCGTTTGTTGGCTTGTTGGTTTGTTGGCTTGTTAGCTTGTTGGTTTGTTGATTTGTTGGTTTGTTGTTTTGTTGATTTGTTTGTTTGTTGGTTTGTGTGTTTGTTGGTTTGTTGGTTTGTTGGTTTGTTGGTTTGTTGGTTTGTTGGTTTGTTGGTTTGTTGGTTTGTTGGTTTGTTTGTTTGTTGGTTTGTTCGTTTGTTGGTATTTTGGTGTGTTGGCTTTTGGCTTGTTGGTTTGTTGGTTTGTTGGCTTGTTGGTTTGTTGGTTTGTTGGTTTGTTGGTTTGTTGGTTTGTTGGTTTGTTGGTTTGTTGGTTTGTTCTATTGTTGGTTTGTTGGCTTGTTGGTTTGTTGGTTTGTTGGTTTGTTGGATTGTTGGTTTGTTAGTTTGTTGGTTTGTTGGTTTATTTGTTTGTTGGTTTGTTGGCTTGTTGGTTTGTTGGCTTTTTGTTTTGTCGGTTTGTTGGTTTGTTTGTTTGTTGGTTTGTCTGTTTGTTGGCTTGTTGGTTTGTTGGTTTGTCGGTTTGTTGGTTTGTTGGTTTGTTGGTTTGTTGGTTTGTTAGTTTTTTGTTTGTTCGTTTGTTGGTTTGTTGGTTTGTTGGCTTGTTGGTTTGTTGGTTTGTTGGTTTGTTGGTTTGTTGGCTTGTTGGTTTGTTGGTTTGTTGGTTTGTTGGTTTGTTGGTTTGTTGGTTTCCTGGTTTGTTGGTTTGTTGGTTTGTTGGCTTGTTCGTTTGTTCGTTTGTTGGTTTGTAGGTTCGTTGGTTTTTTGGTTTGTTGGCTTGTTGGTTTGTTAGTTTGTTGGTTTGTTGGTTTATTGGTTTCTTAATTTGCTGGTTTGTTGGGTTATTGGTTTTTTGGTTTGTTGGTTTGTTAGCTTGTTGGTTCGCTGGTTTGCTGGTTTATTGGTTTGTTAGTTTGTTCGTTTGTTGGCTTGTTGGTTTGTTGGCTTGTTGGCTTGTTGGTTTGTTGGTTTGTTGGTTTGTTGGTTTGTTGGTTTGTTGGTTTGTTCTATTGTTGGTTTGTTGGCTTGTTGGCTTGTTGGTTTGTTGGTTTGTTAGATTGTTGGTTTGTTAGTTTGTTGGTTTGTTGGTTTATTTGTTTGTTGGTTTGTTGGCTTGTTGGTTTGTTGGCTTTTTGGTTTGTCGGTTTGTTGGTTTGTTTGTTTGTTGGTTTGTCCGTTTGTTGGCTTGTTGGTTTGTTGGTTTGTCGGTTTGTTGGTTTGTTGGTTTGTTGGTTTGTTAGTTTTTGGTTTGTTCGTTAGTTGGTTTGTTGGTTTGTTGGTTTGTTGGTTTGTTGGTTTGTTGGTTTGTTGGTTTGTTGGTTTGTTGGCTTGTTGGTTTGTTGGTTTGTTGGTTTGTTGGTTTGTTGGTTTGTTGGTTTCCTGGTTTGTTGGTTTGTTGGTTTAATGGCTTGTTTGTTTGTTTGTTTGTTGGTTTGTAGGTTCGTTGGTTTTTTGGTTTGTTGGCTTGTTGGTTTGTTAGTTTGTTGGTTTGTTGGTTTGTTGGTTTATTGGTTTCTTAATTTGCTGGTTTGTTGGGTTGTTGGTTTTTTGGTTTGTTGGTTTGTTAGCTTGTTGGTTCGTTGGTTTGCTGGTTTATTGGTTTGTTAGTTTGTTCGTTTGTTGGCTTGTTGGTTTGTTGGCTTGCTGGCTTGTTGGTTTGTTGGTTTGTTGGTTTGTTGGTTTGTTGGTTTGTTGATTTGTTGGTTTGTTGGTTTGTTGGTTTGTTGGTTTGTTGGTTTGTTCGTTTGTTGGTTTGTTTGTTTATTTGTTTGTTTGGTTTGTTGGATTGTTGGTTTGTTGGTTTGTTGGTTTGTTGGTTTGTTTGTTTGTTGGTTTGTTCGTTTGTTGGTTTTTTGGTTTGTTGGCATTTGGTTTGTTGGTTTGTTGGCTTGTTGGTTTGTTGGTTTGTTGGTTTGTTGGTTTGTTGGTTTGTTGGTTTGTTGGTTTGTTGGTTTTTTGGTTTGTTGGTTTGTTCGTTTGTTGGTTTGTTGGTTTGTTGGTTTGTTGGCTTGTTGGTTTGTTGGTTTATTGATTTGTTGGTTTGTTGGTTTGTTGGTTTGTGGTTTGTTGGTTTGTTGGTTTGTTGGTTTGTTTGTTTTTTGGTTTGTTGGCTTGTTGGTTTGTTGGTTTGTTGGTTTGTTGGATTGTTGGTTTGTTCGTTTGTTGGTTTGTTGGCTTGTTGGTTTGTTGGTTTGTTGGTTTGTTGGTTTGTTGGTTTCTTGGCTTGTTGGTTTGTTGGTTTGTTGGTTTGTTGGTTTGTTGGTTTGTTGGCTTGTTGGCTTGTTGGTTTGTTCGTTTGTTGGTTTATTAGTTTGTTGGTTTGTTGGTTTGTTGGCTTGTTGGTTTGTTGGTTTGCTGGTTTGTTGGTTTGTTGGTTTGTTGGTTTGTTGATTTGTTGGTTTGTTGGTTTATTTGTTTGTTGGTTTGTTGGTTTATTGGTTTGTTGGTTTGTTGGCTTGTTGGTTTGTTTGTTTGTTCGTTTGTTGGCTTGTTGGTTTGTTGGCTTGTTGGCTTGTTCGTTTGTTGGTTTGTTGGTTTGTTGGTTTGTTGGTTTGTTGGTTTGTTGTTTTGTTCATTTGTTTGGTTGTTGGTTTGTTTGTTTTTTAGTTTGTTGGTTTATTGGTTTGTTGGTTTGTTGGTTTGTTGGTTTACTGGTTTGTTGGTTTGTTTGTTTATTGGTTTGTTCGTTTGTTGGCTTGTTGGTTTGTTGGCTTGTTGGTTTGTTGGTTTTTTGGGTTTTTTTGTTTGTTGGCTTGTTGGTTTGTTGGTTTGTTGGTTTGGTGGTTTGGTGGTTTGTTGGTTTGTTGGTTTGTTGGTTTGTTGGTTTGTTGGTTTGTTGGTTTGTTGGTTTGTTGGTTTGTTGGTTTGTTCGTTTGTTGGTTTGTTGGTTTATTTGTTTGTTGGTTTGTTGGTTTGATGGTTTGTTCGTTTGTTCGTTTGTTGGCTTGTTGGGTTGTTGGCTTGTTGGCTTGTTGGTTTGTTAGTTTGGTGGTTTGTTGGATTATTGGTTTGTTGGTTTGTTGTTTTGTTGTTTTGTTGGTTTGTTTGTTTGTTGGTTTGTTGGTTTGTTGGTTTGTTGGTATGTTGGTTTGTTGGTTTGTTGGTTTTTTGGTTTGTTGGTTTGTTGGTTTGTTGGTTTGTTGGTTTGTTGGTTTGTTGGTTTGTTTGTTTGTTTGTTTGTTGGTTTGTTCGTTTGTTGGTTTTTTGGTGTGTTGGTTTTTGGCTTGTTGGTTTGTTGGTTTGTTGTCTTGTTGGTTTGTTGGTTTGTTCGTTTGTTGGTTTGTTGGTTTGTTCGTTTGTTGGTTTGTTGGCTTGTTGGCTTGTTGGTTTGTTGGTTTGTTGGTTTGTTGGTTTGTTGGTTTGTTGGTTTGTTGGTTTGTTGGTTTGTTGGTTTGTTGGTTTGTTGGTTTATTTGTTCGTTGTTTTGTTGGCTTGTTGGTTTGTTAGCTTGTTGGTTTGTTGGTTTGTTGGTTTGTTTGTTTGTTGGTTTGTCCGTTTGTTGGCTTGTTGGTTTGTTGGTTTGTTGGTTTGTTGGTTTGTTGTTTTGTTGGTTTGTTGGTTTGTTGGTTTGTTGGTTTGTTGGTTTGTTGGTTTGTTGTTTTGTTGGTTTGTTGGTTTGTTGGTTTGTTGGTTTGTTGGTTTGTTGGTTTGTTGGTTTGTTGGTTTGTTTGTTTTTTGGTTCGTTGGCTTGTTGGTTTGTTGGTTTGTTGGTTTTTTGGTTTGTTCATTTGTTGGTTTGTTGGTTTGTTGGCTTGTTGGTTTGTTGGTTTGTTGGTTTGTTAGTTTGTTGGTTTGTTGGCTTGTTGGTTTGTTGGTTTGTTGGTTTGTTGGTTGGTTGGTTTGTTGGTTTGTTTTTTTGTTTTTTTGTTGGTTTGTTGGTTTGTTGGTTTGGTGGTTTGGTGGTTTGTTGGTTTGTTGGTTTGTTGGTTTGTTGGTTTGTTGGTTTGTTGGTTTGTTGGTTTGTTGGTTTGTTGGTTTGTTGGTTTGTTGGTTTGTTGGTTTGTTGGTTTGTTGGTTTGTTGGTTTTTTGGTTTGTTGGTTTGTTCGTTTGTTCGTTTGTTGGCTTGTTGGTTTTTTGGCTTGTTGGCTTGTTGGTTTGTTCGTTTGTTGGTTTGTTGGTTTGTTGGTTTGTTGGTTTGTTAATTTGTTGGTTTGTTGGTTTGTTGGTTTGTTGGTTTGTTCGTTTGTTGGTTTGTTGGTTTATTTGTTTGTTGGTTTGTTGGTTTGATGGTTTGTTCGTTCGTTCGTTTGTTGGCTTGTTGGGTTGTTGGCTTGTTGGCTTGTTGGTTTGTTAGTTTGTTGGTTTGTTGGATTGTTGGTTTGTTGGTTTGTTGTTTTGTTGTTTTGTTGGTATGTTGGTTTGTTGGTTTGTTGGTTTGTTGGTTTGTTGGTTTGTTGGTTTGTTGGTTTGTTGGTTTGTTGGTTTGTTGGTTTGTTTGTTTGTTAGTTTGTTGGTTTGTTCGTTTGTTGGTTTTTTGGTGTGTTGGTTTTTGGCTTGTTGGTTTGTTGGTTTGTTGTCTTGTTGGTTTGTTGGTTTATTGGTTTGTTCGTTTGTTGGTTTGTTGGTTTGTTCGTTTGTTGGTTTGTTGGCTTGTTGGCTTGTTGGTTTGTTGGTTTGTTGTTCGTTTGTTGGCTTGTTGGTTTGTTGGTTTGTTGGTTTGTTGGTTGGTTGGTTTGTTGGTTTGTTGGTTTGTTGGCTTGTTGGTTTGTTCGTTTGTTAGTTTGTTGGTTTGTTGGTTTGTTGGTTTGTTGGTTTGTTGGTTTGTTGGTTTGTTGGTTTGTTCGTTTGTTGGTTTGTTCGTTTGTTGGTTTTTTGGTTTGCTGGTTTGTTGGTTTCTTGGTTTGTTGGTTTGTTGGTTTGTTGGTTTGTTGGTTTGTTGGTTTGTTGCCTTTTTGGCTTGTTGGCTTGTTGGTTTGTTCGTTTGTTGGTTTGTTGGTTTGTTGGTTTGTTGGTTTGTTGGCTTGTTGGTTTGTTGGTTTGCTGGTTTGTTGGTTTGTTGGCTTGTTGGTTTGTTGGTTTGTTGATTTGTTGGTTTGTTGGTTTATTTGTTTGTTGGTTTGTTGGTTTATTGGTTTGTTGGTTTGTTGGCTTGTTGGTTTGTTGGTTTATTGGTTTGTTGGTTTGTTGGTTTGTTGGTTTGTTGGTTTGTTGGTTTGTTGGTTTGTTGGTTTGTTTGTTTTTTGGTTTGTTGGCTTGTTGGATTGTTGGTTTGTTGGTTTGTTGGTTTGTTCGTTTATTGGTTTGTTGGTTTCTTGGTTTGTTGGTTTGTTGGTTTGTTGGTTTGTTGGTTTCTTGGCTTGTTGGTTTGTTGGTTTGTTGGTTTGTTGGTTTGTTGGTTTGTTGGTTTGTTGGTTTGTTGGTTTGTTGGTTTGTTGGTTTGATGGCTTGTTGGTTCGTTGGTTTGCTGGTTTGTTGGTTTGTTCGTTTGTTCGTTTGTTGGCTTGTTGGTTTGTTGGCTTGTTGGCTTGTTGGTTTGCTGGTTTGTTGGTTTGTTGGTTTGTTGGCTTGTTGGTTTGTTGGTTTGTTGGTTTGTTGGTTTGTTAGTTTGTTGGTTTGTTAGTTTGTTCGTTTGTTGGCTTGTTGGTTTTTTGGCTTGTTGGCTTGTTGGTTTGTTCGTTTGTTGGTTTGTTGGTTTGTTGGTTTGTTAGGTTGTTGGTTTGTTGGTTTGTTGGTTTGTTCGTTTGTTGGTTTGTTGGTTTATCTGTTTGTCGGTTTGTTGGTTTGTTGGTTTGATGGTTTGTTCGTTTGTTCGTTTGGTAACTTGTCGGTTTGTTGGCTTGTTGGCTTGTTGGCTTGTTGGTTTGTTAGTTTGTTGGTTTGTTGGATTGTTGGTTTGTTGGTTTGTTGTTTTGTTGGTTTGTTGGTTGTTGGTTTGTTGGTTTGTTGGTTTGTTGGTTTGTTGGTTTGTTGGTTTGTTGGTTTGTTGGTTTGTTGGTTTGTTGGTTTGTTGGTTTGTTGGTTTGTTGGTTTGTTGTTTTGTTGGTTTCTTGGTTTGTTTGTTTGTTTGTTTGTTGGTTTGTTCGTTTGTTGGTTTTTTGGTGTGTTGGCTTTTGGCTTGTTGGTTTGTTGGTTTGTTGTCTTGTTGGTTCGTTGGTTTGTTGGTTTGTTCGTTTGTTGGTTTGTTGGTTTGTTCGTTTGTTGGTTTGTTGGCTTGTTGGCTTGTTGGTTTGTTGGTTTGTTGGTTTGTTGGTTTGTTGGTTTGTTGGTTTATTGGTTTGTTGGTTTGTTGGTTTGTTGGTTTGTTGGTTTGTTGGTTTGTTGGTTTGTTGGTTTGTTGGTTTGTTGGTTTGTTGGTTTGTTGGTTTGTTGGTTTGTTGGTTTGTTGGTTTATTTGCTTGTTGTTTTGTTGGCTTGTTGGTTTGTTGGCTTGTTGGTTTGTTGGTTTGTTGGTTTGTTTGTTTGTTGGTTTGTCCGTTTGTTGGCTTGTTGGTTTGTTGGTTTGTTGGCTTGTTGGTTTGTTGGTTTGTTGTTTTGTTGGTTTGTTGGTTTGTTGGTTTGTTGGTTTGTTGGTTTGTTGGTTTGTTGGTTTGTTGGTTTGTTGGTTTGTTGGTTTGTTGGTTTGTTGGTTTGTTGGTTTGTTGGTTTGTTGGTTTGTTTGTTTTTTGGTTTGTTGGCTTGTTGGTTTGTTGGTTTGTTAGGTTGTTGGTTTGTTCATTTGTAGGTTTGTTGGTTTGTTGGCTTGTTGGTTTGTTGGTTTGTTGGTTTGTTGGTTTGTTGGCTTGTTGGTTTGTTGGTTTGTTGGTTTGTTCGTTTGTTGGTTTTTTGGTTTGCTGGTTTGTTGGTTTCTTGGTTTGTTGGTTTGTTGGTTTGTTGGTTTGTTGGTTTGTTGGTTTGTTGCCTTTTTGGCTTGTTGGCTTGTTGGTTTGTTCGTTTGTTGGTTTGTTGGTTTGTTGGTTTGTTGGTTTGTTGGCTTGTTGGTTTGTTGGTTTGCTGGTTTGTTGGTTTGTTGGCTTGTTGGTTTGTTGGTTTGTTGATTTGTTGGTTTGTTGGTTTATTTGTTTGTTGGTTTGTTGGTTTATTGGTTTGTTGGTTTGTTGGCTTGTTGGTTTGTTGGTTTATTGGTTTGTTGGTTTGTTGGTTTGTTGGTTTGTTGGTTTGTTGGTTTGTTGGTTTGTTGGTTTGTTGGTTTGTTGGTTTGTTTGTTTTTTGGTTTGTTGGCTTGTTGGATTGTTGGTTTGTTGGTTTGTTGGTTTGTTCGTTTGTTGGTTTGTTGGTTTCTTGGTTTGTTGGTTTGTTGGTTTGTTGGTTTGTTGGTTTCTTGGCTTGTTGGTTTGTTGGTTTGTTGGTTTGTTGGTTTGTTGGTTTGTTGGTTTGTTGGTTTGTTGGTTTGTTGGTTTGTTGGTTTGTTGGTTTGATGGCTTGTTGGTTCGTTGGTTTGCTGGTTTGTTTGTTTGTTCGTTTGTTCGTTTGTTGGCTTGTTGGTTTGTTGGCTTGTTGGCTTGTTGGTTTGCTGGTTTGTTGGTTTGTTGGTTTGTTGGCTTGTTGGTTTGTTGGTTTGTTGGTTTGTTGGTTTGTTAGTTTGTTGGTTTGTTAGTTTGTTCGTTTGTTGGCTTGTTGGTTTTTTGGCTTGTTGGCTTGTTGGTTTGTTCGTTTGTTGGTTTGTTGGTTTGTTGGTTTGTTAGGTTGTTGGTTTGTTGGTTTGTTGGTTTGTTCGTTTGTTGGTTTGTTGGTTTATCTGTTTGTCGGTTTGTTGGTTTGTTGGTTTGATGGTTTGTTCGTTTGTTCGTTTGGTGGCTTGTTGGTTTGTTGGCTTGTTGGCTTGTTGGCTTGTTGGTTTGTTAGTTTGTTGGTTTGTTGGATTGTTGGTTTGTTGGTTTGTTGTTTTGTTGGTTTGTTGGTTGTTGGTTTGTTGGTTTGTTGGTTTGTTGGTTTGTTGGTTTGTTGGTTTGTTGGTTTGTTGGTTTGTTGGTTTGTTGGTTTGTTGTTTTGTTGGTTTGTTGGTTTGTTTGTTTGTTTGTTTGTTGGTTTGTTCGTTTGTTGGTTTTTTGGTGTGTTGGCTTTTGGCTTGTTGGTTTGTTGGTTTGTTGTCTTGTTGGTTCGTTGGTTTGTTGGTTTGTTCGTTTGTTGGTTTGTTGGTTTGTCCGTTTGTTGGTTTGTTGGCTTGTTGGCTTGTTGGTTTGTTGGTTTGTTGGTTTGTTGGTTTGTTGGTTTGTTGGTTTGTTGGTTTGTTGGTTTATTGGTTTGTTGGTTTGTTGGTTTGTTGGTTTGTTGGTTTGTTGGTTTGTTGGTTTGTTGGTTTGTTGGTTTGTTGGTTTGTTGGTTTGTTGGTTTGTTGGTTTGTTGGTTTGTTGGTTTATTTGCTTGTTGTTTTGTTGGCTTGTTGGTTTGTTGGCTTGTTGGTTTGTTGGTTTGTTGGTTTGTTTGTTTGTTGGTTTGTCCGTTTGTTGGCTTGTTGGTTTGTTGGTTTGTTGGCTTGTTGGTTTGTTGGTTTGTTGTTTTGTTGGTTTGTTGGTTTGTTGGTTTGTTGGTTTGTTGGTTTGTTGGTTTGTTGGTTTGTTGGTTTGTTGGTTTGTTGGTTTGTTGGTTTGTTGGTTTGTTGGTTTGTTTGTTTTTTGGTTTGTTGGCTTGTTGGTTTGTTGGTTTGTTAGGTTGTTGGTTTGTTCATTTGTAGGTTTGTTGGTTTGTTGGCTTGTTGGTTTGTTGGTTTGTTGGTTTGTTGGTTTGTTGGCTTGTTGGTTTGTTGGTTTGTTGGTTTGTTGGTTTGTTGGTTTGTTGGTTTGTTGGTTTGTTGGTTTGTTGGTTTGTTGGTTTGTTGGTTTGTGGGTTTGTTGGCTTGTTGGTTTGTTCGTTTGTTGGTTTGTTGGTTTGTTGGTTTGTTGGTTTGTTGGTTTGTTGGTTTGTTGGTTTGTTGGTTTGTTGGTTTGTTCGTTTGTTGGTTTGTTCGTTTGTTGGTTTTTTGGTTTGTTGGTTTGTTGGTTTATTGGTATGTTGGTTTGTTGGTTTGTTGGCTGGTTCGTTTGTTCGTTTGTTGGCTTGTTGGCATGTTCCGTTGTTGGCTTGTTGTTTGTTGGTTTGTTTGCTTGTTGGTTTTTTGGTTTGTTGGTTTGTTGGTTAGTTGGTTTGTTGGTTTGTTGGTTTGTTGGTTTGTTGGCTTGTTGGTTTGTTGGTTTGTTGGTTTGTTGGTTTGTTGGTTTGTTGGTTTGTTTGGTTTTTTGGTTTGTTGGTTTCTTGGTTTGTTGGTTTGTTGGCTTGTTGGTTTGTTCGTTTGTTCGTTTGTTCGTTTGTTGGTTTGTTGGTTTGTTGGTTTGTTGTTTTGTTGGCTTGTTGGCTTGTTGGTTTGTTGTTTTGTTGGTTTGTTGGTTTGTTGGTTTGTTGGTTTGTTGGTTTGTTGGTTTGTTGGTTTGTTGGTTTGTTGGTTTGTTGGTTTGTTTGTTTGTTGGTTTGTTGGTTTGTTGGTTTGTTGGCTTGTTGGTTTGTTGCTTTGTTGGTTTGTTGGGTTGTTGTTTTGTTGGTTTGTTGGTTTGTTGGCTTGTTGGTTTGTTGGTTTGTTGTTTTGTTGGTTTGTTGGTTTGTTGGCTTGTTGGTTTGTTGGTTTGTTGTTTTGTTGGTTTGTTGGTTTTTTGGTTTGTTGGTTTGTTGGTTTGTTGGTTTGTTGGTTTGTTGGTTTGTTGGTTTGTTGGTTTGTTGGTTTGTTGGTTTGTTGGTTTGTTGGTTTGTTGGTTTGTTGGTTTGTTTGTTTGTTGGTTTGTTGGTTTGTTGGTTTGTTGGCTTGTTGGTTTGTTGCTTTGTTGGTTTGTTGGGTTGTTGTTTTGTTGGTTTGTTGGTTTGTTGGCTTGTTGGTTTGTTGGTTTGTTGTTTTGTTGGTTTGTTGGTTTGTTGGCTTGTTGGTTTGTTGGTTTGTTGTTTTGTTGGTTTGTTGGTTTTTTGGTTTGTTGGTTTGTTGGTTTGTTGGTTTGTTGGTTTGTTGGTTTGTTGGTTTGTTGGTTTGTTGGTTTGTTGGTTTGTTGGTTTGTTGGTTTGTTTGTTTGTTGGTTTGTTGGTTTGTTGGTTTGTTGGCTTGTTGGTTTGTTGCTTTGTTGGTTTGTTGGGTTGTTGTTTTGTTGGTTTGTTGGTTTGTTGGCTTGTTGGTTTGTTGGTTTGTTGTTTTGTTGGTTTGTTGGTTTGTTGGCTTGTTGGTTTGTTGGTTTGTTGTTTTGTTGGTTTGTTGGTTTTTTGGTTTGTTGGTTTGTTGGTTTGTTGGTTTGTTGATTTGTTGGTTTGTTGGCTTTTTGGCTTGTTGGTTTGTTGGCTTGTTGGTTTGTTCGTTTGTTGGTTTGTTGGTGTTTTGGTTTGTTGGTTTATTGGTTTGTTGGTTTGTTGGTTTGTTGGTTTGTTGGTTTGTTGGTTTGTTAGTTTGTTGGTTTGTTGGTTTGTTGGTTTGTTGGTTTGTTGGTTTGTTGGTTTGTTTGTTTGTTGGTTTGTTGGTTTGTTGGTTTGTTGGCTTGTTGGTTTGCTGCTTTGTTGGTTTGTTGGGTTGTTGTTTTGTTGGTTTGTTGGTTTGTTGGCTTGTTGGTTTGTTGCTTTGTTGGTTTGTTGGGTTGTTGTTTTGTTGGTTTGTTGGTTTGTTGGCTTGTTGGTTTGTTGGTTTGTTGTTTTGTTGGTTTGTTGGTTTGTTGGCTTGTTGGTTTGTTGGTTTGTTGTTTTGTTGGTTTGTTGGTTTTTTGGTTTGTTGGTTTGTTGGTTTGTTGGTTTGTTGGTTTGTTGGTTTGTTGGTTTGTTGGTTTGTTGGTTTGTTGGTTTGTTGGTTTGTTGGTTTGTTGGTTTGTTTGTTTGTTGGTTTGTTGGTTTGTTGGTTTGTTGGCTTGTTGGTTTGTTGCTTTGTTGGTTTGTTGGGTTGTTGTTTTGTTGGTTTGTTGGCTTGTTGGTTTGTTGGTTTGTTGTTTTGTTGGTTTGTTGGTTTGTTGGCTTGTTGGTTTGTTGGTTTGTTGTTTTGTTGGTTTGTTGGTTTTTTGGTTTGTTGGTTTGTTGGTTTGTTGGTTTGTTGGTTTGTTGGTTTGTTGGTTTGTTGGTTTGTTGGTTTGTTGATTTGTTGGTTTGTTGGCTTTTTGGCTTGTTGGTTTGTTGGCTTGTTGGTTTGTTCGTTTGTTGGTTTGTTGGTGTTTTGGTTTGTTGGTTTATTGGTTTGTTGGTTTGTTGGTTTGTTGGTTTGTTGGTTTGTTGGTTTGTTGGTTTGTTGGTTTGTTGGTTTGTTGGTTTGTTTGTTTGTTGGTTTGTTGGTTTGTTGGTTTGTTGGCTTGTTGGTTTGTTGCTTTGTTGGTTTGTTGGGTTGTTGTTTTGTTGGTTTGTTGGTTTGTTGGCTTGTTGGTTTGTTGGTTTGTTGTTTTGTTGGTTTGTTGGTTTGTTGGCTTGTTGGTTTGTTGGTTTGTTGTTTTGTTGGTTTGTTGGTTTTTTGGTTTGTTGGTTTGTTGGCTTGTTGGTTTGTTGGTTTGTTGTTTTGTTGGTTTGTTGGTTTGTTGGCTTGTTGGTTTGTTGGTTTGTTGTTTTGTTGGTTTGTTGGTTTTTTGGTTTGTTGGTTTGTTGGTTTGTTGGTTTGTTGGTTTGTTGGTTTGTTGGTTTGTTGGTTTGTTGGTTTGTTGGTTTGTTGGTTTGTTGGTTTGTTGGTTTGTTTGTTTGTTGGTTTGTTGGTTTGTTGGTTTGTTGGTTTGTTGGTTTGTTGGTTTGTTGGTTTGTTGGTTTGTTGGTTTGTTGGTTTGTTGGTTTGTTGGTTTGTTTGTTTGTTGGTTTGTTGGTTTGTTGGTTTGTTGGCTTGTTGGTTTGTTGCTTTGTTGGTTTGTTGGGTTGTTGTTTTGTTGATTTGTTGGTTTGTTGGCTTGTTGGTTTGTTGGTTTGTTGGTTTGTTGGTTTGTTGGCTTGTTGGTTTGTTGGTTTGTTGTTTTGTTGGTTTGTTGGTTTGTTGGCTTGTTGGTTTGTTGGTTTGTTGTTTTGTTGGTTTGTTGGTTTTTTGGTTTGTTGGTTTGTTGGCTTGTTGGTTTGTTGGTTTGTTGTTTTGTTGGTTTGTTGGTTTGTTGGCTTGTTGGTTTGTTGGTTTGTTGTTTTGTTGGTTTGTTGGTTTTTTGGTTTGTTGGTTTGTTGGTTTGTTGGTTTGTTGGTTTGTTGGTTTGTTGGTTTGTTGGTTTGTTGGTTTGTTGGTTTGTTGGTTTGTTGGTTTGTTGGTTTGTTTGTTTGTTGGTTTGTTGGTTTGTTGGTTTGTTGGTTTGTTGGTTTGTTGGTTTGTTGGTTTGTTGGTTTGTTGGTTTGTTTGTTTGTTGGTTTGTTGGTTTGTTGGTTTGTTGGCTTGTTGGTTTGTTGCTTTGTTGGTTTGTTGGGTTGTTGTTTTGTTGGTTTGTTGGTTTGTTGGCTTGTTGGTTTGTTGGTTTGTTGTTTTGTTGGTTTGTTGGTTTGTTGGCTTGTTGGTTTGTTGGTTTGTTGTTTTGTTGGTTTGTTGGTTTTTTGGTTTGTTGGTTTGTTGGTTTGTTGGTTTGTTGGTTTGTTGGTTTGTTGGTTTGTTGGTTTGTTGGTTTGTTGGTTTGTTGGTTTGTTGGTTTGTTTGTTTGTTGGTTTGTTGGTTTGTTGGTTTGTTGGCTTGTTGGTTTGTTGCTTTGTTGGTTTGTTGGGTTGTTGTTTTGTTGGTTTGTTGGTTTGTTGGCTTGTTGGTTTGTTGGTTTGTTGTTTTGTTGGTTTGTTGGTTTGTTGGCTTGTTGGTTTGTTGGTTTGTTGTTTTGTTGGTTTGTTGGTTTTTTGGTTTGTTGGTTTGTTGGTTTGTTGGTTTGTTGATTTGTTGGTTTGTTGGCTTTTTGGCTTGTTGGTTTGTTGGCTTGTTGGTTTGTTCGTTTGTTGGTTTGTTGGTGTTTTGGTTTGTTGGTTTATTGGTTTGTTGGTTTGTTGGTTTGTTGGTTTGTTGGTTTGTTGGTTTGTTAGTTTGTTGGTTTGTTGGTTTGTTGGTTTGTTGGTTTGTTGGTTTGTTGGTTTGTTTGTTTGTTGGTTTGTTGGTTTGTTGGTTTGTTGGCTTGTTGGTTTGCTGCTTTGTTGGTTTGTTGGGTTGTTGTTTTGTTGGTTTGTTGGTTTGTTGGCTTGTTGGTTTGTTGCTTTGTTGGTTTGTTGGGTTGTTGTTTTGTTGGTTTGTTGGTTTGTTGGCTTGTTGGTTTGTTGGTTTGTTGTTTTGTTGGTTTGTTGGTTTGTTGGCTTGTTGGTTTGTTGGTTTGTTGTTTTGTTGGTTTGTTGGTTTTTTGGTTTGTTGGTTTGTTGGTTTGTTGGTTTGTTGGTTTGTTGGTTTGTTGGTTTGTTGGTTTGTTGGTTTGTTGGTTTGTTGGTTTGTTGGTTTGTTGGTTTGTTTGTTTGTTGGTTTGTTGGTTTGTTGGTTTGTTGGCTTGTTGGTTTGTTGCTTTGTTGGTTTGTTGGGTTGTTGTTTTGTTGGTTTGTTGGCTTGTTGGTTTGTTGGTTTGTTGTTTTGTTGGTTTGTTGGTTTGTTGGCTTGTTGGTTTGTTGGTTTGTTGTTTTGTTGGTTTGTTGGTTTTTTGGTTTGTTGGTTTGTTGGTTTGTTGGTTTGTTGGTTTGTTGGTTTGTTGGTTTGTTGGTTTGTTGGTTTGTTGATTTGTTGGTTTGTTGGCTTTTTGGCTTGTTGGTTTGTTGGCTTGTTGGTTTGTTCGTTTGTTGGTTTGTTGGTGTTTTGGTTTGTTGGTTTATTGGTTTGTTGGTTTGTTGGTTTGTTGGTTTGTTGGTTTGTTGGTTTGTTGGTTTGTTGGTTTGTTGGTTTGTTGGTTTGTTTGTTTGTTGGTTTGTTGGTTTGTTGGTTTGTTGGCTTGTTGGTTTGTTGCTTTGTTGGTTTGTTGGGTTGTTGTTTTGTTGGTTTGTTGGTTTGTTGGCTTGTTGGTTTGTTGGTTTGTTGTTTTGTTGGTTTGTTGGTTTGTTGGCTTGTTGGTTTGTTGGTTTGTTGTTTTGTTGGTTTGTTGGTTTTTTGGTTTGTTGGTTTGTTGGCTTGTTGGTTTGTTGGTTTGTTGTTTTGTTGGTTTGTTGGTTTGTTGGCTTGTTGGTTTGTTGGTTTGTTGTTTTGTTGGTTTGTTGGTTTTTTGGTTTGTTGGTTTGTTGGTTTGTTGGTTTGTTGGTTTGTTGGTTTGTTGGTTTGTTGGTTTGTTGGTTTGTTGGTTTGTTGGTTTGTTGGTTTGTTGGTTTGTTTGTTTGTTGGTTTGTTGGTTTGTTGGTTTGTTGGTTTGTTGGTTTGTTGGTTTGTTGGTTTGTTGGTTTGTTGGTTTGTTGGTTTGTTGGTTTGTTGGTTTGTTTGTTTGTTGGTTTGTTGGTTTGTTGGTTTGTTGGCTTGTTGGTTTGTTGCTTTGTTGGTTTGTTGGGTTGTTGTTTTGTTGATTTGTTGGTTTGTTGGCTTGTTGGTTTGTTGGTTTGTTGTTTTGTTGGTTTGTTGGTTTGTTGGTTTGTTTGTTTGTTGGTTTGTTGGTTTGTTGGTTTGTTGGCTTGTTGGTTTGTTGCTTTGTTGGTTTGTTGGGTTGTTGTTTTGTTGGTTTGTTGGTTTGTTGGCTTGTTGGTTTGTTGGTTTGTTGTTTTGTTGGTTTGTTGGTTTGTTGGCTTGTTGGTTTGTTGGTTTGTTGTTTTGTTGGTTTGTTGGTTTTTTGGTTTGTTGGTTTGTTGGTTTGTTGGTTTGTTGGTTTGTTGGTTTGTTGGTTTGTTGGTTTGTTGGTTTGTTGGTTTGTTGGTTTGTTGGTTTGTTGGTTTGTTTGTTTGTTGGTTTGTTGGTTTGTTGGTTTGTTGGCTTGTTGGTTTGTTGCTTTGTTGGTTTGTTGGGTTGTTGTTTTGTTGGTTTGTTGGTTTGTTGGCTTGTTGGTTTGTTGGTTTGTTGTTTTGTTGGTTTGTTGGTTTGTTGGCTTGTTGGTTTGTTGGTTTGTTGTTTTGTTGGTTTGTTGGTTTTTTGGTTTGTTGGTTTGTTGGTTTGTTGATTTGTTGGTTTGTTGGCTTTTTGGCTTGTTGGTTTGTTGCTTTGTTGGTTTGTTGGGTTGTTGTTTTGTTTGTTTGTTGGTTTGTTGGTTTGTTGGTTTGTTGGCTTGTTGGTTTGTTGCTTTGTTGGTTTGTTTGGTTGTTGTTTTGTTGGTTTGTTAGTTTGTTGGTTTGTTGGTTTGTTGATTTGTTGGTTTGTTGGCTTTTTGGCTTGTTGGTTTGTTGCTTTGTTGGTTTGTTGGTTTGTTGGTTTGTTTGTTTGTTGGTTTGTTGGTTTGTTGGTTTGTTGGCTTGTTGGTTTGTTGCTTTGTTGGTTTGTTGGGTTGTTGTTTTGTTGGTTTGTTGGTTTGTTGGCTTGTTGGTTTGTTGGTTTGTTGTTTTGTTGGTTTGTTGGTTTGTTGGCTTGTTGGTTTGTTGGTTTGTTGTTTTGTTGGTTTGTTGGTTTTTTGGTTTGTTGGTTTGTTGGTTTGTTGGTTTGTTGGTTTGTTGGTTTGTTGGTTTGTTGGTTTGTTGGTTTGTTGGTTTGTTGGTTTGTTGGTTTGTTGGTTTGTTTGTTTGTTGGTTTGTTGGTTTGTTGGTTTGTTGGCTTGTTGGTTTGTTGCTTTGTTGGTTTGTTGGGTTGTTGTTTTGTTGGTTTGTTGGTTTGTTGGCTTGTTGGTTTGTTGGTTTGTTGTTTTGTTGGTTTGTTGGTTTGTTGGCTTGTTGGTTTGTTGGTTTGTTGTTTTGTTGGTTTGTTGGTTTTTTGGTTTGTTGGTTTGTTGGTTTGTTGGTTTGTTGGTTTGTTGGTTTGTTGGTTTGTTGGTTTGTTGGTTTGTTGGTTTGTTGGTTTGTTGGTTTGTTGGTTTGTTTGTTTGTTGGTTTGTTGGTTTGTTGGTTTGTTGGCTTGTTGGTTTGTTGCTTTGTTGGTTTGTTGGGTTGTTGTTTTGTTGGTTTGTTGGTTTGTTGGCTTGTTGGTTTGTTGGTTTGTTGTTTTGTTGGTCTGTTGGTTTGTTGGCTTGTTGGTTTGTTGGTTTGTTGTTTTGTTGGTTTGTTGGTTTTTTGGTTTGTTGGTTTGTTGGTTTGTTGGTTTGTTGATTTGTTGGTTTGTTGGCTTTTTGGCTTGTTGGTTTGTTGGCTTGTTGGTTTGTTCGTTTGTTGGTTTGTTGGTGTTTTGGTTTGTTGGTTTATTGGTTTGTTGGTTTGTTGGTTTGTTGGTTTGTTGGTTTGTTGGTTTGTTAGTTTGTTGGTTTGTTGGTTTGTTGGTTGGTTGGTTTGTTGGTTTGTTGGTTTGTTTGTTTGTTGGTTTGTTGGTTTGTTGGTTTGTTGGCTTGTTGGTTTGTTGCTTTGTTGGTTTGTTGGGTTGTTGTTTTGTTGGTTTGTTGGTTTGTTGGCTTGTTGGTTTGTTGCTTTGTTGGTTTGTTGGGTTGTTGTTTTGTTGGTTTGTTGGTTTGTTGGCTTGTTGGTTTGTTGGTTTGTTGTTTTGTTGGTTTGTTGGTTTGTTGGCTTGTTGGTTTGTTGGTTTGTTGTTTTGTTGGTTTGTTGGTTTTTTGGTTTGTTGGTTTGTTGGTTTGTTGGTTTGTTGGTTTGTTGGTTTGTTGGTTTGTTGGTTTGTTGGTTTGTTGGTTTGTTGGTTTGTTGGTTTGTTGGTTTGTTTGTTTGTTGGTTTGTTGGTTTGTTGGTTTGTTGGCTTGTTGGTTTGTTGCTTTGTTGGTTTGTTGGGTTGTTGTTTTGTTGGTTTGTTGGTTTGTTGGCTTGTTGGTTTGTTGGTTTGTTGTTTTGTTGGTTTGTTGGTTTGTTGGCTTGTTGGTTTGTTGGTTTGTTGTTTTGTTGGTTTGTTGGTTTTTTGGTTTGTTGGTTTGTTGGTTTGTTGGTTTGTTGGTTTGTTGGTTTGTTGGTTTGTTGGTTTGTTGGTTTGTTGGTTTGTTGGTTTGTTGGTTTGTTGGTTTGTTGGTTTGTTTGTTTGTTGGTTTGTTGGTTTGTTGGTTTGTTGGCTTGTTGGTTTGTTGCTTTGTTGGTTTGTTGGGTTGTTGTTTTGTTGGTTTGTTGGTTTGTTGGCTTGTTGGTTTGTTGGTTTGTTGTTTTGTTGGTTTGTTGGTTTGTTGGCTTGTTGGTTTGTTGGTTTGTTGTTTTGTTGGTTTGTTGGTTTTTTGGTTTGTTGGTTTGTTGGTTTGTTGGTTTGTTGATTTGTTGGTTTGTTGGCTTTTTGGCTTGTTGGTTTGTTGGCTTGTTGGTTTGTTCGTTTGTTGGTTTGTTGGTGTTTTGGTTTGTTGGTTTATTGGTTTGTTGGTTTGTTGGTTTGTTGGTTTGTTGGTTTGTTGGTTTGTTAGTTTGTTGGTTTGTTGGTTTGTTGGTTTGTTGGCTTGTTGGCTTGTTGGTTTGTTGGTTTGTTGGTTTGTTGATTTGTTGGTTTGTTGGTTTGTTGGTTTGTTGGTTTGTTGGTTTGTTGGCTTGTTGGTTTGTTCGTTTGTTGGTTTGTTGGTTTGTTGGTTTGTTGGTTTGTTGATTTGTTGGCTTGTTGATTTGTTCGTTTGTTGGTTTGTTGGTTTGTTGGTTTGTTGGTTTGTTCGTTTGTTGGTTTGTTGGTTTGTTCGTTTGTTGGTTTGTTGGTTTGTTGGTTTGTTGGTTTGTTGGTTTGTTTGTTTGTTGGTTTGTTGGTTTGTTGGTTTGTTGGTTTGTTTGTTTGTTGGTTTGTTGGTTTGTTGGTTTGTTGGCTTGTTGGTTTGTTGGTTTGTTGGTTTGTTGGTTTGTTGGCTTGTTGGTTTGTTGCTTTGTTGGTTTGTTGGTTTGTTGGTTTGTTGGTTTGTTGGTTTGTTGGTTTGTTGGTTTGTTGGCTTGTTGGCTTGTTTGTTTGTTGGTTTGTTGGTTTATTTGTTTGCTGGTTTGTTCGTTTGTTGGCTTGTTCGTTTGTTGGCATGTTGGCTTGTTGGTTTGTTGGTTTGTTGGTTTGTTGGTTTGTTGGTTTGTTGGTTTGTTGGTTTGTTGGTTTGTTGGTTTGTTGGTTTATTGGTTTGTTGGCTTTTTGGCTTGTTGGTTTGTTGGTTTGTTGGTTTGTTCGTTTGTTGGTTTTTGGTTTGTTGGTTTGTTGGTTTGTTGGTATGTTGGTTTGTTAGTTTCTTGGTTTGTGGGTTTGTTGGCTTGTTGGTTTGTTCGTTTGTTGGTTTGTTGGTTTGTTGATTTGTTGGTTTGTTGTTTTGTTGGCTTGTTGGCTTGTTGCTTTGTTCGTTTGTTGGTTTGTTGGTTTGTTGGTTTGTTGGTTTGTTGGTTTGTTGGTTTGTTGGTTTGTTGGTTTGTTGGTTTGTTGGTTTGTTGCTTTGTTGGTTTGTTGGGTTGTTGGTTTGTTGGTTTGTTGGTTTGTTGGCTTGTTGGTTTTTTCGTTTATTTGTTTGTTGGTTTGTTGGTTTGTTGGTTTGTTGGTTTGTTGTTTCGTTGGTTTGTTGGTTTGTTGGTTTGTTTGTTTGTTGGTTTGTTGGTTTTTTGGTTTGTTGGTTTGTTGGTTTGTTGGCTTGTTGGTTTGTTGGTTTGTTGGTTGTTTGTTTGTTTGTTGGTTTGTTGGTTTTTTGGTTTGTTGGTTTGTTGGTTTGTTGGTTTGTTGGTTTGTTGGCTTTTTGGCTTGTTGGTTTGTTGGTTTGTTGGCTTGTTGGTTTGTTCGTTTGTTGGTTTGTTGGTTTGTTGGTTTGTTGGTTTATTGGTTTGTTGGTTTGTTGGTTTGTTGGTTTCTTGGTTTGTTGGTTTGTTGGTTTGTTGGTTTGTTGGTTTGTTGGTTTGTGGTTTGTTGGTTTGTTGGTTTGTTGGCTTGTTGGTTTGTTGGTTTGTTGGTTTGTTGAGTTGTTGGTTTGTTGGTTTGTTGGTTTGTTGGTTTGTTGGTTTGTTGGTTTGTTGGTTTGTTGGTTTGTTGGTTTGTTGGCTTGTTGGTTTGTTAGTTTGTTGGTTTGTTGGTTTGTTGGTTTGTTGGTTTGTTGGTTTGTTGGTTTGTTGGCTTGTTGGTTTGTTCATTTGTTAGTTTGTTGGTTTGTTGGTTTGTTGGTTTTTTGGTTTGTTGGTTTGTTGGTTTGTTAGTTTGTTGGTTTGTTGGTTTGTTGGTTTGTTGGTTTGTTGGTTTGTTTGTTTGTTGGTTTGTTGGTTTGTTGGTTTGTTGGCTTGTTGGTTTGTTGCTTTGTTGGTTTGTTGATTTGTTGGTTTGTTGGTTTGTTGGCTTGTTGGTTTGCTGGCTTGTTGGTTTGTTGCTTTGTTGGTTTGTTGGCTTGTTGGTTTGTTGGATTGTTGGCTTGTTGGTTTGTTGCTTTGGTGGTTTGTTGGTTTGTTGGTTTGTTGGTTTGTTGGTTTGTTGGTTTGTTGGCTTGTTGGTTTGTTCGTTTGTTGGTTTTTTGGTTTGTTTGTTTGCTGGTTTGTTCGTTTGTTGGCTTGTTCGTTTGTTGGCATGTTGGCTTGTTAATTTGTTGGTTTGTTGGTTTGTTGGTTTGTTGGTTTGTTGGTTTGTTGGTTTGTTGGTTTGTTGGTTTGTTGGTTTGTTGGCTTTTTGGCTTGTTGATTTGTTGGTTTGTTGGTTTGTTCGTTTGTTGGTTTGTTGGTTTGTTGGTTTGTTGGTTTGTTGATATGTTGGTTTGTTGGTTTGTTGGCTTGTTCGTTTGTTCGTTTGTTGGTTTATTGGTTTGTTTGTTTTTTGGGCTTGTTGGTTTGTTGGTTAGTTCGTTTGTTGGTTTGTTGGTTTGTTGGTTTGTTGGCTTGTTGGTTTGTTGGTTTGTTGGTTTGTTGGTTTGTTGGCTTGTTTGTTTGTTGGTTTGTTGGTTTGTTGGTTTGTTGGTTTGTTGGTTTGTTGGTTTGTTGTTTTGTTAGCTTGTTGGTTTGTTCGTTTGTTGGTTTCTTGGTTTGTTGGTTTGTTGGTTTGTTGGTTTGTTGGTTTGTTGGTTTTTTCTTTTTGTTGGTTTGTTGGTTTGTTGGTTTGTTGGTTTGTTTGTTTGTTGGTCTGTTTGTTTGTTGGTCTGTTGGTTTATTGGTTTGTTGGTTTGTTGGTTTCTTGGCTTTTTGGTTTGTTGGTTTGTTGGTTTGTTGAATTGTTGGTTTGTTGGCTTGCTGGTTTGTTGCTTTGTTGGTTTGTTGGTTTGTTGGTTTGTTGGTTTGTTGGTTTGTTGGTTTGTTGGTTTGTTGGCTTGTTGGTTTGTTCGTTTGTTGGATTGTTGGTTTGTTGGTTTGTTGGTTTGTTGGTTTGTTGGTTTGTTGTTTTGTTGGTTTGTTGGTTTGTTGGTATGTTGGTATGTTGGTTTGTTGGTTTGTTGGTTTGTGTGTTTGTTGGTTTGTCCTTTTTTTGGCTTGTTGGTTTGTTGGTTTGTTGGCTTGTTGGTTTGTTGGTTTATTGGTTTGTTGGTTTATTGGTTTGTTGGTTTGTTGGTTTGTTGGTTTGTTTGTTTGTTGGTTTGTTGGTTTGTTTGTTTTTTGGTTTGTTGGCTTGTTGGTTTGTTGGTTTGTGGGTTTGTTGGTTTGTTCGTTTGTTGGTTTGTTGGTTTGTTGGCTTGTTGGTTTGTTGGTTTGTTGGTTTGTTGGTTTCTTGGCTTGTTGGTTTATTGGTTTGTTGGTTTGTTGGTTTGTTGGTTTGTTGGTTAGCTGGTTTGTTGGTTTTTTGGTTTGTTGGTTTGTTGGCTTGTTGGTTCGTTGGTTTGCTGGTTTGTTGGTTTGTTCGTTTATTCGTTTGTTGGCTTGTTGGTTTGTTGGCTTCTTGGCTTGTTGGCTTGTTGGTTTGTAGGTTTGTTGGTTTGTTGGTTTGTTGGTTTGTTGGTTTGTTGGTTCGTTGGTTTCTTGGTTTGTTGGTTTGTTGGTTTGTTCGTTTGTTGGTTTGTTCGTTTATTTGTTTGTTGGTTTGTTGGTTTGTTAGTTTGTTGGTTTGTTGGTTTGTTGGTTTGTTGGCTTGTTGGTTTGTTGGTTTGTTGGTTTGTTGATTTGTTGGTTTGTTGGTTTGTTGGTTTGTTGGTTTGTTGGTTTGTTGGCTTGTTGGTTTGTTCGTTTGTTGGTTTGTTAGTTTGTTGGTTTGTTGGTTTGTTGGTTTGTTGGCTTGTTGGCTTGTTGATTTGTTCGTTTGTTGGTTTGTTGGTTTGTTGGTTTGTTGGTTTGTTCGTTTGTTGGTTTGTTGGTTTGTTGGTTTGTTGGTTTGTTGGTTTGTTGGTTTGTTGGTTTGTTGGTTTGTTGGTTTGTTGGTTTGTTGGTTTGTTGGTTTGTTGGTTTGTTGGTTTGTTTGTTTGTTGGTTTGTTGGTTTGTTGGTTTGTTTGCTTGTTGGTTTGTTGGTTTGTTGGTTTGTTGGTTTGTTGGTTTGTTGCTTTGTTGGTTTGTTGGTTTGTTGGTTTGTTGGTTTGTTGGTTTGTTGGCTTGTTGGTTTGTTCGTTTGTTGGTTTGTTAGTTTGTTGGTTTGTTGGTTTGTTGGTTTGTTGGCTTGTTGATTTGTTCGTTTGTTGGTTTGTTGGTTTGTTGGTTTGTTGGTTTGTTCGTTTGTTGGTTTGTTGGTTTGTTGGTTTGTTGGTTTGTTGGTTTGTTGGTTTGTTGGTTTGTTGGTTTGTTGGTTTGTTGGTTTGTTGGTTTGTTGGTTTGTTGGTTTGTTGGTTTGTTTATTTGTTGGTTTGTTGGTTTGTTGGTTTGTTTGCTTGTTGGTTTGTTCGTTTGTTGGTTTGTTGGTTTGTTGGCTTGTTGGTTTGTTGGTTTGTTGGTTTGTTGGTTTCTTGGCTTGTTGGTTTAATGGTTTGTTGGTTTGTTGGTTTGTTGGTTTGTTGGTTAGTTGGTTTGTTGGTTTTTTGGTTTGTTGGTTTGTTGGCTTGTTGGTTCGTTGGTTTGCTGGTTTGTTGGTTTGTTCGTTTATTCGTTTGTTGGCTTGTTGGTTTGTTGGCTTGTTGGCTTGTTGGCTTGTTGGTTTGTTGGTTTGTTGGTTTGTTGGTTTGTTGGTTTGTTGGTTTGTTGGTTCGTTGGTTTGTTGGTTTGTTGGTTTGTTGGTTTGTTCGTTTGTTGGTTTGTTCGTTTATTTGTTTGTTGGTTTGTTGGTTTGTTAGTTTGTTGGTTTGTTGGTTTGTTGGTTTGTTGGCTTGTTGGTTTGTTGGTTTGTTGGTTTGTTGATTTGTTGGTTTGTTGGTTTGTTGGTTTGTTGGTTTGTTGGTTTGTTGGCTTGTTGGTTTGTTCGTTTGTTGGTTTGTTAGTTTGTTGGTTTGTTGGTTTGTTGGTTTGTTGGCTTGTTGATTTGTTCGTTTGTTGGTTTGTTGGTTTGTTGGTTTGTTGGTTTGTTCGTTTGTTGGTTTGTTGGTTTGTTGGTTTGTTGGTTTGTTGGTTTGTTGGTTTGTTGGTTTGTTGGTTTGTTGGTTTGTTGGTTTGTTGGTTTGTTGGTTTGTTGGTTTGTTGGTTTGTTGGTTTGTTGGTTTGTTTGTTTGTTGGTTTGTTGGTTTGTTGGTTTGTTTGCTTGTTGGTTTGTTGGTTTGTTGGTTTGTTGGTTTGTTGGCTTGTTGGTTTGTTGCTTTGTTGGTTTGTTGGTTTGTTGGTTTGTTGGTTTGTTGGTTTGTTGGTTTGTTGGTTTGTTGGCTTGTTGGTTTGGTCGTTTGTTGTTTTGTTGGTTTATTTGTTTGCTGGTTTGTTCGTTTGTTGGCTTGTTTGTTTGTTGGCATGTTGGCTTGTTGGTTTGTTGGTTTGTTGGTTTGTTGGTTTGTTGGTTTGTTGGTTTGTTGGTTTGTTGGTTTGTTGGTTTGTTGGTTTGTTGGTTTGTTGGCTTTTTGGCTTGTTGGTTTGTTGGTTTGTTGGTTTGTTCGTTTGTTGGTTTTTGGTTTGTTGGTTTGTTGGTTTGTTGGTATGTTGGTTTGTTGGTTTCTTGGTTTGTTGGTTTGTTGGCTTGTTGGTTTGTTCGTTTGTTGGTTTGTTGGTTTGTTGTTTTGTTGGCTTGTTGGCTTGTTGCTTTGTTCGTTTGTTGGTTTGTTGGTTTGTTGGTTTGTTGGTTTGTTGGTTTGTTGGTTTGTTGGTTTGTTGGTTTGTTGGTTTGTTGCTTTGTTGGTTTGTTGGGTTGTTGGTTTGTTGGTTTGTTGGTTTGTTGGCTTGTTGGTTTTTTCGTTTATTTGTTTGTTGGTTTGTTGGTTTGTTGGTTTGTTGTTTCGTTGGTTTGTTGGTTTGTTGGTTTGTTTGTTTGTTGGTTTGTTGGTTTTTTGGTTTGTTGATTTGTTGGTTTGTTGGCTTGTTGGTTTGTTGGTTTGTTGGTTTGTTGGTTTGTTGGTTTGTTGGCTTTTTGGCTTGTTGATTTGTTGGTTTGTTGGCTTGTTGGCTTGTTCGTTTGTTGGCATGTTGGCTTGTTAATTTGTTGGTTTGTTGGTTTGTTGGTTTGTTGGTTTGTTGGTTTGTTGGTTTGTTGGTTTGTTGGTTTGTTGGTTTGTTGGCTTTTTGGCTTGTTGATTTGTTGGTTTGTTGGTTTGTTCGTTTGTTGGTTTGTTGGTTTGTTGGTTTGTTGGTTTGTTGATATGTTGGTTTGTTGGTTTGTTGGCTTGTTCGTTTGTTCGTTTGTTGGTTTATTGGTTTGTTTGTTTTTTGGGCTTGTTGGTTTGTTGGTTAGTTCGTTTGTTGGTTTGTTGGTTTGTTGGTTTGTTGGCTTGTTGGTTTGTTGGTTTGTTGGTTTGTTGGTTTGTTGGCTTGTTTGTTTGTTGGTTTGTTGGTTTGTTGGTTTGTTGGTTTGTTGGTTTGTTGGTTTGTTGTTTTGTTAGCTTGTTGGTTTGTTCGTTTGTTGGTTTCTTGGTTTGTTGGTTTGTTGGTTTGTTGGTTTGTTGGTTTGTTGGTTTTTTCTTTTTGTTGGTTTGTTGGTTTGTTGGTTTGTTGGTTTGTTTGTTTGTTGGTCTGTTTGTTTGTTGGTCTGTTGGTTTATTGGTTTGTTGGTTTGTTGGTTTCTTGGCTTTTTGGTTTGTTGGTTTGTTGGTTTGTTGAATTGTTGGTTTGTTGGCTTGCTGGTTTGTTGCTTTGTTGGTTTGTTGGTTTGTTGGTTTGTTGGTTTGTTGGTTTGTTGGTTTGTTGGTTTGTTGGCTTGTTGGTTTGTTCGTTTGTTGGATTGTTGGTTTGTTGGTTTGTTGGTTTGTTGGTTTGTTGGTTTGTTGTTTTGTTGGTTTGTTGGTTTGTTGGTATGTTGGTATGTTGGTTTGTTGGTTTGTTGGTTTGTGTGTTTGTTGGTTTGTCCTTTTTTTGGCTTGTTGGTTTGTTGGTTTGTTGGCTTGTTGGTTTGTTGGTTTATTGGTTTGTTGGTTTATTGGTTTGTTGGTTTGTTGGTTTGTTGGTTTGTTTGTTTGTTGGTTTGTTGGTTTGTTTGTTTTTTGGTTTGTTGGCTTGTTGGTTTGTTGGTTTGTGGGTTTGTTGGTTTGTTCGTTTGTTGGTTTGTTGGTTTGTTGGCTTGTTGGTTTGTTGGTTTGTTGGTTTGTTGGTTTCTTGGCTTGTTGGTTTATTGGTTTGTTGGTTTGTTGGTTTGTTGGTTTGTTGGTTAGCTGGTTTGTTGGTTTTTTGGTTTGTTGGTTTGTTGGCTTGTTGGTTCGTTGGTTTGCTGGTTTGTTGGTTTGTTCGTTTATTCGTTTGTTGGTTTGTTGGCTTCTTGGCTTGTTGGCTTGTTGGTTTGTAGGTTTGTTGGTTTGTTGGTTTGTTGGTTTGTTGGTTTGTTGGTTCGTTGGTTTCTTGGTTTGTTGGTTTGTTGGTTTGTTCGTTTGTTGGTTTGTTCGTTTATTTGTTTGTTGGTTTGTTGGTTTGTTAGTTTGTTGGTTTGTTGGTTTGTTGGTTTGTTGGCTTGTTGGTTTGTTGGTTTGTTGGTTTGTTGATTTGTTGGTTTGTTGGTTTGTTGGTTTGTTGGTTTGTTGGTTTGTTGGCTTGTTGGTTTGTTCGTTTGTTGGTTTGTTAGTTTGTTGGTTTGTTGGTTTGTTGGTTTGTTGGCTTGTTGGCTTGTTGATTTGTTCGTTTGTTGGTTTGTTGGTTTGTTGGTTTGTTGGTTTGTTCGTTTGTTGGTTTGTTGGTTTGTTGGTTTGTTGGTTTGTTGGTTTGTTGGTTTGTTGGTTTGTTGGTTTGTTGGTTTGTTGGTTTGTTGGTTTGTTGGTTTGTTGGTTTGTTGGTTTGTTTGTTTGTTGGTTTGTTGGTTTGTTGGTTTGTTTGCTTGTTGGTTTGTTGGTTTGTTGGTTTGTTGGTTTGTTGGTTTGTTGCTTTGTTGGTTTGTTGGTTTGTTGGTTTGTTGGTTTGTTGGTTTGTTGGCTTGTTGGTTTGTTCGTTTGTTGGTTTGTTAGTTTGTTGGTTTGTTGGTTTGTTGGTTTGTTGGCTTGTTGATTTGTTCGTTTGTTGGTTTGTTGGTTTGTTGGTTTGTTGGTTTGTTCGTTTGTTGGTTTGTTGGTTTGTTGGTTTGTTGGTTTGTTGGTTTGTTGGTTTGTTGGTTTGTTGGTTTGTTGGTTTGTTGGTTTGTTGGTTTGTTGGTTTGTTGGTTTGTTGGTTTGTTTATTTGTTGGTTTGTTGGTTTGTTGGTTTGTTTGCTTGTTGGTTTGTTCGTTTGTTGGTTTGTTGGTTTGTTGGCTTGTTGGTTTGTTGGTTTGTTGGTTTGTTGGTTTCTTGGCTTGTTGGTTTAATGGTTTGTTGGTTTGTTGGTTTGTTGGTTTGTTGGTTAGTTGGTTTGTTGGTTTTTTGGTTTGTTGGTTTGTTGGCTTGTTGGTTCGTTGGTTTGCTGGTTTGTTGGTTTGTTCGTTTATTCGTTTGTTGGCTTGTTGGTTTGTTGGCTTGTTGGCTTGTTGGCTTGTTGGTTTGTTGGTTTGTTGGTTTGTTGGTTTGTTGGTTTGTTGGTTTGTTGGTTCGTTGGTTTGTTGGTTTGTTGGTTTGTTGGTTTGTTCGTTTGTTGGTTTGTTCGTTTATTTGTTTGTTGGTTTGTTGGTTTGTTAGTTTGTTGGTTTGTTGGTTTGTTGGTTTGTTGGCTTGTTGGTTTGTTGGTTTGTTGGTTTGTTGATTTGTTGGTTTGTTGGTTTGTTGGTTTGTTGGTTTGTTGGTTTGTTGGCTTGTTGGTTTGTTCGTTTGTTGGTTTGTTAGTTTGTTGGTTTGTTGGTTTGTTGGTTTGTTGGCTTGTTGATTTGTTCGTTTGTTGGTTTGTTGGTTTGTTGGTTTGTTGGTTTGTTCGTTTGTTGGTTTGTTGGTTTGTTGGTTTGTTGGTTTGTTGGTTTGTTGGTTTGTTGGTTTGTTGGTTTGTTGGTTTGTTGGTTTGTTGGTTTGTTGGTTTGTTGGTTTGTTGGTTTGTTGGTTTGTTGGTTTGTTTGTTTGTTGGTTTGTTGGTTTGTTGGTTTGTTTGCTTGTTGGTTTGTTGGTTTGTTGGTTTGTTGGTTTGTTGGCTTGTTGGTTTGTTGCTTTGTTGGTTTGTTGGTTTGTTGGTTTGTTGGTTTGTTGGTTTGTTGGTTTGTTGGTTTGTTGGTTTGTTGGTTTGTTGGCTTGTTGGTTTGGTCGTTTGTTGTTTTGTTGGTTTATTTGTTTGCTGGTTTGTTCGTTTGTTGGCTTGTTTGTTTGTTGGCATGTTGGCTTGTTGGTTTGTTGGTTTGTTGGTTTGTTGGTTTGTTGGTTTGTTGGTTTGTTGGTTTGTTGGTTTGTTGGTTTGTTGGTTTGTTGGTTTGTTGGCTTTTTGGCTTGTTGGTTTGTTGGTTTGTTGGTTTGTTCGTTTGTTGGTTTTTGGTTTGTTGGTTTGTTGGTTTGTTGGTATGTTGGTTTGTTGGTTTCTTGGTTTGTTGGTTTGTTGGCTTGTTGGTTTGTTCGTTTGTTGGTTTGTTGGTTTGTTGTTTTGTTGGCTTGTTGGCTTGTTGCTTTGTTCGTTTGTTGGTTTGTTGGTTTGTTGGTTTGTTGGTTTGTTGGTTTGTTGGTTTGTTGGTTTGTTGGTTTGTTGGTTTGTTGGTTTGTTGCTTTGTTGGTTTGTTGGGTTGTTGGTTTGTTGGTTTGTTGGTTTGTTGGCTTGTTGGTTTTTTCGTTTATTTGTTTGTTGGTTTGTTGGTTTGTTGGTTTGTTGTTTCGTTGGTTTGTTGGTTTGTTGGTTTGTTTGTTTGTTGGTTTGTTGGTTTTTTGGTTTGTTGATTTGTTGGTTTGTTGGCTTGTTGGTTTGTTGGTTTGTTGGTTTGTTGGTTTGTTGGTTTGTTGGCTTTTTGGCTTGTTGATTTGTTGGTTTGTTGGCTTGTTGGTTTGTTCGTTTGTTGGTTTGTTGGTTTGTTGGTTTGTTGGTTTATTGGTTTGTTGCTTTGTTGGTTTGTTGGTTTGTTGGTTTGTTGGTTTGTTGGTTTTTTGGTTTGTTGGTTTGTTGGTTTGTTGGTTTGTTGGTTTGTTGGTTTGTTGGTTTGTTGGCTTGTTGGTTTGTTGGTTTGTTGGTTTGTTGAGTTGTTGGTTTGTTGGTTTGTTGGTTTGTTGGTTTGTTGGTTTGTTGGCTTGTTGGTTTGTTCGTTTGTTGGTTTGTTGGTTTGTTGGTTTGTTGGTTTGTTGGTTTGTTGGTTTGTTGGTTTGTTGGTTTCTTGGCTTGTTGGTTTGTTGCTTTGTTGGTTTGTTGGTTTGTTGGTTTGTTGGTTTGTTGGCTTGTTGATTTGCTGGCTTGTTGGTTTGTTGCTTTGTTGGTTTGTTGGCTTGTTGGTTTGTTGGATTGTTGGCTTGTTGGTTTGTTGCTTTGTTGGTTTGTTGGTTTGTTGGTTTGTTGGTTTGTTGGTTTGTTGGTTTGTTGGTTTGTTGGTTTGTTCGTTTGTTGGTTTTTTGGTTTGTTTGTTTGCTGGTTTGTTCGTTTGTTGGCTTGTTCGTTTGTTGGCATGTTGGCTTGTTAGTTTGTTGGTTTGTTGGTTTGTTGGTTTGTTGGTTTGTTGGTTTGTTGGTTTGTTGGTTTGTTGGTTTGTTGGATTTTTGGCTTGTTGGTTTGTTGGTTTGTTGGTTTGTTCGTTTGTTGGTTTGTTGGTTTGTTGGTTTGTTGGTATGTTGGTTTGTTGGTTTGTTGTTTTGTTAGCTTGTTGGTTTGTTCGTTTGTTGGTTTCTTGGTTTGTTGGCTTGTTGGTTTGTTGGTTTGTTGGTTTGTTGGTTTGTTGGTTTGTTGGTTTGTTGGTTTGTTGGTTTGTTGGCTTTTTGGTTTGTTGGTTTGTTGGTTTGTTGGTTTGTTGGTTTGTTGGTTTGTTGGTTTGTTTATTTTTTGGGCTTGTTGGTTTGTTGGTTTGTTCGTTTGTTGGTTTGTTGGTTTGTTGGTTTGTTGGTTTGTTGGCTTGTTGGTTTGTTGGTTTGTTGGTTTGTTGGTTTGTTGGCTTGTTGGTTTGTTGGTTTGTTGGTCTGTTGGTTTGTTGGTTTGTTGGTTTGTTGGTTTGTTGTTTTGTTAGCTTGTTGGTTTGTTCGTTTGTTGGTTTCTTGGTTTGTTGGCTTGTTGGTTTGTTGGTTTGTTGGTTTGTTGGTTTGTTGGTTTGTTGGTTTGTTGGTTTGTTGGTTTGTTGGCTTTTTGGTTTGTTGGTTTGTTGGTTTGTTGGTTTGTTGGTTTGTTGGTTTGTTGGTTTGTTGTTTTGTTGGCTTGTTGGTTTGTTCGTTTGTTGGTTTCTTGGTTTGTTGGTTTGTTGGTTTGTTGGTTTGTTGGTTTTTTTCTTTTTGTTGGTTTGTTGGTTTGTTGGTTTGTTGGTTTGTTGGTTTGTTTGTTTGTTGGTTTGTTTGTTTGTTGGTCTGTTGGTTTATTGGTTTGTTGGTTTGTTGGCTTGTTGGTTTGTTCGTTTGTTGGTTTGTTGGTTTGTTGGTTTGTTGGTTTGTTGGTTTGTTGGTTTATTGGTTTGTTGGTTTGTTGGTTTGTTGGTTTGTTGGTTTGTTGGTTTGTTGGTTTTTTGGTTTGTTGGTTTGTTGGTTTGTTGGTTTGTTGGTTTGTTGGTTTGTTGGTTTGTTGGCTTGTTGGTTTGTTGGTTTGTTGGTTTGTTGGTTTGTTGGTTTGTTGGTTTGTTGGTTTGTTGGCTTGTTGGTTTGTTCGTTTGTTGGTTTGTTGGTTTGTTGGTTTGTTGGTTTGTTGGTTTGTTGGTTTGTTGGTTTGTTGGTTTGTTGGCTTGTTGGTTTGTTGCTTTGTTGGTTTGTTGGTTTGTTGGTTTGTTGGTTTGTTGGCTTGTTGATTTGCTGGCATGTTGGTTTGTTGCTTTGTTGGTTTGTTGGCTTGTTGGTTTGTTGGATTGTTGGCTTGTTGGTTTGTTGCTTTGTTGGTTTGTTGGTTTGTTGGTTTGTTGGTTTGTTGGCTTGTTGGTTTGTTCGTTTGTTGGTTTTTTGGTTTGTTTGTTTGCTGGTTTGTTCGTTTGTTGGCTTGTTCGTTTGTTGGCATGTTGGCTTGTTAGTTTGTTGGTTTGTTGGTTTGTTGGTTTGTTGGTTTGTTGGTTTGTTGGTTTGTTGGTTTGTTGGATTTTTGGCTTGTTGGTTTGTTGGTTTGTTGGTTTGTTCGTTTGTTGGTTTGTTGGTTTGTTGGTTTGTTGGTTTGTTGGTATGTTGGTTTGTTGGTTTGTTGGCTTGTTCGTTTGTTCGTTTGTTGGTTTATTGGTTTGTTTATTTTTTGGGCTTGTTGGTTTGTTGGTTTGTTCGTTTGTTGGTTTGTTGGTTTGTTGGTTTGTTGGTTTGTTGGTTTGTTGGCTTGTTGGTTTGTTGGTTTGTTGGTTTGTTGGTTTGTTGGCTTGTTGGTTTGTTGGTTTGTTGGTTTGTTGGTTTGTTGGTTTGTTGGTTTGTTGGTTTGTTGTTTTGTTGGCTTGTTGGTTTGTTCGTTTGTTGGTTTCTTGGTTTGTTGGTTCGTTGGTTTGTTGGTTTGTTGGTTTTTTTCTTTTTGTTGGTTTGTTGGTTTGTTGGTTTGTTGGTTTGTTGGTTTGTTTGTTTGTTGGTTTGTTTGTTTGTTGGTCTGTTGGTTTATTGGTTTGTTGGTTTGTTGGTTTCTTGGCTTTTTGGTTTGTTGGTTTGTTGGTTTGTTGAATTGTTGGTTTGTTGGCTTGCTGGTTTGTTGCTTTGTTGGTTTGTTGGTTTGTTGGTTTGTTGGTTTGTTGGTTTGTTGGTTTGTTGGTTTGTTGGTTTGTTGGCTTGTTGGTTTGTTCGTTTGTTGGATTGTTGGTTTGTTGGTTTGTTGGTTTGTTGGTTTGTTGTTTTGTTGGTTTGTTGGTTTGTTGGTATGTTGGTATGTTGGTTTGTTGGTTTGTTGGTTTGTGTGTTTGTTGGTTTGTCCTTTTTTTGGCTTGTTGGTTTGTTGGTTTGTTGGCTTGTTGGTTTGTTGGTTTATTGGTTTGTTGGTTTATTGGTTTGTTGGTTTGTTGGTTTGTTGGTTTGTTTGTTTCTTGGTTTGTTGGTTTGTTTGTTTTTTGGTTTGTTGGCTTGTTGGTTTGTTGGTTTGTGGGTTTGTTGGTTTGTTCGTTTGTTGGTTTGTTGGTTTGTTGGCTTGTTGGTTTGTTGGTTTGTTGGTTTGTTGGTTTGTTGGTTTCTTGGCTTGTTGGTTTATTGGTTTGTTGGTTTGTTGGTTTGTTGGTTTGTTGGTTAGTTGGTTTGTTGGTTTTTTGGTTTGTTGGTTTGTTGGCTTGTTGGTTCGTTGGTTTGCTGGTTTGTTGGTTTGTTCGTTTATTCGTTTGTTGGCTTGTTGGTTTGTTGGCTTGTTGGCTTGTTGGCTTGTTGGTTTGTTGATTTGTTGGTTTGTTGGTTTGTTGGATTGTTGGTTTGTTGGTTCGTTGGTTTGTTGGTTTGTTGGTTTGTTGGTTTGTTCGTTTGTTGGTTTGTTCGTTTATTTGTTTGTTGGTTTGTTGGTTTGATGGTTTGTTCATTTGTTCGTTTGTTGGCTTGTTGGTTTGTTGGCTTTATGGCTTGTTGGTTTGTTGATTTGTTGGTTTGTTGTTTTGTTGGTTTGTTTGTTTGTTGGTTTGTTTGTTTGTTGGTTTCTTGGTTTGTTGGTTTGTTGGTTTGTTGGTTTGTTGGTTTGTTTGTTTGTTGGTTTGTTGGTTTGTTGGTTTGTTGGTTTGTTGGTTTGTGGGTTTGTTGGTTTGTTTGTTTGCTGGTTTGTTCGTTTGTTGGTATTTTGGTGTGTTGGCTTTTGGCTTGTTGGTTTGTTGGTTTGTTGGCTTGTTGGTTTGTTCGTTTGTTGGTTTATTGGTTTGTTGGTTTGTTGGTTTATTGGTTTGTTCTATTGTTGGTTTGTTGGCTTGTTGGCTTGTTGGTTTGTTGGTTTGTTGGTTTGTTGGTTTGTTGGTTTGTTAGTTTGTTGGTTTGTTGGTTTATTTGTTTGTTGGTCTGTTGGCTTGTTGGTTTGTTGGCTTTTTGGTTTGTCGGTTTGTTGGTTTGTTTGTTTGTTGGTTTGTCCGTTTGTTGGCTTGCTGGTTTGTTGGTTTGTTGGTTTGTTGGTTGGTTGGTTTGTTGGTTTGTTAGTTTTTGGTTTGTTTGTTTTTTGGTTTGTTGGCTTGTTGTTTTGTTGGTTTATTGTTTTGTTGGTCTGTTGGTTTGTTCGTTTGTTGGTTTGTTGGTTTGTTGGCTTGTTGGTTTGTTGGTTTGTTGGTTTGTTGGTTTGTTGGCTTGTTGGTTTGTTGGTTTGTTGGTTTGTTGGTTTGTTAGCTTGTTGGTTTGTTCGTTTGTTCGTTTGTTGGTTTGTAGGTTTGTTGGTTTTTTGGTTTGTTGGCTTGTTGGTTTGTTGGTTTGTTGGTTTGTTGGTTTGTTGGTTTGTTGGTTTGTTAGTTTGTTGGTTTGTTGGTTTGTTGGTTTGTTGGTTTGTTGGTTTGTTGGTTTGTTGGTTTGTTGGTTTATTGGTTTGTTGGTTTGCTTGTTTTTTAGGTTTGTTGGTTTTTTGGTTTGTTGGTTTGTTGGCTTGTTGGTTCGTTGGTTTGCTGGTTTGTTGGTTTGTTAGTTTGATGGTTTTTGGGTTTGTTGGTTTATTGGCTTGTTGGCTTGTTGGTTTGTTGGTTTGTTGGTTTGTTGGTTTGTTGGTTTGTTGGTTTGTTGGTTTGTTGGTTTGTTGGTTTGTTGGTTTGTTCGTTTGTAGGTTTGTTTGTTTATTTGTTTGTTTGGTTTGTTGGTTTGTTGGTTTGTTGGTTTGTTGCTTTGTTGGTTTGTTGGTTTGTTGGTTGTTGGTTTGTTGGTTTGTTTGTTTGTTGGTTTGTTCGTTTGTTGGTTTTTTGGTGTGTTGGTTTGTTGGTTTGTTGGTTTGTTGGTTTGTTGGTTTGTTGGCTTGTTGGTTTGTTGGTTTATTGGTTTGTTGGTTTGTTGGTTTGTTGGTTTGTTGGTTTGTTGGTTTGTTGGTTTGTTGGTTTGTTGGTTTGTTTGTTTTTTTTGGTTTGTTGGCTTGTTGGTTTGTGGGTTTGTTGGTTTGTTGGTTTGTTGGTTTGCTCGTTTGTTGGTTTGTTGGTTTGTTGGCTTGTTGGTTTGTTGGTTTGTTGGTTTCTTGGCTTGTTGGTTTGTTGGTTTGTTGGTTTGTTGGTTTGTTGGTTTGTTGGTTTGTTGGTTTGTTGGCTTGTTGGCTTGTTGGTTTGTTCGTTTGTTGGTTTGTTGGTTTGCCGGTTTGTTGGTTTGTTGGCTTGTTGGCTTGTTGGTTTGTTGGTTTGTTGGTTTGTTGGTTTGTTGGTTTGTTGATTTGTTGGTTTGTTGGTTTATTTGTTTGTTGGTTTGTTGGTTTATTGGTTTGTTGGCTTGTTGGTTTGTTGGTTTGTTGGTTTGTTGGTTTGTTGGTTTGTTGGTTTGTTGGTTTGTTGGTTTGCTGGTTTTTGGTTTGTTTGTTTTTTTGTTTGTTGGGTTGTTGGTTTGTTGGTTTGTTGGTTTGTTGGTTTGTTCGTTTGTTGGTTTGTTGGTTTGTTGGTTTATTGGTTTGTTGGTTTGTTGGTTTGTTGGTTTCTTGGCTTGTTGGTTTGTTGGTTTGTTGGTTTGTTGGTTTGTTGGTTTGTTGGTTTGTTGGTTTGTTGGTTTGTTGGTTTGTTGGTTTGTTGATTTGTTGGTTTGATGGCTTGTTGGTTCGTTGGTTTGCTGGTTTGTTGGTTTGTTCGTTTGTTCGTTTGTTGGCTTGTTGGTTTGCTGGTTTGTTGGTTTGTTGGTTTGTTTGTTTATTTGTTTGTTGGTTTGTTGGTTTGTTGGTTTGTTCGTTTGTTGGTTTGTTGGTTTGCTGGTTTGTTGGTTTGTTGGTTTGTTTATTTATTTGTTTGTTGGTTTGTTGGTTTGTTCGTTTGTTGGTTTGTTGGTTTGCTGGTTTGTTGGTTTGTTGGTTTGTTGGTTTATTGGTTTGTTGATTTGTTGGTTTGTTCGTTTGTTGGTTTGTTGGTTTGCTGGTTTGTTGGTTTGTTGGCTTGTTGGATTGTTGGTTTGTTGGATTGTTGGTTTGTTGGTTTGTTGGTTTGTTTGTTTGTTGGTTTGTTGGTTTGTTGGTTTGTTGGTTTGTTGGCTTGTTGGTTTGTTGGTTTGTTGGTTTGTTGGTTTGTTGGTTTGTTGGTTTGTTGGTTTGTTAGCTTGTTGGTTTGTTCGTTTGTTCGTTTGTTGGTTTGTAGGTTTGTTGGTTTGTTGGTTTGTTGGTTTGTTGGCTTGTTGAATTGTTGGTTTGTTGGTTTGTTGGTTTGTTGGTTTCTTGGTTTGTTGGTTTGTTGATTTGTTGGTTTGTTAGCTTGTTGGTTTGTTCGTTTGTTCGTTTGTTGGTTTGTAGGTTTGTTGGTTTTTTGGTTTGTTGGCTTGTTGGTTTGTTGGTTTGTTGGTTTGTTGGTTTGTTGGTTTGTTTGTTACTTGGTTTGTTGGTTTGTTGGCTTGTTTGGTTTGTTGGTTTGTTGGTTTGTTGGCTTGTTGGTTTGTTGGTTTGTTGGTTTGTTGGTTTGTTGGTTTGTTGGTTTGTTGGTTTGTTGGTTTGTTGGTTTGTTGGTTTGTTGGTTTGTTGGTTTGTTGGTATGTTAGCTTGTTGGCTTGTTCGTTTGTTCGTTTGTTGGTTTGTAGGTTTGTTGGTTTTTTGGTTTGTTGGCTTGTTGGTTTGTTGGTTTGTTGGTTTGTTGGTTTGTTGGTTTGTTGGTTTGTTGGTTTGTTGGTTTGTTCGTTTGTTGGTTTGTTGGTTTGTTGGCTTGTTGGTTTGTTAGTTTGTTGGTTTGTTGGTTTGTTGGTTTGTTGGCTTGTTGGTTGGTTGGTTTGTTGGTTTGTTGGTTTGTTGGTTTGTTGGTTTGTTGGTTTGTTGGTTTGTTAGTTTGTTGGTTTGTTGGTTTGTTGGATTGTTGGTTTGTTGGTTTATTGGTTTGTTGGTTTGTTGGTTTGCTGGTTTGTTGGTTTTTTGGTTTGTTGGTTTGTTGGTTTGCTGGTTTGTTGGTTTGTTAGTTTAATCGTTTTTTTGGTTTGTTGGTTTATTGGCTTGTTGGCTTGTTGGTTTGTTGGTTTGTTGGTTTGTTGGTTTGTTGGTTTGTTGGTTTGTTGGTTTGTTGGTTTGTTGGTTTGTTGGTTTGTTGGTTTGTTGGTTTGTTCGTTTGTTGGTTTGTTTGTTTATTTGTTTGTTTGGTTTGTTGGTTTGTTGGGTTGTTGGTTTGTTGGTTTGTTGGTTTGTTGGTTTGTTGGTTTGTTGGTTTGTTGGTTTGTTGGTTTGTTTGTTTGTTGGTTTGGTCGTTTGTTGGTTTTTTGGTGTGTTGGCTTTTGGTTTGTTGGTTTGTTGGCTTGTTGGTTTGTTGGTTTGTTGGTTTGTTTGTTTGTTGGTTTGTTGGTTTGTTGGTTTGTTGGTTTGTTGGTTTGTTGGTTTGTTGGTTTGTTGATTTGTTGGTTTGATGGCTTGTTGGTTCGTTGGTTTGCTGGTTTGTTGGTTTGTTCGTTTGTTCGTTTGTTGGCTTGTTGGTTTGCTGGTTTGTTGGTTTGTTGGTTTGTTTGTTTATTTGTTTGTTGGTTTGTTGGTTTGTTGGTTTGTTGGTTTGTTCGTTTGTTGGTTTGTTGGTTTGCTGGTTTGTTGGTTTGTTGGCTTGTTGGACTGTTGGTTTGTTGGTTTGTTGGTTTGTTGGTTTATGTGTCTTTTTGGTTTGTTGGCTTGTTGGTTTGTTGGTTTGTTGGTTTGTTGGTTTGTTGGTTTGCTCGTTTGTTGGTTTGTTGGTTTGTTGGCTTTTTGGTTTGTTGGTTTGTTGGTTTGTTGGTTTCTTGGCTTGTTGGTTTGTTGGTTTGTTGGTTTGTTGGTTTTTTGGTTTGTTGGTTTGTTGGCTTGTTGGCTTGTTGGTTTGTTCGTTTGTTGGTTTGTTGGTTTGCTGGTTTGTTGGTTTGTTGGCATGTTGGCTTGTTGGTTTGTTGGTTTGTTGGTTTGTTGGTTTGTTAGTTTGTTGATTTGTTGGTTTGTTGGTTTATTTGTTTGTTGGTTTGTTGGTTTATTGGTTTGTTGGCTTGTTGGTTTGTTGGTTTGTTGGTTTGTTGGTTTGTTGGTTTGTTGCTTTGTTGGTTTGTTGGTTTGTTGGTTTGTTGGTTTGTTGGTTTGTTGGTTTGTTGGTTTGTTGGTTTGTTGGTTTGTTTGTTTTTTGGTTTGTTGGCTTGTTGGTTTGTTGGTTTGTTGGTTTGTTGGTTTTTTCGTTTGTTGGTTTGTTGGTTTGTTGGTTTATTGGTTTGTTGGTTTGTTGGTTTGTTGGTTTCTTGGCTTGTTGGTTTGTTGGTTTGTTGGTTTGTTGGTTTGTTGGTTTGGTGGTTTGTTGGTTTGTTGGTTTGTTGGTTTGTTTGTTTGTTGATTTGTTGGTTTGATGGCTTGTTGGTTCGTTGGTTTGCTGGTTTGTTGGTTTGTTGGTTTGTTGGTTTGTTGGTTTGTTGGTTTGTTGGTTTGTTGGTTTGTTGGCTTGTTGGTTTGTTGGTTTGTTGGCTTGTTGGTTAGTTCGTTTGTTGGTTTGTTCGTTTGTTGGTTTTTTTGTGTTGGCTTTTGGCTTGTTAGTTTGTTGGCTTGTTGGCTTGTTGGTTTGTTGGTTTGTGGGTTTGTTGGTTTGTTGGTTTGTTGGTTTGTTGGTTTGTTCGTTTGTTGGTTTGTCGGTTTGTTGGTTTGTTTGTTTGTTGGTTTGTCCGTTTGTTGGTTTGTTGGTTTGTTGGTTTGTTGGTTTGTTGGTTTGTTGGTTTGGTGGTTTGTTGGTTTGTTGGTTTTTTGGTTTGTTTGTTTTTTGGTTTGTTGGCTTATTGTTTTATTGGTTTGTTGGTTTGTTGGTTTGTTGGTTTATTGGTTTGTTGGTTTGCTTGTTTTTTAGGTTTGTTGGTTTTTTGGTTTGTTGGTTTGTTGGCTTGTTGGTTCGTTGGTTTGCTGGTTTGTTGGTTTGTTAGTTTGATGGTTTTTGGGTTTGTTGGTTTATTGGCTTGTTGGCTTGTTGGTTTGTTGGTTTGTTGGTTTGTTGGTTTGTTGGTTTGTTGGTTTGTTGGTTTGTTGGTTTGTTGGTTTGTTCGTTTGTAGGTTTGTTTGTTTATTTGTTTGTTTGGTTTGTTGGTTTGTTGGTTTGTTGGTTTGTTGCTTTGTTGGTTTGTTGGTTTGTTGGTTGTTGGTTTGTTGGTTTGTTTGTTTGTTGGTTTGTTCGTTTGTTGGTTTTTTGGTGTGTTGGTTTGTTGGTTTGTTGGTTTGTTGGTTTGTTGGTTTGTTGGCTTGTTGGTTTGTTGGTTTATTGGTTTGTTGGTTTGTTGGTTTGTTGGTTTGTTGGTTTGTTGGTTTGTTGGTTTGTTGGTTTGTTGGTTTGTTTGTTTTTTTTGGTTTGTTGGCTTGTTGGTTTGTGGGTTTGTTGGTTTGTTGGTTTGTTGGTTTGCTCGTTTGTTGGTTTGTTGGTTTGTTGGCTTGTTGGTTTGTTGGTTTGTTGGTTTCTTGGCTTGTTGGTTTGTTGGTTTGTTGGTTTGTTGGTTTGTTGGTTTGTTGGTTTGTTGGTTTGTTGGCTTGTTGGCTTGTTGGTTTGTTCGTTTGTTGGTTTGTTGGTTTGCCGGTTTGTTGGTTTGTTGGCTTGTTGGCTTGTTGGTTTGTTGGTTTGTTGGTTTGTTGGTTTGTTGGTTTGTTGATTTGTTGGTTTGTTGGTTTATTTGTTTGTTGGTTTGTTGGTTTATTGGTTTGTTGGCTTGTTGGTTTGTTGGTTTGTTGGTTTGTTGGTTTGTTGGTTTGTTGGTTTGTTGGTTTGTTGGTTTGTTGGTTTGCTGGTTTTTTTTTTGTTTGTTTTTTTGTTTGTTGGCTTGTTGGTTTGTTGGTTTGTTGGTTTGTTGGTTTGTTGGTTTGTTGGTTTGTTGGTTTGTTGGTTTGTTGGTTTGTTGGTTTGTTTGTTTTTTTTGGTTTGTTGGCTTGTTGGTTTGTGGGTTTGTTGGTTTGTTGGTTTGTTGGTTTGCTCGTTTGTTGGTTTGTTGGTTTGTTGGCTTGTTGGTTTGTTGGTTTGTTGGTTTCTTGGCTTGTTGGTTTGTTGGTTTGTTGGTTTGTTGGTTTGTTGGTTTGTTGGTTTGTTGGTTTGTTGGCTTGTTGGCTTGTTGGTTTGTTCGTTTGTTGGTTTGTTGGTTTGCCGGTTTGTTGGTTTGTTGATTTGTTGGTTTGTTGGTTTATTTGTTTGTTGGTTTGTTGGTTTATTGGTTTGTTGGCTTGTTGGTTTGTTGGTTTGTTGGTTTGTTGGTTTGTTGGTTTGTTGGTTTGTTGGTTTGTTGGTTTGCTGGTTTTTGGTTTGTTTGTTTTTTTGTTTGTTGGCTTGTTGGTTTGTTGGTTTGTTGGTTTGTTGGTTTGTTCGTTTGTTGGTTTGTTGGTTTGTTGGTTTATTGGTTTGTTGGTTTGTTGGTTTGTTGGTTTCTTGGCTTGTTGGTTTGTTGGTTTGTTGGTTTGTTGGTTTGTTGGTTTGTTGGTTTGTTGGTTTGTTGGTTTGTTGGTTTGTTGATTTGTTGGTTTGATGGCTTGTTGGTTCGTTGGTTTGCTGGTTTGTTGGTTTGTTGGTTTGTTGGTTTGTTGGTTTGTTGGTTTGTTGGTTTGTTGGTTTGTTGGCTTGTTGGTTTGTTGGTTTGTTGGCTTGTTGGTTAGTTCGTTTGTTGGTTTGTTCGTTTGTTGGTTTTTTTGTGTTGGCTTTTGGCTTGTTAGTTTGTTGGCTTGTTGGCTTGTTGGTTTGTTGGTTTGTGGGTTTGTTGGTTTGTTGGTTTGTTGGTTTGTTGGTTTGTTGGTTTGTTCGTTTGTTGGTTTGTCGGTTTGTTGGTTTGTTTGTTTGTTGGTTTGTCCGTTTGTTGGCTTGTTGGTTTGTTAGTTTGTTGGTTTGTTGGTTTGTTGGTTTGGTGGTTTGTTGGTTTGTTGGTTTTTTGGTTTGTTTGTTTTTTGGTTTGTTGGCTTATTGTTTTATTGGTTTGTTGGTTTGTTGGTTTGTTGGTTTATTGGTTTGTTGGTTTGCTTGTTTTTTAGGTTTGTTGGTTTTTTGGTTTGTTGGTTTGTTGGCTTGTTGGTTCGTTGGTTTGCTGGTTTGTTGGTTTGTTAGTTTGATGGTTTTTGGGTTTGTTGGTTTATTGGCTTGTTGGCTTGTTGGTTTGTTGGTTTGTTGGTTTGTTGGTTTGTTGGTTTGTTGGTTTGTTGGTTTGTTGGTTTGTTGGTTTGTTCGTTTGTAGGTTTGTTTGTTTATTTGTTTGTTTGGTTTGTTGGTTTGTTGGTTTGTTGGTTTGTTGCTTTGTTGGTTTGTTGGTTTGTTGGTTGTTGGTTTGTTGGTTTGTTTGTTTGTTGGTTTGTTCGTTTGTTGGTTTTTTGGTGTGTTGGTTTGTTGGTTTGTTGGTTTGTTGGTTTGTTGGTTTGTTGGCTTGTTGGTTTGTTGGTTTATTGGTTTGTTGGTTTGTTGGTTTGTTGGTTTGTTGGTTTGTTGGTTTGTTGGTTTGTTGGTTTGTTGGTTTGTTTGTTTTTTTTGGTTTGTTGGCTTGTTGGTTTGTGGGTTTGTTGGTTTGTTGGTTTGTTGGTTTGCTCGTTTGTTGGTTTGTTGGTTTGTTGGCTTGTTGGTTTGTTGGTTTGTTGGTTTCTTGGCTTGTTGGTTTGTTGGTTTGTTGGTTTGTTGGTTTGTTGGTTTGTTGGTTTGTTGGTTTGTTGGCTTGTTGGCTTGTTGGTTTGTTCGTTTGTTGGTTTGTTGGTTTGCCGGTTTGTTGGTTTGTTGGCTTGTTGGCTTGTTGGTTTGTTGGTTTGTTGGTTTGTTGGTTTGTTGGTTTGTTGATTTGTTGGTTTGTTGGTTTATTTGTTTGTTGGTTTGTTGGTTTATTGGTTTGTTGGCTTGTTGGTTTGTTGGTTTGTTGGTTTGTTGGTTTGTTGGTTTGTTGGTTTGTTGGTTTGTTGGTTTGCTGGTTTTTGGTTTGTTTGTTTTTTTGTTTGTTGGCTTGTTGGTTTGTTGGTTTGTTGGTTTGTTGGTTTGTTCGTTTGTTGGTTTGTTGGTTTGTTGGTTTATTGGTTTGTTGGTTTGTTGGTTTGTTGGTTTCTTGGCTTGTTGGTTTGTTGGTTTGTTGGTTTGTTGGTTTGTTGGTTTGTTGGTTTGTTGGTTTGTTGGTTTGTTGGTTTGTTGATTTGTTGGTTTGATGGCTTGTTGGTTCGTTGGTTTGCTGGTTTGTTGGTTTGTTCGTTTGTTCGTTTGTTGGCTTGTTGGTTTGCTGGTTTGTTGGTTTGTTGGTTTGTTTGTTTATTTGTTTGTTGGTTTGTTGGTTTGTTGGTTTGTTCGTTTGTTGGTTTGTTGGTTTGCTGGTTTGTTGGTTTGTTGGTTTGTTTATTTATTTGTTTGTTGGTTTGTTGGTTTGTTCGTTTGTTGGTTTGTTGGTTTGCTGGTTTGTTGGTTTGTTGGTTTGTTGGTTTATTGGTTTGTTGATTTGTTGGTTTGTTCGTTTGTTGGTTTGTTGGTTTGCTGGTTTGTTGGTTTGTTGGCTTGTTGGATTGTTGGTTTGTTGGATTGTTGGTTTGTTGGTTTATTGGTTTGTTTGTTTGTTGGTTTGTTGGTTTGTTGGTTTGTTGGTTTGTTGGTTTGTTGGCTTGTTGGTTTGTTGGTTTGTTGGTTTGTTGGTTTGTTGGTTTGTTGGTTTGTTGGTTTGTTAGCTTGTTGGTTTGTTCGTTTGTTCGTTTGTTGGTTTGTAGGTTTGTTGGTTTGTTGGTTTGTTGGTTTGTTGGCTTGTTGAATTGTTGGTTTGTTGGTTTGTTGGTTTGTTGGTTTCTTGGTTTGTTGGTTTGTTGATTTGTTGGTTTGTTAGCTTGTTGGTTTGTTCGTTTGTTCGTTTGTTGGTTTGTAGGTTTGTTGGTTTTTTGGTTTGTTGGCTTGTTGGTTTGTTGGTTTGTTGGTTTGTTGGTTTGTTGGTTTGTTTGTTACTTGGTTTGTTGGTTTGTTGGCTTGTTTGGTTTGTTGGTTTGTTGGTTTGTTGGCTTGTTGGTTTGTTGGTTTGTTGGTTTGTTGGTTTGTTGGTTTGTTGGTTTGTTGGTTTGTTGGTTTGTTGGTTTGTTGGTTTGTTGGTTTGTTGGTTTGTTGGTATGTTAGCTTGTTGGCTTGTTCGTTTGTTCGTTTGTTGGTTTGTAGGTTTGTTGGTTTTTTGGTTTGTTGGCTTGTTGGTTTGTTGGTTTGTTGGTTTGTTGGTTTGTTGGTTTGTTGGTTTGTTGGTTTGTTGGTTTGTTCGTTTGTTGGTTTGTTGGTTTGTTGGCTTGTTGGTTTGTTAGTTTGTTGGTTTGTTGGTTTGTTGGTTTGTTGGCTTGTTGGTTGGTTGGTTTGTTGGTTTGTTGGTTTGTTGGTTTGTTGGTTTGTTGGTTTGTTGGTTTGTTAGTTTGTTGGTTTGTTGGTTTGTTGGATTGTTGGTTTGTTGGTTTATTGGTTTGTTGGTTTGTTGGTTTGCTGGTTTGTTGGTTTTTTGGTTTGTTGGTTTGTTGGTTTGCTGGTTTGTTGGTTTGTTAGTTTAATCGTTTTTTTGGTTTGTTGGTTTATTGGCTTGTTGGCTTGTTGGTTTGTTGGTTTGTTGGTTTGTTGGTTTGTTGGTTTGTTGGTTTGTTGGTTTGTTGGTTTGTTGGTTTGTTGGTTTGTTGGTTTGTTCGTTTGTTGGTTTGTTTGTTTATTTGTTTGTTTGGTTTGTTGGTTTGTTGGGTTGTTGGTTTGTTGGTTTGTTGGTTTGTTGGTTTGTTGGTTTGTTGGTTTGTTGGTTTGTTGGTTTGTTTGTTTGTTGGTTTGGTCGTTTGTTGGTTTTTTGGTGTGTTGGCTTTTGGTTTGTTGGTTTGTTGGCTTGTTGGTTTGTTGGTTTGTTGGTTTGTTTGTTTGTTGGTTTGTTGGTTTGTTGGTTTGTTGGTTTGTTGGTTTGTTGGTTTGTTGGTTTGTTGATTTGTTGGTTTGATGGCTTGTTGGTTCGTTGGTTTGCTGGTTTGTTGGTTTGTTCGTTTGTTCGTTTGTTGGCTTGTTGGTTTGCTGGTTTGTTGGTTTGTTGGTTTGTTTGTTTATTTGTTTGTTGGTTTGTTGGTTTGTTGGTTTGTTGGTTTGTTCGTTTGTTGGTTTGTTGGTTTGCTGGTTTGTTGGTTTGTTGGCTTGTTGGACTGTTGGTTTGTTGGTTTGTTGGTTTGTTGGTTTATGTGTCTTTTTGGTTTGTTGGCTTGTTGGTTTGTTGGTTTGTTGGTTTGTTGGTTTGTTGGTTTGCTCGTTTGTTGGTTTGTTGGCTTTTTGGTTTGTTGGTTTGTTGGTTTGTTGGTTTCTTGGCTTGTTGGTTTGTTGGTTTGTTGGTTTGTTGGTTTTTTGGTTTGTTGGTTTGTTGGCTTGTTGGCTTGTTGGTTTGTTCGTTTGTTGGTTTGTTGGTTTGCTGGTTTGTTGGTTTGTTGGCATGTTGGCTTGTTGGTTTGTTGGTTTGTTGGTTTGTTGGTTTGTTAGTTTGTTGATTTGTTGGTTTGTTGGTTTATTTGTTTGTTGGTTTGTTGGTTTATTGGTTTGTTGGCTTGTTGGTTTGTTGGTTTGTTGGTTTGTTGGTTTGTTGGTTTGTTGCTTTGTTGGTTTGTTGGTTTGTTGGTTTGTTGGTTTGTTGGTTTGTTGGTTTGTTGGTTTGTTGGTTTGTTGGTTTGTTTGTTTTTTGGTTTGTTGGCTTGTTGGTTTGTTGGTTTGTTGGTTTGTTGGTTTTTTCGTTTGTTGGTTTGTTGGTTTCTTGGTTTATTGGTTTGTTGGTTTGTTGGTTTGTTGGTTTCTTGGCTTGTTGGTTTGTTGGTTTGTTGGTTTGTTGGTTTGTTGGTTTGGTGGTTTGTTGGTTTGTTGGTTTGTTGGTTTGTTTGTTTGTTGATTTGTTGGTTTGATGGCTTGTTGGTTCGTTGGTTTGCTGGTTTGTTGGTTTGTTGGTTTGTTGGTTTGTTGGTTTGTTGGTTTGTTGGTTTGTTGGTTTGTTGGTTTGTTGGCTTGTTGGTTTGTTGGTTTGTTGGCTTGTTGGTTAGTTCGTTTGTTGGTTTGTTCGTTTGTTGGTTTTTTTGTGTTGGCTTTTGGCTTGTTAGTTTGTTGGCTTGTTGGCTTGTTGGTTTGTTGGTTTGTGGGTTTGTTGGTTTGTTGGTTTGTTGGTTTGTTGGTTTGTTGGTTTGTTCGTTTGTTGGTTTGTTGGTTTGTTTGTTTGTTGGTTTGTCCGTTTGTTGGCTTGTTGGTTTGTTGGTTTGTTGGTTTGTTGGTTTGTTGGTTTGGTGGTTTGTTGGTTTGTTGGTTTTATGGTTTGTTTGTTTTTTGGTTTGTTGGCTTATTGTTTTATTGGTTTGTTGGTTAGTTGGTTTGTTCGTTTGTTGGTTTGTTGGTTTGTTGGCTTGTTGGTTTGTTGGTTTGTTGGTTTGTTGGTTTGTTGGCTTGTTGGCTTGTTGGTTTGTTGGTTTGTTGGTTTGTTGGTTTGTTGGTTTGTTGGTTTGTTGGTTTGTTGGTTTGTTCGTTTGTTGGTTTGTTGGTTTGTTGGTTTGTTGGTTTGTTGGTTTATTTGTTTGTTGGTTTGTTGGTTTATTGGTTTGTTGGCTTGTTGGTTTGTTGGTTTGTTGGCTTGTTGGTTTGTTGGTTTGTTGGTTTGTTGGTTTGTTGGTTTTTTGGTTTGTTGGTTTGTTGGCTTGTTGGTTCGTTGGTTTGCTGGTTTGTTGGTTTGTTGGTTTGTTGGTTTGTTGGTTTGTTGGTTTGTTGGTTTGTTGGTTTGTTGGATTGTTGGTTTGTTGGTTTGTTGGTTTGTTCGTTTGTTGGTTTATTTGTTTATTTGTTTGTTTGGTTTGTTGGTTTGTTGGTTTGTTGGTTTGTTGGTTTGTTGGTTTGTTGGTTTGTTGGTTTGTTGGTTTGTTGGTTTGTTTGTTTGTTGGTTTGTTCGTTTGTTGGTTTTTTGGTGTGTTGGCTTTTGGTTTGTTGGTTTTTTGGCTTATTGGTTTGTTGGTTTGTTGGTTTGTTGGTTTGTTGGTTTGTTGGTTTGTTGGTTTGTTGGTTTGTTGATTTGTTGGTTTGTTGGCTTGTTGGTTTGTTGGTTTGTTGGTTTGTTGGTTTGTTGGTTGGTAGGTTTGTTGGTTTGTTAGTTTTTGGTTTGTTTGTTTTTTGGTTTGTTAGCTTGTTGTTTTGTTGGTTTGTTGGTCTGTTGGTTTGTTCGTTTGTTGGTTTGTTGGTTTGTTGGCTTGTTGGTTTGTTTGTTTGTTGGTTTGTTGGTTTGTTGGCTTGTTGGTTTGTTGGTTTGTTGGTTTGTTGGTTTGTTGGTTTGTTGGTTTGTTGGTTTGTTGGTTTGTTGGTTTGTTAGCTTGTTGGTTTGTAGGTTTGTTGGTTTTTTGGTTTGTTGGCTTGTTGGTTTGTTGGTTTATTGGTTGGTTGGTTTGTTGGTTTGTTGGTTTGTTGGTTTGTTGGTTTGTTGGTTTGTTGGTTTGTTAGTTTGTTGGTTTGTTGGTTTGTTGGTTTGTTGGTTTGTTGGTTTGTTTGTTTATTGGTTTGTTGGTTTGCTGGTTTGTTGGTTTGTTTGTTTGTTGGTTTGTTCGTTTGTTGGCTTATTGGTTTGTTGGCTTGTTGGCTTGTTGGTTTACTGGTTTGTTGGCTTGTTGGTTTGTTGGTTTGTTGGTTTGTTGGTTTGTTGGTTTGTTGGTTTTTTGGTTTGTTGGCTGGTTGGTTTGTAGGTTTGTTGGTTTGTTGGTTTGTTGGTTTGTTGGTTTGTTGGTTTGTTGGTTTGTTGGTTTGTTGGTTTGTTGGTTTGTTGGTTTGTTGGTTTGTTGGTTTGTTGGTTTGTTGGTTTGTTGGTTTGTTGGTTTGTTGGTTTGTTGGTTTGTTGGTTTGTTGGTTTGTTCGTTTGTTGGCTTGTTGTTTTGTTGGCTTGTTGGTTTGTTGGTTTGTTGGTTTGTTGGTTTGTTGGTTTGTTGGTTTGTTGGTTTGTTGGTTTGTTGGTTTGTTGGTTTGTTGGTTTGTTGGTTTGTTGGTTTGTTGGTTTGTTGGTTTGTTGGTTTGTTGGTTTGTTCGTTTGTTGGCTTGTTGGCTTGTTGGTTTGTTGGCTTATTGGCTTGTTAGTTTGTTGGTTTGTTGGTTTGTTGGTTTGTTGGTTTGTTGGTTTGTTTGTTTGTTTGTTTGTTGGCTTGTTGGTTTGTTGGTTTGTAGGTTTGTTAATTTGTTGGTTTGTTTGTTTCTTGGTTTGTTCGTTTCTTGGTTTTTTTGGTTTATTGGCTTATTGGTTTGTTGGTTTGTTGGCTTGTTGGTTTGTTGGCTTGTTGGCTTGTTGGTTTGTTGTTTTGTATGCTTGTTTGTTGGTTTGTTGGTTTGTTGGTTTGTTGGTTTGTTGGTTTGTTGGTTTGTTTGTTTGTTGGTCTGTTGGTTTGTTGGTTTGTTGGTTTGTTGGTTTGATGGTTTGCTGGTTTGTTGTTTTGTTGGTTTGTTTGTTTGTTGGTTTGTTGTTTTGTTGGTTTGTTGGCTGGTTGGCATGTTGGTTTGTTGGCTTGTTGGTTTGTTGGTTTGTTGGTTTGTTGGTTTGTTGGTTTGTTGGTTTGTTGGTTTGTTTGTTTGTTGGTTTGTTCGTTTGTTGGCTTATTGGTTTCTTGGCTTGTTGGCTTGTTGGTTTGTTGGTTTGTTGGTTTGTTGGTTTGTTAGTTTGTTGGTTTGTTGGTTTGTTGGTTTGTTGGTTTTTTGGTTTGTTGGCTTGTTGGTATGTAGGTTTGTTGGTTTGTTGGTTTGTTGGTTTGTTGGTTTGTTGGTTTGTTTGTTTGTTGGTTTGTTGGTTTGTTGGTTTGTTGGTTTGTTGGTTTGTTGGTTTGTTGGTTTGTTGGTTTGTTGGTTTGTTGGTTTGTTGGTTTGTTGGTTTGTTGGTTTGTTGGTTTGTTCGTTTGTTGGCTTGTTGTTTTGTTGGCTTGTTGGTTTGTTAGTTTGTTGGTTTGTTGGTTGGTTGGTTTGTTGGTTTGTTGGTTTGTTGGTTTGTTGGTTTGTTGGTTTGTTGGTTTGTTGGTTTGTTGGTTTGTTGGTTTGTTGGTTTGTTGGTTTGTTTGTTTGTTGGTTTGTTCGTTTGTTGGCTTATTGGTTTGTTGGCTTGTTGGCTTGTTGGTTTACTGGTTTGTTGGCTTGTTGGTTTGTTGGTTTGTTGGTTTGTTGGTTTGTTGGTTTGTTGGTTTTTTGGTTTGTTGGCTGGTTGGTTTGTAGGTTTGTTGGTTTGTTGGTTTGTTGGTTTGTTGGTTTGTTGGTTTGTTGGTTTGTTGGTTTGTTGGTTTGTTGGTTTGTTGGTTTGTTGGTTTGTTGGTTTGTTGGTTTGTTGGTTTGTTGGTTTGTTGGTTTGTTGGTTTGTTGGTTTGTTGGTTTGTTCGTTTGTTGGCTTGTTGTTTTGTTGGCTTGTTGGTTTGTTGGTTTGTTGGTTTGTTTGTTTGTTGGTTTGTTGGTTTGTTGGTTTGTTGGTTTGTTGGTTTGTTGGTTTGTTGGTTTGTTGGTTTGTTGGTTTGTTGGTTTGTTGGTTTGTTGGTTTGTTGGTTTGTTGGTTTGTTCGTTTGTTGGTTTGTTCGTTTATTTGTTTGTTGGTTTGTTGGTTTGATGGTTTGTTCATTTGTTCGTTTGTTGGCTTGTTGGTTTGTTGGCTTTATGGCTGGTTGGTTTGTTGATTTGTTGGTTTGTTGTTTTGTTGGTTTGTTTGTTTGTTGGTTTGTTTGTTTGTTGGTTTCTTGGTTTGTTGGTTTGTTGGTTTGTTGGTTTGTTGGTTTGTTTGTTTGTTGGTTTGTTGGTTTGTTGGTTTGTTGGTTTGTTGGTTTGTGGGTTTGTTGGTTTGTTTGTTTGCTGGTTTGTTCGTTTGTTGGTATTTTGGTGTGTTGGCTTTTGGCTTGTTGGTTTGTTGGTTTGTTGGCTTGTTGGTTTGTTCGTTTGTTGGTTTATTGGTTTGTTGGTTTGTTGGTTTATTGGTTTGTTCTATTGTTGGTTTGTTGGCTTGTTGGCTTGTTGGTTTGTTGGTTTGTTGGTTTGTTGGTTTGTTGGTTTGTTAGTTTGTTGGTTTGTTGGTTTATTTGTTTGTTGGTCTGTTGGCTTGTTGGTTTGTTGGCTTTTTGGTTTGTCGGTTTGTTGGTTTGTTTGTTTGTTGGTTTGTCCGTTTGTTGGCTTGCTGGTTTGTTGGTTTGTTGGTTTGTTGGTTGGTTGGTTTGTTGGTTTGTTAGTTTTTGGTTTGTTTGTTTTTTGGTTTGTTGGCTTGTTGTTTTGTTGGTTTATTGTTTTGTTGGTCTGTTGGTTTGTTCGTTTGTTGGTTTGTTGGTTTGTTGGCTTGTTGGTTTGTTGGTTTGTTGGTTTGTTGGTTTGTTGGCTTGTTGGTTTGTTGGTTTGTTGGTTTGTTGGTTTGTTAGCTTGTTGGTTTGTTCGTTTGTTCGTTTGTTGGTTTGTAGGTTTGTTGGTTTTTTGGTTTGTTGGCTTGTTGGTTTGTTGGTTTGTTGGTTTGTTGGTTTGTTGGTTTGTTGGTTTGTTAGTTTGTTGGTTTGTTGGTTTGTTGGTTTGTTGGTTTGTTGGTTTGTTGGTTTGTTGGTTTGTTGGTTTATTGGTTTGTTGGTTTGCTTGTTTTTTAGGTTTGTTGGTTTTTTGGTTTGTTGGTTTGTTGGCTTGTTGGTTCGTTGGTTTGCTGGTTTGTTGGTTTGTTAGTTTGATGGTTTTTGGGTTTGTTGGTTTATTGGCTTGTTGGCTTGTTGGTTTGTTGGTTTGTTGGTTTGTTGGTTTGTTGGTTTGTTGGTTTGTTGGTTTGTTGGTTTGTTGGTTTGTTGGTTTGTTCGTTTGTAGGTTTGTTTGTTTATTTGTTTGTTTGGTTTGTTGGTTTGTTGGTTTGTTGGTTTGTTGCTTTGTTGGTTTGTTGGTTTGTTGGTTGTTGGTTTGTTGGTTTGTTTGTTTGTTGGTTTGTTCGTTTGTTGGTTTTTTGGTGTGTTGGTTTGTTGGTTTGTTGGTTTGTTGGTTTGTTGGTTTGTTGGCTTGTTGGTTTGTTGGTTTATTGGTTTGTTGGTTTGTTGGTTTGTTGGTTTGTTGGTTTGTTGGTTTGTTGGTTTGTTGGTTTGTTGGTTTGTTTGTTTTTTTTGGTTTGTTGGCTTGTTGGTTTGTGGGTTTGTTGGTTTGTTGGTTTGTTGGTTTGCTCGTTTGTTGGTTTGTTGGTTTGTTGGCTTGTTGGTTTGTTGGTTTGTTGGTTTCTTGGCTTGTTGGTTTGTTGGTTTGTTGGTTTGTTGGTTTGTTGGTTTGTTGGTTTGTTGGTTTGTTGGCTTGTTGGCTTGTTGGTTTGTTCGTTTGTTGGTTTGTTGGTTTGCCGGTTTGTTGGTTTGTTGGCTTGTTGGCTTGTTGGTTTGTTGGTTTGTTGGTTTGTTGGTTTGTTGGTTTGTTGATTTGTTGGTTTGTTGGTTTATTTGTTTGTTGGTTTGTTGGTTTATTGGTTTGTTGGCTTGTTGGTTTGTTGGTTTGTTGGTTTGTTGGTTTGTTGGTTTGTTGGTTTGTTGGTTTGTTGGTTTGCTGGTTTTTGGTTTGTTTGTTTTTTTGTTTGTTGGCTTGTTGGTTTGTTGGTTTGTTGGTTTGTTGGTTTGTTCGTTTGTTGGTTTGTTGGTTTGTTGGTTTATTGGTTTGTTGGTTTGTTGGTTTGTTGGTTTCTTGGCTTGTTGGTTTGTTGGTTTGTTGGTTTGTTGGTTTGTTGGTTTGTTGGTTTGTTGGTTTGTTGGTTTGTTGGTTTGTTGGTTTGTTGATTTGTTGGTTTGATGGCTTGTTGGTTCGTTGGTTTGCTGGTTTGTTGGTTTGTTCGTTTGTTCGTTTGTTGGCTTGTTGGTTTGCTGGTTTGTTGGTTTGTTGGTTTGTTTGTTTATTTGTTTGTTGGTTTGTTGGTTTGTTGGTTTGTTCGTTTGTTGGTTTGTTGGTTTGCTGGTTTGTTGGTTTGTTGGTTTGTTTATTTATTTGTTTGTTGGTTTGTTGGTTTGTTCGTTTGTTGGTTTGTTGGTTTGCTGGTTTGTTGGTTTGTTGGTTTGTTGGTTTATTGGTTTGTTGATTTGTTGGTTTGTTCGTTTGTTGGTTTGTTGGTTTGCTGGTTTGTTGGTTTGTTGGCTTGTTGGATTGTTGGTTTGTTGGATTGTTGGTTTGTTGGTTTGTTGGTTTGTTTGTTTGTTGGTTTGTTGGTTTGTTGGTTTGTTGGTTTGTTGGCTTGTTGGTTTGTTGGTTTGTTGGTTTGTTGGTTTGTTGGTTTGTTGGTTTGTTGGTTTGTTAGCTTGTTGGTTTGTTCGTTTGTTCGTTTGTTGGTTTGTAGGTTTGTTGGTTTGTTGGTTTGTTGGTTTGTTGGCTTGTTGAATTGTTGGTTTGTTGGTTTGTTGGTTTGTTGGTTTCTTGGTTTGTTGGTTTGTTGATTTGTTGGTTTGTTAGCTTGTTGGTTTGTTCGTTTGTTCGTTTGTTGGTTTGTAGGTTTGTTGGTTTTTTGGTTTGTTGGCTTGTTGGTTTGTTGGTTTGTAGGTTTGTTGGTTTTTTGGTTTGTTGGCTTGTTGGTTTGTTGGTTTGTTGGTTTGTTGGTTTGTTGGTTTGTTTGTTACTTGGTTTGTTGGTTTGTTGGCTTGTTTGGTTTGTTGGTTTGTTGGTTTGTTGGCTTGTTGGTTTGTTGGTTTGTTGGTTTGTTGGTTTGTTGGTTTGTTGGTTTGTTGGTTTGTTGGTTTGTTGGTTTGTTGGTTTGTTGGTTTGTTGGTTTGTTGGTATGTTAGCTTGTTGGCTTGTTCGTTTGTTCGTTTGTTGGTTTGTAGGTTTGTTGGTTTTTTGGTTTGTTGGCTTGTTGGTTTGTTGGTTTGTTGGTTTGTTGGTTTGTTGGTTTGTTGGTTTGTTGGTTTGTTGGTTTGTTCGTTTGTTGGTTTGTTGGTTTGTTGGCTTGTTGGTTTGTTAGTTTGTTGGTTTGTTGGTTTGTTGGTTTGTTGGCTTGTTGGTTGGTTGGTTTGTTGGTTTGTTGGTTTGTTGGTTTGTTGGTTTGTTGGTTTGTTGGTTTGTTAGTTTGTTGGTTTGTTGGTTTGTTGGATTGTTGGTTTGTTGGTTTATTGGTTTGTTGGTTTGTTGGTTTGCTGGTTTGTTGGTTTTTTGGTTTGTTGGTTTGTTGGTTTGCTGGTTTGTTGGTTTGTTAGTTTAATCGTTTTTTTGGTTTGTTGGTTTGTTCGTTTGTTGGTTTGTTTGTTTATTTGTTTGTTTGGTTTGTTGGTTTGTTGGGTTGTTGGTTTGTTGGTTTGTTGGTTTGTTGGTTTGTTGGTTTGTTGGTTTGTTGGTTTGTTGGTTTGTTTGTTTGTTGGTTTGGTCGTTTGTTGGTTTTTTGGTGTGTTGGTTTGTTGGTTTGTTGGTTTGTTGGTTTGTTGGTTTGTTGGTTTGTTGATTTGTTGGTTTGATGGCTTGTTGGTTCGTTGGTTTGCTGGTTTGTTGGTTTGTTCGTTTGTTCGTTTGTTGGCTTGTTGGTTTGCTGGTTTGTTGGTTTGTTGGTTTGTTTGTTTATTTGTTTGTTGGTTTGTTGGTTTGTTGGTTTGTTGGTTTGTTCGTTTGTTGGTTTGTTGGTTTGCTGGTTTGTTGGTTTGTTGGCTTGTTGGACTGTTGGTTTGTTGGTTTGTTGGTTTGTTGGTTTATGTGTCTTTTTGGTTTGTTGGCTTGTTGGTTTGTTGGTTTGTTGGTTTGTTGGTTTGTTGGTTTGCTCGTTTGTTGGTTTGTTGGTTTGTTGGCTTTTTGGTTTGTTGGTTTGTTGGTTTGTTGGTTTCTTGGCTTGTTGGTTTGTTGGTTTGTTGGTTTGTTGGTTTTTTGGTTTGTTGGTTTGTTGGCTTGTTGGCTTGTTGGTTTGTTCGTTTGTTGGTTTGTTGGTTTGCTGGTTTGTTGGTTTGTTGGCATGTTGGCTTGTTGGTTTGTTGGTTTGTTGGTTTGTTGGTTTGTTAGTTTGTTGATTTGTTGGTTTGTTGGTTTATTTGTTTGTTGGTTTGTTGGTTTATTGGTTTGTTGGCTTGTTGGTTTGTTGGTTTGTTGGTTTGTTGGTTTGTTGGTTTGTTGCTTTGTTGGTTTGTTGGTTTGTTGGTTTGTTGGTTTGTTGGTTTGTTGGTTTGTTGGTTTGTTGGTTTGTTGGTTTGTTTGTTTTTTGGTTTGTTGGCTTGTTGGTTTGTTGGTTTGTTGGTTTGTTGGTTTTTTCGTTTGTTGGTTTGTTGGTTTGTTGGTTTATTGGTTTGTTGGTTTGTTGGTTTGTTGGTTTCTTGGCTTGTTGGTTTGTTGGTTTGTTGGTTTGTTGGTTTGTTGGTTTGGTGGTTTGTTGGTTTGTTGGTTTGTTGGTTTGTTTGTTTGTTGATTTGTTGGTTTGATGGCTTGTTGGTTCGTTGGTTTGCTGGTTTGTTGGTTTGTTGGTTTGTTGGTTTGTTGGTTTGTTGGTTTGTTGGTTTGTTGGTTTGTTGGCTTGTTGGTTTGTTGGTTTGTTGGCTTGTTGGTTAGTTCGTTTGTTGGTTTGTTCGTTTGTTGGTTTTTTTGTGTTGGCTTTTGGCTTGTTAGTTTGTTGGCTTGTTGGCTTGTTGGTTTGTTGGTTTGTGGGTTTGTTGGTTTGTTGGTTTGTTGGTTTGTTGGTTTGTTCGTTTGTTGGTTTGTCGGTTTGTTGGTTTGTTTGTTTGTTGGTTTGTCCGTTTGTTGGTTTGTTGGTTTGTTGGTTTGTTGGTTTGTTGGTTTGTTGGTTTGGTGGTTTGTTGGTTTGTTGGTTTTTTGGTTTGTTTGTTTTTTGGTTTGTTGGCTTATTATTTTATTGGTTTGTTGGTTTGTTGGTTTGTTGGTTTATTGGTTTGTTGGTTTGCTTGTTTTTTAGGTTTGTTGGTTTTTTGGTTTGTTGGTTTGTTGGCTTGTTGGTTCGTTGGTTTGCTGGTTTGTTGGTTTGTTAGTTTGATGGTTTTTGGGTTTGTTGGTTTATTGGCTTGTTGGCTTGTTGGTTTGTTGGTTTGTTGGTTTGTTGGTTTGTTGGTTTGTTGGTTTGTTGGTTTGTTGGTTTGTTGGTTTGTTCGTTTGTAGGTTTGTTTGTTTATTTGTTTGTTTGGTTTGTTGGTTTGTTGGTTTGTTGGTTTGTTGCTTTGTTGGTTTGTTGGTTTGTTGGTTGTTGGTTTGTTGGTTTGTTTGTTTGTTGGTTTGTTCGTTTGTTGGTTTTTTGGTGTGTTGGTTTGTTGGTTTGTTGGTTTGTTGGTTTGTTGGTTTGTTGGCTTGTTGGTTTGTTGGTTTATTGGTTTGTTGGTTTGTTGGTTTGTTGGTTTGTTGGTTTGTTGGTTTGTTGGTTTGTTGGTTTGTTGGTTTGTTTGTTTTTTTTGGTTTGTTGGCTTGTTGGTTTGTGGGTTTGTTGGTTTGTTGGTTTGTTGGTTTGCTCGTTTGTTGGTTTGTTGGTTTGTTGGCTTGTTGGTTTGTTGGTTTGTTGGTTTCTTGGCTTGTTGGTTTGTTGGTTTGTTGGTTTGTTGGTTTGTTGGTTTGTTGGTTTGTTGGTTTGTTGGCTTGTTGGCTTGTTGGTTTGTTCGTTTGTTGGTTTGTTGGTTTGCCGGTTTGTTGGTTTGTTGGCTTGTTGGCTTGTTGGTTTGTTGGTTTGTTGGTTTGTTGGTTTGTTGGTTTGTTGATTTGTTGGTTTGTTGGTTTATTTGTTTGTTGGTTTGTTGGTTTATTGGTTTGTTGGCTTGTTGGTTTGTTGGTTTGTTGGTTTGTTGGTTTGTTGGTTTGTTGGTTTGTTGGTTTGTTGGTTTGTTGGTTTGCTGGTTTTTTTTTTGTTTGTTTTTTTGTTTGTTGGCTTGTTGGTTTGTTGGTTTGTTGGTTTGTTGGTTTGTTGGTTTGTTGGTTTGTTGGTTTGTTGGTTTGTTGGTTTGTTGGTTTGTTTGTTTTTTTTGGTTTGTTGGCTTGTTGGTTTGTGGGTTTGTTGGTTTGTTGGTTTGTTGGTTTGCTCGTTTGTTGGTTTGTTGGTTTGTTGGCTTGTTGGTTTGTTGGTTTGTTGGTTTCTTGGCTTGTTGGTTTGTTGGTTTGTTGGTTTGTTGGTTTGTTGGTTTGTTGGTTTGTTGGTTTGTTGGCTTGTTGGCTTGTTGGTTTGTTCGTTTGTTGGTTTGTTGGTTTGCCGGTTTGTTGGTTTGTTGATTTGTTGGTTTGTTGGTTTATTTGTTTGTTGGTTTGTTGGTTTATTGGTTTGTTGGCTTGTTGGTTTGTTGGTTTGTTGGTTTGTTGGTTTGTTGGTTTGTTGGTTTGTTGGTTTGTTGGTTTGCTGGTTTTTGGTTTGTTTGTTTTTTTGTTTGTTGGCTTGTTGGTTTGTTGGTTTGTTGGTTTGTTGGTTTGTTCGTTTGTTGGTTTGTTGGTTTGTTGGTTTATTGGTTTGTTGGTTTGTTGGTTTGTTGGTTTCTTGGCTTGTTGGTTTGTTGGTTTGTTGGTTTGTTGGTTTGTTGGTTTGTTGGTTTGTTGGTTTGTTGGTTTGTTGGTTTGTTGATTTGTTGGTTTGATGGCTTGTTGGTTCGTTGGTTTGCTGGTTTGTTGGTTTGTTGGTTTGTTGGTTTGTTGGTTTGTTGGTTTGTTGGTTTGTTGGTTTGTTGGCTTGTTGGTTTGTTGGTTTGTTGGCTTGTTGGTTAGTTCGTTTGTTGGTTTGTTCGTTTGTTGGTTTTTTTGTGTTGGCTTTTGGCTTGTTAGTTTGTTGGCTTGTTGGCTTGTTGGTTTGTTGGTTTGTGGGTTTGTTGGTTTGTTGGTTTGTTGGTTTGTTGGTTTGTTGGTTTGTTCGTTTGTTGGTTTGTCGGTTTGTTGGTTTGTTTGTTTGTTGGTTTGTCCGTTTGTTGGCTTGTTGGTTTGTTAGTTTGTTGGTTTGTTGGTTTGTTGGTTTGGTGGTTTGTTGGTTTGTTGGTTTTTTGGTTTGTTTGTTTTTTGGTTTGTTGGCTTATTGTTTTATTGGTTTGTTGGTTTGTTGGTTTGTTGGTTTATTGGTTTGTTGGTTTGCTTGTTTTTTAGGTTTGTTGGTTTTTTGGTTTGTTGGTTTGTTGGCTTGTTGGTTCGTTGGTTTGCTGGTTTGTTGGTTTGTTAGTTTGATGGTTTTTGGGTTTGTTGGTTTATTGGCTTGTTGGCTTGTTGGTTTGTTGGTTTGTTGGTTTGTTGGTTTGTTGGTTTGTTGGTTTGTTGGTTTGTTGGTTTGTTGGTTTGTTCGTTTGTAGTTTTGTTTGTTTATTTGTTTGTTTGGTTTGTTGGTTTGTTGGTTTGTTGGTTTGTTGCTTTGTTGGTTTGTTGGTTTGTTGGTTGTTGGTTTGTTGGTTTGTTTGTTTGTTGGTTTGTTCGTTTGTTGGTTTTTTGGTGTGTTGGTTTGTTGGTTTGTTGGTTTGTTGGTTTGTTGGTTTGTTGGCTTGTTGGTTTGTTGGTTTATTGGTTTGTTGGTTTGTTGGTTTGTTGGTTTGTTGGTTTGTTGGTTTGTTGGTTTGTTGGTTTGTTGGTTTGTTTGTTTTTTTTGGTTTGTTGGCTTGTTGGTTTGTGGGTTTGTTGGTTTGTTGGTTTGTTGGTTTGCTCGTTTGTTGGTTTGTTGGTTTGTTGGCTTGTTGGTTTGTTGGTTTGTTGGTTTCTTGGCTTGTTGGTTTGTTGGTTTGTTGGTTTGTTGGTTTGTTGGTTTGTTGGTTTGTTGGTTTGTTGGCTTGTTGGCTTGTTGGTTTGTTCGTTTGTTGGTTTGTTGGTTTGCCGGTTTGTTGGTTTGTTGGCTTGTTGGCTTGTTGGTTTGTTGGTTTGTTGGTTTGTTGGTTTGTTGGTTTGTTGATTTGTTGGTTTGTTGGTTTATTTGTTTGTTGGTTTGTTGGTTTATTGGTTTGTTGGCTTGTTGGTTTGTTGGTTTGTTGGTTTGTTGGTTTGTTGGTTTGTTGGTTTGTTGGTTTGTTGGTTTGCTGGTTTTTGGTTTGTTTGTTTTTTTGTTTGTTGGCTTGTTGGTTTGTTGGTTTGTTGGTTTGTTGGTTTGTTCGTTTGTTGGTTTGTTGGTTTGTTGGTTTATTGGTTTGTTGGTTTGTTGGTTTGTTGGTTTCTTGGCTTGTTGGTTTGTTGGTTTGTTGGTTTGTTGGTTTGTTGGTTTGTTGGTTTGTTGGTTTGTTGGTTTGTTGGTTTGTTGATTTGTTGGTTTGATGGCTTGTTGGTTCGTTGGTTTGCTGGTTTGTTGGTTTGTTCGTTTGTTCGTTTGTTGGCTTGTTGGTTTGCTGGTTTGTTGGTTTGTTGGTTTGTTTGTTTATTTGTTTGTTGGTTTGTTGGTTTGTTGGTTTGTTCGTTTGTTGGTTTGTTGGTTTGCTGGTTTGTTGGTTTGTTGGTTTGTTTATTTATTTGTTTGTTGGTTTGTTGGTTTGTTCGTTTGTTGGTTTGTTGGTTTGCTGGTTTGTTGGTTTGTTGGTTTGTTGGTTTATTGGTTTGTTGATTTGTTGGTTTGTTCGTTTGTTGGTTTGTTGGTTTGCTGGTTTGTTGGTTTGTTGGCTTGTTGGATTGTTGGTTTGTTGGATTGTTGGTTTGTTGGTTTATTGGTTTGTTTGTTTGTTGGTTTGTTGGTTTGTTGGTTTGTTGGTTTGTTGGTTTGTTGGCTTGTTGGTTTGTTGGTTTGTTGGTTTGTTGGTTTGTTGGTTTGTTGGTTTGTTGGTTTGTTAGCTTGTTGGTTTGTTCGTTTGTTCGTTTGTTGGTTTGTAGGTTTGTTGGTTTGTTGGTTTGTTGGTTTGTTGGCTTGTTGAATTGTTGGTTTGTTGGTTTGTTGGTTTGTTGGTTTCTTGGTTTGTTGGTTTGTTGATTTGTTGGTTTGTTAGCTTGTTGGTTTGTTCGTTTGTTCGTTTGTTGGTTTGTAGGTTTGTTGGTTTTTTGGTTTGTTGGCTTGTTGGTTTGTTGGTTTGTTGGTTTGTTGGTTTGTTGGTTTGTTTGTTACTTGGTTTGTTGGTTTGTTGGCTTGTTTGGTTTGTTGGTTTGTTGGTTTGTTGGCTTGTTGGTTTGTTGGTTTGTTGGTTTGTTGGTTTGTTGGTTTGTTGGTTTGTTGGTTTGTTGGTTTGTTGGTTTGTTGGTTTGTTGGTTTGTTGGTTTGTTGGTATGTTAGCTTGTTGGCTTGTTCGTTTGTTCGTTTGTTGGTTTGTAGGTTTGTTGGTTTTTTGGTTTGTTGGCTTGTTGGTTTGTTGGTTTGTTGGTTTGTTGGTTTGTTGGTTTGTTGGTTTGTTGGTTTGTTGGTTTGTTCGTTTGTTGGTTTGTTGGTTTGTTGGCTTGTTGGTTTGTTAGTTTGTTGGTTTGTTGGTTTGTTGGTTTGTTGGCTTGTTGGTTGGTTGGTTTGTTGGTTTGTTGGTTTGTTGGTTTGTTGGTTTGTTGGTTTGTTGGTTTGTTAGTTTGTTGGTTTGTTGGTTTGTTGGATTGTTGGTTTGTTGGTTTATTGGTTTGTTGGTTTGTTGGTTTGCTGGTTTGTTGGTTTTTTGGTTTGTTGGTTTGTTGGTTTGCTGGTTTGTTGGTTTGTTAGTTTAATCGTTTTTTTGGTTTGTTGGTTTATTGGCTTGTTGGCTTGTTGGTTTGTTGGTTTGTTGGTTTGTTGGTTTGTTGGTTTGTTGGTTTGTTGGTTTGTTGGTTTGTTGGTTTGTTGGTTTGTTGGTTTGTTCGTTTGTTGGTTTGTTTGTTTATTTGTTTGTTTGGTTTGTTGGTTTGTTGGGTTGTTGGTTTGTTGGTTTGTTGGTTTGTTGGTTTGTTGGTTTGTTGGTTTGTTGGTTTGTTGGTTTGTTTGTTTGTTGGTTTGGTCGTTTGTTGGTTTTTTGGTGTGTTGGCTTTTGGTTTGTTGGTTTGTTGGCTTGTTGGTTTGTTGGTTTGTTGGTTTGTTTGTTTGTTGGTTTGTTGGTTTGTTGGTTTGTTGGTTTGTTGGTTTGTTGGTTTGTTGGTTTGTTGATTTGTTGGTTTGATGGCTTGTTGGTTCGTTGGTTTGCTGGTTTGTTGGTTTGTTCGTTTGTTCGTTTGTTGGCTTGTTGGTTTGCTGGTTTGTTGGTTTGTTGGTTTGTTTGTTTATTTGTTTGTTGGTTTGTTGGTTTGTTGGTTTGTTGGTTTGTTCGTTTGTTGGTTTGTTGGTTTGCTGGTTTGTTGGTTTGTTGGCTTGTTGGACTGTTGGTTTGTTGGTTTGTTGGTTTGTTGGTTTATGTGTCTTTTTGGTTTGTTGGCTTGTTGGTTTGTTGGTTTGTTGGTTTGTTGGTTTGTTGGTTTGCTCGTTTGTTGGTTTGTTGGCTTTTTGGTTTGTTGGTTTGTTGGTTTGTTGGTTTCTTGGCTTGTTGGTTTGTTGGTTTGTTGGTTTGTTGGTTTTTTGGTTTGTTGGTTTGTTGGCTTGTTGGCTTGTTGGTTTGTTCGTTTGTTGGTTTGTTGGTTTGCTGGTTTGTTGGTTTGTTGGCATGTTGGCTTGTTGGTTTGTTGGTTTGTTGGTTTGTTGGTTTGTTAGTTTGTTGATTTGTTGGTTTGTTGGTTTATTTGTTTGTTGGTTTGTTGGTTTATTGGTTTGTTGGCTTGTTGGTTTGTTGGTTTGTTGGTTTGTTGGTTTGTTGGTTTGTTGCTTTGTTGGTTTGTTGGTTTGTTGGTTTGTTGGTTTGTTGGTTTGTTGGTTTGTTGGTTTGTTGGTTTGTTGGTTTGTTTGTTTTTTGGTTTGTTGGCTTGTTGGTTTGTTGGTTTGTTGGTTTGTTGGTTTTTTCGTTTGTTGGTTTGTTGGTTTGTTGGTTTATTGGTTTGTTGGTTTGTTGGTTTGTTGGTTTCTTGGCTTGTTGGTTTGTTGGTTTGTTGGTTTGTTGGTTTGTTGGTTTGGTGGTTTGTTGGTTTGTTGGTTTGTTGGTTTGTTTGTTTGTTGATTTGTTGGTTTGATGGCTTGTTGGTTCGTTGGTTTGCTGGTTTGTTGGTTTGTTGGTTTGTTGGTTTGTTGGTTTGTTGGTTTGTTGGTTTGTTGGTTTGTTGGTTTGTTGGCTTGTTGGTTTGTTGGTTTGTTGGCTTGTTGGTTAGTTCGTTTGTTGGTTTGTTCGTTTGTTGGTTTTTTTGTGTTGGCTTTTGGCTTGTTAGTTTGTTGGCTTGTTGGCTTGTTGGTTTGTTGGTTTGTGGGTTTGTTGGTTTGTTGGTTTGTTGGTTTGTTGGTTTGTTGGTTTGTTCGTTTGTTGGTTTGTTGGTTTGTTTGTTTGTTGGTTTGTCCGTTTGTTGGCTTGTTGGTTTGTTGGTTTGTTGGTTTGTTGGTTTGTTGGTTTGGTGGTTTGTTGGTTTGTTGGTTTTATGGTTTGTTTGTTTTTTGGTTTGTTGGCTTATTGTTTTATTGGTTTGTTGGTTAGTTGGTTTGTTCGTTTGTTGGTTTGTTGGTTTGTTGGCTTGTTGGTTTGTTGGTTTGTTGGTTTGTTGGTTTGTTGGCTTGTTGGCTTGTTGGTTTGTTGGTTTGTTGGTTTGTTGGTTTGTTGGTTTGTTGGTTTGTTGGTTTGTTGGTTTGTTCGTTTGTTGGTTTGTTGGTTTGTTGGTTTGTTGGTTTGTTGGTTTATTTGTTTGTTGGTTTGTTGGTTTATTGGTTTGTTGGCTTGTTGGTTTGTTGGTTTGTTGGCTTGTTGGTTTGTTGGTTTGTTGGTTTGTTGGTTTGTTGGTTTTTTGGTTTGTTGGTTTGTTGGCTTGTTGGTTCGTTGGTTTGCTGGTTTGTTGGTTTGTTGGTTTGTTGGTTTGTTGGTTTGTTGGTTTGTTGGTTTGTTGGTTTGTTGGATTGTTGGTTTGTTGGTTTGTTGGTTTGTTCGTTTGTTGGTTTATTTGTTTATTTGTTTGTTTGGTTTGTTGGTTTGTTGGTTTGTTGGTTTGTTGGTTTGTTGGTTTGTTGGTTTGTTGGTTTGTTGGTTTGTTGGTTTGTTTGTTTGTTGGTTTGTTCGTTTGTTGGTTTTTTGGTGTGTTGGCTTTTGGTTTGTTGGTTTTTTGGCTTATTGGTTTGTTGGTTTGTTGGTTTGTTGGTTTGTTGGTTTGTTGGTTTGTTGGTTTGTTGGTTTGTTGGTTTGTTGATTTGTTGGTTTGTTGGCTTGTTGGTTTGTTGGTTTGTTGGTTTGTTGGTTTGTTGGTTGGTAGGTTTGTTGGTTTGTTAGTTTTTGGTTTGTTTGTTTTTTGGTTTGTTAGCTTGTTGTTTTGTTGGTTTGTTGGTCTGTTGGTTTGTTCGTTTGTTGGTTTGTTGGTTTGTTGGCTTGTTGGTTTGTTGGTTTGTTGGTTTGTTGGTTTGTTGGCTTGTTGGTTTGTTGGTTTGTTGGTTTGTTGGTTTGTTGGTTTGTTGGTTTGTTGGTTTGTTGGTTTGTTGGTTTGTTAGCTTGTTGGTTTGTAGGTTTGTTGGTTTTTTGGTTTGTTGGCTTGTTGGTTTGTTGGTTTATTGGTTGGTTGGTTTGTTGGTTTGTTGGTTTGTTGGTTTGTTGGTTTGTTGGTTTGTTGGTTTGTTAGTTTGTTGGTTTGTTGGTTTGTTGGTTTGTTGGTTTGTTGGTTTGTTTGTTTATTGGTTTGTTGGTTTGCTGGTTTGTTGGTTTGTTGGTTTTTTGGTTTGTTGGTTTTTTGGTTTGTTGGTTTGTTGGCTTGTTGGTTCGTTGGTTTGCTGGTGTGTTGGTTTGTTAGTTTGATGGTTTTATGGTTTGTTGGTTTATTGGCTTGTTGGTTTGTTGGTTTGTTAGTTTGTTGGTTTGTTGGTTTGTTGGTTTGTTGGTTTGTTGGTTTGTTGGTTTGTTGGTTTGTTGGTTTGTTGGTTTGTTGGTTTGTTGGTTTGTTGGTTTGTTGGTTTGTTCGTTTGTTGGTTCGTTTGTTTATTTGTTTGTTTGGTTTGTTGGTTTGTTGGTTTGTTGGTTTGTTGGTTTGTTGGTTTGTTTGTTTGTTGGTTTGTTCGTTTGTTGGTTTTTGGTGTGTTGGCTTTTGGTTTGTTGGTTTGTTGGCTTGTTGGTTTGTTGGTTAGTTGGTTTGTTGGTTTGTTCGTTTGTTGGTTTGTTGGTTTGTTGGCTTGTTGGTTTGTTGGCTTGTTGGTTTGTTGGTTTATTGGTTTGTTGGTTTGTTGGTTTGTTGGTTTGTTGGTTTGTTGGTTTGTTGCTTTGTTGGTTTGTTGGTTTGTTTGTTTTTTTGGTTTGTTGGCTTGTTGGTTTGTTGGTTTGTTGGTTTGTTGGTTTGTTGGTTTGCTCGTTTGCTCGTTTGTTGGTTTGTTGGTTTGTTGGCTAGTTGGTTTGTTGGTTTGTTGGTTTGTAGGTTTCTTGGCTTGTTGGTTTGTTGGTTTGTTGGTTTGTTGGTTTGTTGGTTTGTTGGTTTGTTGGCTTGTTGGCTTGTTGGTCTGTTGGTTTGCTGGTTTGTTGGTTTGTTGGTTTGCTGGTTTGTTGGTTTGTTGGCTTGTTGGCTTGTTGGTTTGTTGGTTTGTTGGTTTGTTGGTTAATTGATTTGTTGGTTTGTTGGTTTATTTGTTTGTTGGTTTGTTGGTTTATTGGTTTGTTGGCTTGTTGGTTTGTTGGTTTGTTGGTTTGTTGGTTTGTTGGTTTGTTGGTTTGTTGGTTTGTTGGTTTGTTGGTTTGTTGGTTTGTTGGTTTGTTGGTTTGTTGGTTTGTTGGTTTGTTGGTTTGTTGGTTTGTTGGTTTGTTTGTTTTTTGGTTTGTTGGCTTGTTGGTTTGTTGGTTTGTTGGTTTGTTGGTTTTTTCGTTTGTTGATTTGTTGGTTTGTTGGTTTATTGGCTTGTTGGTTTGTTGGTTTGTTGGTTTGTTGGTTTGTTGGTTTGTTGGTTTGTTGGTTTGTTGGTTTGTTGGTTTGTTGGTTTGTTGGTTTGTTGGTTTGTTGGTTTGTTGGTTTGTTGGTTTGTTGGTTTGTTGGTTTGTTGGTTTGTTGGTTTGATGACTTGTTGGTTCGTTGGTTTTCTGGTTTGTTGGTTTGTTCGTTTGTTGGCTTGTTGGTTTGTTGGCTTGTTGGCTTGTTGGTTTGCTGGTTTGTTGGTTTGTTGGTTTGTTGGTTTGTTGGTTTGTTGGCTTGTTGGTTTGTTGGTTTTCTCGTTTGTTGGTTTGTTTGTTTATTTGTTTGTTGGTTTGTTGGTTTGTTCGTTTGTTGGTTTGTTGGTTTGCTGGTTTGTTGGTTTGTTGGCTTGTTGGCTTGTTGGTTTGTTGGTTTGTTGGCTTGTTGGTTTGTTGGTTTGTTGGTTTGCTGGTTTGTTGGTTTGCTGGTTTGTTGGTTTGTTGGTTTGTTGGTTTGTTGGTTTGTTGGTTTTTTGGTTTGTTTGTTTTTTGGTTTGTTGGCTTGTCGGTTTGTTGGTTTGTTGGTTTGTTGGTTTGTTGGTTGGTTGGTTTGTTGGTTTGTTAGTTTTTGGTTTGTTTGTTTTTTGGTTTGTTGGCTTGTTGTTTTGTTGGTTTGTTGGTCTGTTGGTTTGTTCGTTTGTTGGTTTGTTGGTTTGTTGGCTTGTTGGTTTGTTGGTTTGTTGGTTTGTTGGTTTGTTGGTTTGTTGGTTTGTTGGTTTGTTGGTTTGTTGGTTTGTTGGTTTGTTGGTTTGTTGGTTTGTTGGCTTGTTGGTTTGTTCGTTTGTTCGTTTGTTGGTTTGTAGGTTTGTTGGTTTTTTGGTTTGTTGGTTTGTTGGTTTGTTGGTTTGTTGGTTTGTTGGTTTGTTGGTTTGTTGGTTTGTTGGTTTGTTTGTTTGTTGTTTTGTTAGTTTGTTGGTTTGTTGGTTTTGTTGGTTTGTTGATTTATTGGTTTGTTGGTTTGCTGTATTGTTGGTTTATTGGTTTTTTGGTTTGTTGGTTTGCTGGCTTGTTGGTTCGTTGGTTTGCTGGTTTGTTGGTTTGTTAGTTTAATGGTTTTTTGGTTTGTTGGTTTATTGGCTTGTTGGCTTGTTGGTTTGTTGGCTTGTTGGTTTGTTGGTTTGTTGGTTTGTTGGTTTGTTGGTTTGTTGGTTTGTTGGTTTGTTGGTTTGTTTGTTTGTTGGTTTGTTTGTTTATTTGTTTGTTTGGTTTGTTGGTTTATTGGTTTGTTGGTTTGTTGGTTTGTTGGTTTGTTGGTTTGTTGGTTTGTTGGTTTGTTGGTTTGTTGGTTTGTTGGTTTGTTTGTTTGTTGGTTTGTTCGTTTGTTGGTTTTTTGGTGTGTTGGCTTTTGGTTTGTTGGTTTGTTGGTTTGTTGGTTTGTTGGTTTGTTGGTTTATTGGTTTGTTGGTTGTTGGTTTGTTGGTTTGTTGGTTTGTTGGTTTGTTGGTTTGTTGGTTTGTTGGTTTATTTGTTTTTTTTTTGGTTTGTTGGCTTGTTGGTTTGTTGGCTTGTTGGTTCGTTGGTTTGGTGGTTTGTTGGTTTGTTGGTTTGTTGGTTTGTTGGCTTGTTGGCTTGTTGGTTTGTTCGTTTGTTGGTTTGTTGGTTTGCTGGTTTGTTGGTTTGTTGGCTTGTTGGCTTGTTGGTTTGTTGGTTTGTTTGTTTGTTGATTTGTTGGTTTGTTGGTTTATTTGTTTGTTGGTTTGTTGGTTTATTGGTTTGTTGGCTTGTTGGTTTGTTGGTTTGTTGGTTTGTTGGTTTGTTGGTTTGTTGGTTTGTTGGTTTGTTTGTTTGTTGGTTTGTTGGTTTGTTGGTTTGTTGGTTTGTTGGTTTGTTGGTTTGTTGGTTTGTTGGTTTGTTAGTTTTTTGGTTTGTTGGCTTGTTGGCTTGTTGGTTTGTTGGTTTGTTGGTTTGTTGGTTTGTTGGTTTGTTCGTTTGTTGGTTTGTTGGTTTGTTGGTTTATTGGTTTGTTGGTTTGTTGGTTTGTTGGTTTCTTGGCTTGTTGGTTTGTTGGTTTGTTGTTTTATTGGTTTGTTGGTTTGTTGGTTTGTTTTTTTGTTGGTTTGTTGGTTTGTTGGTTTGTTGATTTGTTGGTTTGAAGGCTTGTTGGTTCGTTGGTTTGCTGGTTTGTTGGTTTGTTCGTTTGTTCGTTTGTTGGCTTGTTGATTTGTTGGCTTGTTGGCTTGTTGGTTTGCTGGTTTGTTGGTTTGTTGGTTTGTTGGTTTGTTGGCTTGATGGTTTGTTGGTTTGTTCGTTTGTTGGTTTGTTTGTTTATTTGTTTGGTTTGTTGGTTTGTTGGTTTGTTGGTTTGTTCGTTTGTTGGTTTGTTGGTTTGCTGGTTTGTTGGTTTTTTGGCTTGTTGGTTTGTTGGTTTGTTGGTTTGTTGGTTTTTTGGTTTGTTGATTTGTTGGTTTGTTGGTTTATTTGTTTGTTGGTTTGTTGGTTTATTGGTTTGTTGGTTTGTTGGTTTGTTGGTTTGTTCTATTGTTGGTTTGTTGGCTTGTTGGCTTGTTGGTTTGTTGGTTTGTTGGTTTGTTGGTTTGTTAGTTTGTTGGTTTGTTGGTTTATTTGTTTGTTGGTTTGTTGGCTTGTTGGTTTGTTGGCTTTTTGGTTTGTCGGCTTGTTGGTTTGTTTGTTTGTTGGTTTGTCCGTTTGTTGGCTTGCTGGTTTGTTGGTTTGTTGGTTTGTTGGTTGGTAGGTTTGTTGGTTTGTTAGTTTTTGGTTTGTTTGTTTTTTGGTTTGTTGGCTTGTTGTTTTGTTGGTTTGTTGGTCTGTTGGTTTGTTCGTTTGTTGGTTTGTTGGTTTGTTGGCTTGTTGGTTTGTTGGTTTGTTGGTTTGTTGGTTTGTTGGCTTGTTGGTTTGTTGGTTTGTTGGTTTGTTGGTTTGTTGGTTTGTTGGTTTGTTGGTTTGTTGGTTTGTTAGCTTGTTGGTTTGTAGGTTTGTTGGTTTTTTGGTTTGTTGGCTTGTTGGTTTGTTGGTTTATTGGTTGGTTGGTTTGTTGGTTTGTTGGTTTGTTGGTTTGTTGGCTTGATGGTTTGTTGGTTTGTTCGTTTGTTGGTTTGTTTGTTTATTTGTTTGGTTTGTTGGTTTGTTGGTTTATTGGTTTGTTCGTTTGTTGGTTTGTTGGTTTGCTGGTTTGTTGGTTTTTTGGCTTGTTGGTTTGTTGGTTTGTTGGTTTGTTGGTTTTTTGGTTTGTTGATTTGTTGGTTTGTTGGTTTATTTGTTTGTTGGTTTGTTGGTTTATTGGTTTGTTGGTTTGTTGGTTTGTTGGTTTGTTCTATTGTTGGTTTGTTGGCTTGTTGGCTTGTTGGTTTGTTGGTTTGTTGGTTTGTTGGTTTGTTAGTTTGTTGGTTTGTGGGTTTATTTGTTTGTTGGTTTGTTGGCTTGTTGGTTTGTTGGCTTTTTGGTTTGTCGGTTTGTTGGTTTGTTTGTTTGTTGGTTTGTCCGTTTGTTGGCTTGCTGGTTTGTTGGTTTGTTGGTTTGTTGGTTGGTAGGTTTGTTGGTTTGTTAGTTTTTGGTTTGTTTGTTTTTTGGTTTGTTGGCTTGTTGTTTTGTTGGTTTGTTGGTCTGTTGGTTTGTTCGTTTGTTGTTTGTTGGTTTGTTGGCTTGTTGGTTTGTTGGTTTGTTGGTTTGTTGGTTTGTTGGCTTGTTGGTTTGTTGGTTTGTTGGTTTGTTGGTTTGTTGGTTTGTTTGTTTATTGGTTTGTTGGTTTGCTGGTTTGTTGGTTTGTTGGTTTTTTGGTTTGTTGGTTTTTTGGTTTGTTGGTTTGTTGGCTTGTTGGTTCGTTGGTTTGCTGGTGTGTTGGTTTGTTAGTTTGATGGTTTTTTGGTTTGTTGGTTTATTGGCTTGTTGGTTTGTTGGTTTGTTGGTTTGTTGGTTTGTTGGTTTGTTGGTTTGTTGGTTTGTTGGTTTGTTTGTTTATTGGTTTGTTGGTTTGCTGGTTTGTTGGTTTGTTGGTTTTTTGGTTTGTTGGTTTTTTGGTTTGTTGGTTTGTTGGCTTGTTGGTTCGTTGGTTTGCTGGTGTGTTGGTTTGTTAGTTTGATGGTTTTTTGGTTTTTTGGTTTGTTGGTTTGTTGGTTTGTTGGTTTGTTGGTTTGTTGGTTTGTTTGTTTGTTGGTTTGTTTGTTTGTTGGTTTGTTCGTTTGTTGGTTTTTGGTGTGTTGGCTTTTGGTTTGCTGGTTTGTTGGCTTGTTGGTTTGTTGGTTAGTTGGTTTGTTGGTTTGCTCGTTTGTTGGTTTGTTGGTTTGTTGGCTTGTTGGTTGGTTGGCTTGTTGGTTTGTTGGTTTATTGGTTTGTTGGTTTGTTGGTTTGTTGGTTTGTTGGTTTGTTGCTTTGTTGGTTTGTTGGTTTGTTTGTTTTTTTGGTTTGTTGGCTTGTTGGTTTGTTGGTTTGTTGGTTTGTTGGTTTGTTGGTTTGCTCGTTTGCTCGTTTGTTGGTTTGATGGTTTGTTGGCTAGTTGGTTTGTTGGTTTGTTGGTTTGTAGGTTTCTTGGCTTGTTGGTTTGTTGGTTTGTTGGTTTGTTGGTTTGTTGGTTTGTTGGTTTGTTGGTTTGTTGGCTTGTTGGCTTGTTGGTTTGTTGGTTTGCTGGTTTGTTGGTTTGTTGGTTTGCTGGTTTGTTGGTTTGTTGGCTTGTTGGCTTGTTGGTTTGTTGGTTTGTTGGTTTGTTGGTTAATTGATTTGTTGGTTTGTTGGTTTATTTGTTTGTTGGTTTGTTGGTTTATTGGTTTGTTGGCTTGTTGGTTTGTTGGTTTGTTGGTTTGTTGGTTTGTTGGTTTGTTGGTTTGTTGGTTTGTTGGTTTGTTGGTTTGTTGGTTTGTTGGTTTGTTGGTTTGTTGGTTTGTTGGTTTGTTGGTTTGTTGGTTTGTTGGTTTGTTTGTTTTTTGGTTTGTTGGCTTGTTGGTTTGTTGGTTTGTTGGTTTGTTGGTTTGTTCGTTTGTTGATTTGTTGGTTTGTTGGTTTATTGGTTTGTGGTTTGTTGGTTTGTTGGTTTCTTGGCTTGTTGGTTTGTTGGTTTGTTGGTTTGTTGGTTTGTTGGTTTGTTGGTTTGTTGGTTTGTTGGTTTGTTGGTTTGTTGGTTTGTTGGTTTGTTGGTTTGTTGGTTTGTTGGTTTGCTGGTTTGTTGGTTTGTTGGTTTGTTGGTTTGTTGGTTTGATGGCTTGTTGGTTCGTTGGTTTTCTGGTTTGTTGGTTTGTTCGTTTGTTGGCTTGTTGGTTTGTTGGCTTGTTGGCTTGTTGGTTTGCTGGTTTGTTGGTTTGTTGGTTTGTTGGTTTGTTGGTTTGTTGGCTTGTTGGTTTGTTGGTTTGTTCGTTTGTTGGTTTGTTTGTTTATTTGTTTGTTGGTTTGTTGGTTTGTTGGTTTGTTCGTTTGTTGGTTTGTTGGTTTGCTGGTTTGTTGGTTTGTTGGCTTGTTGGCTTGTTGGTTTGTTGGTTTGTTGGTTTGTTGGTTTGTTGATTTGTTCGTTTGTTGGTTTATTTGTTTGTTGGTTTGTTGGTTTATTGGTTTGTTGGTTTGTTGGCTTGTTGGTTTGTTGGTTTGTTGGTTTGTTGGTTTGTTGGTTTGTTGGTTTGTTGGTTTGTTGGTTTGTTCGTTTGTTCGTTTGTTGGTTTGTAGGTTTGTAGGTTTGTTGGTTTTTTAGTTTGTTGGCTTGTTGGTTTGTTGGTTTGTTGGTTTGTTAGTTTGTTGGTTTGTTGGTTTGTTGGTTTGTTGGTTTGTTAGTTTGTTGGTTTTTTGGTTTGTTGGTTTGTTGGTTTATTGGTTTTTTGGTTTGTTGGCTTGTTGGCTTTTTGGTTCGTTGGTTTACTGGTTTGTTGGTTTGTTAGTTTGATGGTTTTTTGGTTTGTTGTCTTGTTGGCTTGTTGGTTTGTTGGTTTGTTGGTTTGTTGGTTTGTTGGTTTGTTGGTTTGTTGGTTTGTTGCTTTGTTGGTTTGTTGGTTTGTTGGTTTGTTGGTTTGTTGGTTTGTTGGTTTGTTGGTTTTTTGGTTTGTTGGTTTGTTCGTTTGTTGGTTTGTTTGTTTATTTGTTTATTTGGTTTGTTGGTTTTTTGGTTTGTTGGTTTGTTGGTTTGTTGGTTTGTTGGTTTGTTGGTTTGTTGGTTTGTTGGTTTGTTGGTTTGTTGGTTTGTTGGTTTGTTGGTTTGTTGGTTTGTTGGTTTGTTGGTTTGTTGGTTTGTTGGTTTGTTGGTTTGTTTGTTTGTTGGTTTGTTCGTTTGTTGCTTTTTGGTGTGTTGGCTTTTGGTTTGTTGGTTTGTTGGTTTGTTGGCTTGTTGGTTTGTTGGTTTGTTGGTTTGTTGTTTTGTTGGTTTGTTGGCTTGTTGGTTTGTTGGTTTGTTGGTTAGTTGGTTTGTTGGTTTGTTGGTTTGTTGGTTTGTTGGTTTGTTGGTTTGTTGGTTTGTTGATTTGTTGGTTTGTTGGTTTGTTGGTTTGTTGGTTTGTTCGTTTGTTGGTTTGTTGGTTTGTTGGTTTGTTGGCTTGTTGGCTTGTTGGTTTGTTGGTTTATTGGTTTGTTGGTTTGTTGGTTTGTTGGTTTCTTGGTTTTTTGGTTTGTTTGTTTTTTGGTTTGTTGGCTGGTTGGTTTGTTGGTTTGTTGGTTTGTTGGTTTGTTGGTTTGTTGGTTTGCTCGTTTGTTGGTTTGTTAGTTTGTTGGCTTGTTGGTTTGTTGGTTTGGTGGTTTGTTGGTTTCTTGGTTTCTTGGCTTGTTGGTTTGTTGGTTTGTTCGTTTGTGGGTTTGTTGGATTGCTGGTTTGTTGGTTTGTTGGCTTGTTGGCTTGTTGGTTTGTTGGTTTGTTGGTTTGTTGGTTTGTTGGTTTGTTGATTTATTGGTTTGTTGGTTTATTTGTTTGTTGGTTTGTTGGTTTATTGGTTTGTTGGTTTGTTGGCTTGTTGGTTTGTTGGTTTGTTGGTTTGTTGGTTTGTTGGTTTGTTGGTTTGTTGGTTTGTTGGTTTGTTGGTTTGTTGGTTTGTTCGTTTGTTGGTTTGTTTTGTTTATTTGTTTGTTTGGTTTGTTGGTTTGTTGGTTTGTTGGTTTGTTGGTTTGTTGGTTTGTTAGTTAGTTGGTTTGTTGGTTTGTTGGTTTGTTGGTTTGTTGGTTTGTTGGTTTGTTGGTTTGTTTGTTTGTTGGTTTGTTCGTTTGCTGCTTTTTGGTGTGTTGGCTTTTGGTTTGTTGGTTTGTTGGTTTGTTGGCTTGTTGGTTTGTTGGTTTGTTGGTTTGTTGGTTTGTTGGTTTGTTGGTTTGTTGGCTTGTTGGTTTGTTGGTTTGTTGGTTTGTTGGTTTGTTGGTTTGTTGGTTTCTTGGTTTGTTGGTTTGTTGGTTTGTTGGTTTGTTGGTTTGTTGGTTTGTTGGTTTGTTGGTTTGTTCGTTTGTTGGTTTGTTGGTTTGTTGGTTTGTTGGCTTGTTGGTTTGTTGGTTTATTGGTTTCTTGGTTTGTTGGTTTGTTGGTTTCTTGGTTTTTTGGTTTGTTTGTTTTTTGGTTTGTTGGCTTGTTGGTTTGTTGGTTTGTTGGTTTGTTGGTTTGTTGGTTTGCTCGTTTGTTGGTTTGTTGGTTTGTTGGCTTGTTGGTTTGTTGGTTTGTTGGTTTGTTGGTTTCTTGGTTTCTTGGTTTCTTGGCTTGTTGGTTTGTTGGTTTGTTCGTTTGTTGGTTTGTTGGTTTGCTGGTTTGCTGGTTTGGTGGCTTGTTGGCTTGTTGGTTTGTTGGTTTGTTGGTTTGTTGGTTTGTTGGTTTGTTGATTTGTTGGTTTGTTGGTTTATTTGTTTGTCGGTTTGTTGGTTTATTTGTTTGTTGGTTTCTTGGCTTGTTGGTTTGTTCGTTTGTTGGTTTATTGGTTTGTTGGTTTGTTGGTTTGTTGGTTTGTTGATTTGTTGGTTTGTTTGTTTTTTGGTTTGTTGGCTTGTTGGTTTGTTGGTTTGTTGGTTTATTGGTTTGTTCGTTTGTTGGTTTGTTGGTTTGTTGGTTTGTTGGTTTGTTGGTTTGTTGGTTTGTTGGTTTGTTGGTTTGTTGGTTTCTTGGTTTCTTGGCTTGTTGGTTTGTTGGTTTGTTGATTTGTTGGTTTGTTGGTTTGTTGGTTTGTTGGTTTGTTGGTTTGTTGGTTTGTTGGTTTGTTGGTTTGTTGGTTTGTTGGTTTGATATTTTGATGGCTTGTTGGTTCGTTGGTTTGCTGATTTGTTGGTTTGTTCGTTTGTTCGTTTGTTGACTTGTTGGTTTGTTGGCTTGTTGGCTTGCTGGTTTGCTGGTTTGTTGGTTTGTTGGTTTGTTGGTTTGTTGGTTTGTTGGTTTGTTGGCTTGTTGGTTTGTTGGTTTGTTCGTTTATTGGTTTGTTTGTTTATTTGTTTGTTGGTTTGTTGGTTTGTTGGTTTGTTTGTTTGTTCGTTTGTTGGCTTGTTGGTTTGTTGGCTTGTTGGCTTGTTGGTTTGTTGGTTTGTTGGTTTGTTGGTTTGTTGGTTTGTTGGTTTGTTGGTTTGTTGTTTTGTTCGTTTGTTTGTTTGTTAGTTTGTTTGTTTGTTAGTTTGTTGGTTTGTTGGTTTGTTGGTTTGTTGGTTTGTTGGTTTATTGGTTTATTGGTTTGTTGGTTTGTTTGTTTGTTTGTTTGTTGGTTTGTTCGTTTGTTGGCTTGTTGGTTTGTTGGCTTGTTGGCTTGTTGGTTTATGGGTTTTTTGGTTTGTTGGCTTGTTGGTTTGTTGGTTTGTTGGTTTGGTGGTTTGTTGGTTTGTTGGTTTGTTGGTTTGTTGGTTTGTTGGTTTGTTGGTTTGTTCGTTTGTTGGCTTGTTGGCTTGTTGGCTTGTTGGCTTGTTGGTTTATTGGTTTTTTGGTTTGTTGGCTTGTTGGTTTGTTGGTTTGTTGGTTTTTTGGTTTGTTGGCTTGTTGGTTTGTACGTTTGTTGGTTTGTTGGTTTATTTGTTTGTTGGTTTGATGGTTTGTTCGTTTGTTCGTTTATTGGCTTGTTGGTTTGTTGGTTTGATGGTTTGTTCGTTTGTTCGTTTATTGGCTTGTTGGTTTGTTGGCTTGTTGGCTTGTTGGTTTGTTAGTTTGTTGATTTGTTGGATTGTTGGTTTGTTGGTTCGTTGTTTTGTTGTTTTGTTAGTTTGTTGGTTTGTTTGTTTGTTGGTTTGTTGGTTTGTTGGTTTGTTGGTTTGTTGGTTTGTTGGTTTGTTGGTTTGTTGGTTTGTTGGTTTGTTGGTTTGTTGGTTTGTTGGTTTGTTGGTTTGTTTGTTTGTTGGTTTGTTGGTTTGTTGGTTTGTTTGTTTGTTGGTTTTTTGGTGTGTTGGCTGTTGGTTTGTTGGTTTGTTGGTTTGTTGTCTTGTTGTTTTGTTGGTTTGTTGGTTTGTTCATTTATTGGCTTGTTGGTTTGTTGGTTTGATGGTTTGTTCGTTTGTTCGTTTATTGGCTTGTTGGTTTGTTGGCTTGTTGGCTTGTTGGTTTGTTAGTTTGTTGATTTGTTGGATTGTTGGTTTGTTGGTTCGTTGTTTTGTTGTTTTGTTGGTTTGTTGGTTTGTTTGTTTGTTGGTTTGTTGGTTTGTTGGTTTGTTCGTTTGTTGGTTTGTTGGTTTGTTAGTTTGTTGGTTTGTTGGTTTGTTGGTTTGTACGTTTGTTGGTTTGTTGGTTTATTTGTTTGTTGGTTTGATGGTTTGTTTTTTTGTTCGTTTATTGGCTTGTTGGTTTGTTGGTTTGATGGTTTGTTCGTTTGTTCGTTTATTGGCTTGTTGGTTTGTTGGCTTGTTGGCTTGTTGGTTTGTTAGTTTGTTGATTTGTTGGATTGTTGGTTTGTTGGTTCGTTGTTTTGTTAGTTTGTTGGTTTGTTGGTTTGTTTGTTTGTTGGTTTGTTGGTTTGTTGGTTTGTTGGTTTGTTGGTTTGTTGGTTTGTTGGTTTGTTCGTTTGTTGGTTTGTTAGCTTGTTGGCTTGTTGGTTTGTTGGTTTGTTAGTTTGTTGGTTTGATGGTTTGTTGGTTTGTTGGTTTGTTGGTTTGTTGGTTTGTTGGTTTGTTGGTTTATTTGTTTGTTGTTTTGTTGGCTTGTTGGTTTGTTGGCTTGTTGGTTTGTTGGTTTGTTGGTTTGTTTGTTTGTTGGTTTGTCCGTTTGTTGGCTTGTTGGTTTGTTGGCTTGTTGGTTTGTTGGTTTGTTGGTTTGTTGGTTTGTTGGTTTGTTGGTTTGTTGATTTGTTGGTTTGTTTGTTTTTTGGTTTGTTGGCTTGTTGGTTTGTTGGTTTGTTGGTTTGTTGGTTTGTTCATTTGTTGGTTTGTTAGTTTGTTGGGTTGTTGGTTTGTTGGTTTGTTGGTTTGTTGGTTTGTTGGCTTGTTGGTTTGTTGGTTCGTTGGTTTGTTGGTTTGTTGGTTTGTTGGTTTGTTGGTTTGTTGGTTTGTTAGTTTGTTGGTTTGTTGGCTTGTTCGTTTGTTCGTTTGTTGGCTTGTTGGCATGTTGGCTTGTTGGCTTGTTGTTTGTTGGTTTGTTTGCTTGTTGGTTTTTTGGTTTGTTGGTTTGTTGGTTTGTTGGCTTGTTGGTTTGTTGGTTTGTTGGTTTGTTGGTTTGTTGGTTTGTTGGTTTGTTAGTTTGTTGGTTTGTTGGTTTGTTGGTTTGTTGGTTTGTTGGTTTGTTGGTTTGTTGGTTTGTTGGTTTGTTGGTTTGTTGGTTTGTTGGTTTGTTGGTTTGTTGGTTTGTTGGTTTGTTGGTTTGTTGGTTTGTTGGTTTGTTGGTTTGTTGGCTTGTTGGTTTGTTCGTTTGTTGGTTTGTTGGTTTGTTGGTTTGTTGTTTTGTTGGCTTGTTGGCTTGTTGGTTTGTTCGTTTGTTGGTTTGTTGGTTTGTTGGTTTGTTGGTTTGTTGGTTTGTTGGTTTGTTGGTTTGTTGGTTTGTTGGTTTATTGGTTTGTTGGTTTGTTGGTTTGTTTTTTTGTTGGTTTGTTGGTTTGTTGGTTTGTTGGCTTGTTGGTTTGTTGCTTTGTTGGTTTGTTTGTTTGTTGGTTTGTTGGTTTGTTGGCTTGTTGGTTTGTTCGTTTGTTGGTTGATTGGTTTGTTTGTTTGTTGGTTTGTTGGTTTGTTGGTTTGTTGTTTTGTTGGTTTGTTGGTTTGTTGGTTTGTTGGTTTGTTTTTTGTTGGTTTGTTGGTTTTTTGGTTTGTTGGTTTGTTGGTTTATTGGTTTGTTGGTTTGTTGGTTTGTTGGTTTTTTGGCTTGTTGGTTTGTTGGTTTGTTGGCTTGTTGGTTTGTTCGTTTGTTGGTTTGTTGGTTTGTTGGTTTGTTGGTTTATTGGTTTGTTGGTATGTTGGTTTGTTGGTTTGTTGGTTTGTTGGTTTGTTGGTTTGTTGGTTTGTTGGTTTGTTGGCTTGTTGGTTTGTTCGTTTGTTGGTTTGTTGGTTTGTTGGTTTGTTGGTTTGTTGGTTTGTTGGCTTGTTGGTTTGTTCGTTTGTTGGTGTGTTGGTTTGTTGGTTTGTTGGTTTGTTGGTTTGGTGGTTTGTTGGTTTGTTGGTTTGTTGGTTTGTTGGTTTGTTGGTTTGTTGGTTTGTTGGTTTGTTTGTTTGTTGGTTTGTTGGTTTGTTGGTTTGTTGGCTTGTTGTTCTGTTGCTTTGTTGGTTTGTTGGTTTGTTGGTTTGTTGGTTTGTTGGTTTGTTGGTTTGTTGGCTTGTTGGTTTGTTCGTTTGTTGGTTTGTTGGTTTGTTTGTTTGTTGGTTTGTTCGTTCGTTGGCTTGTTCGTTTGGTGGCTTGTTGGCTTGTTGGTTTGTTGGTTTGTTGGTTTGTTGGTTTGTTGGTTTGTTGGTTTGTTGGTTTGTTGGTTTGTTGGTTTGTTGGCTTTTTGGCATGTTGGTTTGTTGGTTTGTTGGTTTGTTCGTTTGTTGGTTTTTGGTTTGTTGGTTTGTTGGTTTGTTGGTATGTTGGTTTGTTGGTTTGTTGGCTTGTTCGTTTTTTTCGTTTGTTGGTTTATTGGTTAGTTAGTTTTTTGGGCTTGTTGGTTTGTTGGTTTGTTGGTTTGTTTGTTTGTTGGTTTGTTCGTTTGTTGGTTTGTTGGTTTGTTGGCTTGTTGGCTTGTTGGCTTGTTGGTTTGTTAGTTTGTTGGTTTGTTGGATTGTTGGTTTGTTGGTTCGTTGTTTTGTTGTTTTGTTGGTTTGTTTGTTTGTTGGTTTGTTTGTTTGTTGGTTTGTTGGTTTGTTGGTTTGTTGGTTTGTTGGTTTGTTGGTTTGTTGGTTTGTTGGTTTGTCGGTTTGTTGGTTTGTCGGTGTGTTGGTTTGTTTGTTTGTTTGTTTGTTTGTTTGTTGGTTTGTTCGTTTGTTGGTTTTTTGGTGTGTTGGCTTTTGGTTTGTTGGTTTGTTGGTTTGTTGTCTTGTTGTTTTGTTGGTTTGTTGGTTTGTTCATTTGTTGGTTTGTTCGTTTGATGGTTTGTTAGCTTGTTGGCTTGTTGGTTTGTTGGTTTGTTGGTTTGTTGGTTTGTTGGTTTGTTGGTTTGTTGGTTTGTTGGTTTGTTGGTTTGTTGGTTTATTGGTTTGTTGGTTTGTTGGTTTGTTGGTTTATTTGTTTGTTGTTTTGTTGGTTTGTTGGTTTGTTGGCTTGTTGGTTTGTTGGTTTGTTGGTTTGTTTGTTTGTTGGTTTGTCCGTTTGTTGGCTTGTTGGTTTGTTGGCTTGTTGGTTTGTTGGTTTGTTGGTTTGTTGGTTTGTTGGTTTGTTGGTTTGTTGATTTGTTGGTTTGTTTGTTTTTTGGTTTGTTGGCTTGTTGGTTTGTTGGTTTGTTGGTTTGTTGGTTTGTTCATTTGTTGGTTTGTTAGTTTGTTGGGTTGTTGGTTTGTTGGTTTGTTGGTTTGTTGGTTTGTTGGCTTGTTGGTTTGTTGGTTTGTTGGTTTGTTGGTTTGTTGGTTTGTTGGTTTGTTGGTTTGTTGGTTTGTTGGTTTGTTGGTTTGTTGGCTTGTTCGTTTGTTCGTTTGTTGGCTTGTTGGCATGTTGACTTGTTGGCTTGTTGTTTGTTGGTTTGTTTGCTTGTTGGTTTTTTGGTTTGTTGGTTTGTTGGTTTGTTGGCTTGTTGGTTTGTTGGTTTGTTGGTTTGTTGGTTTGTTGGTTTGTTGGTTTGTTGGTTTGTTGGTTTGTTGGTTTGTTGGTTTGTTGGTTTGTTGGTTTGTTGGTTAGTTGGTTTATTGGTTTGTTGGTGTGTTGGCTTGTTGGTTTGTTCGTTTGTTGGTTTGTTGGTTTGTTGGTTTGTTGTTTTGTTGGCTTGTTGGCTTGTTGGTTTGTTCGTTTGTTGGTTTGTTGGTTTGTTGGTTTGTTGGTTTGTTGGTTTGTTGGTTTGTTGGTTTGTTGGTTTGTTGGTTTGTTGGTTTGTTGGTTTGTTGGTTTGTTGGTTTGTTGGTTTGTTGGTTTGTTTTTTTGTTGGTTTGTTGGTTTGTTGGCTTGTTGGTTTGTTGCTTTGTTGGTTTGTTTGTTTGTTGGTTTGTTGGTTTGTTGGTTTGTTGGCTTATTGGTTTGTTCGTTTGTTGGTTGATTGGTTTGTTTGTTTGTTGGTTTGTTGGATTGTTGGTTTGTTGTTTTGTTGGTTTGTTGGTTTGTTGGTTTGTTGGTTGGTTTTTTGTTGGTTTGTTGGTTTTTTGGTTTGTTGGTTTGTTGGTTTATTGGTTTGTTGGTTTGTTGGTTTGTTGGCTTTTTGGCTTGTTGGTTTGTTGGTTTGTTGGCTTGTTGGTTTGTTCGTTTGTTGGTTTGTTGGTTTGTTGGTTTATTGGTTTGTTGGTATGTTGGTTTGTTGGTTTGTTGGTTTGTTGGTTTGTTGGTTTGTTGGTTTGTTGGTTTGTTGGTTTGTTGGTTTGTTGGCTTGTTGGTTTGTTCGTTTGTTGGTTTGTTGGTTTGTTGCTTTGTTGGTTTGTTGGTTTGTTGGTTTGTTGGTTTCTTGGTTTGTTGGTTTGTTGGTTTGTTGGTTTGTTGGTTTGTTTTTTTGTTGGTTTGTTGGTTTGTTGGTTTGTTGGCTTGTTGGTTTGTTGCTTTGTTGGTTTGTTTGTTTGTTGGTTTGTTGGTTTGTTGGTTTGTTGGCTTGTTGGTTTGTTCGTTTGTTGGTTGATTGGTTTGTTTGGTTGTTGGTTTGTTGGATTGTTGGTTTGTTGTTTTGTTGGTTTGTTGGTTTGTTGGTTTGTTGGTTGGTTTTTTGTTGGTTTGTTGGTTTTTTGGTTTGTTGGTTTGTTGGTTTATTGGTTTGTTGGTTTGTTGGTTTGTTGGCTTTTTGGCTTGTTGGTTTGTTGGTTTGTTGGCTTGTTGGTTTGTTCGTTTGTTGGTTTGTTGGTTTGTTGGTTTATTGGTTTGTTGGTATGTTGGTTTGTTGGTTTGTTGGTTTGTTGGTTTGTTGGTTTGTTGGTTTGTTGGTTTGTTGGCTTGTTGGTTTGTTCGTTTGTTGGTTTGTTGGTTTGTTGCTTTGTTGGTTTGTTGGTTTGTTGGCTTGTTGGTTTGTTCGTTTGTTGGTGTGTTGGTTTGTTGGTTTGTTGGTTTGTTGGTTTGTTGGTTTGTTGGTTTGTTGGTTTGTTGGTTTGTTTGTTTGTTGGTTTGTTGGTTTGTTGGTTTGTTGGCTTGTTGTTTTGTTGTTTTGTTGCTTTGTTGGTTTGTTGGTTTGTTGGTTTGTTGGTTTGTTGGTTTATTGGCTTGTTGGTTTGTTCGTTTGTTGGTTTGTTGGTTTGTTTGTTTGTTCGTTTGTTCATTCGTTGGCTTGTTCGTTTGTTGGCTTGTTGGCTTGTTGGTTTGTTGGTTTGTTGGTTTGTTGGTTTGTTGGTTTGTTGGCTTTTTGGCTTGTTGGTTTGTTGGTTTGTTGGTTTGTTCGTTTGTTGGTTTTTGGTTTGTTGGTTTGTTGGTTTGTTGGTATGTTGGTTTGTTGGTTTGTTGGTATGTTGGTTTGTTGGTTTGTTGGCTTGTTCGTTTTTTTCGTTTGTTGGTTTATTGGTTAGTTAGTTTTTTGGGCTTGTTGGTTTGTTGGTTTGTTGGTTTGTTGGTTTGTTCGTTTGTTGGTTTGTTGGTTTGTTGGCTTGTTGGTTTGTTGGTTTGTTGGTTTGTTGGTTTGTTGGCTTGTTGGTTTGTTGGTTTGTTGGTTAGTTGGTTTGTTGGTTTGTTGGTTTGTTGGTTTGTTGTTTTGTTGTTTTGGTGGCTTGTTAGTTTGTTCGTTTGTTGGTTTGTTTGTTTGTTGGTTTGTCAGTTTGTTGGCTTGTTGGTTTATTGGCTTGTTGATTTGTTGGTTTGTTGATTTGTTTGTTTGTTTGTTTTTTGGTTTGTTGGCTTGTTGGTTTGTTGGTTTGATGGCTTGTTGGTCTGTTGGTTTGTTGGTTTGTTGGTTTGTTGGTTTGTTGGTTTGTTGGTTTGTTGGTTTGTTGGTTTGTTGGTTTGTTGGTTTGTTGGTTTGTTGGTTTGTTGGTTTGTTGGTTTGTTGGCTTGTTCGTTTGTTCGTTTGTTGGCTTGTTGGCATGTTGGCTTGTTGGCTTGTTGTTTGTTGGTTTGTTTGCTTGTTGGTTTTTTCGTTTGTTGGTTTGTTGGTTTGTTGGTTTGTTGGTTTGTTTTTTGTTGGTTTGTTGGTTTTTTGGTTTGTTGGTTTGTTGGTTTGTTGATTTGTTGGTTTGTTAGTTTGTTGGTTTGTTGGTTTGTTGGCTTGTTGGTTTGTTCGTTTGTTGGTGTGTTGGTTTGTTGGTTTGTTGGTTTGTTGGTTTGTTGGTTTGTTGGTTTGTTGGTTTGTTGGTTTGTTTGGTTTGTTGGTTTGTTGGTTTGTTGGTTTGTTGGTTTGTTTGTTTGTTGGTTTGTTGGTTTGTTGGTTTGTTGGCTTGTTGGTTTGTTGCTTTGTTGGTTTGTTGGTTTGTTGGTTTGTTGGTTTGTTGGTTTGTTGGTTTGTTGGTTTGTTGGCTTGTTGGTTTGTTCGTTTGTTGGTTTGTTGGTTTGTTTGTTTGTTGGTTTGTTCGTTCGTTGGCTTGTTCGTTTGTTGGCTTGTTGGCTTGTTGGTTTGTTGGTTTGTTGGTTCGTTGGTTTGTTGGTTTGTTGGTTTGTTGGTTTGTTGGCTTTTTGGCTTGTTGGTTTGTTGGTTTGTTGGTTTGTTCGTTTGTTGGTTTTTGGTTTGTTGGTTTGTTCGTTTGTTGGTATGTTGGTTTGTTGGTTTGTTGGCTTGTTCGTTTTTTTCGTTTGTTGGTTTATTGGTTAGTTAGTTTTTTGGGCTTGTTGGTTTGTTGGTTTGTTGGTTTGTTCGTTTGTTGGTTTGTTGGTTTGTTGGCTTGTTGGTTTGTTGGTTTGTTGGTTTGTTGGTTTGTTGGCTTGTTGGTTTGTTGGTTTGTTGGTTTGTTGGTTTGTTGGTTTGTTGGTTTGTTGGCTTGTTGGTTTGTTCGTTTGTTGGTTTGTTGGTTTGTTGGTTTGTTGGTTTGTTCGTTTGTTGGTTTGTTGGTTTGTTTGTTTGTTGGTTTGTTCGTTCGTTGGCTTGTTCGTTTGTTGGCTTGTTGGCTTGTTGGTTTGTTGGTTTGTTGGTTTGTTGGTTTGTTGGTTTGTTGGTTTGTTGATTTGTTGGCTTTTTGGCTTGTTGGTTTGTTGGTTTGTTGGTTTGTTCGTTTGTTGGTTTTTGGTTTGTTGGTTTGTTGGTTTGTTGGTATGTTGGTTTGTTGGTTTGTTGGCTTGTTCGTTTTTTTCGTTTGTTGGTTTATTGGTTAGTTAGTTTTTTGGGCTTGTTGGTTTGTTGGTTTGTTGGTTTGTTGGTTTGTTGGTTTGTTGGTTTGTTGGTTTGTTGGTTTGTTGGTTTGTTGGTTTGTTGGCTTGTTGGTTTGTTGGTTTGTTGGTTAGTTGGTTTGTTGGTTTGTTGGTTTGTTAGTTTGTTGTTTTGTTGTTTTGTTGGCTTGTTAGTTTGTTCGTTTGTTGGTTTGTTTGTTTGTTGGTTTGTCAGTTTGTTGGCTTGTTGGTTTGTTGGCTTGTTGGTTTGTTGGTTTGTTGGTTTGTTGGTTTGTTGGTTTGTTGGTTTGTTGGTTTGTTGGTTTGTTGGTTTGTTGGCTTGTTGGTTTGTTCGTTTGTTGGTTTGTTGGTTTGTTGGTTTGTTGGTTTGTTGGTTTGTTGGCTTGGTGGTTTGGTGGTTTGTTCGTTTGTTGGTGTGTTGGTTTGTTGGTTTGTTGGTTTGTTGGTTTGTTGGTTTGTTGGTTTGTTGGTTTGTTGGTTTGTTGGTTTGTTGGTTTGTTGGTTTGTTGGTTTGTTGGTTTGTTTGTTTGTTGGTTTGTTGGTTTGTTGGTTTGTTGGTTTGTTGGCTTGTTGGTTTGTTGCTTTGTTGGTTTGTTGGTTTGTTGGTTTGTTGGTTTGTTGGTTTGTTAGTTTGTTGGTTTGTTCGTTTGTTGGTTTGTTGGTTTGTTTGTTTGTTGGTTTGTTCGTTCGTTGGCTTGTTCGTTTGTTGGCTTGTTGGCTTGTTGGTTTGTTGGTTTGTTGGTTTGTTCGTTTGTTGGTTTTTGGTTTGTTGGTTTGTTGGTTTGTTGGTTTGTTGGTATGTTGGTTTGTTGGTTTGTTGGCTTGTTCGTTTTTTTCGTTTGTTGGTTTATTGGTTAGTTAGTTTTTTGGGCTTGTTGATTTGTTGGTTTGTTGGTTTGTTCGTTTGTTGGTTTGTTGGTTTGTTGGTTTGTTGGTTTGTTGGTTTTTTGGTTTGTTCGCTTGTTGGTTTGTTCGTTTGTTGGTTTGTTGGTTTGTTGGTTTGTTGGTTTGTTGGTTTGTTGGCTTGGTGGTTTGTTCGTTTGTTGGTGTGTTGGTTTGTTGGTTTGTTGGTTTGTTGGTTTGTTGGTTTGTTGGTTTGTTGGTTTGTTGGTTTGTTGGTTTGTTGGTTTGTTGGTTTGTTGGTTTGTTGGTTTGTTTGTTTGTTGGTTTGTTGGTTTGTTGGTTTGTTGGTTTGTTGGCTTGTTGGTTTGTTGCTTTGTTGGTTTGTTGGTTTGTTGGTTTGTTGGTTTGTTGGTTTGTTGGCTTGTTGGTTTGTTCGTTTGTTGGTTTGTTGGTTTGTTTGTTTGTTGGTTTGTTCGTTCGTTGGCTTGTTCGTTTGTTGGCTTGTTGGCTTGTTGGTTTGTTGGTTTGTTGGTTTGTTGGTTTGTTGGTTTGTTGGTTTGTTGGTTTGTTGGTTTGTTGGTTTGTTGGCTTTTTGGCTTGTTGGTTTGTTGGTTTGTTGGTTTGTTCGTTTGTTGGTTTTTGGTTTGTTGGTTTGTTGGTTTGTTGGTTTGTTGGTATGTTGGTTTGTTGGTTTGTTGGCTTGTTCGTTTTTTTCGTTTGTTGGTTTATTGGTTAGTTAGTTTTTTGGGCTTGTTGATTTGTTGGTTTGTTGGTTTGTTCGTTTGTTGGTTTGTTGGTTTGTTGGCTTGTTGGTTTGTTGGTTTGTTAGTTTGTTGGTTTGTTGGGTTGTTGGTTTGTTGGTTTGTTGGTTCGTTTGTTTGTTGGTTTGTTGGTTTGTTGGCTTGTTGGTTTGTTCGTTTGTTGGTTTGTTGGTTTGTTGGTTTGTTGGTTTGTTGGTTTGTTGGTTTGTTGGTTTGTTGGTTTGTTGGTTTGTTGGTTTGTTGGTTTTTTGGTTTGTTGGTTTGTTCGTTTGTTGGTTTGTTGGTTTGTTGGTTTGTTTGTTTGTTGGTTTGTTTGTTTGTTGGTTTGTTCGTTTATTGGTTTGTTGGTTTGTTGGTTTCTTGGCTTGTTGGTTTGTTGGTTTGTTGGTTTGTTGGTTTGTTGGTTTGTTGGTTTTTTGGCTTGTTGGTTTGTTGCTTTGTTGGTTTGTTGGTTTGTTGGTTTGTTGGTTTGTTGGTTTGTTGGCTTGTTGGTTTGCTCGTTTATTCGTTTGTTGGTTTGTTGGTTTGCTGGTTTGTTGGTTTGTATGTTTGTTAGTTTGTTCGTTTGTTGGCTTGTTGGTTTGTTGGCTTGTTGGATTGTTGGTTTATTGGTTTTTTGGTTTGTTGGCTTGTTGGTTTGTTGGTTTGTTGGTTTGTTGGTTTGTTGGTTTGTTGGTTTTTTGGTTTGTTGGTTTGTTGGTTTGTTGGTTTTTTGGTTTGTTGGCTTGTTGGTTTGTTGGTTTGTGCGTTTGTTCGTTTGTTGGATTGTTGGTTTTTTGGCTTGTTGGCTTGTTGGTTTGTTGGTTTGTTGGTTTGTTGGTTTGTTGGTTTGTTGGTTTTTTGGTTTGTTGGTTTGTTGGTTTGTTGGTTTGTTGGTTTGTTGGTTTGTTGGTTTGTTAGTTTGTTAGTTTGTTAGTTTGTTGGTTTTTTGGTTAGTTGGTTTGTTCGTTTGTTGGTTTGTTGGTTTATTTGTTTGTTAGTTTGTTGGTTTGATGGTTTGTTCGTTTGTTCGTTTGTTATCTTGTTGGTTTGTTGGCTTGTTGGCTTGTTGGTTTGTTAGTTTGTTGGTTTGTTGGATTGTTGGTTTGTTGGTTTGTTGGTTTGTTGTTTTGTTGGTTTGTTTGTTTGTTGGTTTGTTGGTTTGTTGGTTTGTTGGTTTGTTGGATTGTTGGTTTGTTGGTTTGTTGGTTTGTTGTTTTGTTGGTTTGTTTGTTTGTTGGTTTGTTGGTTTATTTGTTTGTTGGTTTGTTCGTTTGTTGGTTTTTTGGTGTGTTGGCTTTTGGCTTGTTGGTTTGTTGGTTCGTTGTCTTAATGGTTTGTTGGTTTGTTGGTTTGTTTGTTTGTTGGTTCGTTGGTTCGTTCGTTTGATGGTTTGTTGGCTTGTTGGCTTGTTGGTTTGCTGGTTTGTTGGTTTGTTGGTTTGTTGGTTTGTTGGTTTGTTGGTTTATTTGTTTGTTGTTTTGTTGGCTTGTTGGTTTGTTGGCTTGTTGGTCTGTTGGTTTGTTGGTTTGTTTGTTTGTTGGTTTGTCCGTTTGTTGGCTTGTTGGTTTGTTGGTTTGTTGGCTTGTGGGTTTGTTGGTTTGTTGGTTTGTTGGTTTGTTAGTTTGTTGGTTTGTTGGCTTGTTGGTTTGTTCGTTTGTTGGTTTGTTGGTTTGTTGGTTTGTTGGTTTCTTGGCTTGTTGGTTTGTTGGTTTGTTGGTTTGTTGGCTTGTTGGCTTGTTGGTTTGTTCGTTTGTTGGTTTGTTGGTTTGTTGGTTTGTTGGTTTGTTGGCTTGTTGGTTTGTTGGTTTGTTGGTTTGTTGGTTTGTTGGTTTGTTGGTTTGTTGGTTTGTTGGTTTGTTCGTTTGTTGGTTTGTTGGTTTGTTGGTTTGTTGGTTTGTTGGTTTGTTGGTTTGTTGGTTTGTTGGTTTGTTGGTTTGTTGGTTTGTTGGTTTGTTGGTTTGTTGGTTTGTTGGTTTGTTGGTTTGTTGGTTTGTTGGTTTGTTGGTTTGTTGGTTTGTTGGTTTGTTGGTTTGTTGGTTTGTTGACTTTTTTGCTTGTTGGTTTGTTGGTTTGTTGGTTTGTTCGTTTGTTGGTTTTTTGTTTGTTGGTTTGTTGGTTTGTTGGTTTGTTGGTTTGTTGGTTTGTTGGTTTGTTGGTTTGTTGGCTTGTTGGTTTGTTCGTTTGTTGGTTTGTTGGTTTGTTGGTTTGTTGGTTTGTTGGTTTGTTGGTTTGTTGTTTTGTTGGCTTGTTGGCGTGTTGGTTTGTTTGTTTGTTTGTTTGTTGGTTTGTTGGTTTGTTGGTTTGTTGGCTTGTTGGTTTGTTGCTTTGTTGGTTTGTTGGTTTGTTGGTTTGTTGGTTTGTTGGTTTACTGGTTTATTGGCTTGTTGGTTTGTTCGTTTGTTGGTTTGTTGGTTTGTTTGTTTGTTGGTTTGTTCTTTTGTTGGCTTGTTCGTTTGTTGGCTTGTTGGTTTGTTGGTTTGTTGGTTTGTTGGTTTGTTGGTTTGTTGGTTTGTTGGTTTGTTGGTTTGTTGGTTTGTTGGTTTGTTGGTTTGTTGGTTTGTTGGTTTGTTGGTTTGTTGGTTTGTTGACTTTTTTGCTTGTTGGTTTGTTGGTTTGTTGGTTTGTTCGTTTGTTGGTTTTTGGTTTGTTGGTTTGTTGGTTTGTTGGTTTGTTGGTTTGTTGGTTTGTTGGGTTGTTGGTTTGTTGATTTGTTTGTTTGTTTGTTTGTTGGTTTGTTCGTTTGTTGGTTTTTTGGTGTGTTGGCTTTTGGCTTGTTGGTTTGTTGGTTTGTTGTCTTAATGGTTTGTTGGTTTGTTCGTTTGTTGGTTCGTCGGTTTGTTCGTTTGTTGGTTTGTTGGCTTGTTGGCTTGTTGGTTTGCTGGTTTGTTGGTTTGTTGGTTCGTTGGTTTGTTGGTTTGTTGGTTTGTTGGTTTATTTGTATGTTGTTTTGTTGGTTTGTTTGTTTGTTGGTTTGTCCGTTTGTTGGCTTGTTGGTTTGTTGGTTTGTTGGCTTGTTGGTTTGTTGGTTTGTTGTTTTGTTGGTTTGTTGGTTTGTTGGTTTGTTGGTTTGTTGGTTTGTTGGTTTGTTGGTTTGTTGGCTTGTTGGTTTGTTGGTTTGTTGGTTTATGGGTTTGTTGGCTTGTGGGTTTGTTGGTTTGTTGGTTTGTTGGTTTGTTGGTTTGTTAGTTTGTTGGTTTGTTGGCTTGTTGGTTTGTTGGTTTGTTGGTTTGTTGGTTTGTTGGTTTGTTGGTTTGTTGGTTTGTTGGTTTGTTGGTTTGCTGGTTTGTTGGCTTGTTGGTTTGTTCGTTTGTTGGTTTGTTGGTTTGTTGGATTGTTGGTTTGTTGTTTTGTAGGCTTGTTGGCTTGTTGGTTTGTTTGTTTGTTGGTTTGTTGGTTTGTTGGTTTGTTGGTTTGTTGGTTTGTTGGTTTGTTGGTTTGTTGGTTTGTTGGTTTGTTGGTTTGTTGGTTTGTTGGTTTGTTGGTTTGTTGGTTTGTTGGTTTGTTGGTTTGTTGGTTTGTTTGTTTGTTGGTTTGTTGGTTTGTTGGCTTGTTGGTTTGTTGCTTTGTTGGTTTGTTGGTTTGTTGGTTTATTGTTTTGTTGGTTTGTTGGTTTGTTGCTTTGTTGGTTTGTTGGTTTATTGTTTTGTTGGTTTGTTGGTTTGTTGGTTTGTTGGTTTGTTGGTTTGTTGGTTTGTTGGTTTGTTGGTTTGTTGGTTTGTTGTTTTGTTGGTTTGTTGGTTTGTTGGTTTGTTGGTTTGTTGGTTTGTTGGTTTGTTGGCTTTTTGGCTTGTTGGTTTGTTGACTTGTTGGTTTGTTCGTTTGTTGGTTTGTTGGTTTGTTGGTTTGTTGGTTTGTTGGTTTGTTGGTTTGTTGGTTTGTTGGTTTGTTGGTTTGTTGGTTTGTTGGTTTGTTGGTTTGTTGGTTTGTTGGTTTGTTGGTTTGTTGGTTTGTTGGTTTGTTGGTTTGTTGGTTTGTTGTTTTGTTGTTTTGTTGGTTTGTTGGTTTGTTGGTTTGTTTCTTTGTTGGTTTGTTGGTTTTTTGGTTTGTTAGTTTGTTGGTTTGTTGGTTTGTTGGTTTGTTGGTTTGTTGGCTTTTTGGCTTTTTGGCTTGTTGGTTTGTTGGCTTGTTGGTTTGTTCGTTTGTTGGTTTGTTGGTTTGTTGGTTTGTTGGTTTGTTGGTTTGTTGGTTTGTTGGTTTGTTGGTTTGTTGGTTTGTTGGTTTGTTGGTTTGTTGGTTTGTTGGTTTGTTGGTTTGTTGTTTTGTTGGTTTGTTGGTTTGTTGGTTTGTTGGTTTGTTGGTTTGTTTGTTTGTTGGTTTGTTGCTTTGTTGGTTTGTTGGTTTGTTCGTTTGTTGGTTTGTTGGTTTATTGGTTTATTGGCTTGTTGGTTTGTTCGTTTGTTGGTTTGTTGGTTTGTTTGTTTGTTGGTTTGTTCGTTTGTTGGCTTGTTCGTTTGTTGGCTTGTTGGCTTGTTGGTTTGTTGGTTTGTTGGTTTGTTGGTTTGTTGGTTTGTTGGTTTGTTTGTTTGTTTGTTTGTTGGTTTGTTGGTTTGTTGGTTTGTTGGTTTGTTGGTTTGTTGGTTTGTTGGTTTGTTGGTTTGTTGGTTTGTTGGTTTGTTGGTTTGTTGGTTTGTTGGTTTGTTGACTTTTTTGCTTGTTGGTTTGTTGGTTTGTTGGTTTGTTCGTTTGTTGGTTTTTGGTTTGTTGGTTTGTTGGTTTGTTGGTTTGTTGGTTTGTTGGTTTGTTGGCTTGTTGGTTTTTTCGTTTGTTGGTTTGTTGGTTTGTTGGTTTGTTGGTTTGTTGGTTTGTTGGTTTGTTGGTTTGTTGGTTTGTTGGTTTGTTTGTTTGTTGGTTTGTTGGTTTGTTGGCTTGTTGGCTTGTGCTTTGTTGGTTTGTTGGTTTGTTGGTTTATTGGTTTGTTGGTTTGTTGGTTTGTTGGTTTGTTGGATTGTTGGTTTGTTGGTTTGTTGGTTTGTTGGTTTGTTGTTATGTTGGTTTGTTGGTTTGTTGGTTTGTTTGTTTGTTGGTTTGTTGGTTTTTTGGTTTGTTGGTTTGTTGGTTTGATGGTTTGTTGGTTTGTTGGTTTGTTGGTTTGTTGGCTTTTTGGCTTGTTGGTTTGTTGGCTTGTTGGTTTGTTCGTTTGTTGTACTGTTGGTTTGTTGGTTTGTTGGTTTGTTGGTTTGTTGGTTTGTTGGTTTTTTGGTTTGTTGGTTTGTTGGCTTGTTGGTTTGTTGGTTTGTTGGTTTGTTGGTTTGTTGGTTTGTTGGTTTGTTGGTTTGTTGGTTTGTTGCTTTGTTGGTTTGTTGGTTTGTTCGTTTGTTGGTTTGTTGGTTTATTGGTTTATTGGCTTGTTGGTTTGTTCGTTTGTTGGTTTGTTGGTTTGTTTGTTTGTTGGTTTGTTCGTTTGTTGGCTTGTTCGTTTGTTGGCTTGTTGGCTTGTTCGTTTGTTGGTTTGTTCGTTTGTTGGTTTTTGGTTTGTTGGTTTGTTGGTATGTTGGTTTGTTGGTTTGTTGGCTTCTTGGTTTGTTGGTTTGTTTGTTTTTGGGCTTGTTGGTTTGTTGGTTTGTTCGTTTGTTGGTTTGTTGGTTTGTTGGCTTGTTGGTTTGTTGGTTTGTTGGTTTGTTGGTTTGTTGGCTTCTTGGTTTGTTGGTTTGTTGGTTTGTTGGTTTGTTGGTTTGTTGGTTTGTTGTTTTGTTGGCTTGTTGGTTTGTTCGTTTGTTGGTTTGTTGGTTTGTTGGTTTGTTGGTTTGTTGGTTTGTTGGTTTGTTGGTTTGTTGGTTTGTTTGTTTGTTGGTGTGTTTGTTTGTTGGTTTGTTGGTTTGTTGATTTGTTGGTTTGTTGGTTTGTTTGTTTGTTGGTTTGTTCATTTGTTGGCTTGTTCGTTTGTTGGCTTGTTGGTTTGTTGGTTTGTTGGTTTGTTGGTTTGATGGTTTGTTGGTTTGTTGGTTTGTTGGTTTGTTGGTTTGTTGGTTTGTTGGTTTGTTGGTTTGTTGGTTTGTTGGTTTGTTGGTTTGTTTGTTTGTTGGTGTGTTTGTTTGTTGGTTTGTTGGTTTGTTGGTTTGTTGGTTTGTTGGTTTGTTTGTTTGTTGGTTTGTTCATTTGTTGGTTTGTTGGTTTGTTGGTTTGTTGGTTTGTTGGTTTGGTGGTTTGTTTGTTTGTTGGTTTGTTGGTTTGTTGGTTTGTTTGTTTGTTGGTTTGTTCGTTTGTTGGCTTGTTGGTTTGTTGGTTTGTTGGTTTGTTGGTTTGTTGGTTTGTTCGTTTGTTAGTTTGTTGGTTTTTTGGTTTGTTGGCTTGTTGGCTTGTTGGTTTGTCGGTTTGTTGGTTTGTTGGTTTGTTGGTTTGTTGGTTTGTTGGTTTGTTGTTTTATTTGTTTGTTGGTTTGTTGGTTTGTTGGCTTGTTGGTTTGTTGGTTTGTTGGTTTGTTTGTTTGTTGGTTTGTTCGTTTGTTGGATTGTTGGTTTGTTGGTTTTTTGGTTTGTTGGTTTGCAGGTTTGTTGGCTTGTTGGCTTGTTGACTTGTTGGTTTGTTGGTTTGTTGGTTTGTTGGTTTGTTGGTTTGTTGGTTTGTTGGTTTGTTTGTTTGTTGGTTTGTTGGTTTGTTGGTTTGTTGACTTTTTTGCTTGTTGGTTTGTTGGTTTGTTGGTTTGTTCGTTTGTTGGTTTTTGGTTTGTTGGTTTGTTGGTATGTTGGTTCGTTGGTTTGTTGGCTTGTTGGTTTGTTGGTTTGTTTGTTTTTGGGCTTGTTGGTTTGTTGGTTTGTTCGTTCGTTGGTTTGTTGGTTTGTTGGCTTGTTGGTTTGTTGGTTTGTTGGTTTGTTGGTTTGTTGGCTTCTTGGTTTGTTGGTTTGTTGGTTTGTTGGTTTGTTGGTTTGTTGGTTTGTTGGTTTGTTGGTTTGTTGTTTTGTTGGCTTGTTGGTTTGTTCGTTTGTTGGTTTGTTGGTTTGTTGGTTTGTTGGTTTGTTGGTTTGTTGGTTTGTTGGTTTGTTGGTTTGTTGGTTTGTTGGTTTGTTTGTTTGTTGGTGTGTTTGTTTGTTGGTTTGTTGGTTTGTTGGTTTGTTGGTTTTGTTGGTTTGTTTGTTTGTTGGTTTGTTCATTTGTTGGCTTGTTCGTTTGTTGGCTGGTTGGCTTGTTGGTTTGTTGGTTTGTTGGTTTGTTGGTTAGTTGGTTTGTTGGTTTGTTGGTTTGTTGGTTTGTTGGTTTGTTGGTTTGCTGGTTTGTTGGTTTGTTGGTTTGTTGGTTTGTTGGTTTGTTGATTTGTTGATTTGTTGGTTTGTTGGTTTATTTGTTTGTTGGTTCGTTGGTTTGTTGGCTTGTTGGTTTGTTGGCTTGTTGGTTTGTTGGTTTGTTGGTTTGTTGGTTTGTTGGTTTGTTGGTTTGTTGGTTTGTTTGTTTGTTGGTTGGTTGGTTTGTTGGTTTGTTGGTTTGTTGGTTTGTTGGTTTATTTGTTTGTTGGTTTGTTGGTTTGTTGGTTTGTTGGTTTGTGTGCTTGTTGGCTTGTTGGTTTGTTGGCTACTTGGTTTGTTGGTTTGTTGGTTTGTTGGTTTGTTGGTTTGTTCGTTTGTTAGTTTGTTGGTTTTTTGGTTTGTTGGCTTGTCGGCTTGTTGGTTTGTCGGTTTGTTGGTTTGTTGGTTTGTTGGTTTGTCGGTTTGTTGGTTTATTTGTTTGTTGGTTTGTTGGTTTGTTGGCTTATTGGTTTGTTGGTTTGTTGATTTGTTTGTTTGTTGGTTTGTTCGTTTGTTGGATTGTTGGTTTGTTGGTTTTTTGGTTTGTTGTTTTGTAGGTTTGTTGGCTTATTGGCTTGTTGGCTTGTTGGTTTGTTGGTTTGTTGGTTTGTTGGTTTGTTGGTTTGTTGGTTTGTTCGTTTGTTGGTTTGTTGGTTTGTTGGTTTGTTGGTTTGTTGGTTTGTTGGTTTGTTGGTTTGTTGGTTTGTTGGTTTGTTGGCTTGTTGGTTTGTTGGTATGTTCATTTGTTGGTTTTTTGGTTTGTTGGTTTGTTGGTTTGTTAATTTGTTGGTTTGTTGGTTTGTTGGTTTGTTGGTTTGTTTGTTTGTTCGTTCGTTGGCTTGTTGGTTTGTTGGCTTGTTGGCATGTTGGTTTGTTGGTTTGTTGGTTTGTTGGTTTGTTGGTTTGTTGGTTTGTTGGTTTGTTGGTTTGTTGGTTTGTTAGTTTGTTGGTTTTTTGATTTGTTGGCTTGTTGGTTTGTTGGTTTGTTCGTTTGTTCGTTTGTTGGATTGTTGGTTTTTTGGCTTGTTGGCTTGTTGGTTTGTTGGTTTGTTGGTTTGTTGGTTTGTTGGTTTGTTGGTTTGTTGGTTTGTTGGTTTGTTGGTTTGTTGGTTTGTTGGTTTGTTGGTTTGTTAGTTTGTTGGTTTGTTGGATTGTTGGTTTGTTCGTTTGTTGGTTTGTTGTTTTGTTGGTTTGTTTGTTTGTTGGTTTGTTGGTTTGTTGGTTTGTTGGTTTGCTGGTGTGTTGGTTTGTTGGTTTGTTGGTTTGTTGGTTTGTTGGTTTGTTTGTTTGTTTGTTTGTTGGTTTGTTCGTTTGTTGGTTTTTTGGTGTGTTTGCTTTTAGCTTGTTGGTTTGTTGGTTTGTTGTCTTGTTGGTTTGTTGGTTTGTTGGTTTGTTCGTTTGTTGGTTTGTTGGTTTATTCGTTTGTTGGCTTGTTGGCTTGTTGGCTTGTTGGCTTTTTGGTTTGCTGGTTTGTTGATTTGTTGGTTTGTTGGTTTGTTGGTTTGTTGGTTTGTTGGTTTATTTGTTTGTTGTTTTGTTGGCTTGTTGGTTTGTTGGCTTGTTGGTTTGTTGGTTTGTTGGTTTGTTTGTTTGTTGGTTTGTTGGTTTGTTGGTTTGTTGGTTTGTTGATTTGTTGGTTTGTTGGTTTGTTGGTTTGTTGGTTTGTTGGCTTGTTGGTTTGTTGCTTTGTTGGTTTGTTGGTTTGTTGGTTTATTTATTTGTTGGTTTGTTGGTTTGTTGGTTTGTTGGTTTGTTGGTTTGTTGGTTTGTTGGTTTGTTGTTTTGTTGTTTTGTTGGTTTGTTGGTTTGTTGGTTTGTTGGTTTGTTTGTTTGTTGGTTTGTTGGTTTTTTGGTTTGTTGGTTTGTTGGTTTGTTGGTTTGTTGGTTTGTTGGTTTGTTGGCTTTTTGGCTTGTTGGTTTGTTGGCTTGTTGGTTTGTTCGTTTGTTGGTTTGTTGGTTTGTTGGTTTGTTGGTTTGTTGGTTTGTTGGTTTGTTGGTTTGTTGGTTTGTTAGTTTGTTGGTTTGTTTGTTTGTTGGTTTGTTGGTTTGTTGGTTTGTTGGTTTGTTGGTTTGTTGGTTTGGTGGTTTGTTGGTTTGTTGGCTTGTTGGTTTGTTCGTTTGTTGGTGTGTTCGTTTGTTGGTTTGTTGGATTGTTCGTTTGTTAGTTTGTTGGTTTGTTGGTTTGTTGGTTTGTTGGTTTGTTGTTTTGTTGGTTTGTTGGTTTGTTGGTTTGTTGATTTGTTGGTTGGTTGGTTTGTTTGTTTGTTGGTTTGTTGGTTTGTTGGTTTGTTGGCTTGTTGGTTTGTTGCTTTGTTGGTTTGTTGGTTTGTTCGTTTGTTGGTTTGTTGGTTTATTGGTTTATTGGCTTGTTGGTTTGTTCGTTTGTTGGTTTGTTGGTTTGTTTGTTTGTTGGTTTGTTCGTTTGTTGGCTTGTTCGTTTGTTGGTTTTTTGGTTTGTTGGCTTGTCGGCTTGTTGGTTTGTCGGTTTGTTGGTTTGTTGGTTTGTTGGTTTGTTGGTTTGTTGGTTTATTTGTTTGTTGGTTTGTTGGTTTGTTGGTTTGTTGGTTTGTTGGTTTGTTGGTTTGTTGGTTTGTTGGTTTGTTTGTTTGTTGGTTTGTTCGTTTGTTGGATTGTTGGTTTGTTGGTTTTTTGGTTTGTTGGTTTGTTGGTTTGTTGGTTTGTTGATTTGTTGGTTTGTTTGTTTGTTGGTTTGTTGGTTTGTTGGCTTGTTGGTTTGTTGTTTTGTTGGTTTGTTGGTTTGTTGGTTTATTGGTTTGTTGGTTTGTTGGTTTGTTGGTTTGTTTGTTTGTTGGTGTGTTTGTTTGTTGGTTTGTTGGTTTGTTGGTTTGTTGGCTTTGTTGGTTTGTTTGTTTGTTGGTTTGTTCATTTGTTGGCTTGTTCGTTTGTTGGTTGGTTGGCTTGTTGGTTTGTTGGTTTGTTGGTTTGTTGGTTTGTTGGTTTGTTGGTTTGTTGGTTTGTTGGTTTGTTGGTTTGTTGGTTTGTTGGTTTGTTGGTTTGTTGGTTTGTTGGTTTGTTGGTTTGTTGGTTTGTTGGTTTGTTGGTTTGTTGGTTTGTTGGTTTGTTGGTTTATTGGTTTGTTGGTTTGTTGGTTTGTTGGTTTGTTGGTTTGTTGGTTTATTTGTTTGTTGGTTCGTTGGTTTGTTGGCTTGTTGGTTTGTTGGCTTGTTGGTTTGTTGGTTTTTGGTTTGTTGGTTTGTTGGTATGTTGGTTCGTTGGTTTGTTGGCTTGTTGGTTTGTTGGTTTGTTTGTTTTTGGGCTTGTCGGTTTGTTGGTTTGTTGGTTTGTTCGTTTGTTGGTTTGTTGGTTTGTTGGCTTGTTGGTTTGTTGGTTTGTTGGTTTGTTGGTTTGTTGGCTTCTTGGTATGTTGGTTTGGTGGTTAGTTGGTTTGTTGGTTTGTTGGTTTGTTGTTTTGTTGGCTTGTTGGTTTGTTTGTTTGTTGGTTTGTTGGCTTGTTGGTTTGTTGGTTTGTTGGTTTGTTGGTTTGTTTGTTTGTTGGTTTGTTCGTTTGTTGGATTGTTGGTTTGTTGGTTTTTTGGTTTGTTGGTTTTTAGGTTTGTTGGCTTGTTGGCTTGTTGGCTTGTTGGTTTGTTGGTTTGTTGGTTTGTTGGTTTGTTGGTTTGTTGGTTTGTTGGTTTGTTCGTTTGTTGGTTTGTTGGTTTGTTGGTTTGTTGGTTTGTTGGTTTGTTGGTTTGTTGGTTTGTTGGTTTGTTGATTTGTTGGTTTGTTGGCTTGTTGGTTTGTTGGTATGTTCATTTGTTGGTTTTTTGGTTTGTTGGTTTGTTGGTTTGTTGGTTTGTTGGTTTGTTGGTTTGTTGGTTTGTTGGTTTGTTGGTTTGTTGGTTTGTTGGTTTGTTGGTTTGTTGTTTTGTTGTTTTGTTGGTTTGTTTGCTTGGTGGTTTGTTTGTTTGTTAGTTTGTTGGTTTGTTGGTTTGTTGGTTTGTTGGTTTGTTGGTTTGCTGGTTTGTTGGTTTGTTTGTTTGTTAGTTTGTTCGTTTGTTGGCTTGTTGGTTTGTTGGCTTGTTGGCTTGTTGGTTTATCGGTTTTTTGGTTTGTTGGCTTGTTGGTTTGTTGGTTTGTTGGTTTGTTGGCTTGTTGGTTTGTTGGTTTTTTGGTTTGTTGGTTTGTTGGTTTGTTGGTTTGTTGGTTTGTTGGTTTGTTGGTTTTTGGTTTGTTGGCTTGTTGGTTTGTTGGTTCGTTCGTTTGTTCGTTTGTTGGATTGTTGGTTTTTTGGCTTGTTGGCTTGTTGGTTTGTTGGTTTGTTGGTTTGTTCGTTTGTTGGTTTGTTGTTTTGTTGGTTTGTTTGTTTGTTGGTTTGTTGGTTTGTTGGTTTGTTGGTTTGTTGGTTTGCTGGTGTGTTGGTTTGTTGGTTTGTTGGTTTGTTGGTTTGTTGGTTTGTTGGTTTGTTTGTTTGTTTGTTTGTTGGTTTGTTCGTTTGTTAGTTTTTTGGCTTGTTGGCTTTTGGCTTATTGGTTTGTTGGTTTGTTGTCTTGTTGGTTTGTTGGTTTGTTGGTTTGTTCGTTTGTTGGTTTGTTGGTTTGTTCGTTTGTTGGCTTGTTGTCTTGTTGGCTTTTTGGTTTGCTGGTTTGTTGGTTTGTTGGTTTGTTGGTTTGTTGGTTTGTTGGTTTGTTGGTTTGTTGGTTTGTTGGTTTGTTGGTTTGTTGGTTTATTTGTTTGTTGTTTTGTTGGCTTGTTGGTTTGTTGGCTTGTTGGTTTGTTGGTTTGTTGGTTTGTTTGTTTGTTGGTTTGTTGGTTTGTTGGTTTGTTGGTTTGTTGGTTTGTTGGTTTGTTGGTTTGTTGGTTTGTTGGTTTGTTGGTTTGTTGGTTTGTTGGTTTGTTGCTTTGTTGGTTTGTTGGTTTGTTGGTTTATTGGTTTGTTGGTTTGTTGGTTTGTTGGTTTGTTGGTTTGTTGGTTTGTTGGTTTGTTGGTTTGTTGGTTTGTTGGTTTGTTGGTTTATTGTTTTGTTGTTTTGTTGGTTTGTTGGTTTGTTGGTTTGTTTGTTTGTTGGTTTGTTGGTTTTTTGGTTTGTTGCTTTGTTGGTTTGTTGGTTTGTTGGCTTATTGGTTTGTTGGTTTGTTGGCTTGTTGGTTTGTTGGTTTGTTGGTTTGTTGGTTTGTTGGTTTGTTGGTTTGTTGGTTTGTTGGTTTGTTGGTTTGTTGGTTTGTTGGTTTGTTGGTTTGTTGGTTTGTTGGTTTGTTGGTTTGTTGGTTTGTTGGTTTGTTGGTTTGTTGGTTTGTTGGTTTGTTGGTTTGTTGATTTGTTGGTTTGTTGGTTTGTTGGTTTGTTGGTTTGTTGGTTTGTTGGTTTGTTGGCTTGTTGGTTTGTTCGTTTGTTGGTGTGTTGGTTTGTTGGTTTGTTGGTTTGTTCGTTTGTTGGTTTGTTGGTTTGTTGGTTTGTTGGTTTGTTGGTTTGTTGGTTTGTTGTTTTGTTGGTTTGTTGGTTTGTTGGTTTGTTGGTTTGTTTGTTTGTTGGTTTGTTGGTTTGTTGGTTTGTTGGTTTGTTGGCTTGTTGGTTTTTTGCTTTGTTGGTTTGTTCGTTTGTTGGTTTGTTGGTTTATTGGTTTATTGGCTTGTTGGTTTGTTCATTTGTTGGTTTGTTGGTTTGTTTGTTTGTTGGTTTGTTCGTTTGTGGGCTTGTTCGTTTGTTGGCTTGTTGGTTTGTTGGTTTGTTGGTTTGTTGGTTTGTTGGTTTGTTGGTTTGTTGGTTTGTTGGTTTGTTGGTTTGTTGGTTTGTTGGTTTGTTGGTTTGTTGGTTTGTTGGTTTGGTGGTTTGTTGGTTTGTTGGTTTGTTGGTTTGTTGGTTTCTTGGTTTGTTGGTTTGTTGGTTTGTTGGTTTGTTGGCTTGTTGGTTTGTTGCTTTGTTGGTTTGTTGGTTTGTTCGTTTGTTGGTTTGTTGGTTTATTGGTTTATTGGCTTGTTGGTTTGTTCATTTGTTGGTTTGTTGGTTTGTTTGTTTGTTGGTTTGTTCGTTTGTGGGCTTGTTCGTTTGTTGGCTTGTTGGCTTGTTGGTTTGTTGGTTTGTTGGTTTATTGGTTTGTTGGTTTGTTGGTTTGTTGGTTTGTTGGTTTGTTGGTTTGTTGGTTTGTTGGTTTGTTGGTTTGTTGGTTTGTTGGTTTGTTGGTTTGTTGGTTTGTTGGTTTGTTGGTTTGTTGGTTTCTTGGTTTGTTGGTTTGTTGACTTTTTTGCTTGTTGGTTTGTTGGTTTGTTCGTTTGTTGGTTTTTGGTTTGTTGGTTTGTTGGTTTGTTGGTTTGTTGGTTTGTTGGTTTGTTGGTTTGTTGGCTTGTTGGTTTGTTCGTTTGTTGGTTTGTTGGTTTGTTGGTTTCTTGGTTTGTTGGTTTGTTGGTTTGTTGGTTTGTTGGTTTGTTGGTTTGTTGGATTGTTGGTTTGTTGGTTTGTTGGTTTGTTGGTTTGTTGTTTTGTTGGTTTGTTGGTTTGTTGGTTTGTTTGTTTGTTGGTTTGTTGGTTTTTTGGTTTGTTGGTTTGTTGGTTTGTTGGTTTGTTGGTTTGTTGGTTTGTTGGTTTGTTATTTTTGGCTTGTTGGTTTGTTGGCTTGTTGGTTTGTTCGTTTGTTGGTTTGTTGGTTTGTTGGTTTGTTTGTATGTTGGTTTGTTGCTTTGTTGGTTTGTTGGTTTGTTGGTTTATTGGTTTGTTGGTTTGTTGGTTTGTTGGTTTGTTGGATTGTTGGTTTGTTCGTTTGTTGGTTTGTTGGCTTGTTGGTTTGTTGCTTTGTTGGTTTGTTGGTTTGTTCGTTTGTTGGTTTGTTGGTTTATTGGTTTATTGGCTTGTTGGTTTGTTCATTTGTTGGTTTGTTGGTTTGTTTGTTTGTTGGTTTGTTCGTTTGTGGGCTTGTTCGTTTGTTGGCTTGTTGGTTTGTTGGTTTGTTGGTTTGTTGGTTTGTTGGTTTGTTGGTTTGTTGGTTTGTTGGTTTGTTGGTTTGTTCGTTTGTTGGTTTGTTGGTTTGTTTGTTTGTTGGTTTGTTGGTTTGTTGGTTTGTTGGCTTGTTGGTTTGTTGCTTTGTTGGTTTGTTGGTTTGTTGGTTTATTGGTTTGTTGGTTTGTTGGTTTGTTGGTTTGTTGGATTGTTGGTTTGTTGGTTTGTTGGTTTGTTGGTTTGTTGTTTTGTTGGTTTGTTGGTTTGTTAGTTTGTTTGTTTGTTGCTTTGTTGGTTTGTTGGTTTGTTGGTTTATTGGTTTGTTGGTTTGTTGGTTTGTTGGTTTGTTATTTTTGGCTTGTTGGTTTGTTGGCTTGTTGGTTTGTTCGTTTGTTGGTTTGTTGGTGTGTTGGTTTGTTTGTTTGTTGGTTTGTTGCTTTGTTGGTTTGTTGGTTTGTTGGTTTATTGGTTTGTTGGTTTGTTGGTTTGTTGGTTTGTTGGATTGTTGGTTTGTTCGTTTGTTGGTGTGTTGGTTTGTTGGTTTGTTGGTTTGTTGGTTTGTTCGTTTGTTGGTTTGTTGGTTTGTTGGTTTGTTGGTTTGTTGGTTTGTTGGATTGTTGGTTTGTTCGTTTGTTGGTGTGTTGATTTTTTGGTTGGTTTGTTTGTTGGTTTGTTCGTTTGTTGGTTTGTTGGTTTGTTGGTTTGTTGGTTTGTTGGTTTGTTGGTTTGTTTGATTGTTGGTTTGTTCGTTTGTTGGTGTGTTGGTTTGTTGGTTTGTTGGTTTGTTGGTTTGTTGGTTTGTTGGTTTGTTGGTTTGTTGGTTTGTTGGTTTGTTGGTTTGTTGGTTTGTTGGTTTGTTGGTTTGTTTGTTTGTTGGTTTGTTGGTTTGTTGGTTTGTTGGTTTGTTGGTTTGTTGGTTTGTTGGTTTGTTGGTTTGTTGGTTTGTTGGTTTGTTGGTTTGTTGGTTTGTTGGTTTGTTGGTTTGTTGGTTTGTTGGTTTGTTGGTTTGTTGGTTTGTTGGTTTGTTGGTTTGTTGGTTTGTTGGCTTGTTGGTTTGTTCGTTTGTTGGTGTGTTGGTTTGTTGGTTTGTTGGTTTGTTTGTTTGTTGGTTTATTGGTTTGTTGGTTTGTTGGTTTGTTGGTTTGTTGTTTTGTTGGTTTGTTGGTTTGTTGGTTTGTTTGTTTGTTGGTTTGTTGGTTTGTTGGCTTGTTGGTTTGTTGTTTTGTTGGTTTGTTGGTTTGTTGGTTTATTGGTTTGTTGGTTTGTTGGTTTGTTGGTTTGTTGGTTTGTTGGTTTGTTGGTTTGTTGGTTTGTTGGTTTGTTGGTTTGTTGGTTTGTTGGTTTGTTGTTTTGTTGTTTTGTTGTTTTGTTGGTTTGTTGGTTTGTTGGTTTGTTTGTTTGTTGGTTTGTTGGTTTTTTGGTTTGTTGGTTTGTTGGTTTGTTGGTTTGTTGGTTTGTTGGTTTGTTGGCTTTTTGGCTTGTTGGTTTGTTGGCTTGTTGGTTTGTTCGTTTGTTGGTTTGTTAGTTTGTTGGTTTGTTGGTTTGTTGGTTTGTTGGTTTGTTGGTTTGTTGGTTTGTTGGTTTGTTGGTTTGTTTGTTTGTTGGTTTGTTGGTTTGTTGGTTTGTTGGTTTGTTGGTTTGTTGGTTTGTTGGTTTGTTGGTTTGTTGGTTTGTTGGCTTGTTGGCTTGTTGGTTTGTTCGTTTGTTGGTGTGTTGGTTTGTTGGTTTGTTGGTTTGTTCGTTTGTTGGTTTGTTGGTTTGTTGGTTTGTTGGTTTGTTGGTTTGTTGGTTTGTTGTTTTGTTGGTTTGTTGGTTTGTTGGTTTGTTGGTTTGTTGGTTTGTTTGTTTGTTGGTTTGTTGGTTTGTTGGTTTGTTGGCTTGTTGGTTTGTTGCTTTGTTGGTTTGTTCGTTTGTTGGCTTGTTCGTTTGTTGGCTTATTGGCTTGTTGGTTTGTTCGTTTGTTAGTTTGTTGGTTTTTTGGTTTGTTGGCTTGTCGGCTTGTTGGTTTGTCGGTTTGTCGGTTTGTTGGTTTGTTGGTTTGTTGGTTTGTTGGTTTGTTGGTTTATTTGTTTGTTGGTTTGTTGGTTTGTTGGCTTGTTGGTTTGTTGGTTTGTTGGTTTGTTGGTTTGTTTGTTTGTTGGTTTGTTCGTTTGTTGGATTGTTGGTTTGTTGGTTTTTTGGTTTGTTGGTTTTTAGGTTTGTTGGCTTGTTGGTTTGTTGGTTTGTTGGTTTGTTGGTTTGTTCGTTTGTTGGTTTGTTGGTTTGTTGGTTTGTTGGTTTGTTGATTTGTTGGTTTGTTGGTTTGTTGGTTTGTTGGTTTGTTGGTTTGTTGATTTGTTGGTTGGTTGGCTTGTTGGTTTGTTGGTATGTTCATTTGTTGGTTTTTTGGTTTGTTGGTTTGTTGGTTTGTTGGTTTGTTGGTTTGTTGGTTTGTTGGTTTGTTGGTTTGTTGGTTTGTTGGTTTGTTGGTTTGTTGGTTTGTTGGTTTGTTGTTTTGTTGTTTTGTTGGTTTGTTTGCTTGTTGGTTTGTTTGTTTGTTAGTTTGTTGGTTTGTTGGTTTGTTGGTTTGTTGGTTTGTTGGTTTGCTGGTTTGTTGGTTTGTTTGTTTGTTAGTTTGTTCGTTTGTTGGCTTGTTGGTTTGTTGGCTTGTTGGCTTGTTGGTTTATCGGTTTTTTGGTTTGTTGGCTTGTTGGTTTGTTGGTTTGTTGGTTTGTTGGCTTGTTGGTTTGTTGGTTTTTTGGTTTGTTGGTTTGTTGGTTTGTTGGTTTGTTGGTTTGTTGGTTTGTTGGTTTGTTGGTTTTTGGTTTGTTGGCTTGTTGGTTTGTTGGTTCGTTCGTTTGTTCGTTTGTTGGATTGTTGGTTTTTTGGCTTGTTGGCTTGTTGGTTTGTTGGTTTGTTGGTTTGTTCGTTTGTTGGTTTGTTGTTTTGTTGGTTTGTTTGTTTGTTGGTTTGTTGGTTTGTTGGTTTGTTGGTTTGTTGGTTTGCTGGTGTGTTGGTTTGTTGGTTTGTTGGTTTGTTGGTTTGTTGGTTTGTTGGTTTGTTTGTTTGTTTGTTTGTTGGTTTGTTCGTTTGTTAGTTTTTTGGTGTGTTGGCTTTTGGCTTATTGGTTTGTTGGTTTGTTGTCTTGTTGGTTTGTTGGTTTGTTGGTTTGTTCGTTTGTTGGTTTGTTGGTTTGTTCGTTTGTTGGCTTGTTGTCTTGTTGGCTTTTTGGTTTGCTGGTTTGTTGGTTTGTTGGTTTGTTGGTTTGTTGGTTTGTTGGTTTGTTGGTTTGTTGGTTTGTTGGTTTGTTGGTTTGTTGGTTTATTTGTTTGTTGTTTTGCTGGCTTGTTGGTTTGTTGTCTTGTTGATTTGTTGGTTTGTTGGTTTGTTTGTTTGTTGGTTTGTTGGTTTGTTGGTTTGTTGGTTTGTTGGTTTGTTGGTTTGTTGGTTTGTTGGTTTGTTGGTTTGTTGGTTTGTTGGTTTGTTGGTTTGTTGCTTTGTTGGTTTGTTGGTTTGTTGGTTTATTGGTTTGTTGGTTTGTTGGTTTGTTGGTTTGTTGGTTTGTTGGTTTGTTGGTTTGTTGGTTTGTTGGTTTGTTGGTTTGTTGTTTTGTTGTTTTGTTGGTTTGTTGGTTTGTTGGTTTGTTTGTTTGTTGGTTTGTTGGTTTTTTGGTTTGTTGCTTTGTTGGTTTGTTGGTTTGTTGGCTTGTTGGTTTGTTGGTTTGTTGGCTTGTTGGTTTGTTAGTTTGTTGGTTTGTTGGTTTGTTGGTTTGTTGGTTTGTTGGTTTGTTGGTTTGTTGGTTTGTTGGTTTGTTGGTTTGTTGGTTTGTTGGTTTGTTGGTTTGTTGGTTTGTTGGTTTGTTGGTTTGTTGGTTTGTTGGTTTGTTGGTTTGTTGGTTTGTTGGTTTGTTGGCTTGTTGGTTTGTTCGTTTGTTGGTGTGTTGGTTTGTTGGTTTGTTGGTTTGTTGGTTTGTTCGTTTGTTGGTTTGTTGGTTTGTTGGTTTGTTGGTTTGTTGGTTTGTTGTTTTGTTGGTTTGTTGGTTTGTTGGTTTGTTGGTTTGTTGGTTTGTTGGTTTGTTTGTTTGTTGGTTTGTTGGTTTGTTGGTTTGTTGGTTTGTTGGCTTGTTGGTTTGTTGCTTTGTTGGTTTGTTGGTTTGTTCGTTTGTTGGTTTGTTGGTTTATTGGTTTATTGGCTTGTTGGTTTGTTCATTTGTTGGTTTGTTGGTTTGTTTGTTTGTTGGTTTGTTCGTTTGTGGGCTTGTTCGTTTGTTGGCTTGTTGGCTTGTTGGTTTGTTGGTTTGTTGGTTTGTTGGTTTGTTGGTTTGTTGGTTTGTTGGTTTGTTGGTTTGTTGGTTTGTTGGTTTGTTGGTTTGTTGGTTTGTTGGTTTGTTGGTTTGTTGGTTTGTTGGTTTGTTGGTTTGTTGGTTTGTTGGTTTGTTGGTTTGTTGGTTTGTTGGTTTGTTGGTTTGTTGACTTTTTTGCTTGTTGGTTTGTTGGTTTGTTCGTTTGTTGGTTTTTGGTTTGTTGGTTTGTTGGTTTGTTGGTTTGTTGGTTTGTTGGTTTGTTGGCTTGTTGGTTTGTTCGTTTGTTGGTTTGTTGGTTTGTTGGTTTGTTGGTTTGTTGGTTTGTTGTTTTGTTGGCTTGTTGGCGTGTTGGTTTGTTTGTTTGTTGGTTTGTTGGTTTGTTGGTTTGTTGGTTTGTTGGTTTGTTGGTTTGTTGGCTTGTTGGCTTGTTGGTTTGTTTTTTTGTTGGTTTGTTGGTTTGTTGGTTTGTTGGTTTGTTGTTTTGTTGGTTTGTTGGCTTGTTGGTTTGTTGGTTTGTTGGTTTGTTGGTTTGTTGGTTTGTTGGTTTGTTGGTTTGTTGGTTTGTTGGTTTGTTGGCTTGTTGGTTTGTTTGTTTGTTGGTTTGTTGGTTTGTTGGTTTGTTGGTTTGTTGGTTTGTTGGTTTGTTGGTTTGTTGGTTTGTTGGTTTGTTGGTTTGTTGGTTTGTTGGTTTGTTGGTTTGTTGGTTTGTTTGTTTGTTGGTTTGTTGGTTTGTTGGTTTGTTGGTTTGTTGGCTTGTTGGTTTGTTGCTTTGTTGGTTTGTTGGTTTGTTGGTTTATTGGTTTGTTGGTTTGTTGGTTTGTTGGTTTGTTGGATTGTTGGTTTGTTGGTTTGTTGGTTTGTTGGTTTGTTGTTTTGTTGGTTTGTTGGTTTGTTGGTTTGTATGTTTGTTGGTTTGTTAGTTTTTTGGTTTGTTGGTTTGTTGGTTTGTTGGTTTGTTGGTTTGTTGGTTTGTTGGTTTGTTATTTTTGGCTTGTTGGTTTGTTGGCTTGTTGGTTTGTTCGTTTGTTGGTTTGTTGGTTTGTTGGTTTGTTTGTATGTTGGTTTGTTGCTTTGTTGGTTTGTTGGTTTGTTGGTTTATTGGTTTGTTGGTTTGTTGGTTTGTTGGTTTATTGGATTGTTGGTTTGTTCGTTTGTTGGTTTGTTGGCTTGTTGGTTTGTTGCTTTGTTGGTTTGTTGGTTTGTTCGTTTGTTGGTTTGTTGGTTTATTGGTTTATTGGCTTGTTGGTTTGTTCATTTGTTGGTTTGTTGGTTTGTTTGTTTGTTGGTTTGTTCGTTTGTGGGCTTGTTCGTTTGTTGGCTTGTTGGCTTGTTGGTTTGTTGGTTTGTTGGTTTGTTGGTTTGTTGGTTTGTTGGTTTGTTGGTTTGTTGGTTTGTTGGTTTGTTCGTTTGTTGGTTTGTTGGTTTGTTTGTTTGTTGGTTTGTTGGTTTGTTGGTTTGTTGGCTTGTTGGTTTGTTGCTTTGTTGGTTTGTTGGTTTGTTGGTTTATTGGTTTGTTGGTTTGTTGGTTTGTTGGTTTGTTGGATTGTTGGTTTGTTGGTTTGTTGGTTTGTTGGTTTGTTGTTTTGTTGGTTTGTTGGTTTGTTAGTTTGTTTGTTTGTTGCTTTGTTGGTTTGTTGGTTTGTTGGTTTATTGGTTTGTTGGTTTGTTGGTTTGTTGGTTTGTTATTTTTGGCTTGTTGGTTTGTTGGCTTGTTGGTTTGTTCGTTTGTTGGTTTGTTGGTTTGTTGGTTTGTTTGTTTGTTGGTTTGTTGCTTTGTTGGTTTGTTGGTTTGTTGATTTATTGGTTTGTTGGTTTGTTGGTTTGTTGGTTTGTTGGATTGTTGGTATTTTCGTTTGTTGGTGTGTTGGTTTGTTGGTTTGTTGGTTTGTTCGTTTGTTCGTTTGTTGGTTTGTTGGTTTGTTGGTTTGTTGGTTTGTTGGTTTGTTGGATTGTTGGTTTGTTCGTTTGTTGGTGTGTTGATTTGCTGGTTGGTTTGTTTGTTGGTTTGTTCGTTTGTTGGTTTGTTGGTTTGTTGGTTTGTTGGTTTGTTGGTTTGTTGGTTTGTTGGATTGTTGGTTTGTTCGTTTGTTGGTGTGTTGGTTTGTTGGTTTGTTGGTTTGTTGGTTTGTTGGTTTGTTGGTTTGTTGGTTTGTTGGTTTGTTGGTTTGTTGGTTTGTTGGTTTGTTGGTTTGTTGGTTTGTTGGTTTGTTGGTTTATTGGTTTGTTGGTTTGTTTGTTTGTTTGTTTGTTGGTTTGTTGGTTTGTTGGTTTTTGGTTTGTTGGTTTGTTGGTTTGTTGGTTTGTTGGTTTGTTGGTTTGTTGGTTTGTTGGTTTGTTGGTTTGTTGGTTTGTTGGTTTGTTGTTTTGTTGGTTTGTTGGTTTGTTGGTTTGTTGGTTTGTTGGTTTGTTGGTTTGTTGGCTTGTTGGTTTGTTCGTTTGTTGGTGTGTTGGTTTGTTGGTTTGTTGGTTTGTTGGTTTGTTCGTTTGTTGGTTTGTTGGTTTGTTGGTTTGTTGGTTTGTTGATTTGTTGTTTTGTTGGTTTGTTGGTTTGTTGGTTTGTTGGTTTGTTTGTTTGTTGGTTTGTTGGTTTGTTGGTTTGTTGGTTTGTTGGCTTGTTGGTTTGTTGCTTTGTTGGTTTGTTGGTTTGTTCGTTTGTTGGTTTGTTGGTTTATTGGTTTATTGGCTTGTTGGTTTGTTCATTTGTTGGTTTGTTGGTTTGTTTGTTTGTTGGTTTGTTCGTTTGTGGGCTTGTTCGTTTGTTGGCTTGTTGGTTTGTTGGTTTGTTGGTTTGTTGGTTTGTTGGTTTGTTGATTTGTTGGTTTGTTGGTTTGTTGGTTTGTTGGTTTGTTGGTTTGTTGGTTTGTTGGTTTGTTGGTTTGTTGGTTTGTTGGTTTGTTGGTTTGTTGGTTTGTTGGTTTGTTGGTTTGTTGGTTTGTTGACTTTTTTGCTTGTTGGTTTGTTGGTTTGTTCGTTTGTTGGTTTTTGGTTTGTTGGTTTGTTGGTTTGTTGGTTTGTTGGTTTGTTGGTTTGTTGGTTTGTTGGTTTGTTGGCTTGTTGGTTTGTTCGTTTGTTGGTTTGTTGGTTTGTTGGTTTGTTGGTTTGTTGTTTTGTTGGCTTGTTGGCGTGTTGGTTTGTTTGTTTGTTGGTTTGTTGGTTTGTTGGTTTGTTGGTTTGTTGGTTTGTTGGTTTGTTGGCTTGTTGGCTTGTTGGTTTGTTCGTTTGTTGGTTTGTTGGTTTGTTGGTTTTTTGGTTTGTTGTTTTGTTGGTTTGTTGGCTTGTTGGTTTGTTGGTTTGTTGGTTTGTTGGTTTGTTGGTTTGTCTGTTTGTTGGTTTGATGGTTTGTTGGTTTGTTGGCTTGTTGGTTTGTTTGTTTGTTGGTTTGTTGGTTTGTTGGTTTGTTGGTTTGTTGGTTTGTTGTTTTGTTGGCTTGTTGGCTTGTTGGTTTGTTTGTTTGTTGGTTTGTTGGTTTGTTGGTTTGTTGGTTTGTTGGTTTGTTGGTTTGTTGGTTTGTTGGTTTGTTGGTTTGTTGGTTTGTTGGTTTGTTGGTTTGTTGGTTTGTTGGTTTGTTGGTTTGTTGGTTTGTTTGTTTGTTGGTTTGTTGGTTTGTTGGTTTGTTGGCTTGTTGGTTTGTTGCTTTGTTGGTTTGTTGGTTTGTTGGTTTATTGGTTTGTTGGTTTGTTGGTTTGTTGGTTTTTTGGATTGTTGGTTTGTTGGTTTGTTGGTTTGTTGGTTTGTTGGTTTGTTGTTTTGTTGGTTTGTTGGTTTGTTGGTTTGTTTGTTTGTTGGTTTGTTGGTTTTTTGGTTTGTTGGTTTGTTGGTTTGTTGGTTTGTTGGTTTGTTGGGTTGTTGGGTTGTTATTTTTGGCTTGTTGGTTTGTTGGCTTTTTGGTTTGTTCGTTTGTTGGTTTGTTGGTTTGTTGGTTTGTTTGTATGTTGGTTTGTTGCTTTGTTGGTTTGTTGGTTTGTTGGTTTATTGGTTTGTTGGTTTGTTGGTTTGTTGGTTTGTTGGATTGTTGGTTTGTTCGTTTGTTGGTTTGTTGGCTTGTTGGTTTGTTGCTTTGTTGGTTTGTTGGTTTGTTCGTTTGTTGGTTTGTTGGTTTATTGGTTTATTGGCTTGTTGGTTTGTTCATTTGTTGGTTTGTTGGTTTGTTTGTTTGTTGGTTTGTTCGTTTGTGGGCTTGTTCGTTTGTTGGCTTGTTGGCTTGTTGGTTTGTTGGTTTGTTGGTTTGTTGGTTTGTTGGTTTGTTGGTTTGTTGGTTTGTTCGTTTGTTGGTTTGTTGGTTTGTTTGTTTGTTGGTTTGTTGGTTTGTTGGTTTGTTGGCTTGTTGGTTTGTTGCTTTGTTGGTTTGTTGGTTTGTTGGTTTATTGGTTTGTTGGTTTGTTGGTTTGTTGGTTTGTTGGATTGTTGGTTTGTTGTGTTGTTGGTTTGTTGGTTTGTTGTTTTGTTGGTTTGTTGGTTTGTTAGTTTGTTTGTTTGTTGCTTTGTTGGTTTGTTGGTTTGTTGGTTTATTGGTTTGTTGGTTTGTTGGTTTGTTGGTTTGTTATATTTGGCTTGTTGGTTTGTTAACTTGTTGGTTTGTTGGTTTGTTGTTTTGTTGGTTTGTTGGTTTGTTAGTTTGTTTGTTTGTTGCTTTGTTGGTTTGTTGGTTTGTTGGTTTATTGGTTTGTTGGTTTGTTGGTTTGTTGGTTTGTTATATTTGGCTTGTTGGTTTGTTGGATTGTTGGTTTGTTCGTTTGTTGGTGTGTTGGTTTGTTGGTTTGTTGGTTTGTTCGTTTGTTCGTTTGTTGGTTTGTTGGTTTGTTGGTTTGTTGGTTTGTTGGTTTGTTGGATTGTTGGTTTGTTCGTTTGTTGGTGTGTTGGTTTGTTGGTTGGTTGGTTTGTTGGTTTGTTCGTTTGTTGGTTTGTTGGTTTGTTGGTTTGTTGGTTTGTTGGTTTGTTGGATTGTTGGTTTGTTCGTTTGTTGGTGTGTTGGTTTGTTGGTTTGTGGGTTTGTTGGTTTGTTGGTTTGTTGGTTTGTTGGTTTGTTGGTTTGTTGGTTTGTTGGTTTGTTGGTTTGTTGGTTTGTTGGTTTGTTGGTTTGTTGGTTTGTTGGTTTGTTTGTTTGTTGGTTTGTTGGTTTGTTGGTTTGTTGGCTTGTTGGTTTGTTGCTGCTTTGTTGGTTTGTTGGTTTGTTGGTTTGTTGGTTTATTGGTTTGTTGGTTTGTTGGTTTGTTGGTTTGTTGGATTGTTGGTTTGTTGGTTTGTTGGTTTGTTGGTTTGTTGTTTTGTTGGTTTGTTGGTTTGTTAGTTTGTTTGTTTGTTGCTTTGTTGGTTTGTTGGTTTGTTGGTTTATTGGTTTGTTGGTTTGTTGGTTTGTTGGTTTGTTATTTTTGGCTTGTTGGTTTGTTGGCTTGTTGTTTTGTTCGTTTGTTGGTTTGTTGGTTTGTTGGTTTGTTTGTTTGTTGGTTTGTTGCTTTGTTGGTTTGTTGGTTTGTTGGTTTATTGGTTTGTTGGTTTGTTGGTTTGTTGGTTTGTTGGATTGTTTGTGTGTTCGTTTGTTGGTGTGTTGGTTTGTTGGTTTGTTGGTTTGTTGGTTTGTTCGTTTGTTGGTTTGTTGGTTTGTTGGTTTGTTGGTTTGTTGGTTTGTTGGATTGTTGGTTTGTTCGTTTGTTGGTGTGTTGGTTTGTTGTTTTGTTGGTTTGTTGGTTTATTCGTTTGTTGGTTTGTTGGTTTGTTGGTTTGTTGGTTTGTTGGTTTGTTGTTTTGTTGGTTTGTTGGTTTGTTGGTTTGTTGTTTTGTTGGTTTGTTGGTTTGTTGGTTTGTTGGTTTGTTGGTTTGTTGGTTTGTTGGTTTGTTGGTTTGTTGGTTTGTTGGTTTGTTGGTTTGTTGGTTTGTTGGCTTGTTGGTTTGTTTGTTTGTTGGTTTGTTGGTTTGTTGGTTTGTTGGATTGTTGGTTTGTTCGTTTGTTGGTGTGTTGGTTTGTTGGTTTGTTGGTTTGTTGGTTTGTTGGTTTGTTGGTTTGTTGGTTTGTTGGTTTGTTGGTTTGTTGGTTTGTTGGTTTGTTGGTTTGTTGGTTTGTTGGTTTGTTGGTTTGTTGGTTTGTTTGTTTGTTTGTTTGTTGGTTTGTTGGTTTGTTGGTTTTTGGTTTGTTGGTTTGTTGGTTTGTTGGTTTGTTGGTTTGTTGGTTTGTTGGTTTGTTGGTTTGTTGGTTTGTTGGTTTGTTGTTTTGTTGGTTTGTTGGTTTGTTGGTTTGTTGGTTTGTTGGTTTGTTGGTTTGTTGGCTTGTTGGTTTGTTCGTTTGTTGGTGTGTTGGTTTGTTGGTTTGTTGGTTTGTTGGTTTGTTCGTTTGTTGGTTTGTTGGTTTGTTGGTTTGTTGGTTTGTTGGTTTGTTGTTTTGTTGGTTTGTTGGTTTGTTGGTTTGTTGGTTTGTTTGTTTGTTGGTTTGTTGGTTTGTTGGTTTGTTGGTTTGTTGGCTTGTTGGTTTGTTGCTTTGTTGGTTTGTTGGTTTGTTCGTTTGTTGGTTTGTTGGTTTATTGGTTTATTGGCTTGTTGGTTTGTTCATTTGTTGGTTTGTTGGTTTGTTTGTTTGTTGGTTTGTTCGTTTGTGGGCTTGTTCGTTTGTTGGCTTGTTGGTTTGTTGGTTTGTTGGTTTGTTGGTTTGTTGGTTTGTTGATTTGTTGGTTTGTTGGTTTGTTGGTTTGTTGGTTTGTTGGTTTGTTGGTTTGTTGGTTTGTTGGTTTGTTGGTTTGTTGGTTTGTTGGTTTGTTGGTTTGTTGGTTTGTTGGTTTGTTGGTTTGTTGACTTTTTTGCTTGTTGGTTTGTTGGTTTGTTCGTTTGTTGGTTTTTGGTTTGTTGGTTTGTTGGTTTGTTGGTTTGTTGGTTTGTTGGTTTGTTGGTTTGTTGGTTTGTTGGCTTGTTGGTTTGTTCGTTTGTTGGTTTGTTGGTTTGTTGGTTTGTTGGTTTGTTGTTTTGTTGGCTTGTTTGGCGTGTTGGTTTGTTTGTTTGTTGGTTTGTTGGTTTGTTGGTTTGTTGGTTTGTTGGTTTGTTGGTTTGTTGGCTTGTTGGCTTGTTGGTTTGTTCGTTTGTTGGTTTGTTGGTTTGTTGGTTTTTTGGTTTGTTGTTTTGTTGGTTTGTTGGCTTGTTGGTTTGTTCGTTTGTTGGTTTGTTGGTTTATTGGTTTATTGGCTTGTTGGTTTGTTCATTTGTTGGTTTGTTGGTTTGTTTGTTTGTTGGTTTGTTCGTTTGTGGGCTTGTTCGTTTGTTGGCTTGTTGGCTTGTTGGTTTGTTGGTTTGTTGGTTTGTTGGTTTGTTGGTTTGTTGGTTTGTTGGTTTGTTCGTTTGTTGGTTTGTTGGTTTGTTTGTTTGTTGGTTTGTTGGTTTGTTGGTTTGTTGGCTTGTTGGTTTGTTGCTTTGTTGGTTTGTTGGTTTGTTGGTTTATTGGTTTGTTGGTTTGTTGGTTTGTTGGTTTGTTGGATTGTTGGTTTGTTGTGTTGTTGGTTTGTTGGTTTGTTGTTTTGTTGGTTTGTTGGTTTGTTAGTTTGTTTGTTTGTTGCTTTGTTGGTTTGTTGGTTTGTTGGTTTATTGGTTTGTTGGTTTGTTGGTTTGTTGGTTTGTTATATTTGGCTTGTTGGTTTGTTAACTTGTTGGTTTGTTGGTTTGTTGTTTTGTTGGTTTGTTGGTTTGTTAGTTTGTTTGTTTGTTGCTTTGTTGGTTTGTTGGTTTGTTGGTTTATTGGTTTGTTGGTTTGTTGGTTTGTTGGTTTGTTATATTTGGCTTGTTGGTTTGTTGGATTGTTGGTTTGTTCGTTTGTTGGTGTGTTGGTTTGTTGGTTTGTTGGTTTGTTCGTTTGTTCGTTTGTTGGTTTGTTGGTTTGTTGGTTTGTTGGTTTGTTGGTTTGTTGGATTGTTGGTTTGTTCGTTTGTTGGTGTGTTGGTTTGTTGGTTGGTTGGTTTGTTGGTTTGTTCGTTTGTTGGTTTGTTGGTTTGTTGGTTTGTTGGTTTGTTGGTTTGTTGGATTGTTGGTTTGTTCGTTTGTTGGTGTGTTGGTTTGTTGGTTTGTTGGTTTGTTGGTTTGTTGGTTTGTTGGTTTGTTGGTTTGTTGGTTTGTTGGTTTGTTGGTTTGTTGGTTTGTTGGTTTGTTGGTTTGTTGGTTTGTTTGTTTGTTGGTTTGTTGGTTTGTTGGTTTGTTGGCTTGTTGGTTTGTTGCTGCTTTGTTGGTTTGTTGGTTTGTTGGTTTGTTGGTTTATTGGTTTGTTGGTTTGTTGGTTTGTTGGTTTGTTGGATTGTTGGTTTGTTGGTTTGTTGGTTTGTTGGTTTGTTGTTTTGTTGGTTTGTTGGTTTGTTAGTTTGTTTGTTTGTTGCTTTGTTGGTTTGTTGGTTTGTTGGTTTATTGGTTTGTTGGTTTGTTGGTTTGTTGGTTTGTTATTTTTGGCTTGTTGGTTTGTTGGCTTGTTGGTTTGTTCGTTTGTTGGTTTGTTGGTTTGTTGGTTTGTTTGTTTGTTGGTTTGTTGCTTTGTTGGTTTGTTGGTTTGTTGGTTTATTGGTTTGTTGGTTTGTTGGTTTGTTGGTTTGTTGGATTGTTTGTGTGTTCGTTTGTTGGTGTGTTGGTTTGTTGGTTTGTTGGTTTGTTGGTTTGTTCGTTTGTTGGTTTGTTGGTTTGTTGGTTTGTTGGTTTGTTGGTTTGTTGGATTGTTGGTTTGTTCGTTTGTTGGTGTGTTGGTTTGTTGTTTTGTTGGTTTGTTGGTTTATTCGTTTGTTGGTTTGTTGGTTTGTTGGTTTGTTGGTTTGTTGGTTTGTTGTTTTGTTGGTTTGTTGGTTTGTTGGTTTGTTGTTTTGTTGGTTTGTTGGTTTGTTGGTTTGTTGGTTTGTTGGTTTGTTGGTTTGTTGGTTTGTTGGTTTGTTGGTTTGTTGGTTTGTTGGTTTGTTGGCTTGTTGGTTTGTTTGTTTGTTGGTTTGTTGGTTTGTTGGTTTGTTGTTTTGTTGGCTTGTTGGCTTGTTGGTTTGTTTGTTTGTTGGTTTGTTGGTTTGTTGGTTTGTTGGTTTGTTGGTTTGTTGGTTTGTTGGTTTGTTGGTTTGTTGGTTTGTTTGTTTGTTGGTTTGTTGGTTTGTTGGTTTGTTGGCTTGTTGGTTTGTTGCTTTGATGGTTTGTTGGTTTGTTGGTTTATTGGTTTGTTGGTTTGTTGGTTTGTTGGTTTGTTGGATTGTTGGTTTGTTGGTTTGTTGGTTTGTTGGTTTGTTGTTTTGTTGGTTTGTTGGTTTGTTGGTTTGTTTGTTTGTTGGTTTGTTGGTTTTTTGGTTTGTTGGTTTGTTGGTTTGTTGGTTTGTTGGTTTGTTGGTTTATTATTTTTGGCTTGTTGGTTTGTTGGTTTGTTCGTTTGTTGGTGTGTTGGTTTGTTGGTTTGTTGGTTTGTTGGTTTGTTCGTTTGTTAGTTTGTTGGTTTGTTGGTTTGTTGGTTTGTTGGTTTGTCGGTGTGTTGTTTTGTTGGTTTGTTGGTTTGTTGGTTTGTTGGTTTGTTGGTTTGTTTGTTTGTTTGTTTGTTGGTTTGTTGGTTTGTTGGTTTGTTGGCTTGTTGGTTTGTTGCTTTGTTGGTTTGTTGGTTTGTTCGTTTGTTGGTTTGTTGGTTTATTGGTTTATTGGCTTGTTGGTTTGTTCATTTGTTGGTTTGTTGGTTTGTTTGTTTGTTGGTTTGTTCGTTTGTGGGCTTGTTCGTTTGTTGGCTTGGTGGCTTGTTGGTTTGTTGGTTTGTTGGTTTGTTGGTTTGTTGGTTTGTTGGTTTGTTGTTTTGTTGGTTTGTTTGTTTGTTGGTTTGTTGGTTTGTTGGTTTGTTGGCTTGTTGGTTTGTTGCTTTGTTGGTTTGTTGGTTTGTTGGTTTATTGGTTTGTTGGTTTGTTGGTTTGTTGGTTTGTTGGTTTGTTGGATTGTTGGTTTGTTGGTTTGTTGGTTTGTTGGTTTGTTATTTTGTTGGTTTGTTGGTTTGTTGGTTTGTTTGTTTGTTGGTTTGTTGGTTTTTTGGTTTGTTGGTTTGTTGGTTTGTTGGTTTGTTGGTTTGTTGGTTTGTTGGTTTGTTGGTTTGTTGGTTTGTTGGTTTGTTGGTTTGTTGGTTTGTTGGTTTGTTGGTTTGTTGGTTTGTTGGTTTGTTGGCTTGTTGGTTTGTGGTTTGTTGGTTTGTTGGTTTGTTGGTTTGTTGGTTTGTTGGTTTGTTGGTTTGTTGGTTTGTTGGTTTGTTCGTTTGTTGGTGTGTTGGTTTGTTGGTTTGTTGGTTTGTTGGTTTGTTCGTTTGTTGGTTTGTTGGTTTGTTGGTTTGTTGGTTTGTTGGTTTGTTGTTTTGTTGGTTTGTTGGTTTGTTGGTTTGTTGGTTTGTTGGTTTGTTTGTTTGTTGGTTTGTTGGTTTGCTGGTTTGTTGGCTTGTTGGTTTGTTGCTTTGTTGGTTTGTTGGTTTGTTCGTTTGTTAGTTTGTTGGTTTATTGGTTTATTGGCTTGTTGGTTTGTTCGTTTGTTGGTTTGTTGGTTTGTTTGTTTGTTGGTTTGTTCGTTTGTTGGCTTGTTCGTTTATTGGCTTGTCGGCTTGTTGGTTTGTTGGTTTGTTGGTTTGTTGGTTTGTTGGTTTGTTGGTTTGTTGGTTTGTTGGTTTGTTGGTTTGCTGGTTTGTTGGTTTGTTGGTTTGTTGGTTTGTTGACTTTTTTGCTTGTTGGTTTGTTGGTTTGTTCATTTGTTGGTTTTTGGTTTGTTGGTTTGTTGGTTTCTTGGTTTGTTGGCTTGTTGGTTTGTTGGTTTGTTTATTTTTGGGCTTGTTGGTTTGTTGGTTTGTTCGTTTGTTGGTTTGTTAACTTGTTGGTTTGTTGGTTTGTTGGTTTGTTGGTTTGTTGGCTTCTTGGTTTGTTGGTTTGTTGGTTTGTTGGTTTGTTGGTTTGTTGTTTTGATGGCTTGTTGGTTTGTTCGTTTGTTGGTTTGTTGGTTTGTTGGTTTGTTGGTTTATTGGTTTGTTGGTTTGTTGGTTTGTTGGTTTGTTGGTTTGTTTGTTTGTTGGTGTGTTTGTTTGTTGGTGTGTTTGTTTGTTGGTTTGTTGGTTTGTTGGTTTGTTGGTTTGTTGGTTTGTTTGTTTGTTGGTTTGTTTATTTGTTGGCTTGTTGGCTTGTTGGTTTGTTGGTTTGTTGGTTTGTTGGTTTGTTGGTTTGTTGGTTTGTTGGTTTGTTTGTTTGTTGGTTTGTTGGTTTGTTGGTTTGTTGGTTTGTTGGTTTGTTGGTTTGTTGGTTTGTTGGTTTGTTGGTTTGTTGGTTTGTTGGTTTGTTGGTTTGTTGGTTTGTTGGTTTGTTGGTTTGTTGGTTTGTTGGTTTGTTGGTGTGTGTGCTTGTTGGCTTGTTGGTTTGTTGGCTTGTTGGTTTGATGGTTTGTTGGTTTGTTGGCTTGTTGGTTTGTTGGTTTGTTGGTTTGTTGGTTTGTTGGTTTGTTGGTTTGTTGGTTTGTTGGTTTGTTGGTTTGTTGGTTTGTTGGTTTGTTGGTTTGTTGGTTTGTTGGTTTGTTGGTTTGTTTGTTTGTTGGTTTGTTCGTTTGTTGGCTTGTTGGTTTGTTGGTTTGTTTGTTTGTTGGTTTGTTGGTTTGTTCGTTTGTTAGTTTGTTGGTTTTTTGGTTTATTGGCTTGTTGGCTTGTTGGTTTGTCGGTTTGTTGGTTTGTTGGTTTGTTGGTTTGTTGGTTTGTTGGTTTATTTGTTTGTTGGTTTGTTGGTTTGTTGGCTTGTTGGTTTGTTGGTTTGTTGGTTTGTTTGTTTGTTGGTTTGTTCATTTGTTGGATTGTTGGTTTGTTGGTTTTTTGGTTTGTTGGTTTGTAGGTTTGTTGGCTTGTTGGCTTGTTGGCTTGTTGGTTTGTTGGTTTGTTGGTTTGTTGGTTGTTGGTTTGTTGGTTTGTTGGTTTGTTGGTTTGTTGGTTTGTTGGTTTGTTGGTTTGTTGATTTGTTGGTTTGTTGGTTTGTTGACTTTTTTGCTTGTTGGTTTGTTGGTTTGTTGGTTTGTTCGTTTGTTGGTTTTTGGATTGTTGGTTTGTTGGTATGTTGGTTCGGTGGTTTGTTGGCTTGTTGGTTTGTTGGGTTGTTTGTTTTTGGGCTTGTTGGTTTGTTGGTTTGTTGGTTTGTTGGCTTGTTGGTTTGTTGGTTTGTTGGTTTGTTGGTTTGTTAGCTTCTTGGTTTGTTGGTTTGTTGGTTTGTTGGTTTGTTGGTTTGTTAGTTTGATGTTTTGTTGGTTTGTTGGTTTGTTGGTTTGTTGGTTTGTTGGCTTCTTGGTTTGTTGGTTTGTTGGTTTGTTGGTTTGTTGGTTTGTTGTTTTGATGGCTTGTTGGTTTGTTCGTTTGTTGGCTTGTTGGCTTGTTGGTTTGTTGGTTTGTTGGTTTGTTGGTTTGTTGGTTTGTTGGTTTGTTGGTTTGTTTGTTTGTTGGTTTGTTGGTTTGTTGGTTTGTTGGTTTGTTGGTTTGTTGGTTTGTTGGTTTGTTGGTTTGTTGGTTTGTTGGTTTGTTGGTTTGTTGGTTTGTTGGCTTGTTGGTTTGTGGTTTGTTGGTTTGTTGGTTTGTTGGTTTGTTGGTTTGTTGGTTTGTTGGTTTGTTGGTTTGTTGGTTTGTTCGTTTGTTGGTGTGTTGGTTTGTTGGTTTGTTGGTTTGTTGGTTTGTTCGTTTGTTGGTTTGTTGGTTTGTTGGTTTGTTGGTTTGTTGGTTTGTTGTTTTGTTGGTTTGTTGGTTTGTTGGTTTGTTGGTTTGTTGGTTTGTTTGTTTGTTGGTTTGTTGGTTTGCTGGTTTGTTGGCTTGTTGGTTTGTTGCTTTGTTGGTTTGTTGGTTTGTTCGTTTGTTAGTTTGTTGGTTTATTGGTTTATTGGCTTGTTGGTTTGTTCGTTTGTTGGTTTGTTGGTTTGTTTGTTTGTTGGTTTGTTCGTTTGTTGGCTTGTTCGTTTATTGGCTTGTCGGCTTGTTGGTTTGTTGGTTTGTTGGTTTGTTGGTTTGTTGGTTTGTTGGTTTGTTGGTTTGTTGGTTTGTTGGTTTGCTGGTTTGTTGGTTTGTTGGTTTGTTGGTTTGTTGACTTTTTTGCTTGTTGGTTTGTTGGTTTGTTCATTTGTTGGTTTTTGGTTTGTTGGTTTGTTGGTTTCTTGGTTTGTTGGCTTGTTGGTTTGTTGGTTTGTTTATTTTTGGGCTTGTTGGTTTGTTGGTTTGTTCGTTTGTTGGTTTGTTAACTTGTTGGTTTGTTGGTTTGTTGGTTTGTTGGTTTGTTGGCTTCTTGGTTTGTTGGTTTGTTGGTTTGTTGGTTTGTTGGTTTGTTGTTTTGATGGCTTGTTGGTTTGTTCGTTTGTTGGTTTGTTGGTTTGTTGGTTTGTTGGTTTATTGGTTTGTTGGTTTGTTGGTTTGTTGGTTTGTTGGTTTGTTTGTTTGTTGGTGTGTTTGTTTGTTGGTGTGTTTGTTTGTTGGTTTGTTGGTTTGTTGGTTTGTTGGTTTGTTGGTTTGTTTGTTTGTTGGTTTGTTTATTTGTTGGCTTGTTGGCTTGTTGGTTTGTTGGTTTGTTGGTTTGTTGGTTTGTTGGTTTGTTGGTTTGTTGGTTTGTTTGTTTGTTGGTTTGTTGGTTTGTTGGTTTGTTGGTTTGTTGGTTTGTTGGTTTGTTGGTTTGTTGGTTTGTTGGTTTGTTGGTTTGTTGGTTTGTTGGTTTGTTGGTTTGTTGGTTTGTTGGTTTGTTGGTTTGTTGGTTTGTTGGTGTGTGTGCTTGTTGGCTTGTTGGTTTGTTGGCTTGTTGGTTTGATGGTTTGTTGGTTTGTTGGCTTGTTGGTTTGTTGGTTTGTTGGTTTGTTGGTTTGTTGGTTTGTTGGTTTGTTGGTTTGTTGGTTTGTTGGTTTGTTGGTTTGTTGGTTTGTTGGTTTGTTGGTTTGTTGGTTTGTTGGTTTGTTTGTTTGTTGGTTTGTTCGTTTGTTGGCTTGTTGGTTTGTTGGTTTGTTTGTTTGTTGGTTTGTTGGTTTGTTCGTTTGTTAGTTTGTTGGTTTTTTGGTTTATTGGCTTGTTTGCTTGTTGGTTTGTCGGTTTGTTGGTTTGTTGGTTTGTTGGTTTGTTGGTTTGTTGGTTTATTTGTTTGTTGGTTTGTTGGTTTGTTGGCTTGTTGGTTTGTTGGTTTGTTGGTTTGTTTGTTTGTTGGTTTGTTCATTTGTTGGATTGTTGGTTTGTTGGTTTTTTGGTTTGTTGGTTTGTAGGTTTGTTGGCTTGTTGGCTTGTTGGCTTGTTGGTTTGTTGGTTTGTTGGTTTGTTGGTTGTTGGTTTGTTGGTTTGTTGGTTTGTTGGTTTGTTGGTTTGTTGGTTTGTTGGTTTGTTGATTTGTTGGTTTGTTGGTTTGTTGACTTTTTTGCTTGTTGGTTTGTTGGTTTGTTGGTTTGTTCGTTTGTTGGTTTTTGGATTGTTGGTTTGTTGGTATGTTGGTTCGGTGGTTTGTTGGCTTGTTGGTTTGTTGGGTTGTTTGTTTTTGGGCTTGTTGGTTTGTTGGTTTGTTGGTTTGTTGGCTTGTTGGTTTGTTGGTTTGTTGGTTTGTTGGTTTGTTAGCTTCTTGGTTTGTTGGTTTGTTGGTTTGTTGGTTTGTTGGTTTGTTAGTTTGATGTTTTGTTGGCTTGTTGGTTTGTTCGTTTGTTGGTTTGTTGGTTTGTTGGTTTGTTGGTTTGTTGGTTTGTTGGTTTGTTGGTTTGTTGGTTTGTTGGTTTGTTTGTTTGTTGGTGTGTTTTTTTGTTGGTTTGTTGGTTTGTTGGTTTGTTGGTTTGTTTGTTTGTTTGTTTGTTGGTTTGTTCATTTGTTGGCTTGTTCGTTTGTTGGCTTGTTGGCTTGTTGGTTTGTTGGTATGTTGGTTTGTTGGTTTGTTGGTTTGTTGGTTTGTTGGTTTGTTGGTTTGTTGGTTTGTTGGTTTGTTGGTTTGTTGGTTTGTTGGTTTGTTGGTTTGTTGGTTTGTTGGTTTGTGGGTTTGTTCGTTTGTTGGTTTGTTGGTTTGTTGGTTTGTTGGTTTGTTGGTTTGTTGTTTTGTTGGTTTGCTGGTTTGTTGGCTTGTTGGTTTGTTGCTTTGTTGGTTTGTTGGTTTGTTCGTTTGTTAGTTTGTTGGTTTATTGGTTTATTGGCTTGTTGGTTTGTTCGTTTGTTGGTTTGTTGGTTTGTTTGTTTGTTGGTTTGTTCGTTTGTTGGCTTGTTCGTTTATTGGCTTGTCGGCTTGTTGGTTTGTTGGTTTGTTGGTTTGTTGGTTTGTTGGTTTGTTGGTTTGTTGGTTTGTTGGTTTGTTGGTTTGCTGGTTTGTTGGTTTGTTGGTTTGTTGGTTTGTTGACTTTTTTGCTTGTTGGTTTGTTGGTTTGTTCATTTGTTGGTTTTTGGTTTGTTGGTTTGTTGGTTTCTTGGTTTGTTGGCTTGTTGGTTTGTTGGTTTGTTTATTTTTGGGCTTGTTGGTTTGTTGGTTTGTTCGTTTGTTGGTTTGTTAACTTGTTGGTTTGTTGGTTTGTTGGTTTGTTGGTTTGTTGGCTTCTTGGTTTGTTGGTTTGTTGGTTTGTTGGTTTGTTGGTTTGTTGGTTTGTTGGTTTGTTGTTTTGATGGCTTGTTGGTTTGTTCGTTTGTTGGTTTGTTGGTTTGTTGGTTTGTTGGTTTATTGGTTTGTTGGTTTGTTGCTTTGTTGGTTTGTTGGTTTGTTTGTTTGTTGGTGTGTTTGTTTGTTGGTGTGTTTGTTTGTTGGTTTGTTGGTTTGTTGGTTTGTTGGTTTGTTGGTTTGTTTGTTTGTTGGTTTGTTTATTTGTTGGCTTGTTGGCTTGTTGGTTTGTTGGTTTGTTGGTTTGTTGGTTTGTTGGTTTGTTGGTTTGTTGGTTTGTTTGTTTGTTTGTTTGTTGGTTTGTTGGTTTGTTGGTTTGTTGGTTTGTTGGTTTGTTGGTTTGTTGGTTTGTTGGTTTGTTGGTTTGTTGGTTTGTTGGTTTGTTGGTTTGTTGGTTTGTTGGTTTGTTGGTTTGTTGGTGTGTGTGCTTGTTGGCTTGTTGGTTTGTTGGCTTGTTGGTTTGATGGTTTGTTGGTTTGTTGGCTTGTTGGTTTGTTGGTTTGTTGGTTTGTTGGTTTGTTGGTTTGTTGGTTTGTTGGTTTGTTGGTTTGTTGGTTTGTTGGTTTGTTGGTTTGTTGGTTTGTTTGTTTGTTGGTTTGTTCGTTTGTTGGCTTGTTGGTTTGTTGGTTTGTTTGTTTGTTGGTTTGTTGGTTTGTTCGTTTGTTAGTTTGTTGGTTTTTTGGTTTATTGGCTTGTTGGCTTGTTGGTTTGTCGGTTTGTTGGTTTGTTGGTTTGTTGGTTTGTTGGTTTGTTGGTTTATTTGTTTGTTGGTTTGTTGGTTTGTTGGCTTGTTGGTTTGTTGGTTTGTTGGTTTGTTTGTTTGTTGGTTTGTTCATTTGTTGGATTGTTGGTTTGTTGGTTTTTTGGTTTGTTGGTTTGTAGGTTTGTTGGCTTGTTGGCTTGTTGGCTTGTTGGTTTGTTGGTTTGTTGGTTTGTTGGTTGTTGGTTTGTTGGTTTGTTGGTTTGTTGGTTTGTTGGTTTGTTGGTTTGTTGGTTTGTTGATTTGTTGGTTTGTTGGTTTGTTGACTTTTTTATTTGTTGGTTTGTTGGTTTGTTGACTTTTTTGCTTGTTGGTTTGTTGGTTTGTTGGTTTGTTCGTTTGTTGGTTTTTGGATTGTTGGTTTGTTGGTATGTTGGTTCGGTGGTTTGTTGGCTTGTTGGTTTGTTGGTTTGTTTGTTTTTGGGCTTGTTGGTTTGTTGGTTTGTTGGTTTGTTGGCTTGTTGGTTTGTTGGTTTGTTGGTTTGTTGGTTTGTTAGCTTCTTGGTTTGTTGGTTTGTTGGTTTGTTGGTTTGTTGGTTTGTTAGTTTGTTGTTTTGTTGGCTTGTTGGTTTGTTCGTTTGTTGGTTTGTTGGTTTGTTGGTTTGTTGGTTTGTTGGTTTGTTGGTTTGTTGGTTTGTTGGTTTGTTGGTTTGTTTGTTTGTTGGTGTGTTTTTTTGTTGGTTTGTTGGTTTGTTGGTTTGTTGGTTTGTTTGTTTGTTTGTTTGTTGGTTTGTTCATATGTTGGCTTGTTCGTTTGTTGGCTTGTTGGCTTGTTGGTTTGTTGGTATGTTGGTTTGTTGGTTTGTTGGTTTGTTGGTTTGTTGGTTTGTTGGTTTGTTGGTTTGTTGGTTTGTTGGTTTGTTGGTTTGTTGGTTTGTTGGTTTGTTGGTTTGTTGGTTTGTGGGTTTGTTCGTTTGTTGGTTTGTTGGTTTGTTGGTTTGTTGGTTTGTTGGTTTGTTGTTTTGTTGGTTTGTTGATTTGTTGGTTTGTTGGTTTGTTGGTTTGTTTGTTTGTTGGTTTGTTGGTTTGTTGGTTTGTTGGTTTGTTGGTTTGTTGGCTTGTTGGTTTGTTGCTTTGTTGGTTTGTTGGTTTGTTGGTTTGTTCGTTTGTTGGTTTGTTGGTTTATTGGTTTATTGGCTTGTTGGTTTGTTCATTTGTTGGTTTGTTGGTTTGTTTGTTTGTTGGTTTGTTCGTTTGTGGGCTTGTTCGTTTGTTGGCTTGTTGGTTTGTTGGTTTGTTGGTTTGTTGGTTTGTTGGTTTGTTGGTTTGTTGGTTTGTTGGTTTGTTGGTTTGATGGTTTGTTGGTTTGTTGGTTTGTTGGTTTGTTGGTTTGTTGGTTTGTTGGTTTGTTGGTTTGTTGGTTTGATGGTTTGTTGGTTTGTTGGTTTGTTGGTTTGTTGGTTTGTTGGTTTGTTGGTTTGTTAGTTTGTTGGTTTGTTGGTTTGTTGGTTTGTTGGTTTGTTGACTTTTTTGCTTGTTGGTTTGTTGGTTTGTTCGTTTGTTGGTTTTTGGTTTGTTGGTTTGTTGGTTTGTTGGTTTGTTGGTTTGTTGGTTTGTTGGTTTGTTATTTTTGGCTTGTTGGTTTGTTGGCTTGCTGGTTTGTTCGTTTGTTGGTTTGTTGGTTTGTTGGTTTGTTTGTTTGTTGGTTTGTTGCTTTGTTGGTTTGTTGGTTTGTTGGTTTATTGGTTTGTTGGTTTGTTGGTTTGTTGGTTTGTTGGATTGTTTGTGTGTTCGTTTGTTGGTGTGTTGGTTTGTTGGTTTGTTGGTTTGTTGGTTTGTTCGTTTGTTGGTTTGTTGGTTTGTTGGTTTGTTGGTTTGTTGGTTTGTTGGATTGTTGGTTTGTTCGTTTGTTGGTGTGTTGGTTTGTTGTTTTGTTGGTTTGTTGGTTTATTCGTTTGTTGGTTTGTTGGTTTGTTGGTTTGTTGGTTTGTTGGTTTGTTGTTTTGTTGGTTTGTTGGTTTGTTGGTTTGTTGTTTTGTTGGTTTGTTGGTTTGTTGGTTTGTTGGTTTGTTGGTTTGTTGGTTTGTTGGTTTGTTGGTTTGTTGGTTTGTTGGTTTGTTGGTTTGTTGGCTTGTTGGTTTGTTTGTTTGTTGGTTTGTTGGTTTGTTGGTTTGTTGTTTTGTTGGCTTGTTGGCTTGTTGGTTTGTTTGTTTGTTGGTTTGTTGGTTTGTTGGTTTGTTGGTTTGTTGGTTTGTTGGTTTGTTGGTTTGTTGGTTTGTTGGTTTGTTGGTTTGTTGGTTTGTTTGTTTGTTGGTTTGTTGGTTTGTTGGTTTGTTGGCTTGTTGGTTTGTTGCTTTGATGGTTTGTTGGTTTGTTGGTTTATTGGTTTGTTGGTTTGTTGGTTTGTTGGTTTGTTGGATTGTTGGTTTGTTGGTTTGTTGGTTTGTTGGTTTGTTGTTTTGTTGGTTTGTTGGTTTGTTGGTTTGTTTGTTTGTTGGTTTGTTGGTTTTTTGGTTTGTTGGTTTGTTGGTTTGTTGGTTTGTTGGTTTGTTGGTTTGTTATTTTTGGCTTGTTGGTTTGTTGGTTTGTTCGTTTGTTGGTGTGTTGGTTTGTTGGTTTGTTGGTTTGTTGGTTTGTTCGTTTGTTAGTTTGTTGGTTTGTTGGTTTGTTGGTTTGTTGGTTTGTTGGTTTGTTGGTTTGTTGTTTTGTTGGTTTGTTGGTTTGTTGGTTTGTTGGTTTGTTGGTTTGTTTGTTTGTTTGTTTGTTGGTTTGTTGGTTTGTTGGTTTGTTGGCTTGTTGGTTTGTTGCTTTGTTGGTTTGTTGGTTTGTTCGTTTGTTGGTTTGTTGGTTTATTGGTTTATTGGCTTGTTGGTTTGTTCATTTGTTGGTTTGTTGGTTTGTTTGTTTGTTGGTTTGTTCGTTTGTGGGCTTGTTCGTTTGTTGGCTTGGTGGCTTGTTGGTTTGTTGGTTTGTTGGTTTGTTGGTTTGTTGGTTTGTTGGTTTGTTGGTTTGTTGTTTTGTTGGTTTGTTTGTTTGTTGGTTTGTTGGTTTGTTGGTTTGTTGGCTTGTTGGTTTGTTGCTTTGTTGGTTTGTTGGTTTGTTGGTTTATTGGTTTGTTGGTTTGTTGGTTTGTTGGTTTGTTGGTTTGTTGGATTGTTGGTTTGTTGGTTTGTTGGTTTGTTGGTTTGTTATTTTGTTGGTTTGTTGGTTTGTTGGTTTGTTTGTTTGTTGGTTTGTTGGTTTTTTGGTTTGTTGGTTTGTTGGTTTGTTGGTTTGTTGGTTTGTTGGTTTGTTGGTTTGTTGGTTTGTTGGTTTGTTGGTTTGTTGGCTTGTTGGTTTGTTGCTTTGTTGGTTTGTTGGTTTGTTCGTTTGTTGGTTTGTTGGTTTATTGGTTTATTGGCTTGTTGGTTTGTTCATTTGTTGGTTTGTTGGTTTGTTTGTTTGTTGGTTTGTTCGTTTGTGGGCTTGTTCGTTTGTTGGCTTGGTGGCTTGTTGGTTTGTTGGCTTGTTGGTTTGTGGTTTGTTGGTTTGTTGGTTTGTTGGTTTGTTGGTTTGTTGGTTTGTTGGTTTGTTGGTTTGTTGGTTTGTTCGTTTGTTGGTGTGTTGGTTTGTTGGTTTGTTGGTTTGTTGGTTTGTTCGTTTGTTGGTTTGTTGGTTTGTTGGTTTGTTGGTTTGTTGGTTTGTTGTTTTGTTGGTTTGTTGGTTTGTTGGTTTGTTGGTTTGTTGGTTTGTTTGTTTGTTGGTTTGTTGGTTTGCTGGTTTGTTGGCTTGTTGGTTTGTTGCTTTGTTGGTTTGTTGGTTTGTTCGTTTGTTAGTTTGTTGGTTTATTGGTTTATTGGCTTGTTGGTTTGTTCGTTTGTTGGTTTGTTGGTTTGTTTGTTTGTTGGTTTGTTCGTTTGTTGGCTTGTTCGTTTATTGGCTTGTCGGCTTGTTGGTTTGTTGGTTTGTTGGTTTGTTGGTTTGTTGGTTTGTTGGTTTGTTGGTTTGTTGGTTTGTTGGTTTGCTGGTTTGTTGGTTTGTTGGTTTGTTGGTTTGTTGACTTTTTTGCTTGTTGGTTTGTTGGATTGTTCATTTGTTGGTTTTTGGTTTGTTGGTTTGTTGGTTTCTTGGTTTGTTGGTTTGTTGTTTTGTTGGCTTGTTGGCTTGTTGGTTTGTTTGTTTGTTGGTTTGTTGGTTTGTTGGTTTGTTGGTTTGTTGGTTTGTTGGTTTGTTGGTTTGTTGGTTTGTTGGTTTGTTGGTTTGTTGGTTTGTTTGTTTGTTGGTTTGTTGGTTTGTTGGTTTGTTGGCTTGTTGGTTTGTTGCTTTGATGGTTTGTTGGTTTGTTGGTTTATTGGTTTGTTGGTTTGTTGGTTTGTTGGTTTGTTGGATTGTTGGTTTGTTGGTTTGTTGGTTTGTTGGTTTGTTGTTTTGTTGGTTTGTTGGTTTGTTGGTTTGTTTGTTTGTTGGTTTGTTGGTTTTTTGGTTTGTTGGTTTGTTGGTTTGTTGGTTTGTTGGTTTGTTGGTTTGTTATTTTTGGCTTGTTGGTTTGTTGGTTTGTTCGTTTGTTGGTGTGTTGGTTTGTTGGTTTGTTGGTTTGTTGGTTTGTTCGTTTGTTAGTTTGTTGGTTTGTTGGTTTGTTGGTTTGTTGGTTTGTTGGTTTGTTGGTTTGTTGTTTTGTTGGTTTGTTGGTTTGTTGGTTTGTTGGTTTGTTGGTTTGTTTGTTTGTTTGTTTGTTGGTTTGTTGGTTTGTTGGTTTGTTGGCTTGTTGGTTTGTTGCTTTGTTGGTTTGTTGGTTTGTTCGTTTGTTGGTTTGTTGGTTTATTGGTTTATTGGCTTGTTGGTTTGTTCATTTGTTGGTTTGTTGGTTTGTTTGTTTGTTGGTTTGTTCGTTTGTGGGCTTGTTCGTTTGTTGGCTTGGTGGCTTGTTGGTTTGTTGGTTTGTTGGTTTGTTGGTTTGTTGGTTTGTTGGTTTGTTGGTTTGTTGTTTTGTTGGTTTGTTTGTTTGTTGGTTTGTTGGTTTGTTGGTTTGTTGGCTTGTTGGTTTGTTGCTTTGTTGGTTTGTTGGTTTGTTGGTTTATTGGTTTGTTGGTTTGTTGGTTTGTTGGTTTGTTGGTTTGTTGGATTGTTGGTTTGTTGGTTTGTTGGTTTGTTGGTTTGTTATTTTGTTGGTTTGTTGGTTTGTTGGTTTGTTTGTTTGTTGGTTTGTTGGTTTTTTGGTTTGTTGGTTTGTTGGTTTGTTGGTTTGTTGGTTTGTTGGTTTGTTGGTTTGTTGGTTTGTTGGTTTGTTGGTTTGTTGGTTTGTTGGTTTGTTGGTTTGTTGGTTTGTTGGTTTGTTGGCTTGTTGGTTTGTGGTTTGTTGGTTTGTTGGTTTGTTGGTTTGTTGGTTTGTTGGTTTGTTGGTTTGTTGGTTTGTTGGTTTGTTCGTTTGTTGGTGTGTTGGTTTGTTGGTTTGTTGGTTTGTTGGTTTGTTCGTTTGTTGGTTTGTTGGTTTGTTGGTTTGTTGGTTTGTTGGTTTGTTGTTTTGTTGGTTTGTTGGTTTGTTGGTTTGTTGGTTTGTTGGTTTGTTTGTTTGTTGGTTTGTTGGTTTGCTGGTTTGTTGGCTTGTTGGTTTGTTGCTTTGTTGGTTTGTTGGTTTGTTCGTTTGTTAGTTTGTTGGTTTATTGGTTTATTGGCTTGTTGGTTTGTTCGTTTGTTGGTTTGTTGGTTTGTTTGTTTGTTGGTTTGTTCGTTTGTTGGCTTGTTCGTTTATTGGCTTGTCGGCTTGTTGGTTTGTTGGTTTGTTGGTTTGTTGGTTTGTTGGTTTGTTGGTTTGTTGGTTTGTTGGTTTGTTGGTTTGCTGGTTTGTTGGTTTGTTGGTTTGTTGGTTTGTTGACTTTTTTGCTTGTTGGTTTGTTGGTTTGTTCATTTGTTGGTTTTTGGTTTGTTGGTTTGTTGGTTTCTTGGTTTGTTGGCTTGTTGGTTTGTTGGTTTGTTTATTTTTGGGCTTGTTGGTTTGTTGGTTTGTTCGTTTGTTGGTTTGTTAACTTGTTGGTTTGTTGGTTTGTTGGTTTGTTGGTTTGTTGGCTTCTTGGTTTGTTGGTTTGTTGGTTTGTTGGTTTGTTGGTTTGTTGGTTTGTTGGTTTGTTGTTTTGATGGCTTGTTGGTTTGTTCGTTTGTTGGTTTGTTGGTTTGTTGGTTTGTTGGTTTATTGGTTTGTTGGTTTGTTGGTTTGTTGGTTTGTTGGTTTGTTTGTTTGTTGGTGTGTTTGTTTGTTGGTGTGTTTGTTTGTTGGTTTGTTGGTTTGTTGGTTTGTTGGTTTGTTGGTTTGTTTGTTTGTTGGTTTGTTTATTTGTTGGCTTGTTGGCTTGTTGGTTTGTTGGTTTGTTGGTTTGTTGGTTTGTTGGTTTGTTGGTTTGTTGGTTTGTTTGTTTGTTGGTTTGTTGGTTTGTTGGTTTGTTGGTTTGTTGGTTTGTTGGTTTGTTGGTTTGTTGGTTTGTTGGTTTGTTGGTTTGTTGGTTTGTTGGTTTGTTGGTTTGTTGGTTTGTTGGTTTGTTGGTTTGTTGGTTTGTTGGTGTGTGTGCTTGTTGGCTTGTTGGTTTGTTGGCTTGTTGGTTTGATGGTTTGTTGGTTTGTTGGCTTGTTGGTTTGTTGGTTTGTTGGTTTGTTGGTTTGTTGGTTTGTTGGTTTGTTGGTTTGTTGGTTTGTTGGTTTGTTGGTTTGTTGGTTTGTTGGTTTGTTTGTTTGTTGGTTTGTTCGTTTGTTGGCTTGTTGGTTTGTTGGTTTGTTGGTTTGTTGGTTTGTTGGTTTGTTCGTTTTTTAGTTTGTTGGTTTTTTGGTTTATTGGCTTGTTGGCTTGTTGGTTTGTCGGTTTGTTGGTTTGTTGGTTTGTTGGTTTGTTGGTTTGTTGGTTTATTTGTTTGTTGGTTTGTTGGTTTGTTGGCTTGTTGGTTTGTTGGTTTGTTGGTTTGTTTGTTTGTTGGTTTGTTCATTTGTTGGATTGTTGGTTTGTTGGTTTTTTGGTTTGTTGGTTTGTAGGTTTGTTGGCTTGTTGGCTTGTTGGCTTGTTGGTTTGTTGGTTTGTTGGTTTGTTGGTTGTTGGTTTGTTGGTTTGTTGGTTTGTTGGTTTGTTGGTTTGTTGGTTTGTTGGTTTGTTGATTTGTTGGTTTGTTGGTTTGTTGACTTTTTTGCTTGTTGGTTTGTTGGTTTGTTGGTTTGTTCGTTTGTTGGTTTTTGGATTGTTGGTTTGTTGGTATGTTGGTTCGGTGGTTTGTTGGCTTGTTGGTTTGTTGGTTTGTTTGTTTTTGGGCTTGTTGGTTTGTTGGTTTGTTGGTTTGTTGGCTTGTTGGTTTGTTGGTTTGTTGGTTTGTTGGTTTGTTAGCTTCTTGGTTTGTTGGTTTGTTGGTTTGTTGGTTTGTTGGTTTGTTAGTTTGTTGTTTTGTTGGCTTGTTGGTTTGTTCGTTTGTTGGTTTGTTGGTTTGTTGGTTTGTTGGTTTGTTGGTTTGTTGGTTTGTTGGTTTGTTGGTTTGTTGGTTTGTTTGTTTGTTGGTGTGTTTGTTTGTTGGTTTGTTGGTTTGTTGGTTTGTTGGTTTGTTTGTTTGTTTGTTTGTTGGTTTGTTCATTTGTTGGCTTGTTCGTTTGTTGGCTTGTTGGCTTGTTGGTTTGTTGGTTTGTTGGTTTGTTGGTTTGTTGGTTTGTTGGTTTGTTGGTTTGTTGGTTTGTTGGTTTGTTGGTTTGTTGGTTTGTTGGTTTGTTGGTTTGTTGGTTTGTTGGTTTGTTGGTTTGTTGGTTTGTTGGTTTGTTCGTTTGTTGGTTTGTTGGTTTATTGGTTTATTGGCTTGTTGGTTTGTTCATTTGTTGGTTTGTTGGTTTGTTTGTTTGTTGGTTTGTTCGTTTGTGGGCTTGTTCGTTTGTTGGCTTGTTGGTTTGTTGGTTTGTTGGTTTGTTGGTTTGTTGGTTTGTTGGTTTGTTGGTTTGTTGGTTTGTTGGTTTGATGGTTTGTTGGTTTGTTGGTTTGTTGGTTTGTTGGTTTGTTGGTTTGTTGGTTTGTTGGTTTGTTGGTTTGTTGGTTTGATGGTTTGTTGGTTTGTTGGTTTGTTGGTTTGTTGGTTTGTTGGTTTGTTGGTTTGTTAGTTTGTTGGTTTGTTGGTTTGTTGGTTTGTTGGTTTGTTGACTTTTTTGCTTATTGGTTTGTTGGTTTGTTCGTTTGTTGGTTTTTGGTTTGTTGGTTTGTTGGTTTGTTGGTTTGTTGGTTTGTTGGTTCGTTGGTTTGTTGGTTTGTTGGCTTGTTGGTTTGTTCGTTTGTTGGTTTGTTGGTTTGTTGGTTTGTTGGTTTGTTGGTTTGTTGTTTTGTTGGCTTGTTGGCGTGTTGCTTTGTTTGTTTGTTGGTTTGTTGGTTTGTTGGTTTGTTGGTTTGTTGGTTTGTTGGTTTGTTGGCTTGTTGGCTTGTTGGTTTGTTCGTTTGTTGGTTTGTAGGTTTGTTGGTTTGTTGGTTTGTTGTTTTGTTGGTTTGTTGGCTTGTTGGTTTGTTGGTTTCTTGGTTTGTTGGTTTGTTGGTTTGTTGGTTTGTTGGTTTGTTGGTTTGTTGGTTTGTTGGTTTGTTGGTTTGTTGGCTAGTTGGTTTGTTTGTTTGTTGGTTTGTTGGTTTGTTGGTTTGTTGGTTTGTTGTTTTGTTGGCTTGTTGGCTTGTTGGTTTGTTTGTTTGTTGGTTTGTTGGTTTGTTGGTTTGTTGGTTTGTTGGTTTGTTGGTTTGTTGGTTTGTTGGTTTGTTGGTTTGTTGGTTTGTTGGTTTGTTGGTTTGTTGGTTTGTTGGTTTGTTGGTTTGTTGGTTTGTTTGTTTGTTGGTTTGTTGGTTTGTTGGTTTGTTGGTTTGTTGGTTTGTTGGCTTGTTGGTTTGTTGGTTTGTTGGTTTGTTGGTTTGTTGGTTTATTGGTTTGTTGGTTTGTTGGTTTGTTGGTTTGTTGGATTGTTGGTTTGTTGGTTTGTTGGTTTGTTGGTTTGTTGTTTTGTTGGTTGGTGGGTTTGTTGGTTTGTTTGTTTGTTGGTTTGTTGGTTTTTTGGTTTGTTGGTTTGTTGGTTTGTTGGTTTGTTGGTTTGTTGGTTTGTTATTTTTGGCTTGTTGGTTTGTTGGTTTGTTCGTTTGTTGGTGTGTTGGTTTGTTGGTTTGTTGGATTGTTGGTTTGTTGGTTTGTTGGTTTGTTGGTATGTTTATTTGTTGGTTTTTTGGTTTGTTGGTTTGTTGGTTTGTTGGTTTGTTGGTTTGTTGGTTTGTTGGTTTGTTGGTTTGTTGGTTTGTTGGTTTGTTGGTTTGTTGGTTTGTTGTTTTGTTGTTTTGTTGGTTTGTTTGCTTGTTGGTTTGTTTGTTTGTTAGTTTGTTGGTTTGTTGGTTTGTTGGTTTGTTGGTTTGTTGGTTTGCTGGTTTGTTGGTTTGTTTGTTTGTTAGTTAGTTCGTTTGTTGGCTTGTTGGTTTGTTGGCTTTTTGGCTTGTTGGTTTATCGGTTTTTTAGTTTGTTGGCTTGTTGGTTTGTTGGTTTGTTGGTTTGTTGGCTTGTTGGTTTGTTGGTTTTTTGGTTTTTTGGTTTGTTGGTTTGTTGGTTTGTTGGTTTGTTGGTTTGTTGGTTTGTTGGTTTTTGGTTTGTTGGCTTGTTGGTTTGTTGGTTCGTTCGTTTGTTCGTTTGTTGGATTGTTGGTTTTTTGGCTTGTTGGCTTGTTGGTTTGTTGGTTTGTTGGTTTGTTCGTTTGTTGGTTTGTTGTTTTGTTGGTTTGTTTGTTTGTTGGTTTGTTGGTTTGTTGGTTTGTTGGTTTGTTGGTTTGCTGGTGTGTTGGTTTGTTGGTTTGTTGGTTTGTTGGTTTGTTGGTTTGTTGGTTTGTTTGTTTGTTTGTTGGTTTGTTCGTTTGTTAGTTTTTTGGTGTGTTGACTTTTGGCTTATTGGTTTGTTGGTTTGTTGTCTTGTTGGTTTGTTGGTTTGTTGGTTTGTTCGTTTGTTGGTTTGTTGGTTTGTTCGTTTGTTGGCTTGTTGGCTTGTTGGCTTTTTGGTTTGCTGGTTTGTTGGTTTGTTGGTTTGTTGGTTTGTTGGTTTGTTGGTTTGTTGGTTTGTTGGTTTGTTGGTTTGTTGGTTTGTTGGTTTATTTGTTTGTTATTTTGTTGGCTTGTTGGTTTGTTGGCTTGTTGGTTTGTTGGTTTGTTGGTTTGTTTGTTTGTTGGTTTGTTGGTTTGTTGGTTTGTTGGTTTGTTGGTTTGTTGGTTTGTTGGTTTGTTGGTTTGATGGTTTGTTGCTTTGTTGGTTTGTTGGTTTGTTGGTTTATTGGTTTGTTGGTTTGTTGGTTTGTTGGTTTGTTGGTTTGTTGGTTTGTTGGTTTGTTGGTTTGTTGGTTTGTTGGTTTGTTGGTTTGTTGTTTTGTTGTTTTGTTGGTTTGTTGGTTTGTTGGTTTGTTTGTTTGTTGGTTTGTTGGTTTTTTGGTTTGTTGCTTTGTTGTTTTGTTGGTTTGTTGGTTTGTTGGTTTGTTGGTTTGTTGGCTTGTTGGCTTGTTGGTTTGTTGGTTTGTTGGTTTGTTGGTTTGTTGGTTTGTTGGTTTGTTGGTTTGTTGGTTTGTTGGTTTGTTGGTTTGTTGGTTTGTTGGTTTGTTGGTTTGTTGGTTTGTTGGTTTGTTGGTTTGTTGGTTTGTTGGTTTGTTGGTTTGTTGGTTTGTTGGTTTGTTGGTTTGTTGGTTTGTTGGTTTGTTGGTTTGTTGGTTTGTTGGTTTGTTGGTTTGTTGGTTAGTTGGTTTGTTGGTTTGTTGGTTTGTTGGCTTGTTGGTTTGTTCGTTTGTTGGTGTGTTGGTTTGTTGGTTTGTTGGTTTGTTGGTTTGTTGGTTTGTTGGTTTGTTGGTTTGTTGTTTTGTTGGTTTGTTGGTTTGTTGGTTTGTTGGTTTGTTGGTTTGTTTGTTTGTTGGTTTGTTGGTTTGTTGGTTTGTTGGTTTGTTGGCTTGTTGGTTTGTTGCTTTGTTGGTTTGTTGGTTTGTTCGTTTGTTGGTTTGTTGGTTTATTGGTTTATTGGCTTGTTGGTTTGTTCATTTGTTGGTTTGTTGGTTTGTTTGTTTGTTGGTTTGTTCGTTTGTGGGCTTGTTCGTTTGTTGGCTTGTTGGCTTGTTGGTTTGTTGGTTTGTTGGTTTGTTGGTTTGTTGGTTTGTTGGTTTGTTGGTTTGTTGGTTTGTTGGTTTGTTGGTTTGTTGGTTTGTTGGTTTGTTGGTTCGTTGGTTTGTTGGTTTGTTGGTTTGTTGGTTTGTTGGTTTGTTGGTTTGTTGGTTTGTTGACTTTTTTGCTTGTTGGTTTGTTGGTTTGTTCGTTTCTTGGTTTTTGGTTTGTTGGTTTGTTGGTTTGTTGGTTTGTTGGTTTGTTGGTTTGTTGGTTTGTTGGTTTGTTGGTTTGATGGTTTGTTGGTTTGTTGGTTTGTTGGTTTGTTGGTTTGTTGGTTTGTTGGTTTGTTGGTTTGTTGGTTTGTTGGTTTGATGGTTTGTTGGTTTGTTGGTTTGTTGGTTTGTTGGTTTGTTGGTTTGTTGGTTTGTTAGTTTGTTGGTTTGTTGGTTTGTTGGTTTGTTGGTTTGTTGACTTTTTTGCTTGTTGGTTTGTTGGTTTGTTCGTTTGTTGGTTTTTGGTTTGTTGGTTTGTTGGTTTGTTGGTTTGTTGGTTTGTTGGTTCGTTGGTTTGTTGGTTTGTTGGCTTGTTGGTTTGTTCGTTTGTTGGTTTGTTGGTTTGTTGGTTTGTTGGTTTGTTGGTTTGTTGTTTTGTTGGCTTGTTGGCGTGTTGCTTTGTTTGTTTGTTGGTTTGTTGGTTTGTTGGTTTGTTGGTTTGTTGGTTTGTTGGTTTGTTGGCTTGTTGGCTTGTTGGTTTGTTCGTTTGTTGGTTTGTAGGTTTGTTGGTTTGTTGGTTTGTTGTTTTGTTGGTTTGTTGGCTTGTTGGTTTGTTGGTTTCTTGGTTTGTTGGTTTGTTGGTTTGTTGGTTTGTTGGTTTGTTGGTTTGTTGGTTTGTTGGTTTGTTGGTTTGTTGGCTAGTTGGTTTGTTTGTTTGTTGGTTTGTTGGTTTGTTGGTTTGTTGGTTTGTTGTTTTGTTGGCTTGTTGGCTTGTTGGTTTGTTTGTTTGTTGGTTTGTTGGTTTGTTGGTTTGTTGGTTTGTTGGTTTGTTGGTTTGTTGGTTTGTTGGTTTGTTGGTTTGTTGGTTTGTTGGTTTGTTGGTTTGTTGGTTTGTTGGTTTGTTGGTTTGTTTGTTTGTTGGTTTGTTGGTTTGTTGGTTTGTTGGTTTGTTGGTTTGTTGGCTTGTTGGTTTGTTGGTTTGTTGGTTTGTTGGTTTGTTGGTTTATTGGTTTGTTGGTTTGTTGGTTTGTTGGTTTGTTGGATTGTTGGTTTGTTGGTTTGTTGGTTTGTTGGTTTGTTGTTTTGTTGGTTGGTGGGTTTGTTGGTTTGTTTGTTTGTTGGTTTGTTGGTTTTTTGGTTTGTTGGTTTGTTGGTTTGTTGGTTTGTTGGTTTGTTATTTTTGGCTTGTTGGTTTGTTGGTTTGTTCGTTTGTTGGTGTGTTGGTTTGTTGGTTTGTTGGTTTGTTGGTTTGTTGGTTTGTTGGTTTGTTGGTATGTTTATTTGTTGGTTTTTTGGTTTGTTGGTTTGTTGGTTTGTTGGTTTGTTGGTTTGTTGGTTTGTTGGTTTGTTGGTTTGTTGGTTTGTTGGTTTGTTGGTTTGTTGTTTTGTTGTTTTGTTGGTTTGTTTGCTTGTTGGTTTGTTTGTTTGTTAGTTTGTTGGTTTGTTGGTTTGTTGGTTTGTTGGTTTGTTGGTTTGCTGGTTTGTTGGTTTGTTTGTTTGTTAGTTAGTTCGTTTGTTGGCTTGTTGGTTTGTTGGCTTTTTGGCTTGTTGGTTTATCGGTTTTTTAGTTTGTTGGCTTGTCGGTTTGTTGGTTTGTTGGTTTGTTGGCTTGTTGGTTTGTTGGTTTTTTGGTTTTTTGGTTTGTTGGTTTGTTGGTTTGTTGGTTTGTTGGTTTGTTGGTTTGTTGGTTTTTGGTTTGTTGGCTTGTTGGTTTGTTGGTTCGTTCGTTTGTTCGTTTGTTGGATTGTTGGTTTTTTGGCTTGTTGGCTTGTTGGTTTGTTGGTTTGTTGGTTTGTTCGTTTGTTGGTTTGTTGTTTTGTTGGTTTGTTTGTTTGTTGGTTTGTTGGTTTGTTGGTTTGTTGGTTTGTTGGTTTGCTGGTGTGTTGGTTTGTTGGTTTGTTGGTTTGTTGGTTTGTTGGTTTGTTGGTTTGTTTGTTTGTTTGTTGGTTTGTTCGTTTGTTAGTTTTTTGGTGTGTTGGCTTTTGGCTTATTGGTTTGTTGGTTTGTTGTCTTGTTGGTTTGTTGGTTTGTTGGTTTGTTCGTTTGTTGGTTTGTTGGTTTGTTCGTTTGTTGGCTTGTTGGCTTGTTGGCTTTTTGGTTTGCTGGTTTGTTGGTTTGTTGGTTTGTTGGTTTGTTGGTTTGTTGGTTTGTTGGTTTGTTGGTTTGTTGGTTTGTTGGTTTGTTGGTTTATTTGTTTGTTATTTTGTTGGCTTGTTGGTTTGTTGGCTTGTTGGTTTGTTGGTTTGTTGGTTTGTTTGTTTGTTGGTTTGTTGGTTTGTTGGTTTGTTGGTTTGTTGGTTTGTTGGTTTGTTGGTTTGTTGGTTTGATGGTTTGTTGCTTTGGTGGTTTGTTGGTTTGTTGGTTTATTGGTTTGTTGGTTTGTTGGTTTGTTGGTTTGTTGGTTTGTTGGTTTGTTGGTTTGTTGGTTTGTTGGTTTGTTGGTTTGTTGGTTTGTTGTTTTGTTGTTTTGTTGGTTTGTTGGTTTGTTGGTTTGTTTGTTTGTTGGTTTGTTGGTTTTTTGGTTTGTTGCTTTGTTGTTTTGTTGGTTTGTTGGTTTGTTGGTTTGTTGGTTTGTTGGCTTGTTGGCTTGTTGGTTTGTTGGTTTGTTGGTTTGTTGGTTTGTTGGTTTGTTGGTTTGTTGGTTTGTTGGTTTGTTGGTTTGTTGGTTTGTTGGTTTGTTGGTTTGTTGGTTTGTTGGTTTGTTGGTTTGTTGGTTTGTTGGTTTGTTGGTTTGTTGGTTTGTTGGTTTGTTGGTTTGTTGGTTTGTTGGTTTGTTGGTTTGTTGGTTTGTTGGTTTGTTGGTTTGTTGGTTTGTTGGTTTGTTGGTTAGTTGGTTTGTTGGTTTGTTGGTTTGTTGGCTTGTTGGTTTGTTCGTTTGTTGGTGTGTTGGTTTGTTGGTTTGTTGGTTTGTTGGTTTGTTGGTTTGTTGGTTTGTTGGTTTGTTGTTTTGTTGGTTTGTTGGTTTGTTGGTTTGTTGGTTTGTTGGTTTGTTTGTTTGTTGGTTTGTTGGTTTGTTGGTTTGTTGGTTTGTTGGCTTGTTGGTTTGTTGCTTTGTTGGTTTGTTGGTTTGTTCGTTTGTTGGTTTGTTGGTTTATTGGTTTATTGGCTTGTTGGTTTGTTCATTTGTTGGTTTGTTGGTTTGTTTGTTTGTTGGTTTGTTCGTTTGTGGGCTTGTTCGTTTGTTGGCTTGTTGGCTTGTTGGTTTGTTGGTTTGTTGGTTTGTTGGTTTGTTGGTTTGTTGGTTTGTTGGTTTGTTGGTTTGTTGGTTTGTTGGTTTGTTGGTTTGTTGGTTTGTTGGTTCGTTGGTTTGTTGGTTTGTTGGTTTGTTGGTTTGTTGGTTTGTTGGTTTGTTGACTTTTTTGCTTGTTGGTTTGTTGGTTTGTTCGTTTCTTGGTTTTTGGTTTGTTGGTTTGTTGGTTTGTTGGTTTGTTGGTTTGTTGGTTTGTTGGTTTGTTGGCTTGTTGGTTTGTTCGTTTGTTGGTTTGTTGGTTTGTTGGTTTGTTGGTTTGTTGGTTTGTTGTTTTGTTGGCTTGTTGGCGTGTTGGTTTGTTTGTTTGTTGGTTTGTTGGTTTGTTGGTTTGTTGGTTTGTTGGCTTGTTGGTTTGTTGGTTTGTTGGCTTGTTGGTTTGTTGGTTTGTTGGTTTGTTGGTTTGTTGGTTTGTTGGTTTGTTGGTTTGTTGGTTTGTTGGTTTGTTGGTTTGTTGGTTTGTTGGTTTGTTGGTTTGTTGTTTTGTTGGTTTGTTGATTTGTTGGTTTGTTGGTTTGTTGGTTTGTTTGTTTGTTGGTTTGTTGGTTTGTTGGTTTGTTGGTTTGTTGGTTTGTTGGCTTGTTGGTTTGTTGCTTTGTTGGTTTGTTGGTTTGTTGGTTTGTTCGTTTGTTGGTTTGTTGGTTTATTGGTTTATTGGCTTGTTGGTTTGTTCATTTGTTGGTTTGTTGGTTTGTTTGTTTGTTGGTTTGTTCGTTTGTGGGCTTGTTCGTTTGTTGGCTTGTTGGTTTGTTGGTTTGTTGGTTTGTTGGTTTGTTGGTTTGTTGGTTTGTTGGTTTGTTGGTTTGTTGGTTTGATGGTTTGTTGGTTTGTTGGTTTGTTGGTTTGTTGGTTTGTTGGTTTGTTGGTTTGTTGGTTTGTTGGTTTGTTGGTTTGTTGGTTTGTTGGTTTGTTGGTTTGTTGGTTTGTTAGTTTGTTGGTTTGTTGGTTTGTTGGTTTGTTGGTTTGTTGACTTTTTTGCTTGTTGGTTTGTTGGTTTGTTCGTTTGTTGGTTTTTGGTTTGTTGGTTTGTTGGTTTGTTGGTTTGTTGGTTCGTTGGTTTGTTGGTTTGTTGGCTTGTTGGTTTGTTCGTTTGTTGGTTTGTTGGTTTGTTGGTTTGTTGGTTTGTTGGTTTGTTGTTTTGTTGGCTTGTTGGCGTGTTGCTTTGTTTGTTTGTTGGTTTGTTGGTTTGTTGGTTTGTTGGTTTGTTGGTTTGTTGGTTTGTTGGCTTGTTGGCTTGTTGGTTTGTTCGTTTGTTGGTTTGTAGGTTTGTTGGTTTGTTGGTTTGTTGTTTTGTTGGTTTGTTGGCTTGTTGGTTTGTTGGTTTCTTGGTTTGTTGGTTTGTTGGTTTGTTGGTTTGTTGGTTTGTTGGTTTGTTGGTTTCTTGGTTTGTTGGTTTGTTGGCTAGTTGGTTTGTTTGTTTGTTGGTTTGTTGGTTTGTTGGTTTGTTGGTTTGTTGTTTTGTTGGCTTGTTGGCTTGTTGGTTTGTTTGTTTGTTGGTTTGTTGGTTTGTTGGTTTGTTGGTTTGTTGGTTTGTTGGTTTGTTGGTTTGTTGGTTTGTTGGTTTGTTGGTTTGTTGGTTTGTTGGTTTGTTGGTTTGTTGGTTTGTTGGTTTGTTGGTTTGTTTGTTTGTTGGTTTGTTGGTTTGTTGGTTTGTTGGTTTGTTGGTTTGTTGGCTTGTTGGTTTGTTGGTTTGTTGGTTTGTTGGTTTGTTGGTTTATTGGTTTGTTGGTTTGTTGGTTTGTTGGTTTGTTGGATTGTTGGTTTGTTGGTTTGTTGGTTTGTTGGTTTGTTGTTTTGTTGGTTGGTGGGTTTGTTGGTTTGTTTGTTTGTTGGTTTGTTGGTTTTTTGGTTTGTTGGTTTGTTGGTTTGTTGGTTTGTTGGTTTGTTGGTTTGTTATTTTTGGCTTGTTGGTTTGTTGGTTTGTTCGTTTGTTGGTGTGTTGGTTTGTTGGTTTGTTGGTTTGTTGGTTTGTTGGTTTGTTGGTTTGTTGGTATGTTTATTTGTTGGTTTTTTGGTTTGTTGGTTTGTTGGTTTGTTGGTTTGTTGGTTTGTTGGTTTGTTGGTTTGTTGGTTTGTTGGTTTGTTGGTTTGTTGGTTTGTTGGTTTGTTGTTTTGTTGTTTTGTTGGTTTGTTTGCTTGTTTGTTTGTTTGTTTGTTAGTTTGTTGGTTTGTTGGTTTGTTGGTTTGTTGGTTTGTTGGTTTGCTGGTTTGTTGGTTTGTTTGTTTGTTAGTTAGTTCGTTTGTTGGCTTGTTGGTTTGTTGGCTTTTTGGCTTGTTGGTTTATCGGTTTTTTAGTTTGTTGGCTTGTTGGTTTGTTGGTTTGTTGGTTTGTTGGCTTGTTGGTTTGTTGGTTTTTTGGTTTTTTGGTTTGTTGGTTTGTTGGTTTGTTGGTTTGTTGGTTTGTTGGTTTGTTGGTTTTTGGTTTGTTGGCTTGTTGGTTTGTTGGTTCGTTCGTTTGTTTGTTTGTTGGATTGTTGGTTTTTTGGCTTGTTGGCTTGTTGGTTTGTTGGTTTGTTGGTTTGTTCGTTTGTTGGTTTGTTGTTTTGTTGGTTTGTTTGTTTGTTGGTTTGTTGGTTTGTTGGTTTGTTGGTTTGTTGGTTTGCTGGTGTGTTGGTTTGTTGGTTTGTTGGTTTGTTGGTTTGTTGGTTTGTTGGTTTGTTGGTTTGTTTGTTTGTTTGTTGGTTTGTTCGTTTGTTAGTTTTTTGGTGTGTTGGCTTTTGGCTTATTGGTTTGTTGGTTTGTTGTCTTGTTGGTTTGTTGGTTTGTTGGTTTGTTGGTTTGTTCGTTTGTTGGTTTGTTGGTTTGTTCGTTTGTTGGCTTGTTGGCTTGTTGGCTTTTTGGTTTGCTGGTTTGTTGGTTTGTTGGTTTGTTGGTTTGTTGGTTTGTTGGTTTGTTGGTTTGTTGGTTTGTTGGTTTGTTGGTTTGTTGGTTTGTTGGTTTATTTGTTTGTTATTTTGTTGGCTTGTTGGTTTGTTGGCTTGTTGGTTTGTTGGTTTGTTGGTTTGTTTGTTTGTTGGTTTGTTGGTTTGTTGGTTTGTTGGTTTGTTGGTTTGTTGGTTTGTTGGTTTGTTGGTTTGTTGGTTTGATGGTTTGTTGCTTTGTTGGTTTGTTGGTTTGTTGGTTTATTGGTTTGTTGGTTTGTTGGTTTGTTGGTTTGTTGGTTTGTTGGTTTGTTGGTTTGTTGGTTTGTTGGTTTGTTGGTTTCTTGGTTTGTTGTTTTGTTGTTTTGTTGGTTTGTTGGTTTGTTGGTTTGTTTGTTTGTTGGTTTGTTGGTTTTTTGGTTTGTTGCTTTGTTGGTTTGTTGGTTTGTTGGTTTGTTGGTTTGTTGGTTTGTTGGCTTGTTGGTTTGTTGGTTTGTTGGTTTGTTGGTTTGTTGGTTTGTTGGTTTGTTGGTTTGTTGGTTTGTTGGTTTGTTGGTTTGTTGGTTTGTTGGTTTGTTGGTTTGTTGGTTTGTTGGTTTGTTGGTTTGTTGGTTTGTTGGTTTGTTGGTTTGTTGGTTTGTTGGTTTGTTGGTTTGTTGGTTTGTTGGTTTGTTGGTTTGTTGGTTTGTTGGTTTGTTGGTTTGTTGGTTTGTTGGTTAGTTGGTTTGTTGGTTTGTTGGTTTGTTGGCTTGTTGGTTTGTTCGTTTGTTGGTGTGTTGGTTTGTTGGTTTGTTGGTTTGTTGGTTTGTTCGTTTGTTGGTTTGTTGGTTTGTTGGTTTGTTGGTTTGTTGGTTTGTTGTTTTGTTGGTTTGTTGGTTTGTTGGTTTGTTGGTTTGTTGGTTTGTTTGTTTGTTGGTTTGTTGGTTTGTTGGTTTGTTGGTTTGTTGGCTTGTTGGTTTGTTGCTTTGTTGGTTTGTTGGTTTGTTCGTTTGTTGGTTTGTTGGTTTATTGGTTTATTAGCTTGTTGGTTTGTTCATTTGTTGGTTTGTTGGTTTGTTTGTTTGTTGGTTTGTTCGTTTGTGGGCTTGTTCGTTTGTTGGCTTGTTGGCTTGTTGGTTTGTTGGTTTGTTGGTTTGTTGGTTTGTTGGTTTGTTGGTTTGTTGGTTTGTTGGTTTGTTGGTTTGTTGGTTTGTTGGTTTGTTTGTTTGTTGGTTCGTTGGTTTGTTGGTTTGTTGGTTTGTTGGTTTGTTGGTTTGTTGGTTTGTTGACTTTTTTGCTTGTTGGTTTGTTGGTTTGTTCGTTTCTTGGTTTTTGGTTTGTTGGTTTGTTGGTTTGTTGGTTTGTTGGTTTGTTGGTTTGTTGGTTTGTTGGCTTGTTGGTTTGTTCGTTTGTTGGTTTGTTGGTTTGTTGGTTTGTTGGTTTGTTGGTTTGTTGTTTTGTTGGCTTGTTGGCGTGTTGGTTTGTTTGTTTGTTGGTTTGTTGGTTTGTTGGTTTGTTGGTTTGTTGGCTTGTTGGTTTGTTGGTTTGTTGGCTTGTTGGTTTGTTGGTTTGTTGGTTTGTTGGTTTGTTGGTTTGTTGGTTTGTTGGTTTGTTGGTTTGTTGGTTTGTTGGTTTGTTGGTTTGTTGGTTTGTTGGTTTGTTGGTTTGTTGGTTTGTTGGTTTGTTGGTTTGTTGGTTTGTTGGTTTGTTGGTTTGTTGGTTTGTTGGTTTGTTGGTTTGTTGGTTTGTTGGTTTGTTGGTTTGTTGGTTTGTTGGTTTGTTGGTTTGTTGGTTTGTTGGTTTGTTGGTTTGTTGGCTTGTTGGTTTGTTCGTTTGTTGGTGTGTTGGTTTGTTGGTTTGTTGGTTTGTTGGTTTTTTGGTTTGTTGGTTTGTTGGTTTGTTGGTTTGTTGGTTTGTTTGTTTGTTGGTTTGTTGGTTTGTTGGTTTGTTGGTTTGTTGGCTTGTTGGTTTGTTGCTTTGTTGGTTTGTTGGTTTTTTCGTTTGTTGGTTTGTTGGTTTATTGGTTTATTGGCTTGTTGGTTTGTTCATTTGTTGGTTTGTTGGTTTGTTTGTTTGTTGGTTTGTTCGTTTGTGGGCTTGTTCGTTTGTTGGCTTGTTGGCTTGTTGGTTTGTTGGTTTGTTGGTTTGTTGGTTTGTTGGTTTGTTAGTTTGTTGGTTTGTTGGTTTGTTGGTTTGTTGGTTTGTTGGTTTGTTGGTTCGTTGGTTTGTTGGTTTGTTGGTTTGTTGGTTTGTTGGTTTGTTGGTTTATTGACTTTTTTGCTTGTTGGTTTGTTGGTTTGTTCGTTTCTTGGTTTTTGGTTTGTTGGTTTGTTGGTTTGTTGGTTTGTTGGTTTGTTGGTTTGTTGGTTTGTTGGCTTGTTGGTTTGTTCGTTTTTTGGTTTGTTGGTTTGTTGGTTTGTTGGTTTGTTGGTTTGTTGTTTTGTTGGCTTGTTGGCGTGTTGGTTTGTTTGTTTGTTGGTTTGTTGGTTTGTTGGTTTGTTGGTTTGTTGGCTTGTTGGTTTATTGGTTTGTTGGCTTGTTGGTTTGTTGGTTTGTTGGTTTGTTGGTTTGTTGGTTTGTTGGTTTGTTGGTTTGTTGGTTTGTTGGTTTGTTGGTTTGTTGGTTTGTTGGTTTGTTGGTTTGTTGTTTTGTTGGTTTGTTGATTTGTTGGTTTGTTGGTTTGTTGGTTTGTTTGTTTGTTGGTTTGTTGGTTTGTTGGTTTGTTGGTTTGTTGGTTTGTTGGCTTGTTGGTTTGTTGCTTTGTTGGTTTGTTGGTTTGTTGGTTTGTTCGTTTGTTGGTTTGTGGGTTTATTGGTTTATTGGCTTGTTGGTTTGTTCATTTGTTGGTTTGTTGGTTTGTTTGTTTGTTGGTTTGTTTGTTTGTGGGCTTGTTCGTTTGTTGGCTTGTTGGTTTGTTGGTTTGTTGGTTTGTTGGTTTGTTGGTTTGTTGGTTTGTTGGTTTGTTGGTTTGTTGGTTTGATGGTTTGTTGGTTTGTTGGTTTGTTGGTTTGTTGGTTTGTTGGTTTGTTGGTTTGTTGGTTTGTTGGTTTGATGGTTTGTTGGTTTGTTGGTTTGTTGGTTTGTTGGTTTGTTGGTTTGTTGGTTTGTTAGTTTGTTGGTTTGTTGGTTTGTTGGTTTGTTGGTTTGTTGACTTTTTTGCTTGTTGGTTTGTTGGTTTGTTCGTTTGTTGGTTTTTGGTTTGTTGGTTTGTTGGTTTGTTGGTTTGTTGGTTCGTTGGTTTGTTGGTTTGTTGGCTTGTTGGTTTGTTCGTTTGTTGGTTTGTTGGTTTGTTGGTTTGTTGGTTTGTTGGTTTGTTGTTTTGTTGGCTTGTTGGCGTGTTGCTTTGTTTGTTTGTTGGTTTGTTGGTTTGTTGGTTTGTTGGTTTGTTGGTTTGTTGGTTTGTTGGCTTGTTGGCTTGTTGGTTTGTTCGTTTGTTGGTTTGTAGGTTTGTTGGTTTGTTGGTTTGTTGTTTTGTTGGTTTGTTGGCTTGTTGGTTTGTTGGTTTCTTGGTTTGTTGGTTTGTTGGTTTGTTGGTTTGTTGGTTTGTTGGTTTGTTGGTTTGTTGGTTTGTTGGTTTGTTGGCTAGTTGGTTTGTTTGTTTGTTGGTTTGTTGGTTTGTTGGTTTGTTGGTTTGTTGTTTTGTTGGCTTGTTGGCTTGTTGGTTTGTTTGTTTGTTGGTTTGTTGGTTTGTTGGTTTGTTGGTTTGTTGGTTTGTTGGTTTGTTGGTTTGTTGGTTTGTTGGTTTGTTGGTTTGTTGGTTTGTTGGTTTGTTGGTTTGTTGGTTTGTTGGTTTGTTTGTTTGTTGGTTTGTTGGTTTGTTGGTTTGTTGGTTTGTTGGTTTGTTGGCTTGTTGGTTTGTTGGTTTGTTGGTTTGTTGGTTTGTTGGTTTATTGGTTTGTTGGTTTGTTGGTTTGTTGGTTTGTTGGATTGTTGGTTTGTTGGTTTGTTGGTTTGTTGGTTTGTTGGTTTGTTGTTTTGTTGGTTGGTGGGTTTGTTGGTTTGTTTGTTTGTTGGTTTGTTGGTTTTTTGGTTTGTTGGTTTGTTGGTTTGTTGGTTTGTTGGTTTGTTGGTTTGTTATTTTTGGCTTGTTGGTTTGTTGGTTTGTTCGTTTGTTGGTGTGTTGGTTTGTTGGTTTGTTGGTTTGTTGGTTTGTTGGTTTGTTGGTTTGTTGGTATGTTTATTTGTTGGTTTTTTGGTTTGTTGGTTTGTTGGTTTGTTGGTTTGTTGGTTTGTTGGTTTGTTGGTTTGTTGGTTTGTTGGTTTGTTGGTTTGTTGGTTTGTTGTTTTGTTGTTTTGTTGGTTTGTTTGCTTGTTGGTTTGTTTGTTTGTTAGTTTGTTGGTTTGTTGGTTTGTTGGTTTGTTGGTTTGTTGGTTTGCTGGTTTGTTGGTTTGTTTGTTTGTTAGTTAGTTCGTTTGTTGGCTTGTTGGTTTGTTGGCTTTTTGGCTTGTTGGTTTATCGGTTTTTTAGTTTGTTGGCTTGTTGGTTTGTTGATTTGTTGGTTTGTTGGCTTGTTGGTTTGTTGGTTTTTTGGTTTTTTGGTTTGTTGGTTTGTTGGTTTGTTGGTTTGTTGGTTTGTTGGTTTGTTGGTTTTTGGTTTGTTGGCTTGTTGGTTTGTTGGTTCGTTCGTTTGTTCGTTTGTTGGATTGTTGGTTTTTTGGCTTGTTGGCTTGTTGGTTTGTTGGTTTGTTGGTTTGTTCGTTTGTTGGTTTGTTGTTTTGTTGGTTTGTTTGTTTGTTGGTTTGTTGGTTTGTTGGTTTGTTGGTTTGTTGGTTTGCTGGTGTGTTGGTTTGTTGGTTTGTTGGTTTGTTGGTTTGTTGGTTTGTTGGTTTGTTGGTTTGTTTGTTTGTTTGTTGGTTTGTTCGTTTGTTAGTTTTTTGGTGTGTTGGCTTTTGGCTTATTGGTTTGTTGGTTTGTTGTCTTGTTGGTTTGTTGGTTTGTTGGTTTGTTCGTTTGTTGGTTTGTTGGTTTGTTCGTTTGTTGGCTTGTTGGCTTGTTGGCTTTTTGGTTTGCTGGTTTGTTGGTTTGTTGGTTTGTTGGTTTGTTGGTTTGTTGGTTTGTTGGTTTGTTGGTTTGTTGGTTTGTTGGTTTGTTGGTTTATTTGTTTGTTATTTTGTTGGCTTGTTGGTTTGTTGGCTTGTTGGTTTGTTGGTTTGTTGGTTTGTTTGTTTGTTGGTTTGTTGGTTTGTTGGTTTGTTGGTTTGTTGGTTTGTTGGTTTGTTGGTTTGTTGGTTTGTTGGTTTGATGGTTTGTTGCTTTGTTGGTTTGTTGGTTTGTTGGTTTATTGGTTTGTTGGTTTGTTGGTTTGTTGGTTTGTTGGTTTGTTGGTTTGTTGGTTTGTTGGTTTGTTGGTTTGTTGGTTTGTTGGTTTGTTGTTTTGTTGTTTTGTTGGTTTGTTGGTTTGTTGGTTTGTTTGTTTGTCGGTTTGTTGGTTTTTTGGTTTGTTGCTTTGTTGGTTTGTTGGTTTGTTGGTTTGTTGGTTTGTTGGTTTGTTGGCTTGTTGGTTTGTTGGTTTGTTGGTTTGTTGGTTTGTTGGTTTGTTGGTTTGTTGGTTTGTTGGTTTGTTGGTTTGTTGGTTTGTTGGTTTGTTGGTTTGTTGGTTTGTTGGTTTGTTGGTTTGTTGGTTTGTTGGTTTGTTGGTTTGTTGGTTTGTTGGTTTGTTGGTTTGTTGGTTTGTTGGTTTGTTGGTTTGTTGGTTTGTTGGTTTGTTGGTTAGTTGGTTTGTTGGTTTGTTGGTTTGTTGGCTTGTTGGTTTGTTCGTTTGTTGGTGTGTTGGTTTGTTGGTTTGTTGGTTTGTTGGTTTGTTCGTTTGTTGGTTTGTTGGTTTGTTGGTTTGTTGGTTTGTTGGTTTGTTGTTTTGTTGGTTTGTTGGTTTGTTGGTTTGTTGGTTTGTTGGTTTGTTTGTTTGTTGGTTTGTTGGTTTGTTGGTTTGTTGGTTTGTTGGCTTGTTGGTTTGTTGCTTTGTTGGTTTGTTGGTTTGTTCGTTTGTTGGTTTGTTGGTTTATTGGTTTATTGGCTTGTTGGTTTGTTCATTTGTTGGTTTGTTGGTTTGTTTGTTTGTTGGTTTGTTCGTTTGTGGGCTTGTTCGTTTGTTGGCTTGTTGGCTTGTTGGTTTGTTGGTTTGTTGGTTTGTTGGTTTGTTGGTTTGTTGGTTTGTTGGTTTGTTGGTTTGTTGGTTTGTTGGTTTGTTGGTTTGTTGGTTTGTTGGTTTGTTGGTTCGTTGGTTTGTTGGTTTGTTGGTTTGTTGGTTTGTTGGTTTGTTGACTTTTTTGCTTGTTGGTTCGTTGGTTTGTTCGTTTCTTGGTTTTTGGTTTGTTGGTTTGTTGGTTTGTTGGTTTGTTGGTTTGTTGGTTTGTTGGTTTGTTGGCTTGTTGGTTTGTTCGTTTGTTGGTTTGTTGGTTTGTTGGTTTGTTGGTTTGTTGGTTTGTTGTTTTGTTGGCTTGTTGGCGTGTTGGTTTGTTTGTTTGTTGGTTTGTTGGTTTGTTGGTTTGTTGGTTTGTTCGTTTCTTGGTTTTTGGTTTGTTGGTTTGTTGGTTTGTTGGTTTGTTGGTTTGTTGGTTTGTTGGTTTGTTGGCTTGTTGGTTTGTTCGTTTGTTGGTTTGTTGGTTTGTTGGTTTGTTGGTTTGTTGGTTTGTTGTTTTGTTGGCTTGTTGGCGTGTTGGTTTGTTTGTTTGTTGGTTTGTTGGTTTGTTGGTTTGTTGGTTTGTTGGTTTGTTGGTTTGTTGGTTTGTTGGTTTGTTGGTTTGTTGGTTTGTTGGTTTGTTGGTTTGTTGGTTTGTTGGTTTGTTGGTTTGTTGGTTTGTTGGTTTGTTGGTTTGTTGGTTTGTTGGTTTGTTGGTTTGTTGGTTTGTTGGTTTGTTGGTTTGTTGGCTTGTTGGTTTGTTCGTTTGTTGGTGTGTTGGTTTGTTGGTTTGTTGGTTTGTTGGTTTGTTCGTTTGTTGGTTTGTTGGTTTGTTGGTTTGTTGGTTTGTTGGTTTGTTGTTTTGTTGGTTTGTTGGTTTGTTGGTTTGTTGGTTTGTTGGTTTGTTTGTTTGTTGGTTTGTTGGTTTGTTGGTTTGTTGGTTTGTTGGCTTGTTGGTTTGTTGCTTTGTTGGTTTGTTGGTTTGTTCGTTTGTTGGTTTGTTGGTTTATTGGTTTATTGGCTTGTTGGTTTGTTCATTTGTTGGTTTGTTGGTTTGTTTGTTTGTTGGTTTGTTCGTTTGTGGGCTTGTTCGTTTGTTGGTTTGTTGGTTTGTTGGTTTGTTGATTTGTTGGTTTGTTGGTTTGTTGGTTTGTTGGTTTGTTGGTTTGTTGCTTTGTTGGTTTGTTGGTTTGTTGGTTTATTGGTTTGTTGGTTTGTTGGTTTGTTGGTTTGTTGTTTTGTTGTTTTGTTGGTTTGTTGGTTTGTTGGTTTGTTTGTTTGTTGGTTTGTTGGTTTTTTGGTTTGTTGCTTTGTTGGTTTGTTGGTTTGTTGGTTTGTTGGTTTGTTGGTTTGTTGGTTTGTTGGTTTGTTGGTTTGTTGGCTTGTTGGTTTGTTGGTTTGTTGGTTTGTTGGTTTGTTGGTTTGTTGGTTTGTTGGTTTGTTGGTTTGTTGGTTTGTTGGTTTGTTGACTTTTTTGCTTGTTGGTTTGTTGGTTTGTTGGTTTGTTGGTTTGTTGGTTTGTTGGCTTGTTGGTTTGTTCGTTTGTTGGTTTGTTGGTTTGTTGGTTTGTTGGTTTGTTGGTTTGTTGTTTTGTTGGCTTGTTGGCGTGTTGGTTTGTTTGTTTGTTGGTTTGTTGGTTTGTTGGTTTGTTGGCTTGTTGGCTTGTTGGTTTGTTCGTTTGTTGGTTTGTTCGTTTGTTGGTTTGTTGGTTTGTTGGTTTGTTGGTTTGTTGTTTTGTTGGTTTGTTGGCTTGTTGGTTTGTTGGTTTGTTGGTTTGTTGGTTTGTTGGTTTGTTGGTTTGTTGGTTTGTTGGTTTGTTGGTTTGTTGGCTTGTTGGTTTGTTGGTTTGTTGGTTTGTTTGTTTGTTGGTTTGTTGGTTTGTTGGTTTGTTGGTTTGTTGTTTTGTTGGCTTGTTGGCTTGTTGGTTTGTTTGTTTGTTGGTTTGTTGGTTTGTTGGTTTGTTGGTTTGTTGGTTTGTTGGTTTGTTGGTTTGTTGGTTTGTTGGTTTGTTGGTTTGTTGGTTTGTTGGTTTGTTGGTTTGTTGGTTTGTTGGTTTGTTGGTTTGTTGGTTTGTTGGTTTGTTTGTTTGTTGGTTTGTTGGTTTGTTGGTTTGTTGGCTTGTTGGTTTGTTGTTTTGTTGGTTTGTTGGTTTGTTGGTTTATTGGTTTGTTGGTTTGTTGGTTTGTTGGTTTGTTGGATTGTTGGTTTGTTGGTTTGTTGGTTTGTTGGTTTGTTGTTTTGTTGGTTTGTTGGTTTGTTGGTTTGTTTGTTTGTTGGTTTGTTGGTTTTTTGGTTTGTTGGTTTGTTGGTTTGTTGGTTTGTTGGTTTGTTGGTTTGTTATTTTTGGCTTGTTGTTTTGTTGGTTTGTTCGTTTGTTGGTGTGTTGGTTTGTTGGTTTGTTGGTTTGTTGGTTTGTTGGTTTGTTGGTATGTTCATTTGTTGGTATTTTGGTTTGTTGGTTTGTTGGTTTGTTGGTTTGTTGGTTTGTTGGTTTGTTGGTTTGTTGGTTTGTTGGTTTGTTGGTTTGTTGGTTTGTTGGTTTGTTGGTTTGTTGGTTTGTTGTTTTGTTGTTTTGTTGGTTTGTTTGCTTGTTGATTTGTTTGTTTGTTAGTATGTTGGTTTGTTGGTTTGTTGGTTTGTTGGTTTGTTGGTATGCTGGTTTGTTGGTTTGTTTGTTTGTTAGTTTGTTCCTTTGTTGGCTTGTTGGTTTGTTGGCTTGTTGGCTTGTTGGTTTATCGGTTTTTTTGGTTTGTTGGCTTGTTGGTTTGTTGGTTTGTTGGTTTGTTGTCTTGTTGGTTTGTTGGTTTGTTGGTTTGTTGGTTTGTTGGTTTTTGTTGGTTTGTTGGTTTGTTGGTTTGTTGGTTTTTGGTTTGTTGGCTTGTTGGTTTGTTGGTTCGTTCGTTTGTTCGTTTGTTGGATTGTTGGTTTTTTGGCTTGTTGGCTTGTTGGTTTGTTGGTTTGTTGGTTTGTTCGTTTGTTGGTTTGTTGTTTTGTTGGTTTGTTTGTTTGTTGGTTTGTTGGTTTGTTGGTTTGTTGGTTTGTTGGTTTGCTGGTGTGTTGGTTTGTTGGTTTGTTGGTTTGTTGGTTTGTTGGTTTGTTTGTTTGTTTGTTTGTTGGTTTGTTCGTTTGTTAGTTTTTTGGTGTGTTGGCTTTTGGCTTATTTGTTTGTTGGTTTGGTGTCTTGTTGGTTTGTTGGTTTGTTAGTTTGTTCGTTTGTTGGTTTGTTGGTTTGTTCGTTTGTTGGCTTGTTGGCTTGTTGGCTTTTTGGTTTTCTGGTTTGTTGGTTTGTTGGTTTGTTGGTTTGTTGGTTTGTTGGTTTGTTGGTTTGTTGGTTTGTTGGTTTGTTGGTTTGTTGGTTTGTTGGTTTATTTGTTTGTTGTTTTGTTGGCTTGTTGGTTTGTTGGCTTGTTGGTTTGTTGGTTTGTTGGTTTGTTTGTTTGTTGGTTTGTTGGTTTGTTGGTTTGTTGGTTTGTTGGTTTGTTGGTTTGTTGGTTTGTTGGTTTGTTGGTTTGTTGGTTTGTTGCTTTGTTGGTTTGTTGGTTTGTTGGTTTATTGGTTTGTTGGTTTGTTGGTTTGTTGGTTTGTTGGTTTGTTGGTTTGTTGGTTTGTTGGTTTGTTGGTTTGTTGGTTTGTTGTTTTGTTGTTTTGTTGGTTTGTTGGTTTGTTGGTTTGTTTGTTTGTTGGTTTGTTGGTTTTTTGGTTTGTTGCTTTGTTGGTTTGTTGGTTTGTTGGTTTGTTGGTTTGTTGGTTTGTTGGCTTGTTGGTTTGTTGCTTTGTTGGTTTGTTGGTTTGTTGGTTTATTGGTTTGTTGGTTTGTTGGTTTGTTGGTTTGTTGGATTGTTGGTTTGTTGGTTTGTTGGTTTGTTGGTTTGTTGTTTTGTTGGTTTGTTGGTTTGTTGGTTTGTTTGTTTGTTGGTTTGTTGGTTTTTTGGTTTGTTGGTTTGTTGGTTTGTTGGTTTGTTGGTTTGTTGGTTTGTTATTTTTGGCTTGTTGTTTTGTTGGTTTGTTCGATTGTTGGTGTGTTGGTTTGTTGGTTTGTTGGTTTGTTGGTTTGTTGGTTTGTTGGTATGTTCATTTGTTGGTTTTTTGGTTTGTTGGTTTGTTGGTTTGTTGGTTTGTTGGTTTGTTGGTTTGTTGGTTTGTTGGTTTGTTGGTTTGTTGTTTTGTTGTTTTGTTGGTTTGTTTGCTTGTTGGTTTGTTTGTTTGTTAGTTTGTTGGTTTGTTGGTTTGTTGGTTTGTTGGTTTGTTGGTTTGCTGGTTTGTTGGTTTGTTTGTTTGTTAGTTTGTTCGTTTTTTCGCTTGTTAGTTTGTTGGCTTGTTGGCTTGTTGGTTTATCGGTTTTTTGGTTTGTTGGCTTGTTGGTTTGTTGGTTTGTTGGTTTGTTGTCTTGTTGGTTTGTTGGTTTGTTGGTTTGTTGGTTTGTTGGTTTGTTGGTTTGTTGGTTTGTTGGTTTGTTGGTTTTTGGTTTGTTGGCTTGTTGGTTTGTTGGTTCGTTCGTTTGTTCGTTTGTCGGATTGTTGGTTTTTTGGCTTGTTGGCTTGTTGGTTTGTTGGTTTGTTGGTTTGTTGGTTTGTTGGTTTGTTTGTTTGTTTGTTTGTTGGTTTGTTCGTTTGTTAGTTTTTTGGTGTGTTGGCTTTTGGCTTATTGGTTTGTTGGTTTGGTGTCTTGTTGGTTTGTTGGTTTGTTGGTTTGTTCGTTTGTTGGTTTGTTGGTTTGTTCGTTTGTTGGCTTGTTGGCTTGTTGGCTTTTTGGTTTTCTGGTTTGTTGGTTTGTTGGTTTGTTGGTTTGTTGGTTTGTTGGTTTGTTGGTTTGTTGGTTTGTTGGTTTGTTGGTTTGTTGGTTTAATGGTTTGTTGGTTTGTTGGTTTATTTGTTTGTTGTTTTGTTGGCTTGTTGGCTTGTTCGTTTGTTGGTTTGTTGGTTTGTTGGTTTGTTGTTTTGTTGGTTTGTTGGCTTGTTGGTTTGTTGGTTTGTTGGTTTGTTGGTTTGTTGGTTTGTTGGTTTGTTGGTTTGTTGGTTTGTTGGTTTGTTGGTTTGTTGGCTTGTTGGTTTGTTGGTTTGTTTGTTTGTTGGTTTGTTGGTTTGTTGGTTTGTTGGTTTGTTGTTTTGTTGGCTTGTTGGTTTGTTGGTTTGTTGGTTTGTTGGTTTGTTGGTTTGTTGGTTTGTTGGTTTGTTGGTTTGTTGGCTTGTTGGTTTGTGGTTTGTTGGTTTGTTGGTTTGTTGGTTTGTTGGTTTGTTGGTTTGTTGGTTTGTTGGTTTGTTGGTTTGTTGGTTTGTTCGTTTGTTGGTGTGTTGGTTTGTTGGTTTGTTGGTTTGTTGGTTTGTTCGTTTGTTGGTTTGTTGGTTTGTTGGTTTGTTGGTTTGTTGGTTTGTTGTTTTGTTGGTTTGTTGGTTTGTTGGTTTGTTGGTTTGTTGGTTTGTTTGTTTGTTGGTTTGTTGGTTTGCTGGTTTGTTGGCTTGTTGGTTTGTTGCTTTGTTGGTTTGTTGGTTTGTTCGTTTGTTAGTTTGTTGGTTTATTGGTTTATTGGCTTGTTGGTTTGTTCGTTTGTTGGTTTGTTGGTTTGTTTGTTAGTTGGTTTGTTCGTTTGTTGGCTTGTTCGTTTATTGGCTTGTCGGCTTGTTGGTTTGTTGGTTTGTTGGTTTGTTGGTTTGTTGGTTTGTTGGTTTGTTGGTTTGTTGGTTTGTTGGTTTATTGGTTTGTTGGTTTGTTGGTTTGTTGGTTTGTTGACTTTTTTGCTTGTTGGTTTGTTGGTTTGTTCATTTGTTGGTTTTTGGTTTGTTGGTTTGTTGGTTTCTTGGTTTGTTGGCTTGTTGGTTTGTTGGTTTGTTTATTTTTGGGCTTGTTGGTTTGTTGGTTTGTTCGTTTGTTGGTTTGTTAACTTGTTGGTTTGTTGGTTTGTTGGTTTGTTGGTTTGTTGGCTTCTTGGTTTGTTGGTTTGTTGGTTTGTTGGTTTGTTGGTTTGTTGTTTTGATGGCTTGTTGGTTTGTTCGTTTGTTGGTTTGTTGGTTTGTTGGTTTGTTGGTTTATTGGTTTGTTGGTTTGTTGGTTTGTTGGTTTGTTGGTTTGTTTGTTTGTTGGTGTGTTTGTTTGTTGGTGTGTTTGTTTGTTGGTTTGTTGGTTTGTTGGTTTGTTGGTTTGTTTGTTTGTTGGTTTGTTCATTTGTTGGCTTGTTGGCTTGTTGGTTTGTTGGTTTGTTGGTTTGTTGGTTTGTTGGTTTGTTGGTTTGTTGGTTTGTTGGTTTGTTTGTTTGTTGGTTTGTTGGTTTGTTGGTTTGTTGGTTTGTTGGTTTGTTGGTTTGTTGGTTTGTTGGTTTGTTGGTTTGTTGGTTTGTTGGTTTGTTGGTTTGTTGGTTTGTTGGTTTGTTGGTTTGTTGGTTTGTTGGTTTGTTGGTTTGTTGGTGTGTGTGCTTGTTGGCTTGTTGGTTTGCTGGCTTGTTGGTTTGATGGTTTGTTGGTTTGTTGGCTTGTTGGTTTGTTGGTTTGTTGGTTTGTTGGTTTGTTGGTTTGTTGGTTTGTTGGTTTGTTGGTTTGTTGGTTTGTTGGTTTGTTTGTTTGTTGGTTTGTTCGTTTGTTGGCTTGTTGGTTTGTTGGTTTGTTGGTTTGTTGGTTTGTTGGTTTGTTCGTTTGTTAGTTTGTTGGTTTTTTGGTTTATTGGCTTGTTGGCTTGTTGGTTTGTCGGTTTGTTGGTTTGTTGGTTTGTTGGTTTGTTGGTTTATTTGTTTGTTGGTTTGTTGGTTTGTTGGCTTGTTGGTTTGTTGGTTTGTTGGTTTGTTTGTTTGTTGGTTTGTTCATTTGTTGGATTGTTGGTTTGTTGGTTTTTTGGTTTGTTGGTTTGTAGGTTTGTTGGCTTGTTGGCTTGTTGGCTTGTTGGTTTGTTGGTTTGTTGGTTTGTTGGTTTGTTGGTTTGTTGGTTTGTTGGTTTGTTGGTTTGTTGGTTTGTTGGTTTGTTGATTTGTTGGTTTGTTGGTTTGTTGACTTTTTTGCTTGTTGGTTTGTTGGTTTGTTGGTTTGTTCGTTTGTTGGTTTTTGGTTTGTTGGTTTGTTGGTATGTTGGTTCGGTGGTTTGTTGGCTTGTCGGTTTGTTGGTTTGTTTGTTTTTGGGCTTGTTGGTTTGTTGGTTTGTTCGCTTGTTGGTTTGTTGGTTTGTTGGCTTGTTGGTTTGTTGGTTTGTTGGTTTGTTGGTTTGTTGGTTTGTTGGTTTGTTAGCTTCTTGGTTTGTTGGTTTGTTGGTTTGTTGGTTTGTTGGTTTGTTAGTTTGTTGTTTTGTTGGCTTGTTGGTTTGTTCGTTTGTTGGTTTGTTGGTTTGTTGGTTTGTTGGTTTGTTGGTTTGTTGGTTTGTTGGTTTGTTGGTTTGTTGGTTTGTTGGTTTGTTGGTTTGTTTGTTTGTTGGTGTGTTTGTTTGTTGGTTTGTTGGTTTGTTGGTTTGTTGGTTTGTTTGTTTGTTTGTTTGTTGGTTTGTTCATTTGTTGGCTTGTTCGTTTGTTGGCTTGTTGGCTTGTTGGTTTGTTGGTTTGTTGGTTTGTTGGTTTGTTGGTTTGTTGGTTTGTTGGTTTGTTGGTTTGTTGGTTTGTTGGTTTGTTGGTTTGTTGGTTTGTTGGTTTGTTGGTTTGTTCGTTTGTTGGTTTGTTGGTTTGTTGGTTTGTTGGTTTGTTGGTTTATTGTTTTGTTGGTTTGTTGATTTGTTGGTTTGTTGGTTTGTTGGTTTGTTTGTTTGTTGGTTTGTTGGTTTGTTGGTTTGTTGGTTTGTTGGCTTGTTGGTTTGTTGCTTTGTTGGTTTGTTGGTTTGTTGGTTTGTTTGTTTGTTGGTTTGTTGGTTTGTTGGTTTGTTGGTTTGTTGGTTTGTTGGTTTGTTGGTTTGTTGGTTTGTTGGTTTGTTGGTTTGTTGGCTTGTTGGCTTGTTGGCTTGTTGGTTTGTTCGTTTGTTGGTTTGTAGGTTTGTTGGTTTGTTGGTTTGTTGTTTTGTTGGTTTGTTGGCTTGTTGGTTTGTTGGTTTCTTGGTTTGTTGGTTTGTTGGTTTGTTGGTTTGTTGGTTTGTTGGTTTGTTGGTTTGTTGGTTTGTTGGCTAGTTGGTTTGTTTGTTTGTTGGTTTGTTGGTTTGTTGGTTTGTTGTTTTGTTGGCTTGTTGGCTTGTTGGTTTGTTTGTTTGTTGGTTTGTTGGTTTATTGGTTTGTTGGTTTGTTGGTTTGTTGGTTTGTTGGTTTGTTGGTTTGTTGGTTTGTTGGTTTGTTGGTTTGTTGGTTTGTTGGTTTGTTGGTTTGTTTGTTTGTTGGTTTGTTGGTTTGTTGGTTTGTTGGTTTGTTGGCTTGTTGGTTTGTTGCTTTGTTGGTTTGTTGGTTTGTTGGTTTATTGGTTTGTTGGTTTGTTGGTTTGTTGGTTTGTTGGATTGTTGGTTTGTTGGTTTGTTGGTTTGTTGGTTTGTTGTTTTGTTGGTTGGTGGGTTTGTTGGTTTGTTTGTTTGTTGGTTTGTTGGTTTTTTGGTTTGTTGGTTTGTTGGTTTGTTGGTTTGTTGGTTTGTTGGTTTGTTATTTTTGGCTTGTTGGTTTGTTGGTTTGTTCGTTTGTTGGTGTGTTGGTTTGTTGGTTTGCTGGTTTGTTGGTTTGTTGGTTTGTTGGTTTGTTGGTATGTTCATTTGTTGGTTTTTTGGTTTGTTGGTTTGTTGGTTTGTTGGTTAGTTGGTTTGTTGGTTTGTTGGTTTGTTGGTTTGTTGGTTTGTTGGTTTGTTGGTTTGTTGGTTTGTTGTTTTGTTGTTTTGTTGGTTTGTTTGCTTGTTGGTTTGTTTGTTTGTTAGTTTGTTGGTTTGTTGGTTTATTGGTTTGTTGGTTTGTGGTTTGCTGGTTTGTTGGTTTGTTTGTTTGTTAGTTTGTTCGTTTGTTGGCTTGTTGGTTTGTTGGCTTGTTGGCTTGTTGGTTTATCGGTTTTTTAGTTTGTTGGCTTGTTGGTTTGTTGGTTTGTTGGTTTGTTGGCTTGTTGGTTTGTTGGTTTTTTGGTTTTTTGGTTTGTTGGTTTGTTGGTTTGTTGGTTTGTTGGTTTGTTGGTTTGTTGGTTTTTGGTTTGTTGGCTTGTTGGTTTGTTGGTTCGTTCGTTTGTTCGTTTGTTGGATTGTTGGTTTTTTGGCTTGTTGGCTTGTTGGTTTGTTGGTTTGTTGGTTTGTTCGTTTGTTGGTTTGTTGTTTTGTTGGTTTGTTTGTTTGTTGGTTTGTTGGTTTGTTGGTTTGTTGGTTTGTTGGTTTGCTGGTGTGTTGGTTTGTTGGTTTGTTGGTTTGTTGGTTTGTTGGTTTGTTGGTTTGTTTGTTTGTTTGTTGGTTTGTTCGTTTGTTAGTTTTTTGGTGTGTTGGCTTTTGGCTTATTGGTTTGTTGGTTTGTTGTCTTGTTGGTTTGTTGGTTTGTTGGTTTGTTCGTTTGTTGGTTTGTTGGTTTGTTCGTTTGTTGGCTTGTTGGCTTGTTGGCTTTTTGGTTTGCTGGTTTGTTGGTTTGTTGGTTTGTTGGTTTGTTGGTTTGTTGGTTTGTTGGTTTGTTGGTTTATTTGTTTGTTGTTTTGTTGGCTTGTTGGTTTGTTGGCTTGTTGGTTTGTTGGTTTGTTGGTTTGTTTGTTTGTTGGTTTGTTGGTTTGTTGGTTTGTTGGTTTGTTGGTTTGTTGGTTTGTTGGTTTGTTGGTTTGTTGGTTTGTTTGTTTGTTGGTTTGTTGCTTTGTTGGTTTGTTGGTTTATTGGTTTGTTGGTTTGTTGGTTTGTTGGTTTGTTGGTTTGTTGGTTTGTTGGTTTGTTGGTTTGTTGGTTTGTTGGTTTGTTGGTTTGTTGGTTTGTTGGTTTGTTGGTTTGTTGTTTTGTTGTTTTGTTGGTTTGTTGGTTTGTTGGTTTGTTTGTTTGTTGGTTTGTTGGTTTTTTGGTTTGTTGCTTTGTTGGTTTGTTGGTTTGTTGGTTTGTTGGTTTGTTGGTTTGTTGGTTTGTTGGCTTGTTGGTTTGTTGGTTTGTTGGTTTGTTGGTTTGTTGGTTTGTTGGTTTGTTGGTTTGTTGGTTTGTTGGTTTGTTGGTTTGTTGGTTTGTTGGTTTGTTGGTTTGTTGGTTTGTTGGTTTGTTGGTTTGTTGGTTTGTTGGTTTGTTGGTTTGTTGGTTTGTTGGTTTGTTGGTTTGTTGGTTTGTTGGTTTGTTGGTTTGTTGGTTTGTTGGTTTGTTGGCTTGTTGGTTTGTTCGTTTGTTGGTTTGTTGGTTTGTTGGTTTGTTGGTTTGTTGGTTTGTTGGTTTGTTCGTTTGTTGGTTTGTTGGTTTGTTGGTTTGTTGGTTTGTTGGTTTGTTGTTTTGTTGGTTTGTTGGTTTGTTGTTTTGTTGGTTTGTTGGTTTGTTTGTTTGTTGGTTTGTTGGTTTGTTGGTTTGTTGGTTTGTTGGCTTGTTGGTTTGTTGCTTTGTTGGTTTGTTGGTTTGTTCGTTTGTTGGTTTGTTGGTTTATTGGTTTATTGGCTTGTTGGTTTGTTCATTTGTTGGTTTGTTGGTTTGTTTGTTTGTTGGTTTGTTCGTTTGTGGGCTTGTTCGTTTGTTGGCTTGTTGGCTTGTTGGTTTGTTGGTTTGTTGGTTTGTTGGTTTGTTGGTTTGTTGGTTTGTTGGTTTGTTGGTTTGTTGGTTTGTTGGTTTGTTGGTTTGTTGGTTTGTTGGTTTGTTGGTTTGTTGGTTTGTTGGTTTGTTGGTTTGTTGGTTTGTTGGTTTGTTGGTTTGTTGGTTTGTTGGTTTGTTGGTTTGTTGGTTTGTTGGTTTGTTGAATTTTTTGCTTGTTGGTTTGTTGGTTTGTTCGTTTGTTGGTTTTTGGTTTGTTGGTTTGTTGGTTTGTTGGTTTGTTGGTTTGTTGGTTTGTTGGTTTGTTGGCTTGTTGGTTTGTTTGTTTGTTGGTTTGTTGGTTTGTTGGTTTGTTGGTTTGTTGGTTTGTTGTTTTGTTGGCTTGTTGGCGTGTTGGTTTGTTTGTTTGTTGGTTTGTTGGTTTGTTGGTTTGTTGGTTTGTTGGCTTGTTGGTTTGTTGGTTTGTTGGCTTGTTGGTTTGTTGGTTTGTTGGTTTGTTGGTTTGTTGGTTTGTTGGTTTGTTGGTTTGTTGGTTTGTTGGTTTGTTGGTTTGTTGGTTTGTTGGTTTGTTGGTTTGTTGGTTTGTTGGTTTGTTGGTTTGTTGGTTTGTTGGTTTGTTGGTTTGTTGGTTTGTTGGTTTGTTGGTTTGTTGGTTTGTTGGTTTGTTGGTTTGTTGGTTTGTTGGTTTGTTGGTTTGTTGGTTTGTTGGTTTGTTGGTTTGTTGGTTTGTTGGTTTGTTGGTTTGTTGGCTTGTTGGTTTGTTCGTTTGTTGGTGTGTTGGTTTGTTGGTTTGTTGGTTTGTTGGTTTGTTCGTTTGTTGGTTTGTTGGTTTGTTGGTTTGTTGGTTTGTTGGTTTGTTGTTTTGTTGGTTTGTTGGTTTGTTGGTTTGTTGGTTTGTTGGTTTGTTTGTTTGTTGGTTTGTTGGTTTGTTGGTTTGTTGGTTTGTTTGCTTGTTGGTTTGTTGCTTTGTTGGTTTGTTGGTTTGTTCGTTTGTTGGTTTGTTGGTTTATTGGTTTATTGGCTTGTTGGTTTGTTCATTTGTTGGTTTGTTGGTTTGTTTGTTTGTTGGTTTGTTCGTTTGTGGGCTTGTTCGTTTGTTGGCTTGTTGGTTTGTTGGTTTGTTGGTTTGTTGGTTTGTTGGTTTGTTGGTTTGTTGGTTTGTTGGTTTGTTGGTTTGTTGCTTTGTTGGTTTGTTGGTTTGTTGGTTTATTGGTTTGTTGGTTTGTTGGTTTGTTGGTTTGTTGGTTTGTTGGTTTGTTGGTTTGTTGGTTTGTTGGTTTGTTGGTTTGTTGTTTTGTTGTTTTGTTGGTTTGTTGGTTTGTTGGTTTGTTTGGTTGTTGGTTTGTTGGTTTTTTGGTTTGTTGCTTTGTTGGTTTGTTGGTTTGTTGGTTTGTTGGTTTGTTGGTTTGTTGGTTTGTTGGTTTGTTGGCTTGTTGGTTTGTTGGTTTGTTGGTTTGTTGGTTTGTTGGTTTGTTGGTTTGTTGGTTTGTTGGTTTGTTGGTTTGTTGGTTTGTTGGTTTGTTGGTTTGTTGGTTTGTTGGTTTGTTGGTTTGTTGGTTTGTTGGTTTGTTGGTTTGTTGGTTTGTTGGTTTGTTGGTTTGTTGGTTTGTTGGTTTGTTGGTTTGTTGGTTTGTTGGTTTGTTGGTTTGTTGGTTTGTTGGTTTGTTGGTTTGTTGGTTTGTTGGTTTGTTGGTTTGTTGGTTTGTTGGTTTGTTGGTTTGTTGGCTTGTTGGTTTGTTCGTTTGTTGGTGTGTTGGTTTGTTGGTTTGTTGGTTTGTTGGTTTGTTCGTTTGTTGGTTTGTTGGTTTGTTGGTTTGTTGGTTTGTTGGTTTGTTGTTTTGTTGGTTTGTTGGTTTGTTGGTTTGTTGGTTTGTTGGTTTGTTTGTTTGTTGGTTTGTTGGTTTGTTGGTTTGTTGGTTTGTTGGCTTGTTGGTTTGTTGCTTTGTTGGTTTGTTGGTTTGTTCGTTTGTTCGTTTGTTGGTTTGTTGGTTTGTTGGTTTGTTGGTTTGTTGGTTTGTTGGTTTGTTGGTTTGTTGGTTTGTTGGTTTGTTGGTTTGTTGACTTTTTTGCTTGTTGGTTTGTTGGTTTGTTCGTTTGTTGGTTTTTGGTTTGTTGGTTTGTTGGTTTGTTGGTTTGTTGGTTTGTTGGTTTGTTGGTTTGTTGGCTTGTTGGTTTGTTCGTTTGTTGGTTTGTTGGTTTGTTGGTTTGTTGGTTTGTTGGTTTGTTGTTTTGTTGGCTTGTTGGCGTGTTGGTTTGTTTGTTTGTTGGTTTGTTGGTTTGTTGGTTTGTTGGTTTGTTGGTTTGTTGGTTTGTTGGCTTGTTGGCTTGTTGGTTTGTTCGTTTGTTGGTTTGTTCGTTTGTTGGTTTGTTGGTTTGTTGGTTTGTTGGTTTGTTGTTTTGTTGGTTTGTTGGCTTGTTGGTTTGTTGGTTTGTTGGTTTGTTGGTTTGTTGGTTTGTTGGTTTGTTGGTTTGTTGGTTTGTTGGTTTGTTGGCTTGTTGGTTTGTTGGTTTGTTTGTTTGTTGGTTTGTTGGTTTGTTGGTTTGTTGGTTTGTTGTTTTGTTGGCTTGTTGGCTTGTTGGTTTGTTTGTTTGTTGGTTTGTTGGTTTGTTGGTTTGTTGGTTTGTTGGTTTGTTGGTTTGTTGGTTTGTTGGTTTGTTGGTTTGTTGGTTTGTTGGTTTGTTGGTTTGTTGGTTTGTTGGTTTGTTGGTTTGTTGGTTTGTTGGTTTGTTGGTTTGTTTGTTTGTTGGTTTGTTGGTTTGTTGGTTTGTTGGCTTGTTGGTTTGTTGCTTTGTTGGTTTGTTGGTTTGTTGGTTTATTGGTTTGTTGGTTTGTTGGTTTGTTGGTTTGTTGGTTTGTTGGTTTGTTGGTTTGTTGGTTTGTTGTTTTGTTGGTTTGTTGGTTTGTTGGTTTGTTTGTTTGTTGGTTTGTTGGTTTTTTGGTTTGTTGGTTTGTTGGTTTGTTGGTTTGTTGGTTTGTTGGTTTGTTATTTTTGGCTTGTTGTTTTGTTGGTTTGTTCGTTTGTTGGTGTGTTGGTTTGTTGGTTTGTTGGTTTGTTGGTTTGTTGGTTTGTTGGTATTTTCATTTGTTGGTTTTTTGGTTTGTTGGTTTGTTGGTTTGTTGGTTTGTTGGTTTGTTGGTTTGTTGGTTTGTTGGTTTGTTGGTTTGTTGGTTTGTTGGTTTGTTGGTTTGTTGGTTTGTTGTTTTGTTGTTTTGTTGGTTTGTTTGCTTGTTGGTTTGTTTGTTTGTTAGTTTATTGGTTTGTTGGTTTGTTGGTTTGTTGGTTTGTTGGTTTGCTGGTTTGTTGGTTTGTTTGTTTGTTAGTTTGTTCCTTTGTTGGCTTGTTGGTTTGTTGGCTTGTTGGCTTGTTGGTTTATCGGTTTTTTGGTTTGTTGGCTTGTTGGTTTGTTGGTTTGTTGGTTTGTTGTCTTGTTGGTTTGTTGGTTTGTTGGTTTGTTGGTTTGTTGGTTTTTGTTGGTTTGTTGGTTTGTTGGTTTGTTGGTTTTTGGTTTGTTGGCTTGTTGGTTTGTTGGTTCGTTCGTTTGTTCGTTTGTTGGATTGTTGGTTTTTTGGCTTGTTGGCTTGTTGGTTTGTTGGTTTGTTGGTTTGTTCGTTTGTTGGTTTGTTGTTTTGTTGGTTTGTTTGTTTGTTGGTTTGTTGGTTTGTTGGTTTGTTGGTTTGTTGGTTTGTTGGTTTGCTGGTGTGTTGGTTTGTTGGTTTGTTGGTTTGTTGGTTTGTTGGTTTGTTTGTTTGTTTGTTTGTTGGTTTGTTCGTTTGTTAGTTTTTTGGTGTGTTGGCTTTTGGCTTATTGGTTTGTTGGTTTGGTGTCTTGTTGGTTTGTTGGTTTGTTAGTTTGTTCGTTTGTTGGTTTGTTGGTTTGTTCGTTTGTTGGCTTGTTGGCTTGTTGGCTTTTTGGTTTTCTGGTTTGTTGGTTTGTTGGTTTGTTGGTTTGTTGGTTTGTTGGTTTGTTGGTTTGTTGGTTTGTTGGTTTGTTGGTTTGTTGGTTTGTTAGTTTGTTGGTTTGTTGGTTTATTTGTTTGTTGTTTTGTTGGCTTGTTGGTTTGTTGGCTTGTTGGTTTGTTGGTTTGTTGGTTTGTTTGTTTGTTGGTTTGTTGGTTTGTTGGTTTGTTGGTTTGTTGGTTTGTTGGTTTGTTGATTTGTTGGTTTGTTGGTTTGTTGGTTTGTTGCTTTGTTGGTTTGTTGGTTTGTTGGTTTATTGGTTTGTTGGTTTGTTGGTTTGTTGGTTTGTTGGTTTGTTGGTTTGTTGGTTTGTTGGTTTGTTGGTTTGTTGGTTTGTTGTTTTGTTGTTTTGTTGGTTTGTTGGTTTGTTGGTTTGTTTGTTTGTTGGTTTGTTGGTTTTTTGGTTTGTTGCTTTGTTGGTTTGTTGGTTTGTTGGTTTGTTGGTTTGCTGGTTTGTTGGCTTGTTGGTTTGTTGCTTTGTTGGTTTGTTGGTTTGTTGGTTTATTGGTTTGTTGGTTTGTTGGTTTGTTGGTTTGTTGGATTGTTGGTTTGTTGGTTTGTTGGTTTGTTGGTTTGTTGTTTTGTTGGTTTGTTGGTTTGTTGGTTTGTTTGTTTGTTGGTTTGTTGGTTTTTTGGTTTGTTGGTTTGTTGGTTTGTTGGTTTGTTGGTTTGTTGGTTTGTTATTTTTGGCTTGTTGTTTTGTTGGTTTGTTCGTTTGTTGGTGTGTTGGTTTGTTGGTTTGTTGGTTTGTTGGTTTGTTGGTTTGTTGGTATGTTCATTTGTTGGTTTTTTGGTTTGTTGGTTTGTTGGTTTGTTGGTTTGTTGGTTTGTTGGTTTGTTGGTTTGTTGGTTTGTTGGTTTGTTGGTTTGTTGGTTTGTTGTTTTGTTGTTTTGTTGGTTTGTTTGCTTGTTGGTTTGTTTGTTTGTTAGTTTGTTGGTTTGTTGGTTTGTTGGTTTGTTGGTTTGTTGGTTTGCTGGTTTGTTGGTTTGTTTGTTTGTTAGTTTGTTCGTTTGTTGGCTTGTTAGTTTGTTGGCTTGTTGGTTTATCGGTTTTTTGGTTTGTTGGCTTGTTGGTTTGTTGGTTTGTTGGTTTGTTGTCTTGTTGGTTTGTTGGTTTGTTGGTTTATTGGTTTGTTGGTTTGTTGGTTTGTTGGTTTGTTGGTTTGTTGGTTTTTGGTTTGTTGGCTTGTTGGTTTGTTGGTTCGTTCGTTTGTTCGTTTGTTGGATTGTTGGTTTTTTAGCTTGTTGGCTTGTTGGTTTGTTGGTTTGTTGGTTTGTTGGTTTGTTTGTTTGTTTGTTTGTTGGTTTGTTCGTTTGTTAGTTTTTTGGTGTGTTGGCTTTTGGCTTATTGGTTTGTTGGTTTGGTGTCTTGTTGGTTTGTTGGTTTGTTGGTTTGTTTGTTTGTTGGTTTGTTGGTTTGTTCGTTTGTTGGCTTGTTGGCTTGTTGGCTTTTTGGTTTTCTGGTTTGTTGGTTTGTTGGTTTGTTGGTTTGTTGGTTTGTTGGTTTGTTGGTTTGTTGGTTTGTTGGTTTGTTGGTTTGTTGGTTTGTTGGTTTGTTGGTTTGTTGGTTTGTTGGTTTATTTGTTTGTTGTTTTGTTGGCTTGTTGGTTTGTTGGCTTGTTGGTTTGTTGGTTTGTTGGTTTGTTTGTTTGTTGGTTTGTTGGTTTGTTGGTTTGTTGGTTTGTTGGTTTGTTGGTTTGTTGGTTTGTTGGTTTGTTGGTTTGTTGCTTTGTTGGTTTGTTGGTTTGTTGGTTTATTGGTTTGTTGGTTAGTTGGTTTGTTGGTTTGTTGGTTTGTTGGTTTGTTGGTTTGTTGGTTTGTTGGTTTGTTGGTTTGTTGGTTTGTTGTTTTGTTGTTTTGTTGTTTTGTTGGTTTGTTGGTTTGTTGGTTTGTTTGTTTGTTGGTTTGTTGGTTTTTTGGTTTGTTGCTTTGTTGGTTTGTTGGTTTGTTGGTTTGTTGGTTTGTTGGTTTGTTGGTTTGTTGGCTTGTTGGTTTGTTGGTTTGTTGGTTTGTTGGTTTGTTGGTTTGTTGGTTTGTTGGTTTGTTGGTTTGTTGTTTTGTTGGTTTGTTGGTTTGTTGGTTTGTTGGTTTGTTGGTTTGTTGGTTTGTTGGTTTGTTGGTTTGTTGGTTTGTTGGTTTGTTGGTTTGTTGGTTTGTTGGTTTGTTGGTTTGTTGGTTTTTTGGTTTGTTGGCTTGTTGGTTTGTTCGTTCGTTGGTGTGTTGGTTTGTTGGTTTGTTGGTTTGTTGGTTTGTTGGTTTGTTAGTTTGTTGGTTTGTTGGTTTGTTGGTTTGTTGGTTTGTTGGTTTGTTGTTTTGTTGGTTTGTTGGTTTGTTGGTTTGTTGGTTTGTTGGTTTGTTTGTTTGTTGGTTTGTTGGTTTGTTGGTTTGTTGGTTTGTTGGCTTGTTTGTTTGTTGCTTTGTTGGTTTGTTGGTTTGTTCGTTTGTTGGTTTGTTGGTTTATTGGTTTATTGGCTTGTTGGTTTGTTCATTTGTTGGTTTGTTGGTTTGTTTGTTTGTTGGTTTGTTCGTTTGTGGGCTTGTTCGTTTGTTGGCTTGTTGGCTTGTTGGTTTGTTGGTTTGTTGGTTTGTTGGTTTGTTGGTTTGTTGGTTTGTTGGTTTGTTGGTTTGTTGGTTTGTTGGTTTGTTGGTATGTTGGTTTGTTGGTTTGTTGGTTTGTTGGTTTGTTGGTTTGTTGGTTTGTTGGTTTGTTGGTTTGTTGGTTTGTTGGTTTGTTGGTTTGTTGACTTTTTTGCTTGTTGGTTTGTTGGTTTGTTCGTTTGTTGGTTTTTGGTTTGTTGGTTTGTTGGTTTGTTGGTTTGTTGGTTTGTTGGTTTGTTGGCTTGTTGGTTTGTTCGTTTGTTGGTTTGTTGGTTTGTTGGTTTGTTGGTTTGTTGGTTTGTTGTTTTGTTGGCTTGTTGCCGTGTTGGTTTGTTTGTTTGTTGGTTTGTTGGTTTGTTGGTTTGTTGGTTTGTTGGTTTGTTGGTTTGTTGGCTTGTTGGCTTGTTGGTTTGTTCGTTTGTTGGTTTGTTGGTTTGTTGGTTTGTTGGTTTGTTGTTTTGTTGGTTTGTTGGCTTGTTGGTTTGTTGGTTTGTTGGTTTGTTGGTTTGTTGGTTTGTTGGTTTGTTGGTTTGTTGGTTTGTTGGTTTGTTGGCTTGTTGGTTTGTTTGTTTGTTGGTTTGTTGGTTTGTTGGTTTGTTGGTTTGTTGTTTTGTTGGCTTGTTGGCTTGTTGGTTTGTTTGTTTGTTGGTTTGTTGGTTTGTTGGTTTGTTGGTTTGTTGGTTTGTTGGTTTGTTGGTTTGTTGGCTTGTTGGTTTGTTGGTTTGTTGGTTTGTTGGTTTGTTGGTTTGTTGGTTTGTTTGTTTGTTGGTTTGTTGGTTTGTTGGTTTGTTGGCTTGTTGGTTTGTTGCTTTGTTGGTTTGTTGGTTTGTTGGTTTATTGGTTTGTTGGTTTGTTGGTTTGTTGGTTTGTTGGTTTGTTGGTTTGTTGGTTTGTTGGTTTGTTGGTTTGTTGGTTTGTTGGTTTGTTGGTTTGTTGTTTTGTTGTTTTGTTGGTTTGTTGGTTTGTTGGTTTGTTTGTTTGTTGGTTTGTTGGTTTTTTGGTTTGTTGCTTTGTTGGTTTGTTGGTTTGTTGGTTTGTTGGTTTGTTGGTTTGTTGGCTTGTTGGTTTGTTGGTTTGTTGGTTTGTTGGTTTGTTGGTTTGTTGGTTTGTTGGTTTGTTGGTTTGTTGGTTTGTTGGTTTGTTGGTTTGTTGGTTTGTTGGTTTGTTGGTTTGTTGGTTTGTTGGTTTGTTGGTTTGTTGGTTTGTTGGTTTGTTGGTTTGTTGGTTTGTTGGTTTGTTGGTTTGTTGGTTTGTTGGCTTGTTGGCTTGTTGGTTTGTTCGTTTGTTGGTGTGTTGGTTTGTTGGTTTGTTGGTTTGTAGGTTTGTTCGTTTGTTGGTTTGTTGGTTTGTTGGTTTGTTGGTTTGTTGGTTTGTTGTTTTGTTGGTTTGTTGGTTTGTTGGTTTGTTGGTTTGTTGGTTTGTTTGTTTGTTGGTTTGTTGGTTTGTTGGTTTGTTGTTTTGTTGGCTTGTTGGTTTGTTGCTTTGTTGGTTTGTTGGTTTGTTCGTTTGTTGGTTTGTTGGTTTATTGGTTTATTGGTTTGTTGGTTTGTTCATTTGTTGGTTTGTTGGTTTGTTTGTTTGTTGGTTTGTTCGTTTGTGGGCTTGTTCGTTTGTTGGCTTGTTGGTTTGTTGGTTTGTTGGTTTGTTGGTTTGTTGGTTTGTTGGTTTGTTGGTTTGTTGGTTTGTTGGTTTGTTGGTTTGTTGGTTTGTTGGTTTGTTGGTTTGTTGGTTTGTTGGTTTGTTGGTTTGTTGGTTTGTTGACTTTTTTGCTTGTTGGTTTGTTGGTTTGTTCGTTGGTTGGTTTTTGGTTTGTTGGTTTGTTGGTTTGTTGGTTTGTTGGTTTGTTGGTTTGTTGGCTTGTTGGTTTGTTCGTTTGTTGGTTTGTTGGTTTGTTGGTTTGTTGGTTTGTTGGTTTGTTGTTTTGTTGGCTTGTTGGCGTGTTGGTTTGTTTGTTTGTTGGTTTGTTGGTTTGTTGGTTTGTTGGCTTGTTGGCTTGTTGGTTTGTTCGTTTGTTGGTTTGTTGGTTTGTTGGTTTGTTGGTTTGTTGTTTTGTTGGTTTGTTGGCTTGTTGGTTTGTTGGTTTGTTGGTTTGTTGGTTTGTTGGTTTGTTGGTTTGTTGGTTTGTTGGTTTGTTGGTTTGTTGGCTTGTTGGTTTGTTTGTTTGTTGGTTTGTTGGTTTGTTGGTTTGTTGGTTTGTTGTTTTATTGGCTTGTTGGCTTGTTGGTTTGTTTGTTTGTTGGTTTGTTGGTTTGTTGGTTTGTTGGTTTGTTGGTTTGTTGGCTTGTTGGTTTGTTGGTTTGTTGGTTTGTTGGTTTGTTGGTTTGTTGGTTTGTTTGTTTGTTGGTTTGTTGGTTTGTTGGTTTGTTGGCTTGTTGGTTTGTTGCTTTGTTGGTTTGTTGGTTTGTTGGTTTATTGGTTTGGATTGTTGGTTTGTTGGTTTGTTGGTTTGTTGGTTTGTTGGTTTGTTGGTTTGTTTGTTTGTTGGTTTGTTGGTTTTTTGGTTTGTTGGTTTGTTGGTTTGTTGGTTTGTTGGTTTGTTGGTTTGTTATTTTTGGCTTGTTGGTTTGTTGGTTTGTTCGTTTGTTGGTGTGTTGGTTTGTTGGTTTGTTGGTTTGTTGGTTTGTTCGTTTGTTGGTTTGTTGGTTTGTTGGTTTGTTGGTTTGTTGGTTTGTTGTTTTGTTGGTTTGTTGGTTTGTTGGTTTGTTGGTTTGTTGGTTTGTTGGTTTGTTGGTTTGTTTGTTTGTTGGTTTGTTGGTTTGTTGGTTTGTTGGTTTGTTGGCTTGTTGGTTTGTTGCTTTGTTGGTTTGTTGGTTTGTTCGTTTGTTGGTTTGTTGGTTTATTGGTTTATTGGCTCGTTGGTTTGTTCATTTGTTGGTTTGTTGGTTTGTTTGTTTGTTGGTTTGTTCGTTTGTGGGCTTGTTCGTTTGTTGGCTTGTTGGCTTGTTGGTTTGTTGGTTTGTTGGTTTGTTGGTTTGTTGGTTTGTTGGTTTGTTGGTTTGTTGGTTTGTTGGTTTGTTAGTTTGTTGGTTTGTTGGTTTGTTGGTTTGTTGGCTTGTTGGTTTGTTGGTTTATTGGTTTGTTGGTTTGTTGGTTTGTTGGTTTGTTGGTTTGTTGGTTTGTTGGTTTGTTGACTTTTTTGCTTGTTGGTTTGTTGGTTTGTTCGTTTGTTGGTTTTTGGTTTGTTGGTTTGTTGGTTTGTTGGTTTGTTGGTTTGTTGGTTTGTTGGCTTGTTGGCTTGTTGGTTTGTTCGTTTGTTGGTTTGTTGGTTTGTTGGTTTGTTGGTTTGTTGGTTTGTTGTTTTGTTGGCTTGTTGGCGTGTTGGTTTGTTTGTTTGTTGGTTTGTTGGTTTGTTCGTTTGTTGGTTTGTTGGTTTGTTGGCTTGTTGGCTTGTTGGTTTGTTTGTTTGTTGGTTTGTTGGTTTGTTGGTTTGTTGGTTTGTTGTTTTGTTGGTTTGTTGGCTTGTTGGTTTGTTGGTTTGTTGGTTTGTTGGTTTGTTGGTTTGTTGGTTTGTTGGTTTGTTGGTTTGTTGGTTTGTTGGCTTGTTGGTTTGTTTTTTTGTTGGTTTGTTGGTTTGTTGGTTTGTTGGTTTGTTGTTTTGTTGGCTTGTTGGCTTGTTGGTTTGTTTGTTTGTTGGTTTGTTGGTTTGTTGGTTTGTTGGTTTGTTGGTTTGTTGGTTTGTTGGTTTGTTGGTTTGTTGGTTTGTTGGTTTGTTGGTTTGTTGGTTTGTTGGTTTGTTGGTTTGTTTGTTTGTTGGTTTGTTGGTTTGTTGGTTTGTTGGCTTGTTGGTTTGTTGCTTTGTTGGTTTGTTGGTTTGTTGGTTTATTGGTTTGTTGGTTTGTTGGTTTGTTGGTTTGTTGGATTGTTGGTTTGTTGGTTTGTTGGTTTGTTGGTTTGTTGTTTTGTTGGTTTGTTGGTTTGTTGGTTTGTTTGTTTGTTGGTTTGTTGGTTTTTTGGGTTGTTGGTTTGTTGGTTTGTTGGTTGTTGGTTTGTTGGTTTGTTGGTTTGGTTTGTTGGTTTGTTGGTTTGTTGGTGTTGGTTGTTGGTTTTGGTTTGTTGGTTTGTTTGGTTTGTTGGTTTGTTGGTTTGTTGGTTTGTTGTTGGTTGTTGGTTTGTTGGTTTGTTGGTTTGTTGGCTTGTTGGTTTGTGGTTTGCTGGTTTGTTGGTTTGTTGGTTTGTTGGTTTGTTGGTTTGTTGGTTTGTTGGTTTGTTCGTTTGTTGGTTTGTTGGTTTGTTGGTTTGTTGGTTTGTTCGTTTGTTGGTTTGTTGGTTTGTTGGTTTTGTTGGTTTGTTGGTTTGTTGTTTTGTTGGTTTGTTGGTTTGTTGGTTTGTTTGGTTTGTTGGTTTGTTGTTTTGTTGGTTTGTTGGTTTGTTGGTTTTGTTGGTTTGTTGGTTTGTTTGTTTGTTGGTTTGTTGGTTTGTTGGTTTGTTGAATTGTTGGTTTGTTGGTTTGTTGGTTTGTTGGTTTGTTGGCTTGTTGGTTTGTAGTTTGTTGGTTTGTTGGTTTGTTGGTTTGTTGGTTTGTTGGTTTGTTGGTTTGTTGGTTTGTTCGTTTGTTGGTGTGTTGGTTTGTTGGTTTGTTGGTTTGTTGGTTTATTCGTTTGTTGGTTTTTTGGTTTGTTGGTTTGTTGGTTTGTTGGTTTGTTGGTTTGTTGGTTTGTTGGTTTGTTGGCTTGTTGGTTTGTTCTTTTGGTTGGTTTATTGGTTTATTGGTTTGTTGTTTTGTTGGTTTGTTGGTTTGTTGGTTTGTTGGTTTGTTGGTTTGTTTGTTTGTTGGTTTGTTGGTTTGTTGGTTTGTTGAATTGTTGGTTTGTTGGGTTGTTGGTTTGTTGGTTTGTTGGCTTGTTGGTTTGTAGTTTGTTGGTTTGTTGGTTTGTTGGTTTGTTGGTTGGTTGTTGGTTGTTGGTTGTTGTTTGTTCGTTTGTTGGTGTGTTGGTTTGTTGGTTTGTTGGTTTGTTGGTTTGTTGGTTTGTTGGTTATTCGTTTGTTGGTTTTTTGGTTTGTTGGTTTGTTGGTTTGTTCGTTTGTTGGTTTTTTGGTTTGTTAGCTTGTCGGCTTGTTGGTTTGTCGGTTTGTTGGTTTGGTTGGTTTTGTTGGTTTGTTGGTTTGTTGGTTTATTTGTTTGTTGGTTTGTTGGTTTGTTGGCTTGTTGGTTTGTTGGTTTGTTCGTTTGTTGGGTTGTTGGTTTGTTGGTTTTTTTTGGTTTGTTGGTTTGTTGGTTTGTTGGTTTGTTGATTTGTTGGTTTGTTTATTTGTTGGTTTGTTGGTTTGTTGGCTTGTTGGTTTGTTGTTTTGTTGGTTTGTTGGTTTGTTGGTTTATTTGTTTGTTGGTTTGTTGGTTTGTTGGCTTGTTGGTTTGTTGGTTTGTTGGTTTGTTGGCTTGTTTGTTTGTTGGTTTGTTCGTTTGTTGGATTGTTGGTTTTTGGTTTTTGGTTTGTTGTTTTGTAGGTTTGTTGGCTTGTTGGCTTGTTGGGCTTGTTGGTTTGTTGGTTTGTTGGTTTGTTGGTTTGTTGGTTTGTTGGTTTGTTATTTTTGGCTTGTTGGTTTGTTGGTTTGTTCGTTTGTTGGTGTGTTGGTTTGTTGGTTTGTTGGTTTGTTGGTTTGTTCGTTTGTTGGTTTGTTGGTTTGTTGGTTTGTTGGTTTGTTGGTTTGTTGTTTTGTTGGTTTGTTGGTTTGTTGGTTTGTTGGTTTGTTGGTTTGTTGGTTTGTTTGTTTGTTGGTTTGTTGGTTTGTTGGTTTGTTGGTTTGTTGGCTTGTTGGTTTGTTGCTTTGTTGGTTTGTTGGTTTGTTCGTTTGTTGGTTTGTTGGTTTATTGGTTTATTGGCTTGTTGGTTTGTTCATTTGTTGGTTTGTTGGTTTGTTTGTTTGTTGGTTTGTTCGTTTGTGGCTTGTTCGTTTGTTGGCTTGTTGGCTTGTTGGTTTGTTGGTTTGTTGGTTTGTTGGTTTGTTGGTTTGTTGGTTTGTTAGTTTGTTGGTATGTTGGTTTGTTGGTTTGTTGGCTTGTTGGTTTGTTGGTTTGTTGGTTTGTTGGTTTGTTGGTTTGTTGGTTTGTTGGTTTGTTGACTTTTTTTGCTTGTTGGTTTGTTGGTTTGTTCGTTTGTTGGTTTTTGGTTTGTTGGTTTGTTGGTTTGTTGGTTTGTTGGTTTGTTGGTTTGTTGGTTTGTTGGCTTGTTGGTTTGTTCGTTTGTTGGTTTGTTGGGTTTGTTGGTTTGTTGGTTTGTTGGTTTGTTGTTTTGTTGGCTTGTTGGCGTGTTGGTTTGTTTTGTTTGTTGGTTTGTTGGTTTGTTGGTTTGTTGGTTTGTTGTCTTGTTGGCTTGTTGGCTTGTTGGTTTGTTCGTTTGTTGGTTTGTTGGTTTGTTGGTTTGTTGGTTTGTTGTTTTGTAAGTTTGTTGGCTTGTTGGTTTGTTGGTTTGTTGGTTTGTTGGTTTGTTGGTTTGTTGGTTTGTTGGTTTGTTGGTTTGTTGGTTTGTTGGTTTGTTGGCTTGTTGGTTTGTTTGTTTGTTGGTTTGTTTGTTTGTTGGTTTGTTGGTTTGTTGTTTTGTTGGCTTGTTGGCTTGTTGGTTTGTTTGTTTGTTGGTTTGTTGGTTTGTTGGTTTGTTGGTTTGTTGGTTTGTCGGTTTGTTGGTTTGTTGGTTTGTTGGTTTGTTGGTTTGTTGGTTTGTTGGTTTGTTGGTTTGTTTGTTTGTTGGTTTGTTGGTTTGTTGGTTTGTTGCTTGTTGGTTGGTTGCTTTGTTGGTTTTGTTGGTTTGTTGGTTTATTGGTTTGTTGGTTTGTTGGTTTGTTGGTTGTTGGATTGTTGGTTTGTTGGTTTGTTGGTTTGTTGGTTGTTGTTTTGTTGGTTTGTTGGGTTTGTTGGTTTGTTGGTTTGTTGGTTTGTTGGGTTGTTGGTTTGTTGGTTTGTTGGTTTGTTGGTTTGTTGGTTTGTTGGTTTGTTGGTTTGTTGGTTTGTTGGTTTGTTGGTTTGTTGGTTTGTTGGGTTTGTTGGTTTGTGGTTTGTTGGTTTGTTGGTTTGTTGGTTTGTTGGTTTGTGGTTTGTGGTTTGTTGGTTTGTTGGTTTGTTGGTTTGTTTGGTTTGTGGTTTGTTGGTTTGTTGGTTTGTCGTTTGTTGGTTGTTGGTTTGTTGGTTGTTGTTGGTTTGTTGTTTGTTGGTTGTTGGTGTTGTGGTTTGTTGGTTTGTTGGTTGTTGGTTTGTTGTTTGTTGGTTTGTTGGTTTGTTGGTTTGTTGGTTTGTTGTTGTTGTTTGGTTGGTTTGTTGGTTGTGGTTGGTTGTTGGTGGTTGGTTTGTTGGTATGTTTGTTTGTTGGTTTGTTGGTTTGTTGGTTTGTTGAATTGTTGGTTTGTTGGTTTGTTGGTTTGTTGGTTGTTGGATTGTGGTTTGGTTGGTTGTTGGTTTGTTGGTGTGTTGGTGTTGTTGGTTTGTTGGTTTGTTGGGTTGTTGGGTTTGTTCGTTTGTTGGTGTGTTGGTTGTTGGTTTGTTGGTTTGTGGTTTATTCGTTTGTTAGTTTGTTGGTTTGTTGGTTTGTTGGTTTGTTGGTTTGTTGATTGTTGTGGTTTGTTGGGTTGTTGGTTTGTTGGCTTGTTGGTTTGTTCTTTTGTTGGTTTAATGGTTTATTGGCTTTTTGGTTTGTTCGTTTGTTGGTTTGTTGGTTTGTTTGTTTGTTGGTTTGTTCGTTTGTTGGCTTGTTCGTTTGTTGGTTTTTTGGTTTGTTGGCTTGTCGGCTTGTTGGTTTGTCGGTTTGTTGGTTTGTTGGTTTGTTGGTTTGTTTGTTTGTTGGTTTGTTGGTTTATTTGTTTGTTGGTTTGTTGGTTTGTTGGTTTGTTGGTTTGTTGGTTTGTTCGTTTGTTGGTGTGTTGGTTTGTTGGTTTGTTGATTTGTTGGTTTATTCGTTTGTTGGTTTGTTGGTTTGTTGATTTGTTGGTTTGTTTATTTGTTGGTTTGTTGGTTTGTTGGCTTGTTGGTTTGTTGTTTTGTTGGTTTGTTGGTTTGTTGGTTTATTTGTTTGTTGGTTTGTTGGTTTGTTGGCTTGTTGGTTTGTTGGTTTGTTGGTTTGTTGGCTTGTTTGTTTGTTGGTTTGTTCGTTTGTTGGATAGTTGGTTTGTTGGTTTTTTGGTTTGTTGTTTTGTAGGTTTGTTGGCTTGTTGGCTTGTTGGCTTGTTGGTTTGTTGGTTTGTTGGTTTGTTGGTTTGTTGGTTTGTTGGTTTGTTTGTTTGTTCGTTTGTTGGTTTGTTGGTTTGTTGGTTTGTTGGTTTGTTGGTTTGTTGGTTTGTTGGTTTGTTGATTTGTTGGTTTGTTGGCTTGTTGGTTTGTTGGTATGTTCATTTGTTGGTTTTTTGGTTTGTTGGTTTGTTGGTTTGTTGGTTTGTTGGTTTGTTGGTTTGTTGGTTTGTTGGTTTGTTAGTTTGTTGGTTTGTTGGTTTGTTGTTTTGTTGTTTTGTTGGTTTGTTTGCTTGTTGGTTTGTTTGTTTGTTAGTTTGTTGGTTTGTTGGTTTGTTGGTTTGTTGGTTTGTTGGTTTGCTGGTTTGTTGGTTTGTTTGTTTGTTAGTTTGTTCGTTTGTTGGCTTGTTGGTTTGTTGGCTAGTTGGCTTGTTGGTTTATCGGTTTTTTGGTTTGTTGGCTTGTTGGTTTGTTGGTTTGTTGGTTTGTTGGTTTGTTGGCTTGTTGGTTTGTTGGTTTTTTGGTTTGTTGGTTTGTTGGTTTGTTGGTTTGTTGGTTTGTTGGTTTTTGGTTTGTTGGCTTGTTGGTTTGTTGGTTCGTTCGTTTGTTCGTTTGTTGGATTGGTGGTTTTTTGGCTTGTTGGCTTGTTGGTTTGTTGGTTTGTTGGTTTGTTCGTTTGTTGGTTTGTTGTTTTGTTGGTTTGTTTGTTTGTTGGTTTATTGGTTTGTTGGTTTGTTGGTTTATTGGTTTGCTGGTGTGTTGGTTTGTTGGTTTGTTGGTTTGTTGGTTTGTTGGTTTATTTGTTTGTTTGTTTGTTGGTTTGTTCGTTTGTTAGTTTTTTGGTGTGTTGGCTTTTGGCTTATTGGTTTGTTAGTTTGTCGTCTTGTTGGTTTGTTGGTTTGTTGTTTTGTTGGTTTGTTGGTTTGTTGGTTTGTTGGCTTGTTGGTTTGTTCGTTTGTTGGTTTGTTGGTTTGTTGGTTTGTTGGTTTGTTGGTTTGTTGGTTTGTTGTTTTGTTGGCTTGTTGGCGTGTTGGTTTGTTTGTTTGTTGGTTTGTTGGTTTGTTGGTTTGTTGGTTTGTTGGTTTGTTGGTTTGTTGGTTTGTTGGCTTGTTGGCTTGTTGGTTTGTTCGTTTGTTGGTTTGTTGGTTTGTTGGTTTGTTGGTTTGTTGTTTTGTTGGTTTGTTGGCTTGTAGGTTTGTTGGTTTGTTGGTTTGTTGGTTTGTTGGTTTGTTGGTTTGTTGGTTTGTTGGTTTGTTGGTTTGTTGGTTTGTTGGTTTGTTGGTTTGTTGGTGTGTTGGCTTGTTGGTTTGTTTGTTTGTTGGTTTGTTGGTTTGTTGGTTTGTTGGTTTGTTGGTTTGTTGTTTGGTTGGCTTGTTGGCTTGTTGGTTTGTTTGTTTGTTGGTTTGTTGGTTTGTTGGTTTGTTGTTTAGTTGGTTTGTTGGTTTGTTGGTTTGTTGGTTTGTTGGTTTGTTGGTTTGTTGGTTTGTTGGTTTGTTAGTTTATTTGTTTGTTGTTTTGTTGGCTTGTTGGTTTGTTGGCTTGTTGGTTTGTTGGTTTGTTGGTTTGTTGGTTTGTTGGTTTGTTGGTTTGTTGGTTTGTTGTTTTGTTGTTTTGTTGGTTTGTTGGTTTGTTGGTTTGTTTGTTTGTTGGTTTGTTGGTTTTTTGGTTTGTTGCTTTGTTGGCTTGTGGGTTTGTTGGTTTTTTGGTTTGTTGGTTTGTTGGTTTGTTGGCTTGTTGGTTTGTTGGTTTGTTGGTTTGTTGGTTTGTTGGTTTGTTGGTTTGTTGGTTTGTTGGTTTGTTGGTTTGTTGGTTTGTTGGTTTGTTGGTTTGTTGGTTTGTTGGTTTGTTGGTTTGTTGGTTTGTTGGTTTGTTGGTTTGTTGGTTTGTTGGTTTGTTGGTTTGTTGGTTTGTTGGTTTGTTGGTTTGTTGGCTTGTTGGTTTGTTCGTTTGTTGGTGTGTTGGTTTGTTGGTTTGTTGGTTTGTTGGTTTGTTCGTTTGTTGGTTTGTTGGTTTGTTGGTTTGTTGGTTTGTTGGTTTGTTGTTTTGTTGGTTTGTTGGTTTGTTGGTTTGTTGGTTTGTTGGTTTGTTGGTTTGTTGGTTTGTTTGTTTGTTGGTTTGTTGGTTTGTTGGTTTGTTGGTTTGTTGGTTTGTTGGCTTGTTGGTTTGTTGCTTTGTTGGTTTGTTGGTTTGTTCGTTTGTTGGTTTGTTGGTTTATTGGTTTATTGGCTTGTTGGTTTGTTCATTTGGTGGTTTGTTGGTTTGTTGGTTTGTTCGTTTGTGGGCTTGTTCGTTTGTTGGCTTGTTGGCTTGTTGGTTTGTTGGTTTGTTGGTTTGTTGGTTTGTTGGTTTGTTGGTTTGTTGGTTTGTTGGTTTGTTGGTTTGTTGGTTAGTTGGTTTGTTGGTTTGTTGGTTTGTTGGTTTGTTGGTTTGTTGGTTTGTTGGTTTGTTGACTTTTTTGCTTGTTGGTTTGTTGGTTTGTTCGTTTGTTGGTTTTTGGTTTGTTGGTTTGTTGGTTTGTTGGTTTGTTGGTTTGTTGGTTTGTTGGTTTGTTGGTTTGTTGGCTTGTTGGTTTGTTCGTTTGTTGGTTTGTTGGTTTGTTGGTTTGTTGGTTTGTTGTTTTGTTGGCTTGTTGGCGTGTTGGTTTGTTTGTTTGTTGGTTTGTTGGTTTGTTGGTTTGTTGGTTTGTTGGTTTGTTGGTTTGTTGGTTTGTTGGCTTGTTGGCTTGTTGGTTTGTTCGTTTGTTGGTTTGTTGGTTTGTTGGTTTGTTGGTTTGTTGTTTTGTTGGTTTGTTGGCTTGTTGGTTTGTTGGTTTGTTGGTTTGTTGGTTTGTTGGTTTGTTGGTTTGTTGGTTTGTTGGTTTGTTGGCTTGTTGGTTTGTTTGTTTGTTGGTTTGTTGGTTTGTTGGTTTGTTGGTTTGTTGTTTTGTTGGCTTGTTGGCTTGTTGGTTTGTTTGTTTGTTGGTTTGTTGGTTTGTTGGTTTGTTGTTTTGTTGGTTTGTTGGTTTGTTGGTTTGTTGGTTTGTTGGTTTGTTGGTTTGTTGGTTTGTTGGTTTGTTGGTTCGTTGGTTTGTTTGTTTGTTGGTTTGTTGGTTTGTTGGTTTGTTGGCTTGCTGGTTTGTTGCTTTGTTGGTTTGTTGGTTTGTTGGTTTATTGGTTTGTTGGTTTGTTGGTTTGTTGGTTTGTTGGATTGTTGGTTTGTTGGTTTGTTGGTTTGTTGGTTTGTTGTTTTGTTGGTTTGTTGGTTTGTTGGTTTGTTTGTTTGTTGGTTTGCTGGTTTGTTTGTATGTTGGTTTGTTGGTTTTTTGGTTTGTTGGTTTGTTGGTCTGTTGGTTTGTTGTTTTGTTGGCTTGTTGGCTTGTTGGTTTGTTGGTTTGTTGGTTTGTTGGTTTGTTGGTTTTTTGGTTTGTTGGTTTGTTGGTTTGTTGGTATGTTGGTTTGTTGGCTTGTTGGTTTGTTGGTTTGTTGGTTTGTTGGTTTGTTGGTTTGTTGGTTTGTTCGTTTGTTGGTGTGTTGGTTTGTTGGTTTGTTGGTTTGTTCGTTTGTTGGTTTGTTGGTTTGTTGGTTTGTTGGTTTGTTGGTTTGTTGGTTTGTTGGTTTGTTGACATTTTTGCTTGTTGGTTTGTTGGTTTGCTCATTTGTTGGTTTTTGGTTTTTTGGTTTGTTGGTTTGTTGGTTTGTTGGCTTGTTGGTTTGTTGGTTTGTTTCTTTTTGGGCTTGTTGGTTTGTTGGTTTGTTGGCTTGTTGGTTTGTTGGTTTGTTGGTTTGTTGGTTTGTTGGCTTCTTGGTTTGTTGGTTTGTTGGTTTGTTGGTTTGTTGGTTTGTTGGGTTGTTGTTTTTTTGGCTTGTTGGTTTGTTCGTTTATTGGTTTGTTGGTTTGTTGGTTTGTTGGTTTGTTGGTTTATTGGTTTGTTGGTTTGTTGGTTTGTTGGTTTGTTGGTTTGTTTGTTTGTTGGTGTGTTTGTTTGTTGGTGTGTTTGTTTGTTGGTTTGTTGGTTTGTTGGTTTGTTGGTTTGTTGGTTTGTTGGTTTGTTTGTTTGTTGGTTTGTTCATTTGTTGGCTTGTTGGCTTGTTGGTTTGTTGGTTTGTTGGTTTGTTGGTTTGTTGGTTTGTTGGTTTGTTGGTTTGTTGGTTTGTTGGTTTGTTGGTTTGTTGGTTTGTTGGTTTGTTGGTTTTTGGTTTGTTGGTTTGTTGTTTTGTTGGTTTGTTGGTTTGTTGGTTTGTTGGTGTGTGTGCTTGTTGGCTTGTTGGTTTGTTGGCTTGTTGGTTTGATGGTTTGTTGCTTTATTGGCTTGTTGGTTTGTTGGTTTGTTGGTTTGTTGGTTTGTTGGTTTGTTGGTTTGTTGGTTTGTTGGTTTGTTGGTTTGTTGGTATGTTTGTTTGTTGGTTTGTTCGTTTGTTGGCTTGTTGGTTTGTTGGTTTGTTGGTTTGTTGGTTTGTTGGTTTGTTCGTTTGTTAGTTTGTTGGTTTTTTGGTTTGTTGGCTTGTTGGCTTGTTGGTTTGTCGGTTTGTTGGTATGTTGGTTTGTTGGTTTGTTGGTTTGTTGGTTTATTTGTTTGTTGGTTTGTTGGTTTGTTGGCTTGTTGGCTTGTTGGTTTGTTGGTTTGTTGGTTTGTTTGTTTGTTGGTTTGTTCGTTTGTTGGATTGTTGGTTTGTTGGTTTTTTGGTTTGTTGGTTTGTAGGTTTGTTGGCTTGTTGGCTTGTTGGCTTGTTGGTTTGTTGGTTTGTTGGTTTGTTGGTTTGTTGGTTTGTTGGTTTGTTGGTTTGTTGGTTTGTTGGTTTGTTGGTTTGTTGGTTTGTTGGTTTGTTGGTTTGTTGATTTGTTGGTTTGTTGGTTTGTTGACTTTTTTGCTTGTTGGTTTGTTGGTTTGTTCGTTTGTTGGTTTTTGGTTTGTTGGTTTGTTGGTATGTTGGTTCGGTGGTTTGTTGGCTTGTTGGTTTGTTGGTTTGTTTGTTTTTGGGCTTGTTGGTTTGTTGGTTTGTTCGTTTGTTGGTTTGTTGGTTTGTTGGCTTGTTGGTTTGTTGGTTTGTTGGTTTGTTGGTTTGTTAGCTTCTTGGTTTGTTGGTTTGTTGGTTTGTTGGTTTGTTGGTTTGTTAGTTTGTTGTTTTGTTGGCTTGTTGGTTTGTTCGTTTGTTGGTTTGTTGGTTTGTTGGTTTGTTGGTTTGTTGGTTTGTTGGTTTGTTGGTTTGTTGGTTTGTTGGTTTGTTTGTTTGTTGGTGTGTTTGTTTGTTGGTTTGTTGGTTTGTTGGTTTGTTGGTTTGTTGGTTTGTTTGTTTGTTGGTTTGTTCATTTGTTGGCTTGTTCGTTTGTTGGCTTGTTGGTTTGTTCGTTTGTTGCTTTGTTGGTTTGTTGGTTTGTTCGTTTGTTGGTTTGTTGGTTTATTGGTTTATTGGCTTGTTGGTTTGTTCATTTGTTGGTTTGTTGGTTTGTTGGTTTGTTCGTTTGTGGGCTTGTTCGTTTGTTGGCTTGTTGGCTTGTTGGTTTGTTGGTTTGTTGGTTTGTTGGTTTGTTGGTTTGTTGGTTTGTTGATTTGTTGGTTTGTTGGTTTGTTGGTTAGTTGGTTTGTTGGTTTGTTGGTTTGTTGGCTTGTTGGTTTGTTTGTTTGTTGGTTTGTTGGTTTGTTGGTTTGTTGGTTTGTTGTTTTGTTGGTTTGTTGGTTTGTTCATTTGTTGGTTTGTTGGTTTGTTGGTTTGTTGGTTTGTTGGTTAATTGACTTTTTTGCTTGTTGGTTTGTTGGTTTGTTCGTTTGTTGGTTTTTGGTTTGTTGGTTTGTTGGTTTGTTGGTTTGTTGGTTTGTTGGTTTGTTGGTTTGTTGGTTTGTTGGCTTGTTGGTTTGTTCGTTTGTTGGTTTGTTGGTTTGTTGGTTTGTTGGTTTGTTGTTTTGTTGGCTTGTTGGCGTGTTGGTTTGTTTGTTTGTTGGTTTGTTGGTTTGTTGGTTTGTTGGTTTGTTGGTTTGTTGGTTTGTTGGCTTGTTGGCTTGTTGGCTTGTTGGTTTGTTCGTTTGTTGGTTTGTTGGTTTGTTGGTTTGTTGTTTTGTTGGTTTGTTGGCTTGTTGGTTTGTTGGTTTGTTGGTTTGTTGGTTTGTTGGTTTGTTGGTTTGTTGGTTTGTTGGTTTGTTGGCTTGTTGGTTTGTTTGTTTGTTGGTTTGTTGGTTTGTTGGTTTGTTGGTTTGTTGGTTTGTTGTTTTGTTGGCTTGTTGGCTTGTTGGTTTGTTTGTTTGTTGGTTTGTTGGTTTGTTGGTTTGTTGTTTTGTTGGTTTGTTGGTTTGTTGGTTTGTTGGTTTGTTGGTTTGTTGGTTCGTTGGTTTGTTGGTTTGTTGGTTTGTTTGTTTGTTGGTTTGTTGGTTTGTTGGTTTGTTGGCTTGCTGGTTTGTTGCTTTGTTGGTTTGTTGGTTTGTTGGTTTATTGGTTTGTTGGTTTGTTGGTTTGTTGGTTTGTTGGATTGTTGGTTTGTTGGTTTGTTGGTTTGTTGGTTTGTTGTTTTGTTGGTTTGTTGGTTTGTTGGTTTGTTTGTTTGTTGGTTTGTTGGTTTGTTTGTATGTTGGTTTGTTGGTTTTTTGGTTTGTTGGTTTGTTGGTCTGTTGGTTTGTTGTTTTGTTGGCTTGTTGGCTTGTTGGTTTGTTGGTTTGTTGGTTTGTTGGTTTGTTGGTTTGTTGGTTTGTTGGTTTGTTGGTTTGTTGGTATGTTGGTTTGTTGGCTTGTTAGTTTGTGGTTTGTTGGTTTGTTGGTTTGTGGTTTGTTGGTTTGTTGGTTTGTTGGTTTGTTGGTTTGTTCGTTTGTTGGTGTGTTGGTTTGTTGGTTTGTTGGTTTGTTCGTTTGTTGGTTTGTTGGTTTGTTGGTTTGTTGGTTTGTTGGTTTGTTGTTTTGTTGGTTTGTTGGTTTGTTGGTTTGTTGGTTTGTTAGTTTGTTTGTTTGTTGGTTTGTTGGTTTGCTGGTTTGTTGGCTTGTTGGTTTGTTGCTTTGTTGGTTTGTTGGTTTGTTCGTTTGTTTGTATGTTGGTTTGTTGGTTTTTTGGTTTGTTGGTTTGTTGGTCTGTTGGTTTGTTGTTTTTTTGGCTTGTTGGCTTGTTGGTTTGTTGGTTTGTTGGTTTGTTGGTTTGTTGGTTTGTTGGTTTGTTTGTTTGTTGGTTTGTTGGTATGTTGGTTTGTTGGCTTGTTGGTTTGTGGTTTGTTGGTTTGTTGGTTTGTTGGTTTGTTTGTTTGTTGGTTTGTTGGTTTGTTGGTTTGTTCGTTTGTTGGTGTGTTGGTTTGTTGGTTTGTTGGTTTGTTCGTTTGTTGGTTTGTTGGTTTATTGGTTTATTGGCTTGTTGGTTTGTTCGTTTGTTTTTTTGTTGGTTTGTTTGTTTGTTGGTTTGTTCGTTTGTTGGCTTGTTCGTTTATTGGCTTGTCGGCTTGTTGGTTTGTTGGTTTGTTGGTTTGTTGGTTTGTTGGTTTGTTGGTTTGTTGGTTTGTTGGTTTGTTGGTTTGTTGGTTTGTTGGTTTGTTGGTTTGTTGACATTTTTGCTTGTTAGTTTGTTGGTTTGCTCATTTGTTGGTTTTTGGTTTTTTAGTTTGTTGGTTTGTTGGTTTGTTGGCTTGTTGGTTTGTTGGTTTGTTTATTTTTGGGCTTGTTGGTTTGTTGGTTTGTTCGTTTGTTGGTTTGTTGGCTTGTTGGTTTGTTGGTTTGTTGGTTTGTTGGTTTGTTGGCTTCTTGGTTTGTTGGTTTGTTGGTTTGTTGGTTTGTTGGTTTGTTGGTTTGTTGGTTTGTTGTTTTGTTGGCTTGTTGGTTTGTTCGTTTATTGGTTTGTTGGTTTGTTGGTTTGTTGGTTTGTTGGTTTATTGGTTTGTTGGTTTGTTGGTTTGTTGGTTTGTTGGTTTGTTTGTTTGTTGGTGTGTTTGTTTGTTGGTGTGTTTGTTTGTTGGTTTGTTGGTTTGTTGGTTTGTTGGTTTGTTGGTTTGTTGGTTTGTTTGTTTGTTGGTTTGTTCATTTGTTGGCTTGTTGGCTTGTTGGTTTGTTGGTTTGTTGGTTTGTTGGTTTGTTGGTTTGTTGGTTTGTTGGTTTGTTGGTTTGTTGGTTTGTTGGTTTGTTGGTTTGTTGGTTTTTGGTTTGTTGGTTTGTTGTTTTGTTGGTTTGTTGGTTTGTTGGTTTGTTGGTGTGTGTGCTTGTTGGCTTGTTGGTTTGTTGGCTTGTTGGTTTGATGGTTTGTTGGTTTATTGGCTTGTTGGTTTGTTGGTTTGTTGGTGTGTTGGTTTGTTGGTTTGTTGGTTTGTTGGTTTGTTGGTTTGTTGGTATGTTTGTTTGTTGGTTTGTTCGTTTGTTGGCTTGTTGGTTTGTTGGTTTGTTGGTTTGTTGGTTTGTTGGTTTGTTCGTTTGTTAGTTTGTTGGTTTTTTGGTTTGTTGGCTTGTTGGCTTGTTGGTTTGTCGCTTTGTTGGTTTGTTGGTTTGTTGGTTTGTTGGTTTGTTGGTTTATTTGTTTGTTGGTTTGTTAGTTTGTTGGCTTGTTGGTTTGTTGGTTTGTTGGTTTGTTTGTTTGTTGGTTTGTTCGTTTGTTGGATTGTTGGTTTGTTGGTTTTTTGGTTTGTTGGTTTGTAGGTTTGTTGGCTTGTTGGCTTGTTGGCTTGTTGGTTTGTTGGTTTGTTGGTTTGTTGGTTTGTTGGGTTGTTGGTTTGTTGGTTTGTTGGTTTGTTGGTTAGTTGGTTTGTTGGTTTGTTGGTTTGTTTGTTTGTTGGTTTGTTCGTTTGTTGGTTTGTTCGTTTGTTGGCTAGTTGGTGTATTGGTTTGTTGGTTTGCTGGTTTGTTGGTTTGTTCGTTTGTTAGTTTGTTGGTTTTTTGGTTTGTTGGCTTGTCGGCTTGTTGGTATGTTGGTTCGGTGGTTTGTTGGTTTGTTGGTTTGTTTGTTTTTGGGCTTGTTGGTTTGTTGGTTTGTTCGTTTGTTGGTTTGTTGGTTTGTTGGCTTGTTGGTTTGTTGGTTTGTTGGTTTGTTGGTTTGTTAGCTTCTTGGTTTGTTGGTTTGTTGGTTTGTTGGTTTGTTAGTTTGTTGTTTTGTTGGCTTGTTGGTTTGTTCGTTTGTTGGTTTGTTGGTTTGTTGGTTTGTTGGTTTGTTGGTTTGTTGGTTTGTTGGTTTGTTGGTTTGTTGGTTTGTTGGTTTGTTTGTTTGTTGGTGTGTTTGTTTGTTGGTTTGTTGGTTTGTTGGTTTGTTGGTTTGTTGGTTTGTTTGTTTGTTGGTTTGTTCATTTGTTGGCTTGTTCGTTTGTTGGCTTGTTGGTTTGTTGGTTTGTTGGTTTGTTGGTTTGTTGGTTTGTTGGTTTGTTGGTTTGTTGGTTTGTTGGTTTGTTGGTTTGTTGGTTTGTTGGTTTATTGGTTTGTTGGTTTGTTGGTTTGTTGGTTTGTTGGTTTATTTGTTTGTTGGTTCGTTGGTTTGTTGGCTTGTTGGTTTGTTGGCTTGTTGGTTTGTTGGTTTGTTGGTTTGTTCGTTTGTTGGTTTGTTGGTTTATTTGTTTGTTGGTTTGTTGGTTTGTTGGTTTGTTGGTTTGTGTGCTTGTTGGCTTGTTGGTTTGTTGGCATGTTGGTTTGTTTGTTTGTTGGTTTATTGGCTTGTTGGTTTGTTGGTTTGTTGGTTTGTTGGTTTGTTGGTTTGTTTGTTTGTTGGTTTGTTCGTTTGTGGGTTTGTTCGTTTGTTGGCTAGTTGGTTTATTGGTTTGTTGGTTTGCTGGTTTGTTGGTTTGTTCGTTTGTTAGTTTGTTGGTTTTTTGGTTTGTTGGCTTGTCGGCTTGTTGGTTTGTTGGTTTGTTGGTTTGTTGGTTTATTTGTTTGTTGGTTTGTTGGCTTGTTGGTTTGTTGGTTTGTTGGTTTGTTTGTTTGTTGGTTTCTTCGTTTGTTGGATTGTTGGTTTGTTGATTTTTTGGTTTGTTGGTTTGTAGGTTTGTTGGCTTGTTGGATTGTTGGCTTGTTGGTTTGTTGGTTTGTTGGTTTGTTGGTTTGTTGGTTTGTTGGTTTGTTGGTTTGTTGGTTTGTTGGTTTGTTGGTTTGTTCGTTTGTTGGTTTGTTGGTTTGTTGGTTTGTTGGTTTGTTGGTTTGTTGGTTTGTTGGTTTGTTGGTTTGTTGGTTTGTTGGTTTGTTGGTTTGTTCGTTTGTTGGCTTGTTGTTTTGTTGGCTTGTTGGCTTGTTGGTTTGTTGGTTTGTTGGTTTGCTTGTTTGTTGGTTTGTTTGTTTGTTAGTTTGTTCGTTTGTTGGTTTGTTGGTTTGTTGGTTTGTTGGCTTGTTGGTTTGTTGGTTTTTTGGTTTGTTGGTTTGTTGGTTTGTTGGTTTGTTGGTTTGTTGGTTTGTTGGTTTGTTGGTTTTTTGGTTTGTTGGCTTGTTGGTTTGTTGGTTTGTTCGTTTGTTCGTTTGTTGGATTGTTGGTTTTTTGGCTTGTTGGGTTGTTGGTTTGTTGGTTTGTTGGTTTGCTGGTTTGTTGGTTTGTTGGTTTGTTGGTTTGTTGGTTTGTTAGTTTGTTGGTTTGTTGGATTGTTGGTTTGTTCGTTTGTTGGTTTGTTGTTTTGTTGGTTTGTTTGTTTGTTGGTTTGTTGGTTTGTTGGTTTGTTGGTTTGTTTGTTTACTGGTGTGTTGGTTTGTTGGTTTGTTGGTTTGTTTGTTTGTTTGTTTGTTCGTTTGTTCGTTTGTTGATTTTTTGGTGTGTTGGCTTTTGGCTTGTTGGTTTGTTGGTTTGTTGTCTTGTTGGTTTGTTGGTTTGTTGGTTTGTTCGTTTGTTGGTTTGTTGGTTTGTTCGTTTGTTGGCTTGTTGGCTTATTGGCTTTTTGGTTTGCTGGTTTGTTGGTTTGTTGGTTTGTTGGTTTGTTGGTTTGTTGGTTTGTTGGTTTGTTGGTTTGTTGGTTTGTTGGTTTGTTGGTTTGCTGGTTTATTTGTTTGTTGTTTTGTTGGCTTGTTGGTTTGTTGCCTTGTTGGTTTGTTGGTTTGTTGGTTTGTTTGTTTGTTGGTTTGTCCGTTTGTTGGCTTGTTGGTTTGTTAGTTTGTTGGCTTGTTGGTTTGTTGGTTTGTTCGTTTGTTGGTTTGTTGGTTTGTTGGTTTGTTGGTTTGTTGGTTTGTTGGTTTGTTGGTTTGTTGGTTTGTTCGTTTGTTCGTTTGTTGGTTTGTTGGTTTGTTCGTTTGTTGGTTTTTTGGTTTGTTGGTTTGTTGGTTTGTTCGTATGTTGGTTTGTTGGTTTGTTGGCTTGTTCGTTTGTTCGTTTGTTGGCTTGTTGGCTTGTTGTTTGTTCGTTTGTTTGCTTGTTGGTTTTTTGGTTTGTTGGTTTGTTGGTTTGTTGGCTTGTTGGTTTGTTGGTTTGTTGGTTTGTTGGTTTGTTGGTTTGTTGGTTTGTTAGTTTGTTGGTTTGTTGGTTTGTTGGTTTGTTGGCTTGTTGGTTTGTTCGTTTTTTGGTTTGTTGGTTTGTTGGTTTGTTGGTTTGTTTTTTGTTGGCTTGTTGGCTTGCTGGTTTGTTCGTTTGTTGGTTTGTTTGTTTGTGGGTTTGTTGGTTTGTTGGCTTGTTTGTTTGTTCGTTTGTTGGTTTGTTGGTTTGTTGGTTTGTTGGTTTGTTGGTTTGTTGGTTTGTTGGTTTGTTCATTTGTTCGTTTGTTGGTTTGTTGGTTTGTTCGTTTGTTGGTTTGTTGGCTTGTTGGTTTGTTCGTTTGTTGGTTTGTTGGTTTTTTGGTTTGTTGGTTTGTTCGTTTGTTGGTTTGTTGGTTTGTTGGTTTGTTGGTTTATTGGTTTGTTGGTTTGTTGGTTTGTTGGTTTATTGGTTTGTTGGTTTGTTGGTTTGTTGGTTTGTGGGTTTGTTGGTTTCTTCGTTTGTTGGTTTGTTGGTTTGTTGGTTTGTTGGTTTGTTGGTTTGTTGGTTTGTTGGTTTGTTGGTTTGTTCGTTTGTTCGTTTGTTGGTTTGTTGGTTTGTTCGTTTGTTGGTTTTTTGTTTTGTTGGTTTGTTCGTATGTTGGTTTGTTGGTTTGTAGGCTTGTTCGTTTGTTCGTTTGTTGGCTTGTTGGTTTTTTGGTTTGTTGGTTTGTTGGTTTGTTGGTTTGTTAGCTTGTTGGTTTGTTGGTTTGTTGGTTTGTTGGTTTGTTGGTTTGTTGGTTTGTTGGTTTGTTGGTTTGTTGGTTTGTTGGTTTGTTGGTTTGTTGGCTTGTTGGCTTTTTGGTTTGTTCGTTTGTTGGTTTGTTGGTTTGTTGGTTTGTTGGTTTGTTCTTTTGTTGGCTTGTTGGCTTGTTGGTTTGTTCGTTTGTTGGTTTGTTGGTTTGTTGGTTTGTTGGTTTGTTGGTTTGTTGGCTGGTTGGTTTGTTGGCTTGTTGGTTTGTCCGTTTGTTGGTTTGTTGGTTTTTTGGTTTGTTGGTTTGTTTGTTTGTTCGTTTGTTGGTTTGTTGGTTTGTTGGTTTGTTGGTTTGTTGGTTTGTTGGTTTGTTGGTTTGTTGGTTTGTTGGTTTGTTTGTTTGTTGGTTTGTTGGTTTGTTGGTTTGTTATATTGTTGGTTTGTTGGTTTGTTGGTTTGTTGGTTTGTTGGTTTGTTGGTTTGTTTGTTTGTTGGTTTGTTGGTTTGTTGGTTTATTGGCTTGCTGGTTTGTTGCTTTGTTGGTTTGTTGGTTTGTTCGTTTGGTAGTTTGTTGGTTTATTGGCTTGTTGGTTTGTTCGTTTGTTGGTTTGTAGGTTTTTTGGTTTGTTGGCTTGTTGGCTTGTTGGTTTGTCGGTTTGTTGGTTTGTTGGTTTGTTGGTTTGTTGGTTTGTTGGTTTGTTGGTTTGTTGGTTTGTTGGTTTATTTGTTTGTTGGTTTGTTGGTTTGTTGGCTTGTTGGTTTGTTGGTTTGTTGGTTTGTTGGTTTGTTTGTTTGTTGGTTTGTTCGTTTGTTGGATTGTGGGTTTGTTGGTTTTTTGGTTTGCTGGTTTGTAGGTTTGTTGGCTTGTTGGCTTGTTGGTTTGTTAGTTTGTTGGTTTGTTGGTTTATTGGATTGTTGGTTTGTTCGTTTGTTGGTTTGTTGGTTTGTTGGTTTGTTGGTTTGTTGGTTTGTTGGTTTGTTGGTTTGTTGGTTTGTTGGCTCGTTGGTTTGTTGGTATGTTCATTTGTTGCTTTTTTGGTTTGTTGGTTTGTTGGTTTGTTGGTTTGTTGGTTTGTTAGTTTGTTGGTTTGTTGGTTTGTTGGCTTGTTGGTTTGTTGGTTTGTTCATTTGTTCGTTTGTTGGTTTGTTGGTTTGTTCGTTTGTTGGTTTTTTGGTTTGTTGGTGTGTTGGTTTGTTGGTTTGTTGGTTTGTCTGTTTATTGGCTTGTTGGTTTGTTGGTTTGTTGGTTTGTTCGTTTGTTGGCTTGTTGGTTTGTTGGCTTGTTGGTTTGTTCGTTTGTTGGTTTGTTGGTTTTTTGGTTTGTTGGTTTGTTGGTTTGTTCGTTTGTTGGTTTGTTGGTTTGTTCGTTTGTTGGCTTGTTGGCTTATTGGCTTTTTGGTTTGCTGGTTTGTTGGTTTGTTGGTTTGTTGGTTTGTTGGTTTGTTGGTTTGTTGGTTTGTTGGTTTGTTGGTTTGTTGGTTTGTTGGTTTGTTGGTTTATTTGTTTGTTGTTTTGTTGGCTTGTTGGTTTGTTGCCTTGTTGGTTTGTTGGTTTGTTGGTTTGTTTGTTTGTTGGTTTGTCCGTTTGTTGGCTTGTTGGTTTGTTAGTTTGTTGGCTTGTTGGTTTGTTGGTTTGTTCGTTTGTTTGTTTGTTGGTTTGTTGGTTTGTTGGTTTATTGGTTTGTTGGTTTGTTGGTTTGTTGGTTTGTTGGTTTGTTCGTTTGTTCGTTTGTTGGTTTGTTGGTTTGTTCGTTTGTTGGTTTTTTGGTTTGTTGGTTTGTTGGTTTGTTCGTATGTTGGTTTGTTGGCTTGTTCGTTTGTTCGTTTGTTGGCTTGTTGGCTTGTTGTTTGTTCGTTTGTTTGCTTGTTGGTTTTTTGGTTTGTTGGTTTGTTGGTTTGTTGGTTTGTGGGTTTGTTGGCTTGTTGGTTTGTTGGTTTGTTGGTTTGTTGGTTTGTTGGTTTGTTGGTTTGTTAGTTTGTTGGTTTGTTGGTTTGTTGGTTTGTTGGCTTGTTGGTTTGTTCGTTTTTTGGTTTGTTGGTTTGTTGGTTTGTTTTTTGTTGGCTTGTTGGCTTGCTGGTTTGTTCGTTTGTTGGTTTGTTTGTTTGTGGGTTTGTTGGTTTGTTGGCTTGTTTGTTTGTTCGTTTGTTGGTTTGTTGGTTTGTTGGTTTGTTGGTTTGTTGGTTTGTTGGTTTGTTGGTTTGTTCATTTGTTCGTTTGTTGGTTTGTTGGTTTGTTCGTTTGTTGGTTTGTTGGCTTGTTGGTTTGTTCGTTTGTTGGTTTGTTGGTTTTTTGGTTTGTTGGTTTGTTCGTTTGTTGGTTTGTTGGTTTGTTGGTTTGTTGGTTTGTTGGTTTATTGGTTTGTTGGTTTGTTGGTTTGTTGGTTTATTGGTTTGTTGGTTTGTTGGTTTGTTGGTTTGTGGGTTTGTTGGTTTGTTCGTTTGTTGGTTTGTTGGTTTGTTGGTTTGTTGGTTTGTTGGTTTGTTGGTTTGTTGGTTTGTTGGTTTGTTGGTTTGTTCGTTTGTTCGTTTGTTGGTTTGTTGGTTTGTTCGTTTGTTGGTTTTTTGGTTTGTTGGTTTGTTCGTATGTTGGTTTGTTGGTTTGTTGGCTTGTTCGTTTGTTCGTTTGTTGGCTTGTTGGCTTGTTGTTTGTTCGTTTGTTTGCTTGTTGGTTTTTTGGTTTGTTGGTTTGTTGGTTTGTTGGTTTGTTAGCTTGTTGGTTTGTTGGTTTGTTGGTTTGTTGGTTTGTTGGTTTGTTGGTTTGTTGGTTTGATGGTTTTTTGGTTTGTTGGTTTGTTTGCTTGTTGGCTTTTTGGTTTGTTCGTTTGTTGGTTTGTTGGTTTGTTGGTTTGTTGGTTTGTTCTTTTGTTGGCTTGTTGGCTTGTTGGTTTGTTCGTTTGTTGGTTTGTTGGTTTGTTGGTTTGTTGGTTTGTTGGTTTGTTGGCTGGTTGGTTTGTTGGCTTGTTGGTTTGTCCGTTTGTTGGTTTGTTGGTTTTTTGGTTTGTTGGTTTGTTTGTTTGTTCGTTTGTTGGTTTGTTGGTTTGTTGGTTTGTTGGTTTGTTGGTTTGTTGGTTTGTTGGTTTGTTTGTTTGTTGGTTTGTTGGTTTGTTGGTTTGTTATATTGTTGGTTTGTTGGTTTGTTGGTTTGTTGGTTTGTTGGTTTGTTGGTTTGTTGGTTTGTTTGTTTGTTGGTTTGTTGGTTTGTTGGTTTATTGGCTTGCTGGTTTGTTGCTTTGTTGGTTTGTTGGTTTGTTCGTTTGTTAGTTTGTTGGTCTATTGGCTTGTTGGTTTGTTCGTTTGTTGGTTTGTAGGTTTTTTGGTTTGTTGGCTTGTTGGCTTGTTGGTTTGTCGGTTTGTTGGTTTGTTGGTTTGTTGGTTTGTTGGTTTGTTGGTTTGTTGGTTTGTTGGTTTATTTGTTTGTTGGTTTGTTGGTTTGTTGGCTTGTTGGTTTGTTGGTTTGTTGATTTGTTTGTTTGTTGGTTTGTTCGTTTGTTGGATTGTGGGTTTGTTGGTTTTTTGATTTGCTGGTTTGTAGGTTTGTTGGCTTGTTGGCTTGTTGGTTTGTTAGTTTGTTGGTTTGTTGGTTTATTGGATTGTTGGTTTGTTCGTTTGTTGGTTTGTTGGTTTGTTGGTTTGTTGGTTTGTTGGTTTGTTGGTTTGTTGGTTTGTTGGTTTGTTGGTTTGTTGGCTCGTTGGTTTGTTGGTATGTTCATTTGTTGGTTTTTTAGTTTGTTGGTTTGTTGGTTTGTTGGTTTGTTAGTTTGTTGGTTTGTTGGTTTGTTGGCTTGTTGGTTTGTTGGTTTGTTCATTTGTTCGTTTGTTGGTTTGTTGGTTTGTTCGTTTGTTGGTTTTTTGGTTTGTTGGTTTGTTGGTTTGTTGGTGTGTTGGTTTGTCTGTTTATTGGCTTGTTGGTTTGTTGGTTTGTTGGTTTGTTCGTTTGTTGGCTTGTTGGTTTGTTGGTTTGTTGGTTTGTTGGTTTGTTGGTTTGTTGGTTTGTTGGTTTGTTATATTGTTGGTTTGTTGGTTTGTTGGTTTGTTGGTTTGTTGGTTTGTTGGTTTGTTGGTTTGTTTGTTTGTTTGTTTGTTGGTTTGTTGGTTTGTTGGTTTATTGGCTTGCTGGTTTGTTGCTTTGTTGGTTTGTTGGTTTGTTCGTTTGTTAGTTTGTTGGTCTATTGGCTTGTTGGTTTTTTCGTTTGTTGGTTTGTAGGTTTTTTGGTTTGTTGGCTTGTTGGCTTGTTGGTTTGTCGGTTTGTTGGTTTGTTGGTTTGTTGGTTTGTTGGTTTGTTGGTTTGTTGGTTTGTTGGTTTGTTGGTTTGTTGGTTTATTTGTTTGTTGGTTTGTTGGTTTGTTGGCTTGTTGGTTTGTTGGTTTGTTGGTTTGTTTGTTTGTTGGTTTGTTCGTTTGTTGGATTGTGGGTTTGTTGGTTTTTTGATTTGCTGGTTTGTAGGTTTGTTGGCTTGTTGGCTTGTTGGTTTGTTAGTTTGTTGGTTTGTTGGTTTATTGGATTGTTGGTTTGTTCGTTTGTTGGTTTGTTGGTTTGTTGGTTTGTTGGTTTGTTGGTTTGTTGGTTTGTTGGTTTGTTGGTTTGTTGGTTTGTTGGTTTGTTGGTTTGTTGGCTCGTTGGTTTGTTGGTATGTTCATTTGTTGGTTTTTTGGTTTGTTGGTTTGTTGGTTTGTTGGTTTGTTAGTTTGTTGGTTTGTTGGTTTGTTGGCTTGTTGGTTTGTTGGTTTGTTCATTTGTTCGTTTGTTGGTTTGTTGGTTTGTTCGTTTGTTGGTTTTTTGGTTTGTTGGTTTGTTGGTTTGTTGGTTTGTTGGTTTGTCTGTTTATTGGCTTGTTGGTTTGTTGGTTTGTTGGTTTGTTCGTTTGTTGGCTTGTTGGTTTGTTGGCTTGTTGGTTTGTTCGTTTGTTGGTTTGTTGGTTTTTTGGTTTGTTGGTTTGTTGGTTTGTTCGTTTGTTGGTTTGTTGGTTTGTTGGTTTGTTGGTTTATTGGTTTGTTGGTTTGTTGGTTTGTTGGTTTGTTGGTTTGTTGGTTTGTTGGTTTGTTGGTTTGTTGGTTTGTTGGTTTGTTGGTTTGTTGGTTTATTCGTTTGTTGGTTTGTTGGTTTGTTGGTTTGTTGGTTTGTTGGTTTGTTGGTTTGTTGGTTTGTTGGTTTGTTGGTTTGTTGGTTTGTTCGTTTGTTCGTTTGTTGGTTTGTTGGTTTGTTCGTTTGTTGGTTTTTTGGTTTGTTGGTTTGTTCGTATGTTGGTTTGTTGGTTTGTAGGCTTGTTCGTTTGTTCGTTTGTTGGCTTGTTGGCTTGTTGTTTGTTCGTTTGTTTGCTTGTTGGTTTTTTGGTTTGTTGGTTTGTTGGTTTGTTAGCTTGTTGGTTTGTTGGTTTGTTGGTTTGTTGGTTTGTTGGTTTGTTGGTTTGTTGGTTTGTTGGTTTGTTGGTTTGTTGGTTTGTTGGTTTGTTGGCTTGTTGGCTTTTTGGTTTGTTCGTTTGTTGGTTTGTTGGTTTGTTGGTTTGTTGGTTTGTTCTTTTGTTGGCTTGTTGGCTTGTTCGTTTGTTCGTTTGTTGGTTTGTTGGTTTGTTGGTTTGTTGGTTTGTTGGTTTGTTGGTTTGTTGGTTTGTTGGTTTGTTTGTTTGTTGGTTTGTTGGTTTGTTGGCTTGTTGGTTTGTTGCTTTGTTGGTTTGTTGGTTTGTTGGTTTGTTGGCTTGTTGGTTTGTTGGTTTGTTGGTTTGTTGGTTTGTTGGTTTGTTGGTTTGTTGGTTTGTTGGTTTGTTGGTTTGTTGGTTTGTTGTTTTGTTGGTTTTTTGGTTTGTTTGTTTGTTTGTTTGTTGGTTTGTTGGTTTTTTGGTTTGTTGGTTTGTTGGTTTGTTGGTTTGTTGGTTTGTTGGTTTGTTGGTTTTTGGCTTATTGGTTTGTTGGTTTGTTGGCTTGTTGGTTTGTTCGTTTGTTGGTTTGTTGGTTTGTTGGTTTGTTGGTTTGTTGGTTTGTTGGCTTGTTGGTTTGTTGGTTTGTTGGTTTGTTGGTTTGTTGGTTTGTTGGTTTGTTGGCTGGTTGGTTTGTTGGCTTGTTGGTTTGTTCGTTTGTTGGTTTGTTGGTTTTTTGGTTTGTTGGTTTGTTTGTTTGTTCGTTTGTTGGTTTGTTGGTTTGTTGGTTTGTTGGTTTGTTGGTTTGTTGGTTTGTTGGTTTGTTATTTTTTTGGTTTGTTGGTTTGTTGGTTTGTTGGTTTGTTTGTTTGTTGGTTTGTTGGTTTGTTGGTTTATTGGCTTGCTGGTTTGTTGCTTTGTTGGTTTGTTGGTTTGTTCGTTTGTTAGTTTGTTGGTTTATTGGCTTGTTGGTTTGTTCGTTTGTTGGTTTGTTGGTTTTTTGGTTTGTTGGCTTGTTGGCTTGTTGGTTTGTCGGTTTGTTGGTTTGTTGGTTTGTTGGTTTGTTGGTTTGTTGGTTTGTTGGTTTATTTGTTTGTTGGTTTGTTGGTTTGTTGGCTTGTTGGTTTGTTGGTTTGTTGGTTTGTTTGTTTGTTGGTTTGTTCGTTTGTTGGATTGTTGGTTTGTTGGTTTTTTGGTTTGCTGGTTTGTAGGTTTGTTGGCTTGTTGGCTTGTTGGTTTGTTAGTTTGTTGGTTTGTTGATTTGTTGGATTGTTGGTTTGTTCGTTTGTTGGTTTGTTGGTTTGTTGGTTTGTTGGTTTGTTGGTTTGTTGGTTTGTTGGTTTGTTGGCTCGTTGGTTTGTTGGTATGTTCATTTGTTGGGTTTTTGGTTTGTTGGTTTGTTGGTTTGTTGGTTTGTTGGTTTTTTGGTTTGTTGGTTTGTTGGTTTGTTGGTTTGTTGGTTTGTTAGTTTGTTGGTTTGTTGGTTTGTTGGCTTGTTGGTTTGTTCGTTTGTTGGTTTGTTGGTTTGTTGGTTTGTTGGTTTGTTGGTTTGTTGGTTTGTTGGTTTGTTGGTTTGTTGGTTTGTTGGTTTGTTCATTTGTTCGTTTGCTGGTTTGTTGCTTTGTTTGTTTGTTGGTTTTTTGGTTTGTTGGTTTGTTGGTTTGTTGGTTTGTTGGTTTGTTGGTTTGTCTGTTTGTTGGCTTGTTGGTTTGTTGGTTTGTTGGTTTGTTGGTTTGTTGGTTTGTTGGTTTGTTGGCTTGTTGGCTTGTTGGTTTGTTGGCTTGTTGGTTTGTTCGTTTGTTGGTTTGTTGGTTTTTTGGTTTGTTGGTTTGTTGGTTTGTTCGTTTGTTGGTTTGTTGGTTTGTTGGTTTGTTGGTTTGTTGGTTTGTTGGTTTGTTGGTTTGTTGGTTTGTTGGTTTGTTGGTTTGTTGGTTTGTTGGTTTGTTGGTTTGTTGGTTTGTTGGTTTGTTGGTTTGTTTGTTTGTTGGTTTGTTGGTTTGTTGGTTTGTTGGTTTGTTGGTTTGTTGGTTTGTTCGTTTGTTCGTTTGTTGGCTCGTTGGCTTGTTGTTTGTTCGTTTGTTTGCTTGTTGGTTTTTTGGTTTGTTGGTTTGTTGGTTTGTTGGTTTGTTGGCTTGTTGGTTTGTTGGTTTTTTGGTTTGTTGGTTTGTTGGTTTGTTGGTTTGTTGGTTTGTTAGTTTGTTGGTTTGTTGGTTTGTTGGCTTGTTGGTTTGTTCGTTTGTTGGTTTGTTGGTTTGTTGGTTTGTTGGTTTGTTGGTTTGTTGGTTTGTTGGTTTGTTGGTTTGTTGGTTTGTTGGTTTGTTCATTTGTTCGTTTGTTGGTTTGTTGCTTTGTTCGTTTGTTGGTTTTTTGGTTTGTTGGTTTGTTGGTTTGTTGGTTTGTTGGTTTGTTGGTTTGTTGGTTTGTTGGTTTGTCTGTTTGTTGGCTTGTTGGTTTGTTGGTTTGTTGGTTTGTTGGTTTGTTGGTTTGTTGGCTTGTTGGCTTGTTGGTTTGTTGGCTTGTTGGTTTGTTCGTTTGTTGGTTTGTTGGTTTTTTGGTTTGTTGGTTTGTTGGTTTGTTCGTTTGTTGGTTTGTTGGTTTGTTGGTTTGTTGGTTTGTTGGTTTGTTGGTTTGTTGGTTTGTTGGTTTGTTGGTTTGTTGGTTTGTTGGTTTGTTGGTTTGTTGGTTTGTTGGTTTGTTGGTTTGTTGGTTTGTTGGTTTGTTCGTTTGTTGATTTGTTGGTTTGTTGGTTTATTGGTTTGTTGGTTTGTTGGTTTGTTGGTTTGTTGGTTTGTTGGTTTGTTCGTTTGTTCGTTTGTTGGTTTGTTGGTTTGTTCGTTTGTTGATTTTTTGGTTTGTTGGTTTGTTCGTATGTTGGTTTGTTGGTTTGTTGGCTTGTTCGTTTGTTCGTTTGTTGGCTTGTTGGCTTGTTGTTTGTTCGTTTGTTTGCTTGTTGGTTTTTTGGTTTGCTGGTTTGTTGGTTTGTTGGTTTGTTGGCTTGTTGGTTTGTTGGTTTGTTGGTTTGTTGGTTTGTTGGTTTGTTGGTTTGTTGGTTTGTTGGTTTGTTGGTTTGTTGGTTTGTTGGTTTGTTGGATTGTTGGCTTTTTGGTTTGTTCGTTTGTTGGTTTGTTGGTTTGTTGGTTTGTTGGTTTGTTCTTTTGTTGGCTTGTTGGCTTGTTGGTTTGTTCGTTTGTTGGTTTGTTGGTTTGTTGGTTTGTTGGTTTGTTGGTTTGTTGGTTTGTTGGTTTGTTGGTTTGGTGGTTTGTTGGTTTGTTGGTTTGTTGGTTTGTTGATTTGTTGGTTTGTTGGTTTGTTTGTTTGTTGGTTTGTTGGTTTGTTGGCTTGTTGGTTTAATGCTTTGTTGGTTTGTTGGTTTGTTGGCTTGTTGGTTTGTTGGTTTGTTGGTTTGTTGGTTTGTTGGTTTGTTGGTTTGTTGGTTTGTTGGTTTGTTGGTTTGTTGGTTTGTTGGTTTGTTGGTTTGTTGGTTTGTTGGTTTGTTGTTTTGTTGGTTTGTTGGTTTGTGTGTTTGTTTGTTTGTTGGTTTGTTGGTTTTTTGGTTTGCTGGTTTGTTGTTTTGTTGGTTTGTTGGTTTGTTGGTTTGTTGGTTTGTTGGTTTGTTGGCTTTTTGGCTTGTTGGTTTGTTGGCTTGTTGGTTTGTTCGTTTGTTGGTTTGTTGGTTTGTTGGATTGTTGGTTTGTTGGTTTGTTGGCTTCTTGGTTTGTTGGTTTGTTGGTTTGTTGGTTTCTTGGTTTGTTGGTTTGTTGGTTTGTTGGCTTCTTGGTTTGTTGGTTTGTTGGTTTGTTGGTTTGTTGGCTGGTTGGTTTGTTGGCTTGTTGGTTTGTTCGTTTGTTGGTTTGTTGGTTTTTTGGTTTGTTGGTTTGTTTGTTTGTTCGTTTGTTGGTTTGTTGGTTTGTTGGTTTGTTGGTTTGTTGGTTTGTTGGTTTGTTGGTTTTTTGGTTTGTTGGTTTGTTGGTTTGTTGGTTTGTTGGTTTGTTGGTTTGTTGGTTTGTTGGTTTGTTGGTTTGTTGTTTTGTTGGTTTGTTGGTTTGTTGGTTTGTTGGTTTGTTGGTTTGTTGGTTTGTTGGTTTGTTGGTTTGTTTATTTGTTGGTTTGTTGGTTTGTTGGTTTATTGGCTTGCTGGTTTGTTGCTTTGTTGGTTTGTTGGTTTGTTCGTTTGTTAGTTTGTTGGTTTATTGGCTTGTTGGTTTGTTCGTTTGTTGGTTTGTTGGTTTTTTGGTTTGTTGGCTTGTTGGCTTGTTGGTTTGTCGGTTTGTTGTTTTGTTGGTTTGTTGGTTTGTTGGTTTGTTGTTTTGTTGGTTTGTTGGTTTATTTGTTTGTTGGTTTGTTGGTTTGTTGGCTTGTTGGTTTGTTGGTTTGTTGGTTTGTTTGTTTGTTGGTTTGTTTGTTTGTTGGATTGTTGGTTTGTTGGTTTTTTGGTTTGTTGGTTTGTAGGTTTGTTGGCTTGTTGGCTTGTTGGTTTGTTAGTTTGTTGGTTTGTTGGTTTGTTGGATTGTTGGTTTGTTCGTTTGTTGGTTTGTTGGTTTGTTGGTTTGTTGGTTTGTTGGTTTGTTGGTTTGTTGGTTTGTTGGCTCGTTGATTTGTTGGTATGTTCATTTGTTGGTTTCTTGGTTTGTTGGTTTGTTGGTTTGTTGGTTTGTTGGTTTGTTAGTTTGTTGGTTTGTTGGTTTGTTGGTTTGTTGGTTTGTTCGTTTGTTGGCTTGTTGGTTTGTTGTTTTGTTGGTTTGTTTGTTTGTTGGTTTGTTTGTTTGCTAGTTTGTTGGTTTGTTGGTTTGTTGGTTTGTTGGTTTGTTGGTTTGCTGGTTTGTTGGTTTGTTTGTTTGTTAGTTTGTTCGTTTGTTGGCTTGTTGGTTTGTTGGCTTGTTGGCTTGTTGGTTTATTGGTTTTTTTGGTTTGTTGGCTTGTTGGTTTGTTGTTTTGTTGGTTTGTTGGTTTGTTGGTTTGTTGGTTTGTTGGTTTTTTGGTTTGTTGGTTTGTTGGTTTGTTGGTTTGTTGGTTTGTTGGTTTTTTGGTTTGTTGGCTTGTTGGTTTGTTGGTTTGTTCGTTTGTTCGTTTGTTGGCTTTTTGGTTTGTTGGCTTGTTGGCTTGTTGGTTTATTGGTTTTTTTGGTTTGTTGGCTTGTTGGTTTGTTGGTTTGTTGGTTTGTTGGTTTGTTGGTTTGTTGGTTTGTTTGTTTGTTGGTTTTCTGGTTTGTTGGTTTGTTGGTTTGTTGGTTTGTTGGTTTGTTGGTTTTTTGGTTTGTTGGCTTGTTGGTTTGTTGGTTTGTTCGTTTGTTCGTTTGTTGGATTGTTGGTTTTTTGGCTTGTTGGCTTGTTGGTTTGTTGGTTTGTTGGTTTGTTTGTTTGTTGGTTTGTTGGCTTTTTGGCTTGTTGGTTTGTTGGCTTGTTGGTTTGTTCGTTTGTTGGTTTGTTGGTTTGTTGGTTTGTTGGTTTGTTGGTTTGTTGGCTTCTTGGTTTGTTGGTTTGTTGGTTTGTTGGTTTCTTGGTTTGTTGGTTTGTTGGTTTGTTGGCTTGTTGGTTTGTTGGTTTGTTGGTTTGTTGGTTTGTTGGCTGATTGGTTTGTTGGCTTGTTGGTTTGTTCGTTTGTTGGTTTGTTGGTTTTTTGGTTTGTTGGTTTGTTTGTTTGTTCGTTTGTTGGTTTGTTGGTTTGTTGGTTTGTTGGTTTGTTGGTTTGTTGGTTTGTTGGTTTGTTGGTTTGTTGGTTTGTTGGTTTGTTGGTTTGTTGGTTTGTTGGTTTGTTGGTTTGTTGGTTTGTTGGTTTGTTGGTTTGTTGGTTTGTTGTTTTGTTGGTTTGTTGGTTTGTTGGTTTGTTGGTTTGTTGGTTTGTTGGTTTGTTGGTTTGTTTATTTGTTGGTTTGTTGGTTTGTTGGTTTATTGGTTGGCTTGTTGGTTTGTTCGTTTGTTGGTTTGTTGGTTTTTTGGTTTGTTGGCTTGTTGGCTTGTTGGTTTGTCGGTTTGTTGGTTTGTTGGTTTGTTGGTTTGTTGGTTTGTTGTTTTGTTGGTTTGTTGGTTTATTTGTTTGTTGGTTTGTTGGTTTGTTGGTTTGTTGGTTTGTTGGTTTGTTTGTTTGTTGGTTTGTTAGTTTGTTGGTTTGTTGGTTTGTTGGCTTGTTGGTTTGTTCGTTTGTTGGTTTGTTGGTTTGTTGGTTTGTTGGTTTGTTGGTTTGTTGGTTTGTTGGTTTGTTGGTTTGTTGGTTTGTTGGTTTGTTCATTTGTTCGTTTGTTGGTTTGTTGCTTTGTTCGTTTGTTGGTTTTTTGGTTTGTTGGTTTGTTGGTTTGTTGGTTTGTTGGTTTGTTGGTTTGTTGGTTTGTCTGTTTGTTGGCTTGTTGGTTTGTTGGTTTGTTGGTTTGTTGGTTTGTTGGTTTGTTGGCTTGTTGGCTTGTTGGTTTGTTGGCTTATTGGTTTGTTCGTTTGTTGGTTTGTTGGTTTTTTGGTTTGTTGGTTTGTTGGTTTGTTCGTTTGTTGGTTTGTTGGTTTGTTGGTTTGTTGGTTTGTTGGTTTGTTGGTTTGTTGGTTTGTTGGTTTGTTGGTTTGTTGGTTTGTTGGTTTGTTGGTTTGTTGGTTTGTTGGTTTGTTGGTTTGTTGGTTTGTTGGTTTGTTCGTTTGTTGATTTGTTGGTTTGTTGGTTTATTGGTTTGTTGGTTTGTTGGTTTGTTGGTTTGTTGGTTTGTTGGTTTGTTCGTTTGTTCGTTTGTTGGTTTGTTGGTTTGTTCGTTTGTTGGTTTTTTGGTTTGTTGGTTTGTTCGTATGTTGGTTTGTTGGTTTGTTGGCTTGTTCGTTTGTTCGTTTGTTGGCTTGTTGGCTTGTTGTTTGTTCGTTTGTTTGCTTGTTGGTTTTTTGGTTTGCTGGTTTGTTGGTTTGTTGGTTTGTTGGCTTGTTGGTTTGTTGGTTTGTTGGTTTGTTGGTTTGTTGGTTTGTTGGTTTGTTGGTTTGTTGGTTTGTTGGTTTGTTGGTTTGTTGGTTTGTTGGATTGTTGGCTTTTTGGTTTGTTCGTTTGTTGGTTTGTTGGTTTGTTGGTTTGTTGGTTTGTTCTTTTGTTGGCTTGTTGGCTTGTTGGTTTGTTCGTTTGTTGGTTTGTTGGTTTGTTGGTTTGTTGGTTTGTTGGTTTGTTGGTTTGTTGGTTTGTTGGTTTGGTGGTTTGTTGGTTTGTTGGTTTGTTGGTTTGTTGATTTGTTGGTTTGTTGGTTTGTTTGTTTGTTGGTTTGTTGGTTTGTTGGCTTGTTGGTTTAATGCTTTGTTGGTTTGTTGGTTTGTTGGCTTGTTGGTTTGTTGGTTTGTTGGTTTGTTGGTTTGTTGGTTTGTTGGTTTGTTGGTTTGTTGGTTTGTTGGTTTGTTGGTTTGTTGGTTTGTTGGTTTGTTGGTTTGTTGTTTTGTTGGTTTGTTGGTTTGTGTGTTTGTTTGTTTGTTGGTTTGTTGGTTTTTTGGTTTGCTGGTTTGTTGTTTTGTTGGTTTGTTGGTTTGTTGGTTTGTTGGTTTGTTGGTTTGTTGGCTTTTTGGCTTGTTGGTTTGTTGGCTTGTTGGTTTGTTCGTTTGTTGGTTTGTTGGTTTGTTGGATTGTTGGTTTGTTGGTTTGTTGGCTTCTTGGTTTGTTGGTTTGTTGGTTTGTTGGTTTCTTGGTTTGTTGGTTTGTTGGTTTGTTGGCTTGTTGGTTTGTTGGTTTGTTGGTTTGTTGGTTTGTTGGCTGGTTGGTTTGTTGGCTTGTTGGTTTGTTCGTTTGTTGGTTTGTTGGTTTTTTGGTTTGTTGGTTTGTTTGTTTGTTCGTTTGTTGGTTTGTTGGTTTGTTGGTTTGTTGGTTTGTTGGTTTGTTGGTTTGTTGGTTTGTTGGTTTGTTGGTTTGTTGGTTTGTTGGTTTGTTGGTTTGTTGGTTTGTTGGTTTGTTGGTTTGTTGGTTTGTTGTTTTGTTGGTTTGTTGGTTTGTTGGTTTGTTGGTTTGTTGGTTTGTTGGTTTGTTGGTTTGTTGGTTTGTTTATTTGTTGGTTTGTTGGTTTGTTGGTTTATTGGCTTGCTGGTTTGTTGCTTTGTTGGTTTGTTGAGTTTGTTGGTTTATTGGCTTGTTGGTTTGTTCGTTTGTTGGTTTGTTGGTTTTTTGGTTTGTTGGCTTGTTGGCTTGTTGGTTTGTCGGTTTGTTGTTTTGTTGGTTTGTTGGTTTGTTGGTTTGTTGTTTTGTTGGTTTGTTGGTTTATTTGTTTGTTGGTTTGTTGGTTTGTTGGCTTGTTGGTTTGTTGGTTTGTTGGTTTGTTTGTTTGTTGGTTTGTTCGTTTGTTGGATTGTTGGTTTGTTGGTTTTTTGGTTTGTTGGTTTGTAGGTTTGTTGGCTTGTTGGCTTGTTGGTTTGTTAGTTTGTTGGTTTGTTGGTTTGTTGGATTGTTGGTTTGTTCGTTTGTTGGTTTGTTGGTTTGTTGGTTTGTTGGTTTGTTGGTTTGTTGGTTTGTTGGTTTGTTGGCTCGTTGATTTGTTGGTATGTTCATTTGTTGGTTTCTTGGTTTGTTGGTTTGTTGGTTTGTTGGTTTGTTGGTTTGTTAGTTTGTTGGTTTGTTGGTTTGTTGGTTTGTTGGTTTGTTCGTTTGTTGGCTTGTTGGTTTGTTGTTTTGTTGGTTTGTTTGTTTGTTGGTTTGTTTGTTTGCTAGTTTGTTGGTTTGTTGGTTTGTTGGTTTGTTGGTTTGTTGGTTTGCTGGTTTGCTGGTTTGTTGGTTTGTTTGTTTGTTAGTTTGTTCGTTTGTTGGCTTGTTGGTTTGTTGGCTTGTTGGCTTGTTGGTTTATTGGTTTTTTTGGTTTGTTGGTTTGTTGGTTTGTTGGTTTTTTGGTTTGTTGGTTTGTTGGTTTGTTGGTTTGTTGGTTTGTTGGTTTTTTGGTTTGTTGGCTTGTTGGTTTGTTGGTTTGTTCGTTTGTTCGTTTGTTGGCTTTTTGGTTTGTTGGCTTGTTGGCTTGTTGGTTTATTGGTTTTTTTGGTTTGTTGGCTTGTTGGTTTGTTGGTTTGTTGGTTTGTTGGTTTGTTGGTTTGTTGGTTTGTTTGTTTGTTGGTTTTCTGGTTTGTTGGTTTGTTGGTTTGTTGGTTTGTTGGTTTGTTGGTTTTTTGGTTTGTTGGCTTGTTGGTTTGTTGGTTTGTTCGTTTGTTCGTTTGTTGGATTGTTGGTTTTTTGGCTTGTTGGCTTGTTGGTTTGTTGGTTTGTTGGTTTGTTTGTTTGTTGGTTTGTTGGCTTTTTGGCTTGTTGGTTTGTTGGCTTGTTGGTTTATTCGTTTGTTGGTTTGTTGGTTTGTTGGTTTGTTGGTTTGTTGGTTTGTTGGCTTCTTGGTTTGTTGGTTTGTTGGTTTGTTGGTTTCTTGGTTTGTTGGTTTGTTGGTTTGTTGGCTTGTTGTTTGTTGGTTTGTTGGTTTGTTGGTTTGTTGGCTGGTTGGTTTGTTGGCTTGTTGGTTTGTTCGTTTGTTGGTTTGTTGGTTTTTTGGTTTGTTGGTTTGTTTGTTTGTTCGTTTGTTGGTTTGTTGGTTTGTTGGTTTGTTGGTTTGTTGGTTTGTTGGTTTGTTGGTTTGTTGGTTTGTTGGTTTGTTGGTTTGTTGGTTTGTTGGTTTGTTGGTTTGTTGGTTTGTTGGTTTGTTGGTTTGTTGGTTTGTTGGTTTGTTGGTTTGTTGTTTTGTTGGTTTGTTGGTTTGTTGGTTTGTTGGTTTGTTGGTTTGTTGGTTTGTTGGTTTGTTTATTTGTTGGTTTGTTGGTTTGTTGGTTTATTGGTTGGCTTGTTGGTTTGTTCGTTTGTTGGTTTGTTGGTTTTTTGGTTTGTTGGCTTGTTGGCTTGTTGGTTTGTCGGTTTGTTGGTTTGTTGGTTTGTTGGTTTGTTGGTTTGTTGGTTTGTTGTTTTGTTGGTTTGTTGGTTTATTTGTTTGTTGGTTTGTTGGTTTGTTGGTTTGTTGGTTCGTTGGTTTGTTTGTTTGTTGGTTTGTTCGTTTGTTGGATTGTTGGTTTGTTGGTTTTTTGGTTTGTTGGTTTGTAGGTTTGTTGGCTTGTTGGCTTGTTGGTTTGTTAGTTTGTTGGTTTGTTGGTTTGTTGGATTGTTGGTTTGTTCGTTTGTTGGTTTGTTGGTTTGTTGGTTTGTTGGTTTGTTGGTTTGTTGGTTTGTTGGTTTGTTGGCTCGTTGGTTTCTTGGTATGTTCATTTGTTGGTTTCTTGGTTTGTTGGTTTGTTGGTTTGTTGGTTTGTTGGTTTGTTAGTTTGTTGGTTTGTTGGTTTGTTGGTTTGTTGGTTTGTTCGTTTGTTGGCTTGTTGGTTTGTTGTTTTGTTGGTTTGTTTGTTTGTTGGTTTGTTTGTTTGCTAGTTTGTTGGTTTGTTGGTTTGTTGGTTTGTTGGTTTGTTGGTTTGCTGGTTTGTTGGTTTGTTTGTTTGTTAGTTTGTTCGTTTGTTGGCTTGTTGGTTTGTTGGCTTGTTGGCTTGTTGGTTTATTGGTTTTTTTGGTTTGTTGGCTTGTTGGTTTGTTGGTTTGTTGGTTTGTTGGTTTGTTGGTTTGTTGGTTTGTTGGTTTTTTGGTTTGTTGGTTTGTTGGTTTGTTGGTTTGTTGGTTTGTTGGTTTTTTGGTTTGTTCGCTTGTTGGTTTGTTGGTTTGTTCGTTTGTTCGTTTGTTGGCTTTTTGGTTTGTTGGCTTGTTGGCTTGTTGGTTTATTGGTTTTTTTGGTTTGTTGGCTTGTTGGTTTGTTGGTTTGTTGGTTTGTTGGTTTGTTGGTTTGTTGGTTTGTTTGTTTGTTGGTTTTTTGGTTTGTTGGTTTGTTGGTTTGTTGGTTTGTTGGTTTGTTGGTTTGTTGGTTTTTTGGTTTGTTGGCTTGTTGGTTTGTTGGTTTGTTCGTTTGTTCGTTTGTTGGATTGTTGGTTTTTTGGCTTGTTGGCTTGTTGGTTTGTTGGTTTGTTGGTTTGTTTGTTTGTTGGTTTGTTATTTTGTTGGTTTGTTGGTTTGTTAGTTTGTTGGTTTGTTGGTTTGTTGGTTTGTTCGTTTGTTGGTTTGTTGGTTTATTTGTTTGTTGGTTTGTTGGTTTGATGGTTTGTTCGTTTGTTCGTTTGTTGGCTTGTTGGTTTGTTGGCTTGTTGGCTTGTTGGTTTGTTAGTTTGTTGGTTTGTTGGATTGTTGGTTTGTTGGTTTGTTGGTTTGTTGGTTTGTTGGTTTGTTGGTTTGCTGGTGTGTTGGTTTGTTGGTTTGTTGGTTTGTTGGTTTATTTGTTTGTTGTTTTGTTGGCTTGTTGGTTTGTTGGCTTGTTGGTTTGTTGGTTTGTTGGTTTGTTTGTTTGTTGGTTTGTCCGTTTGTTGGCTTGTTGGTTTGTTGGTTTGTTGGCTTTTTGGTTTGTTGGTTTGTTGTTTTGTTGGTTTGTTGGTTTGTTGGTTTGTTGGTTTGTTGGTTTGTTGGTTTGTTGGTTTGTTGGTTTGTTGGTTTGTTGGTTTGTTGGTTTTTTGGTTTGTTGGTTTGTTGGCTTGTTGGTTTGTTGGTTTGTTGGTTTGTTGGTTTGTTGGTTTGTTGGTTTGTTGATTTGTTGGCTTGTTGGTTTGTTCGTTTGTTGGTTTGTTGGTATGTTGGTTTGTTGGTTTGTTGGCTTGTTCGTTTGTTCGTTTGTTGGCTTGTTGGCTTGTTGTTTGTTCGTTTGTTTGCTTGTTGGTTTTTTGGTTTGTTGGTTTGTTGGTTTGTTGGTTTGTTGGTTTGTTGGCTTGTTGGTTTGTTGGTTTGTTGGTTTGTTGGTTTGTTGGTTTGTTGGTTTGTTGGTTTGCTGGTTTGTTGGTTTGTTGGTTTGTTGGTTTGTTGGTTTGTTGACTTGTTGGTTTGTTCGTTTGTTGGTTTGTTGGTTTGTTGGTTTGTTGGTTTGTTGTTTTGTTGGCTTGTTGGCTTGTTGGCTTGTTGGCTTGTTGGTTTGTTCGTTTGTTGGTTTGTTCGTTTGTTCGTTTGTTGGTTTGTTGGTTTGTTGGTTTGTTGGTTTGTTGGTTTGTTGGTTTGTTGGTTTGTTGATTTGTTGGTTTGTTCGTTTGTTTGTTTGTTGGTTTGTTGATTTGTTGGCTTGTTGGTTTGTTGCTTTGTTGGTTTGTTGGTTTGTTGGTTTGTTGGTTTGTTGGTTTGTTGGTTTGTTGGTTTGTTGGTTTGTTGGTTTGTTGGTTTGTTGGTTTGTTGGTTTGTTGGTTTGTTGGTTTGTTGGTTTGTTGGTTTGTTGGTTTGTTGGTTTGTTGGTTTTTTGGTTTGTTGGTTTGTTGGTTTGTTGTTTTGTTGGTTTGTTGGTTTGTTGGTTTGTTTGTTTGTTGGTTTGTTGGTTTTTTGGTTTGTTGGTTTGTTGGTTTGTTGGTTTGTTGGTTTGTTGGTTTGTTGGCTTTTTGGCTTGTTGGTTTGTTGGTTTGTTGGCTTGTTGGTTTGTTCGTTTGTTGGTTTGTTGGTTTGTTGGTTTGTTGGTTTGTTGGTTTGTTGGTTTGTTGGTTGGTTGGTTTGTTGGTTTGTTGGTTTGTTGGTTTGTTGGTTTGTTGGTTTGTTGGTTTGTTGGTTTGTTGGTTTGTTGGTTTGTTGGTTTGTTGGTTTGTTGACTTGTTGGTTTGTTGGTTTGTTGGTTTGTTGGTTTGTTGGTTTCTTGGTTTGTTGGTTTGTTGGTTTGTTGGCTTGTTGGTTTGTTCGTTTGTTGGGTTGTTGGTTTTTTGGTTTGTTGGTTCAATGGTTTGTTCGTTTGTTGGTTTGTTGGTTTGTTGGTTTTTTGGTTTGTTGGTTTGTTGGTTTGTTGGTTTGTTGGTTTGTTGGTTTGTTGGTTTGTTGGTTTGTTGGTTTGTTGGTTTGTTGGTTAGTTGGTTTGTTGGTTTGTTGGTTAATTTGTTTGGTGGTTTGTTGGTTTGTTGGTTTATTGGCTTGTTGGTTTGTTGCTTTATTGGTTTGTTGGTTTGTTCGTTTGTTGGTTTGTTGGTTTATTGGCTTGTTGGTTTGTTCGTTTGTTGGTTTGTTGGTTCGTTTGTTTGTTGGTTTGTTCGTTTGTTGGCTTGTTCGTTTGTTGGCTTGTTGGCTTGTTGGTTTGTTGGTTTGTTGGTTTGTTGGTTTGTTGGTTTGTTGGTTTGTTGGTTTGTTGGTTTGTTGGTTTATTGGTTTGTTGGTTTGTTGACTTTTTTGCTTGTTGGTTTGTTGGTTTGTTGGTTTGTTCGTTTGTTGGTTTTTGGTTTGTTGGTTTATTGGTTTGTTCGTTTGTTGGTTTGTTGGTTTGTTGGCTTGTTGGTTTGTTGGTTTGTTGGTTTGTTGGTTTGTTGGCTTCTTGGTTTGTTGGTTTGTTGGTTTGTTGGTTTGTTGGTTTGTTGGTTTGTTGTTTTGTTGGCTTGTTGGTTTGTTCGTTTGTTGGTTTGTTGGTTTGTTGGTTTGTTGGTTTGTTGGTTTGTTGGTTTGTTGGTTTGTTATTTTGTTGGCTTGTTGGTTTGTTCGTTTGTTGGTTTGTTGGTTTGTTGGTTTGTTGGTTTGTTGGTTTGTTGGTTTGTTGGTTTGTTGGTTTGTTGGTTTGTTGGTTTGTTGGTTTGTTTGTTTGTTGGTGTGTTTGTTTGTTGGTTTGTTGGTTTGTTGGTTTGTTGGTTTGTTGGTTTGTTGGTTTGTTGGTTTGTTTGTTTTTGTTTTGTTCATTTGTTGGCTTGTTCGTTTGTTGGCTTGTTGGCTTGTTGGTTTGTTGGTTTGTTGGTTTGTTGGTTTGTTGGTTTGTTGGTTTGTTGGTTTGTTGGTTTGTTGGTTTGTTGGCTTGTTGGTTTGTTGGTTTGTTGGTTTGTTGGTTTGTTGGTATATTTGTTTGTTGATTCGTTGGTTTGTTGGCTTGTTGGTTTGTTGGCTTGTTGGTTTGTTGGTTTGTTGGTTTGTTTGTTTGTTGGTTTGTTTGTTTGTTGGTTTGTTGGTTGGTTGGTTTGTTATTTTTTTTGTTTGATGGCTTGTTGGTTTGTTGGTTTGTTGGTTTGTTGGTCTGTTGGTTTGTTGGTTTGTTGGTTTATTTGTTTGTTGGTTTGTTGGTTTGTTGGTTTGTTGGTTTGTGTGTTTGTTGGATTGTTGGTTTGTTGGTTTGTTGGTTTGTTAGTTTGTTGGTTTATTGGCTTGTTGGTTTGTTGGTTTGTTGGTTTGTTGGTTTGTTGGTTTGTTGGTTTGTTGGTTTATTGGTTTGTTAGTTTGTTTGTTTGTTGGTTTGTTCGTTTGTTGGCTTGTTGGTTTGTTGGTTTGTTGGTTTGTTGGTTTGTTGGTTTGTTCGTTTGTTAGTTTGTTGGTTTTTTGATTTGTTGGCTTGTTGGCTTGTTGGTTTGTCGGTTTGTTGGTTTGTTGGTTTGTTGGTTTGTTGGTTTGTTGGTTTGTTGGTTTGTTGGTTTATTTGTTTGTTGGTTTTTGGTTTGTTAGTTTGTTGGTTTGTTTGTTTTTGGGCTTGTTGGTTTGTTCGTTTGTTGGTTGGTTGGTTTGTTGGCTTGTTGGTTTGTTGGTTTGTTGGTTTGTTGGTTTGTTGGTTTGTTGGCTTGTTGGTTTCTTGGTTTGTAGGTTTCTTGGTTTGTTGGTTTTTTGGTTTGTTGTTTTGTTTGTTTGTTGGTTTCTTCGTTTGTTGGCTTGTTTGTTTGTTGGCTTGTTGGTTTGTTGGTTTCTTGGTTTGTTTGTTTGTTGGTTTGTTGGTTTGTTCGTTTGTTGGTTTGTTGGTTTGTTGGTTTGTTGGCTTGTTGGTTTGTTGCTTTGTCGGTTTGTTGGTTTGTTCGTTTGTTGGTTTGTTGGTTTATTGGCTTGTTGGTTTGTTCGTTTGTTGGTTTGTTGGTTTGTTTGTTTGTTGGTTTGTTCGTTTGTTGGCTTGTTCGTTTGTTGGCTTGTTGACTTGTTGGTTTGTTGGTTTGTTGGTTTGTTGGTTTGTTGGTTTGTGCGTTTGTTGGTTTTTGGTTTGTTGGTTTGTTGGTATGTTGGTTTGTTGGTTTGTTGGCTTGTTGGTTTGTTGGTTTGTTTGTTTTTGGGCTTCTTGGTTTGTTCGTTTGTTGGTTTGTTGGTTTGTTGGCTTGTTAGTTTGTTGGTTTGTTGGTTTGTTAGTTTGTTGGCTTCTTGGTTTGTTGGTTTGTTGGTTTGTTGGTTTGTTGGTTTGTTTGTTTGTTGGTGTGTTTGTTTGTTGGTTTGTTGGTTTGTTGGTTTGTTGGTTTGTTGGTTTGTTGGTTTGTTGGTTTGTTTGTTTGTTGGTTTGTTCATTTGTTTCTTGTTCGTTTGTTGGCTTGTTGGCTTGTTGGTTTGTTGGCTTGTTGGTTTGTTGGTTTGTTGGTTTGTTGGTTTGTTGGTTTGTTGGTTTGTTGGTTTGTTGGTTTGTTGTTTTGTTGGTTGGTTGGTTTGTTGGTTTGTTGGTTTGTTGGTTTATTTGTGTGTTGGTTCGTTGGTTTGTTGGCTTGTTGGTTTGTTGGCTTGTTGGTTTGTTGGCTTGTTGGCTTGTTGGTTTGTTGGTTTCTTGGTTTGTTTGTTTGTTGGTTTGTTGGTTTGTTTGTTTGTTGGTTTGTTGGTTTGTTGGTTTGTTGGCTTGTTGGTTTGTTGCTTTGTTGTTTTGTTGGTTTGTTCGTTTGTTGGTTTGTTGGTTTATTGGCTTGTTGGTTTGTTCGTTTGTTGGTTTGTTGGTTTGTTTGTTTGTTGGTTTGTTCGTTTGTTGGCTTGTTCGTTTGTTGGCTTGTTGGCTTGTTGGTTTGTTGGTTTGTTGGTTTGTTGGTTTGTTGGTTTGTTGGTTTGTTGGTTTGTTGGTTTGTTGGTTTGTTGGTTTGTTGGTTTGTTGACTTTTTTGCTTGTTGGTTTGTTGGTTTGGTGGTTTTTCGTTTGTTGGTTTTTGGTTTGTTGGTTTGTTGGTATGTTGGTTTGTTGGTTTGTTGGCTTGTTGGTTTGTTGGTTTGTTTGTTTTTGGGTTTGTTGGTTTGTTGGTTTGTTGGTTTGTTGGTTTGTTGTTTTGTTGGCTTGTTGGTTTGTTCGTTTGTTGGTTTGTTGGTTTGTTGGTTTGTTGGTTTGTTGGTTTGTTGGTTTGTTGGTTTGTTGGTTTGTTGGTTTGTTTGTTTGTTGGTGTGTTTGTTTGTTGGTTTGTTGGTTTGTTGGTTTGTTGGTTTGTTGGTTTGTTTGTTTGTTGGTTTGTTCATTTGTTGGCTTGTTCGTTTGTTGGCTTGTTGGCTTGTTGGTTTGTTGGTTTGTTGGTTTGTTGGTTTGTTGGTTTGTTGGTTTGTTGGTTTGTTGGTTTGTTGGTTTGTTGGTTTGTTGGTTTGTTGGTTTGTTGGTTTGTTGGTTTGTTGGTTTGTTGGTTTGTTGGTTTGTTGGTTTGTTGGTTTATTTGTTTGTTGGTTCGTTGGTTTGTTGGCTTGTTGGTTTGTTGGCTTGTTGGTTTGTTGGTTTGTTGGTTTGTTCGTTTGTTGGTTTGTTGGTTTGTTGGTTTGTTGGTTTGTTGGTTTGTTGGTTGGTTGGTTTGTTGGTTTTTTGGTTTGTTGGCTTGTTGGTTTGTTGGTTTGTTGGTTTGTTTGTTTGTTGGTTTGTTGGTTTGTTGGTTTGTTGGTTTGTTGGTTTGTTGGTTTGTTGGTTTGTTGGTTTGTTGGTTTGTTGGTTTGTTGGTTTGTTGGTTTGTTGACTTTTTTGCTTGTTGGTTTGTTGGTTTGTTGGTTTTTCGTTTGTTGGTTTTTGGTTTGTTGGTTTGTTGGTATGTTGGTTTGTTGGTTTGTTGGCTTGTTGGTTTGTTGGTTTGTTTGTTTTTGGGTTTGTTGGTTTGTTGGTTTGTTGGTTTGTTGGTTTGTTGTTTTGTTGGCTTGTTGGTTTGTTCGTTTGTTGGTTTGTTGGTTTGTTGGTTTGTTGGTTTGTTGGTTTGTTGGTTTGTTGGTTTGTTGGTTTGTTTGTTTGTTGGTGTGTTTGTTTGTTGGTTTGTTGGTTTGTTGGTTTGTTGGTTTGTTGGTTTGTTTGTTTGTTGGTTTGTTCATTTGTTGGCTTGTTCGTTTGTTGGTTTTTGGTTTGTTGGTTTGTTGGTATGTTGGTTTGTTGGTTTGTTGGCTTGTTGGTTTGTTGGTTTGTTTGTTTTTGGGTTTGTTGGTTTGTTGGTTTGTTGGTTTGTTGGTTTGTTGTTTTGTTGGCTTGTTGGTTTGTTCGTTTGTTGGTTTGTTGGTTTGTTGGTTTGTTGGTTTGTTGGTTTGTTGGTTTGTTGGTTTGTTGGTTTGTTGGTTTGTTTGTTTGTTGGTGTGTTTGTTTGTTGGTTTGTTGGTTTGTTGGTTTGTTGGTTTGTTTGTTTGTTGGTTTGTTCATTTGTTGGCTTGTTCGTTTGTTGGCTTGTTGGCTTGTTGGTTTGTTGGTTTGTTGGTTTGTTGGTTTGTTGGTTTGTTGGTTTGTTGGTTTGTTGGTTTGTTGGTTTGTTCGTTTGTTGGTTTGTTGGTTTGTTGGTTTGTTGGTTTGTTGGTTTGTTGGTTTGTTGGTTTATTGGCTTGTTGGTTTTTTGGTTTGTTGGTTTGTTGGTTTGATGGTTTGTTGGTTTGTTGGTTTGTTGGTTTGTTGGTTTGTTGGTTTGTTGGTTTGTTGGTTTGTTGGTTTGTTGGTTTGTTTGTTTGTTGGTTTGTTGGTTTATTCGTTTGTTGGCTTGTTGGTTTGTCGGTTTGTTGGTTTGTTGGTTTGTTGGTTTGTTGGTTTGTTGGTTTGTTGGTTTGTTGGTTTATTTGTTTGTTGGTTTGTTGGCTTGTTGGTTTGTTGGTTTGTTGGTTTGTTTGTTTGTTGGTTTGTTCTTTTGTTGGACTGTTGGTTTGTTGGTTTTTTGGTATGTTGGTTTGTAGGTTTGTTGGCTTGTTGGCTTGTTGGTTTGTTGGTTTGTTGGTTTGTTGGTTTGTTGGTTTGTTGGTTTGTTGGTATTGTTGGTTTGTTCGTTTGTTGGTTTGTTGGTTTGTTGGTTTGTTGGTTTGTTGGTTTGTTGGTTTGTTGGCTTGTTGGTTTGTTGGTATGTTCATTTGTTGGTTTTTTGGTTTGTTGGTTTGTTGGCTTGTTGGTTTGTTGGTTTGTAGGTTTGTTGGTTTGTTGGTTTTTTGGTTTGTTGTTTTTTTTTGTTTGTTGGTTTCTTCGTTTGTTGGCTTTTTGGTTTGTTGGCTTGTTGGTTTGTTGGTTTCTTGGTTTGTTTGTTTGTTGGTTTGTTCGTTTGTTGGTTTGTTGTTTTGTTGGTTTGTTGGTTTGTTGGTTTGTTGGTTTGTTGGTTTTTTGTTTGTTGGCTTGTTGGCTTGTTGGTTTGTTGGTTTGTTGGCTTGTTGGTTTCTTGGTTTGTTGGTTTGTTGGTTTGTTTGTTTGTTTGTTTGTTGGTTTGTTCGTTTGTTGGTTTGTTGGTTTGTTGGTTTGTTGGTTTGTTGGTTTGTTGGCTTGTTGGTTTGTTGGCTTGTTGGCTTGTTGGTTTGTTGGTTTGTTGGTTTGTTAGTTTGTTGGCTTGTTGGTTTGTTGGTTTGTTGGTTTCTTGGTTTGTTGGTTTTTTGGTTTGTTGGTTTTCTGGTTTTTTCGTTTGTTGGTTTGTTGGTTTGTTCGTTTGTTAGTTTGTTGGTTTGTTGGCTTGTTGGTTTGTTGGTTTGTTGGTTTGTTGGTTTGTTGGTTTGTTGGTTTGTTGGTTTGTTCGTTTGTTGGTTTGTTGGTTTGTTGGCTTGTTGGTTTGTTGGTTTGTTGGTTTGTTGGCTAGTTGTTTTTTTGGTTTGTTTGTTTGTTGGTATGTTGGTTTGTTTTAATGTTGGTTTGTTGGCTTGTTGGTTTGTTCGTTTGTTGGTTTGTTGGTTTGTTGGTTTGTTGGTTTGTTGGTTTGTTGGTTTGTTGGTTTGTTGGTTTGTTGGTTTGTTGGTTTGTTGGTTTGTTGGCTTGTTAGTTTGTTGGTTTGTTGGTTTGTTGGTTTGTTGGCTTCTTGGTTTGTTTTTTTTGTTGGTTTGTTGGTTTGTTGGTTTGTTGGTTTGTTGGCTTGTTGGTTTGTTGGTTTGCTGGTTTGTTGGCTAGTTGTTTTTTTGGTTTGTTTGTTTAATGGTTTGTTGGTTTGTTTTAATGTTGGTTTGTTGGCTTGTTGGTTTGTTCGTTTGTTGGTTTGTTGGTTTGTTGGTTTGTTGGTTTGTTGGTTTGTTGGTTTGTTCGTTTGTTGGTTTGTTGGTTTGTTGACTTGTTGGTTTGTTCGTTTGTTGGTTTGTTGGTTTGTTGGTTTGTTGGTTTGTTGGTTTGTTGTTTTGTTGGCTTGTTGGCTTGTTGGCTTGTTGGTTTGTTCGTTTGTTCGTTTGTTGGTTTGTTGGTTTGTTGGTTTGTTGGTTTGTTGGTTTGTTGGTTTGTTGGTTTGTTGGTTTGTTGATTTGTTGGTTTGTTGGTTTGTTTGTTTGTTGGTTTGTTGATTTGTTGGCTTGTTGGTTTGTTGCTTTGTTGGTTTGTTGGTTTGTTGGTTTGTTGGTTTGTTGGTTTGTTGGTTTGTTGGTTTGTTGGTTTGTTGGTTTGTTGGTTTGTTGGTTTGTTGGTTTGTTGGTTTGTTGGTTTGTTGGTTTGTTGTTTTGTTGGTTTGTTGGTTTGTTGGTTTGTTTGTTTGTTGGTTTGTTGGTTTTTTGGTTTGTTGGTTTGTTGGTTTGTTGGTTTGTTGGTTTGTTGGTTTGTTGGTTTGTTGGTTTGTTGGTTTTTGGCTTGTTGGTTTGTTGGTTTGTTGGCTTGTTGGTTTGTTCGTTTGTTGGTTTGTTGGTTTGTTGGTTTGTTGGTTTGTTGGTTTGTTGGTTTGTTGGTTTGTTGGTTTGTTGGTTTGTTGGTTTGTTGGTTTGTTGGTTTGTTGGTTTGTTGGTTTGTTGGTTTGTTGGTTTGTTGGTTTGTTGGTTTGTTGGTTTGTTGGTTTGTTGGTTTGTTGGTTTGTTGGTTTGTTGGTTTGTTGGTTTGTTGGTTTGTTGGTTTGTTGACTTGTTGGTTTGTTGGTTTGTTGGTTTGTTGGTTTGTTGGTTTGTTGGTTTGTTGGTTTCTTGGTTTGTTGGTTTGTTGGTTTGTTGGCTTGTTGGTTTGTTCGTTTGTTGGGTTGTTGGTTTTTTGGTTTGCTGGTTCAATGGTTTGTTCGTTTGTTGGTTTGTTGGTTTGTTGGTTTGTTGGTTTGTTGGTTTGTTGGTTTGTTGGTTTGTTGGTTTGTTGGTTTGTTGGTTTGTTGGTTTGTTGGTTTGTTGGTTAGTTGGTTTGTTGGTTTGTTGGTTAATTTGTTTGTTGGTTTGTTTGTTTGTTGGTTTATTGGCTTGTTGGTTTGTTGCTTTGTTGGTTTGTTGGTTTGTTCGTTTGTTGGTTTGTTGGTTTATTGGCTTGTTGGTTTGTTCGTTTGTTGGTTTGTTGGTTGGTTTGTTTGTTGGTTTGTTCGTTTGTTGGCTTGTTCGTTTGTTGGCTTGTTGGCTTGTTGGTTTGTTGGTTTGTTGGTTTGTTGGTTTGTTGGTTTGTTGGTTTGTTGGTTTGTTGGTTTATTGGTTTGTTGGTTTGTTGACTTTTTTGCTTGTTGGTTTGTTGGTTTGTTGGTTTGTTCGTTTGTTGGTTTTTGGTTTGTTGGTTTATTGGTTTGTTCGTTTGTTGGTTTGTTGGTTTGTTGGCTTGTTGGTTTGTTGGTTTGTTGGTTTGTTGGTTTGTTGGCTTCTTGGTTTGTTGGTTTGTTGGTTTGTTGGTTTGTTGGTTTGTTGGTTTGTTGTTTTGTTGGCTTGTTGGTTTGTTCGTTTGTTGGTTTGTTGGTTTGTTGGTTTGTTGGTTAGTTGGTTTGTTGGTTTGTTGGTTTGTTATTTTGTTGGCTTGTTGGTTTGTTCGTTTGTTGGTTTGTTGGTTTGTTGGTTTGTTGGTTTGTTGGTTTGTTGGTTTGTTGGTTTGTTGGTTTGTTGGTTTGTTTGTGTGTTGGTGTGTTTGTTTGTTGGTTTGTTGGTTTGTTGGTTTGTTGGTTTGTTGGTTTGTTGGTTTGTTTGTTTTTGTTTTGTTCATTTGTTGGCTTGTTCGTTTGTTGGCTTGTTGGTTTGTTGGTTTGTTGGTTTGTTGGTTTGTTGGTTAGTTGGTTTGTTGGTTTGTTGATTTGTTGGCTTGTTGGTTTGTTGGTTTGTTGGTTTGTTGGTTTGTTGGTTTGTTGGTATATTTGTTTGTTGATTCCTTGGTTTGTTGGCTTGTTGGTTTGTTGGCTTGTTGGTTTGTTGGTTTGTTGGTTTGTTCGTTCGTTGGTTTGTTTGTTTGTTGGTTTGTTGGTTGGTTGGTTTGTTAGTTTTTTTGTTTGTTGGCTTGTTGGTTTGTTGGTTTGTTGGTTTGTTGGTCTGTTGGTTTGTTGGTTTGTTGGTTTATTTGTTTGTTGGTTTGTTGGTTTGTTGGTTTGTTGGTTTGTGTGTTTGTTGGATTGTTGGTTTGTTGGTTTGTTGGTTTGTTAGTTTGTTGGTTTATTGGCTTGTTGGTTTGTTGGTTTGTTGGTTTGTTGGTTTGTTGGTTTGTTGGTTTGTTGGTTTGTTGGTTTATTGGTTTGTTAGTTTGTTTGTTTGTTGGTTTGTTCGTTTGTTAGCTTGTTGGTTTGTTGGTTTGTTGGTTTGTTGGTTTGTTCGTTTGTTAGTTTGTTGGTTTTTTGATTTGTTGGCTTGTTGGTTTGTCGGTTTGTTGGTTTGTTGGTTTGTTGGTTTGTTGGTTTGTTGGTTTGTTGGTTTGTTGGTTTATTTGTTTGTTGGTTTTTGGTTTGTTGGTTTGTTGGTTTGTTTGTTTTTGGGCTTGTTGGTTTGTTTGTTTGTTGGTTGGTTGGTTTGTTGGCTTGTTGGTTTGTTGGTTTGTTGGTTTGTTGGTTTGTTGGTTTGTTGGCTTGTTGGTTTCTTGGTTTGTAGGTTTCTTGGTTTGTTGTTTTTTTGGTTTGTTGTTTTGTTTGTTTGTTGGTTTCTTCGTTTGTTGGCTTGTTTGTTTGTTGGCTTGTTGGTTTGTTGGTTTCTTGGTTTGTTTGTTTGTTGGTTTGTTGGTTTGTTCGTTTGTTGGTTTGTTGGTTTGTTGGTTTGTTGGCTTGTTGGTTTGTTGCTTTGTCGGTTTGTTGGTTTGTTCGTTTGTTGGTTTGTTGGTTTATTGGCTTGTTGGTTTGTTCGTTTGTTGGTTTGTTGGTTTGTTTGTTTGTTGGTTTGTTCGTTTGTTGGCTTGTTCGTTTGTTGGCTTGTTGACTTGTTGGTTTGTTGGTTTGTTGGTTTATTGGTTTGTTGGTTTGTTGGTTTGTTGGTTTGTTGGTTTATTGGTTTGTTGACTTTTTTGTTTGTTGGTTTGTTGGTTTGTTGGTTTGTTCGTTTGTTGGTTTTTGGTTTGTTGGTTTGTTGGTATGTTGGTTTGTTGGTTTGTTGGCTTGTTGGTTTGTTGGTTTGTTTGTTTTTGGGCTTCTTGGTTTGTTGGTTTGTTGGTTTGTTGGCTTGTTGGTTTGTTGGTTTGTTGGTTTGTTAGTTTGTTGGCTTCTTGGTTTGTTGGTTTGTTGGTTTGTTGGTTTGTTGGTTTGTTTGTTTGTTGGTGTGTTTGTTTGTTGGTTTGTTAGTTTGTTGGTTTGTTGGTTTGTTGGTTTGTTGGTTTGTTGGTTTGTTGGTTTGTTGGTTTGTTTGTTTGTTGGTTTGTTCATTTGTTGGCTTGTTCGTTTGTTGGCTTGTTGGCTTGTTGGTTTGTTGGTTTGTTGGTTTGTTGGTTTGTTGGTTTGTTGGTTTGTTGGTTTGTTGGTTTGTTGGTTTGTTGGTTTCTTGGTTTGTTGGTTTGTTGGTTTGTTGGTTTTTTGGTTTGTTGGTTTGTTGGTTTGTTGGTTTGTTGGTTTATTTGTGTGTTGGTTCGTTGGTTTGTTGGCTTGTTGGTTTGTTGGCTTGTTGGTTTGTTGGCTTGTTGGCTTGTTGGTTTGTTGGTTTCTTGGTTTGTTTGTTTGTTGGTTTGTTGGTTTGTTTGTTTGTTGGTTTGTTGGTTTGTTGGTTTGTTGGCTTGTTGGTTTGTTACTTTGTTGTTTTGTTGGTTTGTTCGTTTGTTGGTTTGTTGGTTTATTGGCTTGTTGGTTTGTTCGTTTGTTGGTTTGTTGGTTTGTTTGTTTGTTGGTTTGTTCGTTTGTTGGCTTGTTCGTTTGTTGGCTTGTTGGCTTGTTGGTTTGTTGGTTTGTTGGTTTGTTGGTTTGTTGGTTTGTTGGTTTGTTGGTTTGTTGGTTTGTTGGTTTGTTGGTTTGTTGGTTTGTTGACTTTTTTGCTTGTTGGTTTGTTGGTTTGTTGGTTTTTCGTTTGTTGGTTTTTGGTTTGTTGGTTTGTTGGTATGTTGGTTTGTTGGTTTGTTGGCTTGTTGGTTTGTTGGTTTGTTTGTTTTTGGGTTTGTTGGTTTGTTGGTTTGTTGGTTTGTTGGTTTGTTGTTTTGTTGGCTTGTTGGTTTGTTCGTTTGTTGGTTTGTTGGTTTGTTGGTTTGTTGGTTTGTTGGTTTGTTGGTTTGTTGGTTTGTTGGTTTGTTGGTTTGTTTGTTTGTTTGTTGGTGTGTTTGTTTGTTGGTTTGTTGGTTTGTTGGTTTGTTGGTTTGTTGGTTTGTTTGTTTGTTGGTTTGTTCATTTGTTGGCTTGTTCGTTTGTTGGCTTGTTGGCTTGTTGGTTTGTTGGTTTGTTGGTTTGTTGGTTTGTTGGTTTGTTGGTTTGTTGGTTTGTTGGTTTGTTGGTTTGTTGGTTTATTTGTTTGTTGGTTCGTTGGTTTGTTGGCTTGTTGGTTTGTTGGCTTGTTGGTTTGTTGGTTTGTTGGTTTGTTCGTTTGTTGGTTTGTTGGTTTGTTGGTTTGTTGGTTTGTTGGTTTGTTGGTTTGTTGGTTTGTTGGTTTTTTGGTTTGTTGGCTTGTTGGTTTGTTGGTTTGTTGGTTTGTTTGTTTGTTGGTTTGTTGGTTTGTTGGTTTGTTGGTTAGTTGGTTTGTTGGTTTGTTGGTTAATTTGTTTGTTGGTTTGTTGGTTTGTTGGTTTATTGGCTTGTTGGTTTGTTGCTTTGTTGGTTTGTTGGTTTGTTCGTTTGTTGGTTTGTTGGTTTATTGGCTTGTTGGTTTGTTCGTTTGTTGGTTTGTTGGTTCGTTTGTTTGTTGGTTTGTTCGTTTGTTGGCTTGTTCGTTTGTTGGCTTGTTGGTTTGTTGGTTTGTTGGTTTGTTGGTTTGTTGGTTTGTTGGTTTGTTGGTTTATTGGTTTGTTGGTTTGTTGACTTTTTTGCTTGTTGGTTTGTTGGTTTGTTGGTTTGTTCGTTTGTTGGTTTTTGGTTTGTTGGTTTATTGGTTTGTTCGTTTGTTGGTTTGTTGGTTTGTTGGCTTGTTGGTTTGTTGGTTTGTTGGTTTGTTGGTTTGTTGGCTTCTTGGTTTGTTGGTTTGTTGGTTTGTTGGTTTGTTGGTTTGTTGGTTTGTTGTTTTGTTGGCTTGTTGGTTTGTTCGTTTGTTGGTTTGTTGGTTTGTTGGTTTGTTGGTTTGTTGGTTTGTTGGTTTGTTGGTTTGTTGGTTTGTTGGTTTGTTATTTTGTTGGCTTGTTGGTTTGTTCGTTTGTTGGTTTGTTGGTTTGTTGGTTTGTTGGTTTGTTGGTTTGTTGGTTTGTTGGTTTGTTGGTTTGTTGGTTTGTTTGTTTGTTGGTGTGTTTGTTTGTTGGTTTGTTGGTTTGTTGGTTTGTTGGTTTGTTGGTTTGTTGGTTTGTTGGTTTGTTTATTTTTGTTTTGTTCATTTGTTGGCTTGTTCGTTTGTTGGCTTGTTGGCTTGTTGGTTTGTTGGTTTGTTGGTTTGTTGGTTTGTTGGTTTGTTGGTTTGTTGGTTTGTTGATTTGTTGGTTTGTTGGCTTGTTGGTTTGTTGGTTTGTTGGTTTGTTGGTTTGTTGGTATATTTGTTTGTTGATTCGTTGGTTTGTTGGCTTGTTGGTTTGTTGGCTTGTTGGTTTGTTGGTTTGTTGGTTTGTTCGTTTGTTGGTTTGTTTGTTTGTTGGTTTGTTGGTTGGTTGGTTTGTTAGTTTTTTTGTTTGTTGGCTTGTTGGTTTGTTGGTTTGTTGGTTTGTTGGTCTGTTGGTTTGTTGCTTTGTTGGTTTATTTGTTTGTTGGTTTGTTGGTTTGTTGGTTTGTTGGTTTGTGTGTTTGTTGGATTGTTGGTTTGTTGGTTTGTTGGTTTGTTAGTTTGTTGGTTTATTGGCTTGTTGGTTTGTTGGTTTGTTGGTTTGTTGGTTTGTTGGTTTGTTGGTTTGTTGGTTTGTTGGTTTGTTGGTTTGTTGGTTTGTTGGTTTATTGGTTTGTTAGTTTGTTTGTTTGTTGGTTTGTTCGTTTGTTGGCTTGTTGGTTTGTTGGTTTGTTGGTTTGTTGGTTTGTTGGTTTGTTCGTTTGTTAGTTTGTTGGTTTTTTGATTTGTTGGCTTGTTGGCTTGTTGGTTTGTCGGTTTGTTGGTTTGTTGGTTTGTTGGTTTGTTGGTTTGTTGGTTTGTTGGTTTGTTGGTTTATTTGTTTGTTGGTTTTTGGTTTGTTGGTTTGTTGGTTTGTTTGTTTTTGGGCTTGTTGGTTTGTTCGTTTGTTGGTTGGTTGGTTTGTTGGCTTGTTGGTTTGTTGGTTTGTTGGTTTGTTGGTTTGTTGGTTTGTTGGCTTGTTGGTTTCTTGGTTTGTAGGTTTCTTGGTTTGTTGGTTTTTTGGTTTGTTGTTTTGTTTGTTTGTTGGTTTCTTCGTTTGTTGGCTTGTTTGTTTGTTGGCTTGTTGGTTTGTTGGTTTCTTGGTTTGTTTGTTTGTTGGTTTGTTGGTTTGTTCGTTTGTTGGTTTGTTGGTTTGTTGGTTTGTTGGCTTGTTGGTTTGTTGCTTTGTCGGTTTGTTGGTTTGTTCGTTTGTTGGTTTGTTGGTTTATTGGCTTGTTGGTTTGTTCGTTTGTTGGTTTGTTGGTTTGTTTGTTTGTTGGTTTGTTCGTTTGTTGGCTTGTTCGTTTGTTGGCTTGTTGACTTGTTGGTTTGTTGGTTTGTTGGTTTGTTGGTTTGTTGGTTTGTTGGTTTATTGGTTTGTTGGTTTATTGGTTTGTTGACTTTTTTGTTTGTTGGTTTGTTGGTTTGTTGGTTTGTTCGTTTGTTGGTTTTTGGTTTGTTGGTTTGTTGGTATGTTGGTTTGTTGGTTTGTTGGCTTGTTGGTTTGTTGGTTTGTTTGTTTTTGGGCTTCTTGGTTTGTTCGTTTGTTGGTTTGTTGGTTTGTTGGCTTGTTGGTTTGTTGGTTTGTTGGTTTGTTAGTTTGTTGGCTTCTTGGTTTGTTGGTTTGTTGGTTTGTTGGTTTGTTGGTTTGTTTGTTTGTTGGTGTGTTTGTTTGTTGGTTTGTTGGTTTGTTGGTTTGTTGGTTTGTTGGTTTGTTGGTTTGTTGGTTTGTTTGTTTGTTGGTTTGTTCATTTGTTGGCTTGTTCGTTTGTTGGCTTGTTGGCTTGTTGGTTTGTTGGTTTGTTGGTTTGTTGGTTTGTTGGTTTGTTGGTTTGTTGGTTTGTTGATTTGTTGGTTTGTTGGTTTGTTGGTTTGTTGGTTTGTTGGTTTGTTGGTTTGTTGGTTTGTTGGTTTGTTGGTTTATTTGTGTGTTGGTTCGTTGGTTTGTTGGCTTGTTGGTTTGTTGGCTTGTTGGTTTATTGGCTTGTTGCCTTGTTGGTTTGTTGGTTTCTTGGTTTGTTTGTTTGTTGGTTTGTTGGTTTGTTTGTTTGTTGGTTTGTTGGTTTGTTGGTTTGTTGGCTTGTTGGTTTGTTGCTTTGTTGTTTTGTTGGTTTGTTCGTTTGTTGGTTTGTTGGTTTATTGGCTTGTTGGTTTGTTCGTTTGTTGGTTTGTTGGTTTGTTTGTTTGTTGGTTTGTTCGTTTGTTGGCTTGTTCATTTGTTGGCTTGTTGGCTTGTTGGTTTGTTGGTTTGTTGGTTTGTTGGTTTGTTGGTTTGTTGGTTTGTTGGTTTGTTGGTTTGTTGGTTTGTTGGTTTGTTGGTTTGTTTGTTTGTTGGTTTGTTCATTTGTTGGCTTGTTCGTTTGTTGGCTTGTTGGCTTGTTGGTTTGTTGGTTTGTTGGTTTGTTGGTTTGTTGGTTTGTTGGTTTGTTGGTTTGTTGGTTTGTTGGTTTGTTGGTTTGTTGGTTTGTTGGTTTGTTGGTTTGTTGGTTTGTTGGTTTGTTGGTTTGTTGGTTTGTTGGTTTATTTGTGTGTTGGTTCGTTGGTTTGTTGGCTTGTTGGTTTGTTGGCTTGTTGGTTTGTTGGCTTGTTGGCTTGTTGGTTTGTTGGTTTCTTGGTTTGTTTGTTTGTTGGTTTGTTGGTTTGTTTGTTTGTTGGTTTGTTGGTTTGTTGGTTTGTTGGCTTGTTGGTTTGTTGCTTTGTTGTTTTGTTGGTTTGTTCGTTTGTTGGTTTGTTGGTTTATTGGCTTGTTGGTTTGTTCGTTTGTTGGTTTGTTGGTTTGTTTGTTTGTTGGTTTGTTCGTTTGTTGGCTTGTTCGTTTGTTGGCTTGTTGGCTTGTTGGTTTGTTGTTTTGTTGGCTTGTTGGTTTGTTCGTTTGTTGGTTTGTTGGTTTGTTGGTTTGTTGGTTTGTTGGTTTGTTGGTTTGTTGGTTTGTTGGTTTGTTGGTTTGTTGGTTTGTTTGTTTGTTGGTGTGTTTGTTTGTTGGTTTGTTGGTTTGTTGGTTTGTTGGTTTGTTGGTTTGTTGGTTTGTTGGTTTGTTTGTTTGTTGGTTTGTTCATTTGTTGGCTTGTTCGTTTGTTGGCTTGTTGGCTTGTTGGTTTGTTGGTTTGTTGGTTTGTTGGTTTGTTGGTTTGTTGGTTTGTTGGTTTGTTGGTTTGTTGGTTTGTTGGTTTGTTGGTTTGTTGGTTTGTTGGTTTGTTGGTTTGTTGGTTTGTTGGTTTATTTGTTTGTTGGTTCGTTGGTTTGTTGGCTTGTTGGTTTGTTGGCTTGTTGGTTTGTTCGTTTGTTGGTTTGTTCGTTTGTTGGTTTGTTGGTTTGTTGGTTTGTTGATTTGTTGGTTTGTTGGTTGGTTGGTTTGTTGGTTTTTTGGTATGTTGGCTTGTTGGTTTGTTGGTTTGTTGGTTTGTTTGTTTGTTGGTTTGTTGGTTTGTTGGTTTGTTGGTTTATTTGTTTGTTGGTTTGTTGGTTTGTTGCTTTGTTGGTTTGTGTGCTTGTTAACTTGTTGGCTTGTTGGTTTGTTGGTTTCTTGGTTTGTTTGTTTGTTGGTTTGTTGGTTTGTTTGTTTGTTGGTTTGTTGGTTTGTTGGTTTGTTGGCTTGTTGGTTTGTTGCTTTGTTGTTTTGTTGGTTTGTTCGTTTGTTGGTTTGTTGGTTTATTGGCTTGTTGGTTTGTTCGTTTGTTGGTTTGTTGGTTTGTTTGTTTGTTGGTTTGTTCGTTTGTTGGCTTGTTCGTTTGTTGGCTTGTTGGCTTGTTGGTTTGTTGTTTTGTTGGCTTGTTGGTTTGTTCGTTTGTTGGTTTGTTGGTTTGTTGGTTTGTTGGTTTGTTGGTTTGTTGGTTTGTTGGTTTGTTGGTTTGTTGGTTTGTTTGTTTGTTGGTGTGTTTGTTTGTTGGTTTGTTGGTTTGTTGGTTTGTTGGTTTGTTGGTTTGTTGGTTTGTTGGTTTGTTTGTTTGTTGGTTTGTTCATTTGTTGGCTTGTTCGTTTGTTGGCTTGTTGGCTTGTTGGTTTGTTGGTTTGTTGGTTTGTTGGTTTGTTGGTTTGTTGGTTTGTTGGTTTGTTGGTTTGTTGGTTTGTTGGTTTGTTGGTTTGTTGGTTTGTTGGTTTGTTGGTTTGTTGGTTTGTTGGTTTATTTGTTTGTTGGTTCGTTGGTTTGTTGGCTTGTTGGTTTGTTGGCTTGTTGGTTTGTTCGTTTGTTGGTTTGTTCGTTTGTTGGTTTGTTGGTTTGTTGGTTTGTTGATTTGTTGGTTTGTTGGTTGGTTGGTTTGTTGGTTTTTTGGTATGTTGGCTTGTTGGTTTGTTGGTTTGTTGGTTTGTTTGTTTGTTGGTTTGTTGGTTTGTTGGTTTGTTGGTTTATTTGTTTGTTGGTTTGTTGGTTTGTTGCTTTGTTGGTTTGTGTGCTTGTTAACTTGTTGGTTTGTTGGTTTGTTGGTTCGTTGGTTTGTTGGTTTATTGGCTTGTTGGTTTTTTGGTTTGTTGGTTTGTTGGTTTGATGGTTTGTTGGTTTGTTGGTTTGTTGGTTTGTTGGTTTGTTGGTTTGTTGGTTTGTTGGTTTGTTGGTTTGTTTGTTTGTTGGTTTGTTGGTTTATTCGTTTGTTGGTTTGTTGGTTTGTCGGTTTGTTGGTTTGTTGGTTTGTTGGTTTGTTGGTTTGTTGGTTTGTTGGTTTGTTGGTTTATTTGTTTGTTGGTTTGTTGGCTTGTTGGTTTGTTGGTTTGTTGGTTTTTTTGTTTGTTGGTTTGTTCGTTTTTTGGACTGTTGGTTTCTTGGTTTTTTGGTATGTTGGTTTGTAGGTTTGTTGGCTTGTTGGCTTGTTGGTTTGTTGGTTTGTTGGTTTGTTGGTTTGTTGGTTTGTTGGTTTGTTGGTTTGTTGGTATTGTTGGTTTGTTCGTTTGTTGGTTTGTTGGTTTGTTGGTTTGTTGGCTTGTTGGTTTGTTGGTTTGTTGGTTTGTTGGTTTGTTGGCTTGTTGGTTTGTTGGTATGTTCAGTTGTTGGTTTTTTGGTTTGTTGGTTTGTTGGCTTGTTGGTTTGTTGGTTTGTAGGTTTGTTGGTTTGTTGGTTTTTTGGTTTGTTGTTTTTTTTTGTTTGTTGGTTTCGTCGTTTGTTGGCTTTTTGGTTTGTTGGCTTGTTGGTTTGTTGGTTTCTTGGTTTGTTTGTTTGTTGGTTTGTTCGTTTGTTGGTTTGTTGTTTTGTTGGTTTGTTGGTTTGTTGGTTTGTTGGTTTGTTGGTTTTTTGTTTGTTGGCTTGTTGGCTTGTTGGTTTGTTGGTTTGTTGGCTTGTTGGTTTCTTGGTTTGTTGGTTTGTTGGTTTGTTTGTTTGTTTGTTTGTTGGTTTGTTCGTTTGTTGGTTTGTTGGTTTGTTGGTTTGTTGGTTTGTTGGTTTGTTGGCTTGTTGGTTTGTTGGCTTGTTGGCTTGTTGGTTTGTTGGTTTGTTGGTTTGTTGGTTTGTTGGCTTGTTGGTTTGTTGGTTTGTTGGTTTCTTGGTTTGTTGGTTTGTTTGTTTGTTGGTTTGTTCGTTTGTTGGCTTGTTCATTTGTTGGCTTGTTGGCTTGTTGGTTTGTTGGTTTGTTGGTTTGTTGGTTTGTTGGTTTGTTGGTTTGTTGGTTTGTTGGTTTGTTGGTTTGTTGGTTTGTTCGTTTGTTGGCTTGTTGGCTTGTTGGTTTGTTGGTTTGTTGGTTTGTTGGTTTGTTGGTTTGTTGGTTTGTTGGTTTGTTGGTTTGTTGGTTTGTTGGTTTGTTGGTTTGTTGGTTTGTTGGTTTGTTGGTTTGTTGGTTTGTTGGTTTGTTGGTTTGTTGGTTTGTTGGTTTGTTGGTTTATTTGTGTGTTGGTTCGTTGGTTTGTTGGCTTGTTGGTTTGTTGGCTTGTTGGTTTGTTGGCTTGTTGGCTTGTTGGTTTGTTGGTTTCTTGGTTTGTTTGTTTGTTGGTTTGTTGGTTTGTTTGTTTGTTGGTTTGTTGGTTTGTTGGTTTGTTGGCTTGTTGGTTTGTTGCTTTGTTGTTTTGTTGGTTTGTTTGTTTGTTGGTTTGTTGGTTTATTGGCTTGTTGGTTTGTTCGTTTGTTGGTTTGTTGGTTTGTTTGTTTGTTGGTTTGTTCGTTTGTTGGCTTGTTCGTTTGTTGGCTTGTTGGCTTGTTGGTTTGTTGTTTTGTTGGCTTGTTGGTTTGTTCGTTTGTTGGTTTGTTGGTTTGATGGTTTGTTGGTTTGTTGGTTTGTTGGTTTGTTGGTTTGTTGGTTTGTTTGTTTGTTGGTGTGTTTGTTTGTTGGTTTGTTGGTTTGTTGGTTTGTTGGTTTGTTGGTTTGTTGGTTTGTTTGTTTGTTGGTTTGTTCATTTGTTGGCTTGTTCGTTTGTTGGCTTGTTGGCTTGTTGGTTTGTTGGTTTGTTGGTTTGTTGGTTTGTTGGTTTGTTGGTTTGTTGGTTTGTTGGTTTGTTGGTTTGTTGGTTTGTTGGTTTGTTGGTTTGTTGGTTTGTTGGTTTGTTGGTTTGTTGGTTTGTTGGTTTATTTGTTTGTTGATTCGTTGGTTTGTTGGCTTGTTGGTTTGTTGGCTTGTTGGTTTGTTCGTTTGTTGGTTTGTTCGTTTGTTGGTTTGTTGGTTTGTTGGTTTGTTGATTTGTTGGTTTGTTGGTTGGTTGGTTTGTTGGTTTTTTGGTATGTTGGCTTGTTGGTTTGTTGGTTTGTTGGTTTGTTTGTTTGTTGGTTTGTTGGTTTGTTGGTTTGTTGGTTTATTTGTTTGTTGGTTTGTTGGTTTGTTGCTTTGTTGGTTTGTTGGTTTGTTGGTTTGTTGGTTTGTTGGTTTGTTGGTTTGTTGGTTTGTTGGTTTGTTGGTTTGTTGGTTTGTTGGTTTGTTGGTTTGTTGGTTTATTTGTGTGTTGGTTCGTTGGTTTGTTGGCTTGTTGGTTTGTTGGCTTGTTGGTTTGTTGGCTTGTTGGCTTGTTGGTTTGTTGGTTTCTTGGTTTGTTTGTTTGTTGGTTTGTTGGTTTGTTTGTTTGTTGGTTTGTTGGTTTGTTGGTTTGTTGGCTTGTTGGTTTGTTGCTTTGTTGTTTTGTTGGTTTGTTCGTTTGTTGGTTTGTTGGTTTATTGGCTTGTTGGTTTGTTCGTTTGTTGGTTTGTTGGTTTGTTTGTTTGTTGGTTTGTTCGTTTGTTGGCTTGTTCGTTAGTTGGCTTGTTGGCTTGTTGGTTTGTTGTTTTGTTGGCTTGTTGGTTTGTTCGTTTGTTGGTTTGTTGGTTTGTTGGTTTGTTGGTTTGTTGGTTTGTTGGTTTGTTGGTTTGTTGGTTTGTTGGTTTGTTTGTTTGTTGGTGTGTTTGTTTGTTGGTTTGTTGGTTTGTTGGTTTGTTGGTTTGTTGGTTTGTTGGTTTGTTGGTTTGTTTGTTTGTTGGTTTGTTCATTTGTTGGCTTGTTCGTTTGTTGGCTTGTTGGCTTGTTGGTTTGTTGGTTTGTTGGTTTGTTGGTTTGTTGGTTTGTTGGTTTGTTGGTTTGTTGGTTTGTTGGTTTGTTGGTTTGTTGGTTTGTTGGTTTGTTGGTTTGTTGGTTTGTTGGTTTGTTGGTTTATTTGTTTGTTGGTTCGTTGGTTTGTTGGCTTGTTGGTTTGTTGGCTTGTTGGTTTGTTCGTTTGTTGGTTTGTTCGTTTGTTGGTTTGTTGGTTTGTTGGTTTGTTGATTTGTTGGTTTGTTGGTTGGTTGGTTTGTTGGTTTTTTGGTATGTTGGCTTGTTGGTTTGTTGGTTTGTTGGTTTGTTTGTTTGTTGGTTTGTTGGTTTGTTGGTTTGTTGGTTTATTTGTTTGTTGGTTTGTTGGTTTGTTGCTTTGTTGGTTTGTGTGCTTGTTAACTTGTTGGCTTGTTGGTTTGTTGGTTTCTTGGTTTGTTTGTTTGTTGGTTTGTTGGTTTGTTTGTTTGTTGGTTTGTTGGTTTGTTGGTTTGTTGGCTTGTTGGTTTGTTGCTTTGTTGTTTTGTTGGTTTGTTCGTTTGTTGGTTTGTTGGTTTATTGGCTTGTTGGTTTTTTCGTTTGTTGGTTTGTTGGTTTGTTTGTTTGTTGGTTTGTTCGTTTGTTGGCTTGTTCGTTTGTTGGCTTGTTGGCTTGTTGGTTTGTTGTTTTGTTGGCTTGTTGGTTTGTTCGTTTGTTGGTTTGTTGGTTTGTTGGTTTGTTGGTTTGTTGGTTTGTTGGTTTGTTGGTTTGTTGGTTTGTTGGTTTGTTTGTTTGTTGGTGTGTTTGTTTGTTGGTTTGTTGGTTTGTTGGTTTGTTGGTTTGTTGGTTTGTTGGTTTGTTGGTTTGTTTGTTTGTTGGTTTGTTCATTTGTTGGCTTGTTCGTTTGTTGGCTTGTTGGCTTGTTGGTTTGTTGGTTTGTTGGTTTGTTGGTTTGTTGGTTTGTTGGTTTGTTGGTTTGTTGGTTTGTTGGTTTGTTGGTTTGTTGGTTTGTTGGTTTGTTGGTTTGTTGGTTTGTTGGTTTGTTGGTTTATTTGTTTGTTGGTTCGTTGGTTTGTTGGCTTGTTGGTTTGTTGGCTTGTTGGTTTGTTCGTTTGTTGGTTTGTTCGTTTGTTGGTTTGTTGGTTTGTTGATTTGTTGGTTTGTTGGTTGGTTGGTTTGTTGGTTTTTTGGTATGTTGGCTTGTTGGTTTGTTGGTTTGTTGGTTTGTTTGTTTGTTGGTTTGTTGGTTTGTTGGTTTGTTGGTTTATTTGTTTGTTGGTTTGTTGGTTTGTTGCTTTGTTGGTTTGTGTGCTTGTTAACTTGTTGGTTTGTTGGTTTGTTGGTTCGTTGGTTTGTTGGTTTATTGGCTTGTTGGTTTTTTGGTTTGTTGGTTTGTTGGTTTGATGGTTTGTTGGTTTGTTGGTTTGTTGGTTTGTTGGTTTGTTGGTTTGTTGGTTTGTTGGTTTGTTGGTTTGTTTGTTTGTTGGTTTGTTGGTTTATTCGTTTGTTGGCTTGTTGGTTTGTCGGTTTGTTGGTTTGTGGGTTTGTTGGTTTGTTGGTTTGTTGGTTTGTTGGTTTGTTGGTTTATTTGTTTGTTGGTTTGTTGGCTTGTTGGTTTGTTGGTTTGTTGGTTTGTTTGTTTGTTGGTTTGTTCGTTTTTTGGACTGTTGGTTTCTTGGTTTTTTGGTATGTTGGTTTGTAGGTTTGTTGGCTTGTTGGCTTGTTGGTTTGTTGGTTTGTTGGTTTGTTGGTTTGTTGGTTTGTTGGTTTGTTGGTTTGTTGGTATTGTTGGTTTGTTCGTTTGTTGGTTTGTTGGTTTGTTGGTTTGTTGGCTTGTTGGTTTGTTGGTTTGTTGGTTTGTTGGTTTGTTGGCTTGTTGGTTTGTTGGTATGTTCAGTTGTTGGTTTTTTGGTTTGTTGGTTTGTTGGCTTGTTGGTTTGTTGGTTTGTAGGTTTGTTGGTTTGTTGGTTTTTTGGTTTGTTGTTTTTTTTTGTTTGTTGGTTTCGTCGTTTGTTGGCTTTTTGGTTTGTTGGCTTGTTGGTTTGTTGGTTTCTTGGTTTGTTTGTTTGTTGGTTTGTTCGTTTGTTGGTTTGTTGTTTTGTTGGTTTGTTGGTTTGTTGGTTTGTTGGTTTGTTGGTTTTTTGTTTGTTGGCTTGTTGGCTTGTTGGTTTGTTGGTTTGTTGGCTTGTTGGTTTCTTGGTTTGTTTGTTTGTTGGTTTGTTCGTTTGTTGGTTTGTTGGTTTGTTGGTTTGTTGGTTTGTTGGTTTGTTGGCTTGTTGGTTTGTTGGCTTGTTGGCTTGTTGGTTTGTTGGTTTGTTGGTTTGTTGGTTTGTTGGCTTGTTGGTTTGTTGGTTTGTTGGTTTCTTGGTTTGTTGGTTTGTTTGTTTGTTGGTTTGTTCGTTTGTTGGCTTGTTCATTTGTTGGCTTGTTGGCTTGTTGGTTTGTTGGTTTGTTGGTTTGTTGGTTTGTTGGTTTGTTGGTTTGTTGGTTTGTTGGTTTGTTGGTTTGTTCGTTTGTTGGCTTGTTGGCTTGTTGGTTTGTTGGTTTGTTGGTTTGTTGGTTTGTTGGTTTGTTGGTTTGTTGGTTTGTTGGTTTGTTGGTTTGTTGGTTTGTTGGTTTGTTGGTTTGTTGGTTTGTTGGTTTGTTGGTTTGTTGGTTTGTTGGTTTGTTGGTTTGTTGGTTTGTTGGTTTATTTGTGTGTTGGTTCGTTGGTTTGTTGGCTTGTTGGTTTGTTGGCTTGTTGGTTTGTTGGCTTGTTGGCTTGTTGGTTTGTTGGTTTCTTGGTTTGTTTGTTTGTTGGTTTGTTGGTTTGTTTGTTTGTTGGTTTGTTGGTTTGTTGGTTTGTTGGCTTGTTGGTTTGTTGCTTTGTTGTTTTGTTGGTTTGTTCGTTTGTTGGTTTGTTGGTTTATTGGCTTGTTGGTTTGTTCGTTTGTTGGTTTGTTGGTTTGTTTGTTTGTTGGTTTGTTCGTTTGTTGGCTTGTTCGTTTGTTGGCTTGTTGGCTTGTTGGTTTGTTGTTTTGTTGGCTTGTTGGTTTGTTCGTTTGTTGGTTTGTTGGTTTGATGGTTTGTTGGTTTGTTGGTTTGTTGGTTTGTTGGTTTGTTGGTTTGTTTGTTTGTTGGTGTGTTTGTTTGTTGGTTTGTTGGTTTGTTGGTTTGTTGGTTTGTTGGTTTGTTGGTTTGTTTGTTTGTTGGTTTGTTCATTTGTTGGCTTGTTCGTTTGTTGGCTTGTTGGCTTGTTGGTTTGTTGGTTTGTTGGTTTGTTGGTTTGTTGGTTTGTTGGTTTGTTGGTTTGTTGGTTTGTTGGTTTGTTGGTTTGTTGGTTTGTTGGTTTGTTGGTTTGTTGGTTTGTTGGTTTGTTGGTTTGTTGGTTTGTTGGTTTATTTGTTTGTTGATTCGTTGGTTTGTTGGCTTGTTGGTTTGTTGGCTTGTTGGTTTGTTCGTTTGTTGGTTTGTTCGTTTGTTGGTTTGTTGGTTTGTTGGTTTGTTGATTTGTTGGTTTGTTGGTTGGTTGGTTTGTTGGTTTTTTGGTATGTTGGCTTGTTGGTTTGTTGGTTTGTTGGTTTGTTTGTTTGTTGGTTTGTTGGTTTGTTGGTTTGTTGGTTTATTTGTTTGTTGGTTTGTTGGTTTGTTGCTTTGTTGGTTTGTGTGCTTGTTAACTTGTTGGTTTGTTGGTTTGTTGGTTTGTTGGTTTGTTGGTTTATTGGCTTGTTGGTTTTTTGGTTTGTTGGTTTGTTGGTTTGATGGTTTGTTGGTTTGTTGGTTTGTTGGTTTGTTGGTTTGTTGGTTTGTTGGTTTGTTGGTTTGTTGGTTTGTTTGTTTGTTGGTTTGTTGGTTTATTCGTTTGTTGGCTTGTTGGTTTGTCGGTTTGTTGGTTTGTTGGTTTGTTGGTTTGTTGGTTTGTTGGTTTGTTGGTTTGTTGGTTTATTTGTTTGTTGGTTTGTTGGCTTGTTGGTTTGTTGGTTTGTTGGTTTGTTTGTTTGTTGGTTTGTTCGTTTTTTGGACTGTTGGTTTGTTGGTTTTTTGGTATGTTGGTTTGTAGGTTTGTTGGCTTGTTGGCTTGTTGGTTTGTTGGTTTGTTGGTTTGTTGGTTTGTTGGTTTGTTGGTTTGTTGGTATTGTTGGTTTGTTCGTTTGTTGGTTTGTTGGTTTGTTGGTTTGTTGGCTTGTTGGTTTGTTGGTTTGTTGGTTTGTTGGTTTGTTGGCTTGTTGGTTTGTTGGTATGTTCAGTTGTTGGTTTTTTGGTTTGTTGGTTTGTTGGCTTGTTGGTTTGTTGGTTTGTAGGTTTGTTGGTTTGTTGGTTTTTTCGTTTGTTGTTTTTTTTTTGTTTGTTGGTTTCGTCGTTTGTTGGCTTTTTGGTTTGTTGGCTTGTTGGTTTGTTGGTTTCTTGGTTTGTTTGTTTGTTGGTTTGTTCGTTTGTTGGTTTGTTGTTTTGTTGGTTTGTTGGTTTGTTGGTTTGTTGGTTTGTTGGTTTTTTGTTTGTTGGCTTGTTGGCTTGTTGGTTTGTTGGTTTGTTGGCTTGTTGGTTTCTTGGTTTGTTGGTTTGTTGGTTTGTTTGTTTGTTTGTTTGTTGGTTTGTTCGTTTGTTGGTTTGTTGGTTTGTTGGTTTGTTGGTTTGTTGGTTTGTTGGCTTGTTGGTTTGTTGGCTTGTTGGCTTGTTGGTTTGTTGGTTTGTTGGTTTGTTAGTTTGTTGGCTTGTTGGTTTGTTGGTTTGTTGGTTTCTTGGTTTGTTGGTTTTTTGGTTTGTTGGTTTTCTGGTTTTTTCGTTTGTTGGTTTGTTGGTTTGTACGTTTGTTAGTTTGTTGGTTTGTTGGCTTGTTGGTTTGTTGGTTTGTTGGTTTGTTGGTTTATTTGTGTGTTGGTTCGTTGGTTTGTTGGTTTGTTGGCTTGTTGGTTTGTTGGGTTGTTGGTTTGTTGGTTTGTTGGTTTGTTGGTTTGTTTGTTTGTTGGTTTGTTAGTTTGTTGGCCTGTTGGTTTGTTGGCTTGTTGGTTTGTTCGTTTGTTGGTTTGTTGGTTTGTTGGGTTGTTGGTTTGTTGGTTTGTTGGTTGGTTGGTATGTTCATTTGTTGGTTTTTTGGTTTGTTGGTTTGTTGGTTTGTTGGCTTGTTGGTTTGTTGGTTTGTAGGTTTCTTAGTTTGTTGGTTTTTTGGTTTGTTGTTTTTTTTGTTTGTTGGTTTCTTCGTTTGTTGGCTTTTTGGTTTGTTGGCTTGTTGGTTTTTTGGTTTCTTGGTTTGTTTGTTTGTTGGGTTGTTGGTTTGTTCGTTTGCTGGTTTGTTGTTTTGTTGGTTTGTAGGTTTGTTGGTTTGTTGGTTTGTTGGTTTTTTGTTTGTTGGCTTGTTGACTTGTTGGTTTGTTGGTTTGTTGGCTTGTTGGTTTCTTGGTTTGTTGGTTTGTTTGTTTGTTGGTTTGTTGGTTTGTTGGTTTGTTGGTTCGTTGGTTTGTTGGTTTGTTGGTTTGTTGGCTTGTTGGCTTGTTGGTTTGTTGGTTTGTTGGTTTGTTGGTTTGTTGTTGGTTTGTTGGTTTATTTGTTTGTTCGTTTGTTGGTTTGTTGGTTTGTTGGTTTGTGTGCTTGTTGGCTTGTTAATTTGCTGGTTTGTTAATTTGTTGGTTTGTATGTTTGTTGGTTTGTTGGTTTTTTGGTTTGTTGGTTTGTTGGTTTGTTGGTTTGTTTGTTTGTTGGTTTGTTCGTTTGTTGGCTTGTTGGTTTGTTGGTTTGTTGGTTTGTTGGCTTGTTGGCTTGTTGGTTTGTTGGTTTGTTGGTTTGTTGGCTAGTTGGTTTTTTGGTTTGTTGGTTTGTTGGTTTGTTGGTTTGTTTTAATGTTGGTTTGTTGGCTTGTTGGTTTGTTCGTTTGTTGGTTTGTTGGTTTGTTGGTTTGTTGGTTTGTTCGTTTGTTGGTTTGTTGGTTTGTTGGTTTGTTGGTTTGTTGGCTTGTTGGTTTGTTGGTTTGTTGGTTTGTTGGTTTGTTGGCTTCTTGGTTTGTTGGTTTGTTGGTTTGTTGGTTTGTTGGTTTGTTGGTTTGTTGGTTTGTTGGTTTGTTGTTTTGTTGGCTTGTTGGTTTGTTGGTTTGTTGGTTTGTTGGTTTGTTGGTTTGTTGGTTTGTTTGTTTGTTGGTTTGTTCGTTTGTTGGCTTGTTCGTTTGTTGGCTTGTTGGTTTGTTGGTTTGTTGGTTTGTTGGTTTGTTGGTTTGTTGGTTTGTTGGTTTGTTGGTTTGTTGGTTTGTTGGTTTGTTGGTTTGTTGGTTTGTTGGTTTGTTGGTTTGTTGGTTTGTTGGTTTGTTGGTTTGTTGGTTTGTTGGTTTATTTGTTTGTTGGTTCGTTGGTTTGTTGGCTTGTTGGTTTGTTGGCTTGTTGGTTTGTTGGTTTGTTGGTTTGTTTGTTTGTTGGTTTGTTCGTTTGTTGGCCTGTTGGTTTGTTGGCTTGTTGGTTTGTTTGTTTGTTGGTTTGTGGGTTTGTTGGTTTGTTGGTTTGTTGGTTTGCTGGTTGGTTGGTTTGTTGCTTTTTTGGTTTGTTGGCTTGTTGGTTTGTTGGTTTGTTGGTTTGTGTGCTTGTTGGCTTGTTGGTTTGTTGGTTTGTTGGTTTGTTGGTTTGTTGGTTTATTGGCTTGTTGGTTTGTTGGTTTGTTGGTTTGTTGGTTTGTTGGTTTGTTGGTTTGTTGGTTTGTTGGTTTGTTGGTTTGTTGGTTTGTTTGTTTGTTGGTTTGTTCGTTTGTTGGTTTGTTGGTTTGTTCGTTTGTTGGCTTGTTCGTTTGTTGGCTTGTTGGCTTGTTGGTTTGCTGGTTTGTTGGTTTGTTGGTTTGTTGGTTTGTTGGTTTGTTGGTTTGTTGGTTTGTTGGTTTGTTGGTTTATTTGTGTGTTGGTTCGTTGGTTTGTTGGTTTGTTGGCTTGTTGGTTTGTTGGGTTGTTGGTTTGTTGGTTTGTTGGTTTGTTGGTTTGTTTGTTTGTTGGTTTGTTAGTTTGTTGGCCTGTTGGTTTGTTGGCTTGTTGGTTTGTTCGTTTGTTGGTTTGTTGGTTTGTTGGTTTGTTGGTTTGTTGGTTTGTTGGTTGGTTGGTATGTTCATTTGTTGGTTTTTTGGTTTGTTGGTTTGTTGGCTTGTTGGTTTGTTGGTTTGTAGGTTTCTTAGTTTGTTGGTTTTTTGGTTTGTTGTTTTTTTTGTTTGTTGGTTTCTTCGTTTGTTGGCTTTTTGGTTTGTTGGCTTGTTGGTTTTTTGGTTTCTTGGTTTGTTTGTTTGTTGGGTTGTTGGTTTGTTCGTTTGTTGGTTTGTTGTTTTGTTGGTTTGTAGGTTTGTTGGTTTGTTGGTTTGTTGGTTTTTTGTTTGTTGGCTTGTTGACTTGTTGGTTTGTTGGTTTGTTGGCTTGTTGGTTTCTTGGTTTGTTGGTTTGTTGGTTTGTTTGTTTGTTGGTTTGTTGGTTTGTTGGTTTGTTGGTTTGTTGGTTTGTTGGTTTGTTGGTTTGTTGGCTTGTTGGCTTGTTGGTTTGTTGGTTTGTTGGTTTGTTAGTTTGTTAGTTTGTTAGTTTGTTGGTTGGTTGGTTTGTTGGTTTGTTGGTTGGTTGGTTTGTTGGTTTTTTGGTTTGTTGGCTTGTTGGTTTGTTTGTTTGTTGGTTTGTTGGTTTGTTGTTGGTTTGTTGGTTTATTTGTTTGTTCGTTTGTTGGTTTGTTGGTTTGTTGGTTTGTGTGCTTGTTGGCTTGTTAATTTGCTGGTTTCTTGGTTTGTTGGTTGATTGGCTTGTTGGTTTGTTGGTTTGTTGGTTTGTTGGTTTGTTGGTTTGTGTGTTTGTTGGTTTGTTGGTTTGTTGGTTTGTTGGTTTGTTTGTTTGTTGGTTTGTTCGTTTGTTGGCTTGTTGGTTTGTTGGTTTGTTGGTTTGTTGGCTTGTTGGCTTGTTGGTTTGTTGGTTTGTTGGTTTGTTGGCTAGTTGGTTTTTTGGTTTGTTGGTTTGTTTTAATGTTGGTTTGTTGGCTTGTTGGTTTGTTCGTTTGTTGGTTTGTTGGTTTGTTGGTTTGTTGGTTTGTTCGTTTGTTGGTTTGTTGGTTTGTTGGTTTGTTGGTTTGTTGGCTTGTTGGTTTGTTGGTTTGTTGGTATGTTGGTTTGTTGGCTTCTTGGTTTGTTGGTTTGTTGGTTTGTTGGTTTGTTGGTTTGTTGGTTTGTTGGTTTGTTGTTTTGTTGGATTGTTGGTTTGTTGGTTTGTTGGTTTGTTGGTTTGTTGGTTTGTTTGTTTGTTGGTTTGTTCGTTTATTGGCTTGTTCGTTTGTTGGCTTGTTGGCTTCTTGGTTTGTTGGTTTGTTGGTTTGTTGGTTTGTTGGTTTGTTGGTTTGTTGGTTTGTTGGTTTGTTGGTTTGTTGGTTTGTTGGTTTGTTGGTTTGTTGGTTTGTTGGTTTGTTGGTTTGTTGGTTTGTTGGTTTATTTGTTTGTTGGTTCGTTGGTTTGTTGGCTTGTTGGTTTGTTGGCTTGTTGGTTTGTTGGTTTGTTGGTTTGTTTGTTTGTTGGTTTGTTCGTTTGTTGGCCTGTTGGTTTGTTGGCTTGTTGGTTTGTTCGTTTGTTGGTTTGTGGGTTTGTTGGTTTGTTGGTTTGTTGGTTTGTTGGTTGGTTGGTTTGTTGCTTTTTTGGTTTGTTGGCTTGTTGGTTTGTTGGTTTGTTGGTTTGTGTGCTTGTTGGCTTGTTGGTTTGTTGGTTTGTTGGTTTGTTGGTTTGTTGGTTTATTGGCTTGTTGGTTTGTTGGTTTGTTGGTTTGTTGGTTTGTTGGTTTTTTGTATTGTTGGTTTGTTGGTTTGTTGGTTTGCTGGTTTGTTTGTATGTTGGTTTGTTCGTTTGTTGGCTTGTTGGTTTGTTGGTTTGTTGGTTTGTTGGTTTGTTGGTTTGTTCGTTTGTTAGTTTGTTGGTTGTTTGGTTTGTTGGCTTGTTGGCTTGTTGGTTAGTCGGTTGTTGGTTTGTTGGTTTGTTGGTTTGTCTGTTTGTTGGTTTGTTGGTTTATTTGTTTGTTGGTTTGTTGGTTTGTTGGTTTGTTGGCTTGTTGGTTTGTTGGTTTGTTGGTTTGTTTGTTTGTTGGTTTGTTCGTTTGTTGGATTGTTGGTTTGTTGGTTTTTTGGTTTATTGGTTTGTAGGTTTGTTGGCTTGTTGGCTTGTTGGTTTGTTGGTTTGTTGGTTTGTTGGTTTGTTGGTTTGTTGGTTTGTTCGTTTGTTGGTTTGTTGGTTTGTTGGTTTGTTGGTTTGTTGGTTTGTTGGTTTGTTGGCTTGTTGGTTTGTTGGTATGTTCATTTGTTGGTTTTTTGGTTTGTTGGTTTGTTGGTTTGTTGGCTTGTTGGATTGTTGGTTTGTAGGTTTCTTGGTTTGTTGGTTTTTTGGTTTGTTGTTTTGTTTGTTTGTTGGTTTCTTCGTTTGTTGGCTTGTTGGTTTGTTGGCTTGTTGGCTTGTTGGTTTGTTGGTTTCTTGGTTTGTTGGTTTGTTGGTTTGTTTGTTTGTTGGTTTGTTCGTTTGTTGGCTTGTTGGTTTGTTGGTTTGTTGGTTTGTTGGTTTGTTGGTTTTTTGGCTTGTTGGCTTATTGGTTTGTTGGTTTGTTGGTTTGTTGGTTTGTTAGTTTGTTGGCTTGTTGGTTTGTTGGTTTGTTGGTTTGTTGGTTTGTTGGTTTGTTGGTTTTTTGGTTTGTTGGTTTTCTTGTTTTTTGGTTTGTTGGTTTGTTGGTTTGTTTGTTTTTTGGTTTGTTGGCATGTTTGTTTTTTGGTTTGTTGGCTTGTTGGTTTGTTGGTTTGTTCGTTTGTTGGTTTGTTGGTTTGTTGGCTTGTTGGTTTGTTCGTTTGTTGGTTTGTTGGCTAGTTGGTTTTTTGGTTTGTTGGTTTGTTGGTTTGTTTTAATGTTGGTTTGTTGGCTTGTTGGTTTGTTCGTTTGTTGGTTTGTTGGTTTGTTGGTTTGTTGGTTTGTTGGTTTGTTGGCTTGTTGGTTTGTTGGTTTGTTGGTTTGTTGGTTTGTTGGCTTCTTGGTTTGTTGGTTTGTTGGTTTGTTGGTTTGTTGGTTTGTTGTTTTGTTGTTTTGTTGGCTTGTTGGTTTGTTGGTTTGTTGGTTTGTTGGTTTGTTTGTTTGTTGGTTTGTGCGTTTGTTGGCTTGTTCCTTTGTTGGCTTGTTGGCTTGTTGGTTTGTTGGTTTGTTGGTTTGTTGGTTTGTTGGTTTGTTGGTTTGTTGGTTTGTTGGTTTGTTGGTTTGTTGGTTTGTTGGTTTGTTGGTTTGTTGGTTTATTTGTTTGTTGGTTCGTTAGTTTTTGGCTTATTGGTTTGTTGGCTTGTTGGTTTGTTGGTTTGTTGGTTTGCTTGTTTGTTGGTTTGTTCGTTTGTTGGCCTGTGGGTTTGTTGGCTTGTTGGTTTATTGGTTTGTTGGTTTGTTGGTTTGTTGGTTTGTTGGTTGGTTGGTTTGTTGGTTTTTTGGTTTGTTGGCTTGTTGCTTTGTTGGTTTGTTGGTTTGTTGGTTTGTTGGTTTGTTGGTTTATTTGTTTGTTGGTTTGTTGGTTTGTTGGTTTGTTGGTTTGTGTGCTTGTTGGTTTGTTGGTTTGTTGGTTTGTTGGTTTGTTGGTTGATCGGCTTGTTGGTTTGTTGGTTTGTTGGTTTGTTGGTTTGTTGGCTTTTTGGTTTGTTGGTTTGTTGGTTTGTTGGTTTGTTGGTTTGTTGGTTTGTTGGTTTGTTGTTTTGTTGGCTTGTTGGTTTGTTGGTTTGTTGGTTTGTTGGTTTGTTGGTTTGTTTGTTGGTTGGTTTGTTCGTTTGTTGGCTTGTTCGTTTGTTGGCTTGTTGGCTTGTTGGTTTGTTGGTTTGTTGGTTTGTTGGTTTGTTGGTTTGTTGGTTTGTTGGTTTGTTGGTTTGTTGGTTTGTTGGTTTGTTGGTTTGTTGGTTTGTTGGTTTGTTGGTTTGTTGGTTTGTTGGTTTGTTGGTTTGTTGGTTTGTTGGTTTGTTGGTTTGTTGGTTTTTTGGTTTGTTGGTTTATTTGTTTGTTGGTTCGTTGGTTTGTTGGCTTGTTGGTTTGTTGGCTTGTTGGTTTGTTGGTTTGTTGGTTTGTTTGTTTGTTGGTTTGTTCGTTTGTTGGCCTGTTGGTTTGTTGGCTTGTTGGTTTGTTCGTTTGTTGGTTTGTTGGTTTGTTGGTTTGTTGGTTTGTTGGTTTGTTGGTTTGTTGGTTTGTTGGTTGGTTGGTTTGTTGGTTTTTTGGTTTGTTGGCTTGTTGGTTTGTTGGTTTGTTGGTTTGTTGGTTTGTTGGTTTATTTGTTTGTTGGCTTGTTGGTTTGTTGGTTTGTTGGTTTGTGTGCTTGTTGGCTTGTTGGTTTGTTGGTTTGTTGGTTTGTTGGTTTGTTGGTTTATTGGCTTGTTGGTTTGTTGGTTTGTTGGTTTGTTGGTTTGTGGGTTTGTTGGTTTGTTGGTTTGTTGGTTTGTTGGTTTGTTGGTTTGTTTGTTTGTTGGTTTGTTCGTTTGTTGGCTTGTTGGTTTGTTGGTTTGTTGGTTTGTTGGTTTGTTGGTTTGTTGGTTTGTTGGTTTGTTCGTTTGTTAGTTGGTTGGTTGTTTGGTTTGTTGGCTTGTTGGCTTGTTGGTAAGTCGGTTGTTGGTTTGTTGGTTTGTTGGTTTGTCTGTTTGTTGGTTTGTTGGTTTATTTGTTTCTTGGTTTGTTCGTTTGTTGGTTTGTTAGTTTGTTGGTTTGTTGGTTTGTTGGTTTTTTGGTTTGTTGGCTTGTTGGCTTGTTAATTTGTTGGTTTGTTGGTTTGTTAGTTTGTTGGCTTGTTGGTTTGTTGGTTTGTTGGTTTGTTGGTTTGTTGGTTTTTTGGTTTGTTGGTTTTCTGGTTTTTTGGTTTGTTGGTTTGTTGGTTTGTTTGTTTTTTGGTTTGTTAGCTTGTTGGTTTGTTGGTTTGTTGGTTTGTTGGTTTGTTCGTTTGTTAGGATGTTGGTTTGTTGGCTTGTTGGTTTGTTGGTTTGTTGGTTTGTTGGCTTGTTGGTTTGTTGGTTTGTTGGTTTGTTGGTTTGTTCGTTTGTTGGTTTGTTGGTTTGTTGGCTTGTTGGTTCGTTGATTTGTTGGATTGTTGGCTAGTAAGTTTTTTGGTTTGTTTGTTTGTTGGTTTGTTGGTTTGTTTTAATGTTGGTTTGTTGGCTTGTTGGTTTGTTCGTTTGTTGGTTTGTTGGTTTGTTGGTTTGTTGGTTTGTTGGTTTGTTGGTTTGTTGGTTTGCTCGTTTGTTGGTTTGTTGGTTTGTTGGTTTGTTGGTTTGTTGGCTTGTTAGTTTGTTGGTTTGTTGGTTTGTTGGTTTGTTGGCTTCTTGGTTTGTTGGTTTGTTGGTTTGTTGGTTTGTTGGTTTGTTATTTTGTTGGCTTGTTGGTTTGTTCGTTTGTTGGTTTGTTGGTTTGTTGGTTTGTTGGCTTGTTGGTTTGTTGGTTTGTTGGCTTGTTGGCTTGTTGGTTTGTTGGTTTGTTGGTTTGTTGGTTTGTTGGTTTGTTGGTTTGTTGGTTTGTTGGTTTGTTGGTTTGTTGGTTTGTTGGTTTGTTGGTTTGTTGGTTTGTTGGTTTGTTGGTTTGTTGGTTTGTTGGTTTGTTGGTTTATTTGTTTGTTGGTTCGTTGGTTTGTTGGCTTGTTGGTTTGTTGGCTTGTTGGTTTGTTGGTTTGTTGGTTTGTTTGTTTGTTGGTTTGTTCGTTTGTTGGCCTGTTGGTTTGTTGGCTTGTTGGTTTGTTCGTTTGTTGGTTTGTGGGTTTGTTGGTTTGTTGGTTTGTTGGTTTGTTGGTTGGTTGGTTTGTTGCTTTTTTGGTTTGTTGGCTTGTTGGTTTGTTGGTTTGTTGGTTTGTGTGCTTGTTGGCTTGTTGGTTTGTTGGTTTGTTGGTTTGTTGGTTTGTTGGTTTATTGGCTTGTTGGTTTGTTGGTTTGTTGGTTTGTTGGTTTGTTGGTTTTTTGTATTGTTGGTTTGTTGGTTTGTTGGTTTGTTGGTTTGTTTGTTTGTTGGTTTGTTCGTTTGTTGGCTTGTTGGTTTGTTGGTTTGTTGGTTTGTTGGTTTGTTGGCTTGTTGGTTTGTTGGTTTGTTGGTTTGTTTGTTTGTTGGTTTGTTCGTTTGTTGGATTGTTGGTTTGTTGGTTTTTTGGTTTATTGGTTTGTAGGTTTGTTGGCTTGTTGGCTTGTTGGTTTGTTGGTTTGTTGGTTTGTTGGTTTGTTGGTTTGTTGGTTTGTTCGTTTGTTGGTTTGTTGGTTTGTTGGTTTGTTGGTTTGTTGGTTTGTTGGTTTGTTGGCTTGTTGGTTTGTTGGTATGTTCATTTGTTGGTTTTTTGGTTTGTTGGTTTGTTGGTTTGTTGGCTTGTTGGATTGTTGGTTTGTAGGTTTCTTGGTTTGTTGGTTTTTTGGTTTGTTGTTTTGTTTGTTTGTTGGTTTCTTCGTTTGTTGGCTTGTTGGTTTGTTGGCTTGTTGGCTTGTTGGTTTGTTGGTTTCTTGGTTTGTTGGTTTGTTGGTTTGTTTGTTTGTTGGTTTGTTCGTTTGTTGGCTTGTTGGTTTGTTGGTTTGTTGGTTTGTTGGTTTGTTGGTTTTTTGGCTTGTTGGCTTATTGGTTTGTTGGTTTGTTGGTTTGTTGGTTTGTTAGTTTGTTGGCTTGTTGGTTTGTTGGTTTGTTGGTTTGTTGGTTTGTTGGTTTGTTGGTTTTTTGGTTTGTTGGTTTTCTTGTTTTTTGGTTTGTTGGTTTGTTGGTTTGTTTGTTTTTTGGTTTGTTGGCATGTTTGTTTTTTGGTTTGTTGGCTTGTTGGTTTGTTGGTTTGTTCGTTTGTTGGTTTGTTGGTTTGTTGGCTTGTTGGTTTGTTCGTTTGTTGGTTTGTTGGCTAGTTGGTTTTTTGGTTTGTTGGTTTGTTGGTTTGTTTTAATGTTGGTTTGTTGGCTTGTTGGTTTGTTCGTTTGTTGGTTTGTTGGTTTGTTGGTTTGTTGGTTTGTTGGTTTGTTGGCTTGTTGGTTTGTTGGTTTGTTGGTTTGTTGGTTTGTTGGCTTCTTGGTTTGTTGGTTTGTTGGTTTGTTGGTTTGTTGGTTTGTTGTTTTGTTGTTTTGTTGGCTTGTTGGTTTGTTGGTTTGTTGGTTTGTTGGTTTGTTTGTTTGTTGGTTTGTGCGTTTGTTGGCTTGTTCCTTTGTTGGCTTGTTGGCTTGTTGGTTTGTTGGTTTGTTGGTTTGTTGGTTTGTTGGTTTGTTGGTTTGTTGGTTTGTTGGTTTGTTGGTTTGTTGGTTTGTTGGTTTGTTGGTTTGTTGGTTTATTTGTTTGTTGGTTCGTTAGTTTTTGGCTTATTGGTTTGTTGGCTTGTTGGTTTGTTGGTTTGTTGGTTTGCTTGTTTGTTGGTTTGTTCGTTTGTTGGCCTGTGGGTTTGTTGGCTTGTTGGTTTATTGGTTTGTTGGTTTGTTGGTTTGTTGGTTTGTTGGTTGGTTGGTTTGTTGGTTTTTTGGTTTGTTGGCTTGTTGCTTTGTTGGTTTGTTGGTTTGTTGGTTTGTTGGTTTGTTGGTTTATTTGTTTGTTGGTTTGTTGGTTTGTTGGTTTGTTGGTTTGTGTGCTTGTTGGTTTGTTGGTTTGTTGGTTTGTTGGTTTGTTGGTTGATCGGCTTGTTGGTTTGTTGGTTTGTTGGTTTGTTGGTTTGTTGGCTTTTTGGTTTGTTGGTTTGTTGGTTTGTTGGTTTGTTGGTTTGTTGGTTTGTTGGTTTGTTGTTTTGTTGGCTTGTTGGTTTGTTGGTTTGTTGGTTTGTTGGTTTGTTGGTTTGTTTGTTGGTTGGTTTGTTCGTTTGTTGGCTTGTTCGTTTGTTGGCTTGTTGGCTTGTTGGTTTGTTGGTTTGTTGGTTTGTTGGTTTGTTGGTTTGTTGGTTTGTTGGTTTGTTGGTTTGTTGGTTTGTTGGTTTGTTGGTTTGTTGGTTTGTTGGTTTGTTGGTTTGTTGGTTTGTTGGTTTGTTGGTTTGTTGGTTTGTTGGTTTGTTGGTTTGTTGGTTTTTTGGTTTGTTGGTTTATTTGTTTGTTGGTTCGTTGGTTTGTTGGCTTGTTGGTTTGTTGGCTTGTTGGTTTGTTGGTTTGTTGGTTTGTTTGTTTGTTGGTTTGTTCGTTTGTTGGCCTGTTGGTTTGTTGGCTTGTTGGTTTGTTCGTTTGTTGGTTTGTTGGTTTGTTGGTTTGTTGGTTTGTTGGTTTGTTGGTTTGTTGGTTTGTTGGTTGGTTGGTTTGTTGGTTTTTTGGTTTGTTGGCTTGTTGGTTTGTTGGTTTGTTGGTTTGTTGGTTTGTTGGTTTATTTGTTTGTTGGCTTGTTGGTTTGTTGGTTTGTTGGTTTGTGTGCTTGTTGGCTTGTTGGTTTGTTGGTTTGTTGGTTTGTTGGTTTGTTGGTTTATTGGCTTGTTGGTTTGTTGGTTTGTTGGTTTGTTGGTTTGTGGGTTTGTTGGTTTGTTGGTTTGTTGGTTTGTTGGTTTGTTGGTTTGTTTGTTTGTTGGTTTGTTCGTTTGTTGGCTTGTTGGTTTGTTGGTTTGTTGGTTTGTTGGTTTGTTGGTTTGTTGGTTTGTTGGTTTGTTCGTTTGTTAGTTGGTTGGTTGTTTGGTTTGTTGGCTTGTTGGCTTGTTGGTAAGTCGGTTGTTGGTTTGTTGGTTTGTTGGTTTGTCTGTTTGTTGGTTTGTTGGTTTATTTGTTTCTTGGTTTGTTCGTTTGTTGGTTTGTTAGTTTGTTGGTTTGTTGGTTTGTTGGTTTTTTGGTTTGTTGGCTTGTTGGCTTGTTAATTTGTTGGTTTGTTGGTTTGTTAGTTTGTTGGCTTGTTGGTTTGTTGGTTTGTTGGTTTGTTGGTTTGTTGGTTTTTTGGTTTGTTGGTTTTCTGGTTTTTTGGTTTGTTGGTTTGTTGGTTTGTTTGTTTTTTGGTTTGTTAGCTTGTTGGTTTGTTGGTTTGTTGGTTTGTTGGTTTGTTCGTTTGTTAGGATGTTGGTTTGTTGGCTTGTTGGTTTGTTGGTTTGTTGGTTTGTTGGCTTGTTGGTTTGTTGGTTTGTTGGTTTGTTGGTTTGTTCGTTTGTTGGTTTGTTGGTTTGTTGGCTTGTTGGTTCGTTGATTTGTTGGATTGTTGGCTAGTAAGTTTTTTGGTTTGTTTGTTTGTTGGTTTGTTGGTTTGTTTTAATGTTGGTTTGTTGGCTTGTTGGTTTGTTCGTTTGTTGGTTTGTTGGTTTGTTGGTTTGTTGGTTTGTTGGTTTGTTGGTTTGTTGGTTTGCTCGTTTGTTGGTTTGTTGGTTTGTTGGTTTGTTGGTTTGTTGGCTTGTTAGTTTGTTGGTTTGTTGGTTTGTTGGTTTGTTGGCTTCTTGGTTTGTTGGTTTGTTGGTTTGTTGGTTTGTTGGTTTGTTATTTTGTTGGCTTGTTGGTTTGTTCGTTTGTTGGTTTGTTGGTTTGTTGGTTTGTTGGCTTGTTGGTTTGTTGGTTTGTTGGCTTGTTGGCTTGTTGGTTTGTTGGTTTGTTGGTTTGTTGGTTTGTTGGTTTGTTGGTTTGTTGGTTTGTTGGTTTGTTGGTTTGTTGGTTTGTTGGTTTGTTGGTTTGTTGGTTTGTTGGTTTGTTGGTTTGTTGGTTTGTTGGTTTGTTGGTTTATTTGTTTGTTGGTTCGTTGGTTTGTTGGCTTGTTGGTTTGTTGGCTTGTTGGTTTGTTGGTTTGTTGGTTTGTTTGTTTGTTGGTTTGTTCGTTTGTTGGCCTGTTGGTTTGTTGGCTTGTTGGTTTGTTCGTTTGTTGGTTTGTGGGTTTGTTGGTTTGTTGGTTTGTTGGTTTGTTGGTTGGTTGGTTTGTTGCTTTTTTGGTTTGTTGGCTTGTTGGTTTGTTGGTTTGTTGGTTTGTGTGCTTGTTGGCTTGTTGGTTTGTTGGTTTGTTGGTTTGTTGGTTTGTTGGTTTATTGGCTTGTTGGTTTGTTGGTTTGTTGGTTTGTTGGTTTGTTGGTTTTTTGTATTGTTGGTTTGTTGGTTTGTTGGTTTGTTGGTTTGTTTGTTTGTTGGTTTGTTCGTTTGTTGGCTTGTTGGTTTGTTGGTTTGTTGGTTTGTTGGTTTGTTGGTTTGTTCGTTTGTTAGTTTGTTGGTTGTTTGGTTTGTTGGCTTGTTGGCTTGTTGGTTAGTCGGTTGTTGGTTTGTTGGTTTGTTGGTTTGTCTGTTTGTTGGTTTGTTGGTTTATTTGTTTGTTGGTTTGTTGGTTTGTTGGCTTGTTGGTTTGTTGGTTTGTTGGTTTGTTTGTTTGTTGGTTTGTTCGTTTGTTGGATTGTTGGTTTGTTGGTTTTTTGGTTTATTGGTTTGTAGGTTTGTTGGCTAGTTGGCTTGTTGGTTTGTTGGTTTGTTGGTTTGTTGGTTTGTTGGTTTGTTGGTTTGTTCGTTTGTTGGTTTGTTGGTTTGTTGGTTTGTTGGTTTGTTGGTTTGTTGGTTTGTTGGTTTGTTGGCTTGTTGGTTTGTTGGTATGTTCATTTGTTGGTTTTTTGGTTTGTTGGTTTGTTGGTTTGTTGGCTTGTTGGATTGTTGGTTTGTAGGTTTCTTGGTTTGTTGGTTTTTTGGTTTGTTGTTTTGTTTGTTTGTTGGTTTCTTCGTTTGTTGGCTTGTTGGTTTGTTGGCTTGTTGGCTTGTTGGTTTGTTGGTTTCTTGGTTTGTTGGTTTGTTGGTTTGTTTGTTTTTTTGGTTTGTTCGTTTGTTGGCTTGTTGGTTTGTTGGTTTGTTGGTTTGTTGGTTTTTTGGCTTGTTGGCTTATTGGTTTGTTGGTTTGCTGGTTTGTTGGTTTGTTAGTTTGTTGGCTTGTTGGTTTGTTGGTTTGTTGGTTTGTTGGTTTGTTGGTTTGTTGGTTTTTTGGTTTGTTGGTTTTCTTGTTTTTTGGTTTGTTGGTTTGTTGGTTTGTTTGTTTTTTGGTTTGTTGGCATGTTTGTTTTTTGGTTTGTTGGCTTGTTGGTTTGTTGGTTTGTTCGTTTGTTGGTTTGTTGGTTTGTTGGCTTGTTGGTTTGTTGGTTTGTTGGTTTGTTGGCTAGTTGGTTTTTTGGTTTTTTGGTTTGTTGGCTTGTTGGCTTGTTGGTTTGTTGGTTTGTTGGTTTGTTAGTTTGTTGGCTTGTTGGTTTGTTGGTTTGTTGGTTTGTTGGTTTGTTGGTTTTTTGGTTTGTTGGTTTTCTGGTTTTTTGGTTTGTTGGTTTGTTGGTTTTTTTGTTTTTTGGTTTGTTAGCTTGTTGGTTTGTTGGTTTGTTGGTTTGTTGGTTTGTTCGTTTGTTAGGATGTTGGTTTGTTGGCTTGTTGGTTTGTTGGTTTGTTGGTTTGTTGGCTTGTTGGTTTGTTGGTTTGTTGGTTTGTTGGTTTGTTCGTTTGTTGGTTTGTTGGTTTGTAGGCTTGTTGGTTCGTTGATTTGTTGGATTGTTGGCTAGTAAGTTTTTTGGTTTGTTTGTTTGTTGGTTTGTTGGTTTGTTTTAATGTTGGTTTGTTGGCTTGTTGGTTTGTTCGTTTGTTGGTTTGTTGGTTTGTTGGTTTGTTGGTTTGTTGGTTTGTTGGTTTGTTGGTTTGTTGGTTTGCTCGTTTGTTGGTTTGTTGGTTTGTTGGTTTGTTGGTTTGTTGGCTTGTTAGTTTGTTGGTTTGTTGGTTTGTTGGTTTGTTGGCTTCTTGGTTTGTTGGTTTGTTGGTTTGTTGGTTTGTTGGTTTGTTATTTTGTTGGCTTGTTGGTTTGTTCGTTTGTTGGTTTGTTGGTTTGTTGGTTTGTTGGCTTGTTGGTTTGTTGGTTTGTTGGCTTGTTGGCTTGTTGGTTTGTTGGTTTGTTGGTTTGTTGGTTTGTTGGTTTGTTGGTTTGTTGGTTTGTTGGTTTGTTGGTTTGTTGGTTTGTTGGTTTGTTGGTTTGTTGGTTTGTTGGTTTGTTGGTTTGTTGGTTTGTTGGTTTATTTGTTTGTTGGTTCGTTGGTTTGTTGGCTTGTTGGTTTGTTGGCTTGTTGGTTTGTTGGTTTGTTGGTTTGTTTGTTTGTTGGTTTGTTCGTTTGTTGGCCTGTTGGTTTGTTGGCTTGTTTGTTTGTTTGTTTGTTGGTTTGTGGGTTTGTTGGTTTGTTGGTTTGTTGGTTTGTTGGTTGGTTGGTTTGTTGCTTTTTTGGTTTGTTGGCTTGTTGGTTTGTTGGTTTGTTGGTTTGTGTGCTTGTTGGCTTGTTGGTTTGTTGGTTTGTTGGTTTGTTGGTTTGTTGGTTTATTGGCTTGTTGGTTTGTTGGTTTGTTGGTTTGTTGGTTTGTTGGTTTGTTGGTTTTTTGTATTGTTGGTTTGTTGGTTTGTTGGTTTGTTGGTTTGTTCGTTTGTTGGCTTGTTGGTTTGTTGGTTTGTTGGTTTGTTGGTTTGTTGGTTTGTTCGTTTGTTAGTTTGTTGGTTGTTTGGTTTGTTGGCTTGTTGGCTTGTTGGTTAGTCGGTTGTTGGTTTGTTGGTTTGTTGGTTTGTCTGTTTGTTGGTTTGTTGGTTTATTTGTTGGTTGGTTTGTTGGTTTGTTGGTTTGTTGGCTTGTTGGTTTGTTGGTTTGTTGGTTTGTTTGTTTGTTGGTTTGTTCGTTTGTTGGATTGTTGGTTTGTTGGTTTTTTGGTTTATTGGTTTGTAGGTTTGTTGGCTTGTTGGCTTGTTGGTTTGTTGGTTTGTTGGTTTGTTGGTTTGTTGGTTTGTTGGTTTGTTCGTTTGTTGGTTTGTTGGTTTGTTGGTTTGTTGGTTTGTTGGTTTGTTGGTTTGTTGGTTTGTTGGCTTGTTGGTTTGTTGGTATGTTCATTTGTTGGTTTTTTGGTTTGTTGGTTTTTTGGTTTGTTGGCTTGTTGGATTGTTGGTTTGTAGGTTTCTTGGTTTGTTGGTTTTTTGGTTTGTTGTTTTGTTTGTTTGTTGGTTTCTTCGTTTGTTGGCTTGTTGGTTTGTTGGCTTGTTGGCTTGTTGGTTTGTTGGTTTCTTGGTTTGTTGGTTTGTTGGTTTGTTTGTTTTTTTGGTTTGTTCGTTTGTTGGCTTGTTGGTTTGTTGGTTTGTTGGTTTGTTGGTTTTTTGGCTTGTTGGCTTATTGGTTTGTTGGTTTGCTGGTTTGTTGGTTTGTTAGTTTTTTGGCTTGTTGGTTTGTTGGTTTGTTGGTTTGTTGGTTTGTTGGTTTGTTGGTTTTTTGGTTTGTTGGTTTTCTTGTTTTTTGGTTTGTTGGTTTGTTGGTTTGTTTGTTTTTTGGTTTGTTGGCATGTTTGTTTTTTGGTTTGTTGGCTTGTTGGTTTGTTGGTTTGTTCGTTTGTTGGTTTGTTGGTTTGTTGGCTTGTTGGTTTGTTGGTTTGTTGGTTTGTTGGCTAGTTGGTTTTTTTGTTTGTTGGTTTGTTGGTTTGTTTTAATGTTGGTTTGTTGGCTTGTTGGTTTGTTCGTTTGTTGGTTTGTTGGTTTGTTGGTTTGTTGGTTTGTTGGTTTGTTGGCTTGTTGGTTTGTTGGTTTGTTGGTTTGTTGGTTTGTTGGCTTCTTGGTTTGTTGGTTTGTTGGTTTGTTGGTTTGTTGGTTTGTTGTTTTGTTGTTTTGTTGGCTTGTTGGTTTGTTGGTTTGTTGGTTTGTTGGTTTGTTTGTTTGTTGGTTTGTGCGTTTGTTGGCTTGTTCCTTTGTTGGCTTGTTGGCTTGTTGGTTTGTTGGTTTGTTGGTTTGTTGGTTTGTTGGTTTGTTGGTTTGTTGGTTTGTTGGTTTGTTGGTTTGTTGGTTTGTTGGTTTTTTGGTTTATTGGTTTATTTGTTTGTTGGTTCGTTAGTTTTTGGCTTATTGGTTTGTTGGCTTGTTGGTTTGTTGGTTTGTTGGTTTGCTTGTTTGTTGGTTTGTTCGTTTGTTGGCCTGTGGGTTTGTTGGCTTGTTGGTTTATTGGTTTGTTGGTTTGTTGGTTTGTTGGTTTGTTGGTTGGTTGGTTTGTTGGTTTTTTGGTTTGTTGGCTTGTTGCTTTGTTGGTTTGTTGGTTTGTTGGTTTGTTGGTTTGTTGGTTTATTTGTTTATTTGTTTGTTGGTTTGTTGGTTTGTTGGTTTGTTGGTTTGTGTGCTTGTTGGTTTGTTGGTTTGTTGGTTTGTTGGTTTGTTGGTTGATCGGCTTGTTGGTTTGTTGGTTTGTTGGTTTGTTGGTTTGTTGGCTTTTTGGTTTGTTGGTTTGTTGGTTTGTTGGTTTGTTGGTTTGTTGGTTTGTTGGTTTGTTGTTTTGTTGGCTTGTTGGTTTGTTGGTTTGTTGGTTTGTTGGTTTGTTGGTTTGTTTGTTGGTTGGTTTGTTCGTTTGTTGGCTTGTTCGTTTGTTGGCTTGTTGGCTTGTTGGTTTGTTGGTTTGTTGGTTTGTTGGTTTGTTGGTTTGTTGGTTTGTTGGTTTGTTGGTTTGTTGGTTTGTTGGTTTGTTGGTTTGTTGGTTTGTTGGTTTGTTGGTTTGTTGGTTTGTTGGTTTGTTGGTTTGTTGGTTTGTTGGTTTGTTGGTTTGTTGGTTTTTTGGTTTGTTGGTTTATTTGTTTGTTGGTTCGTTGGTTTGTTGGCTTGTTGGTTTGTTGGCTTGTTGGTTTGTTGGTTTGTTGGTTTGTTTGTTTGTTGGTTTGTTCGTTTGTTGGCCTGTTGGTTTGTTGGCTTGTTGGTTTGTTCGTTTGTTGGTTTGTTGGTTTGTTGGTTTGTTGGTTTGTTGGTTTGTTGGTTTGTTGGTTGGTTGGTTTGTTGGTTTTTTGGTTTGTTGGCTTGTTGGTTTGTTGGTTTGTTGGTTTGTTGGTTTGTTGGTTTATTTGTTTGTTGGCTTGTTGGTTTGTTGGTTTGTTGGTTTGTGTGCTTGTTGGCTTGTTGGTTTGTTGGTTTGTTGGTTTGTTGGTTTGTTGGTTTATTGGCTTGTTGGTTTGTTGGTTTGTTGGTTTGTTGGTTTGTGGGTTTGTTGGTTTGTTGGTTTGTTGGTTTGTTGGTTTGTTGGTTTGTTGGTTTGTTTGTTTGTTGGTTTGTTCGTTTGTTGGCTTGTTGGTTTGTTGGTTTGTTGGTTTGTTGGTTTGTTGGTTTGTTGGTTTGTTGGTTTGTTCGTTTGTTAGTTGGTTGGTTGTTTGGTTTGTTGGCTTGTTGGCTTGTTGGTAAGTCGGTTGTTGGTTTGTTGGTTTGTTGGTTTGTCTGTTTGTTGGTTTGTTGGTTTATTTGTTTCTTGGTTTGTTCGTTTGTTGGTTTGTTGGTTTGTTGGTTTGTTGGTTTGTTGGTTTTTTGGTTTGTTGGCTTGTTGGCTTGTTGGTTTGTTGGTTTGTTGGTTTGTTAGTTTGTTGGCTTGTTGGTTTGTTGGTTTGTTGGTTTGTTGGTTTGTTGGTTTTTTGGTTTGTTGGTTTTCTGGTTTTTTGGTTTGTTGGTTTGTTGGTTTGTTTGTTTTTTGGTTTGTTAGCTTGTTGGTTTGTTGGTTTGTTGGTTTGTTGGTTTGTTCGTTTGTTAGGATGTTGGTTTGTTGGCTTGTTGGTTTGTTGGTTTGTTGGTTTGTTGGCTTGTTGGTTTGTTGGTTTGTTGGTTTGTTGGTTTGTTCGTTTGTTGGTTTGTTGGTTTGTTGGCTTGTTGGTTCGTTGATTTGTTGGATTGTTGGCTAGTAGGTTTTTTGGTTTGTTTGTTTGTTGGTTTGTTGGTTTGTTTTAATGTTGGTTTGTTGGCTTGTTGGTTTGTTGGTTTGTTGGTTTGTTGGTTTGTTGGTTTGTTGGCTTTTTGGTTTGTTGGTTTGTTGGTTTGTTGGTTTGTTGGTTTGTTGGTTTGTTGGTTTGTTGTTTTGTTGGCTTGTTGGTTTGTTGGTTTGTTGGTTTGTTGGTTTGTTGGTTTGTTTGTTGGTTGGTTTGTTCGTTTGTTGGCTTGTTCGTTTGTTGGCTTGTTGGCTTGTTGGTTTGTTGGTTTGTTGGTTTGTTGGTTTGTTGGTTTGTTGGTTTGTTGGTTTGTTGGTTTGTTGGTTTGTTGGTTTGTTGGTTTGTTGGTTTGTTGGTTTGTTGGTTTGTTGGTTTGTTGGTTTGTTGGTTTGTTGGTTTGTTGGTTTGTTGGTTTGTTGGTTTGTTGGTTTGTTGGTTTTTTGGTTTGTTGGTTTATTTGTTTGTTGGTTCGTTGGTTTGTTGGCTTGTTGGTTTGTTGGCTTGTTGGTTTGTTGGTTTGTTGGTTTGTTTGTTTGTTGGTTTGTTCGTTTGTTGGCCTGTTGGTTTGTTGGCTTGTTGGTTTGTTCGTTTGTTGGTTTGTTGGTTTGTTGGTTTGTTGGTTTGTTGGTTTGTTGGTTTGTTGGTTGGTTGGTTTGTTGGTTTTTTGGTTTGTTGGCTTGTTGGTTTGTTGGTTTGTTGGTTTGTTGGTTTGTTGGTTTATTTGTTTGTTGGCTTGTTGGTTTGTTGGTTTGTTGGTTTGTGTGCTTGTTGGCTTGTTGGTTTGTTGGTTTGTTGGTTTGTTGGTTTGTTGGTTTATTGGCTTGTTGGTTTGTTGGTTTGTTGGTTTGTTGGTTTGTGGGTTTGTTGGTTTGTTGGTTTGTTGGTTTGTTGGTTTGTTGGTTTGTTGGTTTGTTGGTTTGTTGGTTTGTTGGTTTGTTGGTTTGTTGGTTTGTTGGTTTGTTGGTTTGTTGGTTTGTTGGTTTTTTGGTTTGTTGGTTTATTTGTTTGTTGGTTCGTTGGTTTGTTGGCTTGTTGGTTTGTTGGCTTGTTGGTTTGTTGGTTTGTTGGTTTGTTTGTTTGTTGGTTTGTTCGTTTGTTGGCCTGTTGGTTTGTTGGCTTGTTGGTTTGTTCGTTTGTTGGTTTGTTGGTTTGTTGGTTTGTTGGTTTGTTGGTTTGTTGGTTTGTTGGTTGGTTGGTTTGTTGGTTTTTTGGTTTGTTGGCTTGTTGGTTTGTTGGTTTGTTGGTTTGTTGGTTTGTTGGTTTATTTGTTTGTTGGCCTGTTGGTTTGTTGGTTTGTTGGTTTGTGTGCTTGTTGGCTTGTTGGTTTGTTGGTTTGTTGGTTTGTTGGTTTGTTGGTTTATTGGCTTGTTGGTTTGTTGGTTTGTTGGTTTGTTGGTTTGTGGGTTTGTTGGTTTGTTGGTTTGTTGGTTTGTTGGTTTGTTGGTTTGTTGGTTTGTTTGTTTGTTGGTTTGTTCGTTTGTTGGCTTGTTGGTTTGTTGTTTTGTTGGTTTGTTGGTTTGTTGGTTTGTTGGTTTGTTGGTTTGTTCGTTTGTTAGTTGGTTGGTTGTTTGGTTTGTTGGCTTGTTGGCTTGTTGGTAAGTCGGTTGTTGGTTTGTTGGTTTGTTGGTTTGTCTGTTTGTTGGTTTGTTGGTTTATTTGTTTCTTGGTTTGTTCGTTTGTTGGTTTGTTGGTTTGTTGGTTTGTTGGTTTGTTGGTTTTTTGGTTTGTTGGCTTGTTGGCTTGTTGGTTTGTTGGTTTGTTGGTTTGTTAGTTTGTTGGCTTGTTGGTTTGTTGGTTTGTTGGTTTGTTGGTTTGTTGGTTTGTTGGTTTGTTGGTTTATTTGTTTGTTGGCTTGTTGGTTTGTTGGTTTGTTGGTTTGTGTGCTTGTTGGCTTGTTGGTTTGTTGGTTTGTTGGTTTGTTGGTTTGTTGGCTTATTGGCTTGTTGGTTTGTTGGTTTGTTGGTTTGTTGGTTTGTGGGTTTGTTGGTTTGTTGGTTTGTTGGTTTGTTGGTTTGTTGGTTTGTTGGTTTGTTTGTTTGTTGGTTTGTTCGTTTGTTGGCTTGTTGGTTTGTTGGTTTGTTGGTTTGTTGGTTTGTTGGTTTGTTGGTTTGTTGGTTTGTTCGTTTGTTAGTTGGTTGGTTGTTTGGTTTGTTGGCTTGTTGGCTTGTTGGTAAGTCGGTTGTTGGTTTTTGGTTTGTTGGTTTGTCTGTTTGTTGGTTTGTTGGTTTATTTGTTTCTTGGTTTGTTCGTTTGTTGGTTTGTTGGTTTGTTGGTTTGTTGGTTTGTTGGTTTTTTGGTTTGTTGGCTTGTTGGCTTGTTGGTTTGTTGGTTTGTTGGTTTGTTAGTTTGTTGGCTTGTTGGTTTGTTGGTTTGTTGGTTTGTTGGTTTGTTGGTTTTTTGGTTTGTTGGTTTTCTGGTTTTTTGGTTTGTTGGTTTGTTGGTTTGTTTGTTTTTTGGTTTGTTAGCTTGTTGGTTTGTTGGTTTGTTGGTTTGTTGGTTTGTTCGTTTGTTAGGATGTTGGTTTGTTGGCTTGTTGGTTTGTTGGTTTGTTGGTTTGTTGGCTTGTTGGTTTGTTGGTTTGTTGGTTTGTTGGTTTGTTCGTTTGTTGGTTTGTTGGTTTGTTGGCTTGTTGGTTCGTTGATTTGTTGGATTGTTGGCTAGTAGGTTTTTTGGTTTGTTTGTTTGTTGGTTTGTTGGTTTGTTTTAATGTTGGTTTGTTGGCTTGTTGGTTTGTTGGTTTGTTGGTTTGTTGGTTTGTTGGTTTGTTGGCTTTTTGGTTTGTTGGTTTGTTGGTTTGTTGGTTTGTTGGTTTGTTGGTTTGTTGGTTTGTTGTTTTGTTGGCTTGTTGGTTTGTTGGTTTGTTGGTTTGTTGGTTTGTTGGTTTGTTTGTTGGTTGGTTTGTTCGTTTGTTGGCTTGTTCGTTTGTTGGCTTGTTGGCTTGTTGGTTTGTTGGTTTGTTGGTTTGTTGGTTTGTTGGTTTGTTGGTTTGTTGGTTTGTTGGTTTGTTGGTTTGTTGGTTTGTTGGTTTGTTGGTTTGTTGGTTTGTTGGTTTGTTGGTTTGTTGGTTTGTTGGTTTGTTGGTTTGTTGGTTTGTTGGTTTGTTGGTTTTTTGGTTTGTTGGTTTATTTGTTTGTTGGTTCGTTGGTTTGTTGGCTTGTTGGTTTGTTGGCTTGTTGGTTTGTTGGTTTGTTGGTTTGTTTGTTTGTTGGTTTGTTCGTTTGTTGGCCTGTTGGTTTGTTGGCTTGTTGGTTTGTTCGTTTGTTGGTTTGTTGGTTTGTTGGTTTGTTGGTTTGTTGGTTTGTTGGTTTGTTGGTTTGTTGGTTTGTTGGTTGGTTGGTTTGTTGGTTTTTTGGTTTGTTGGCTTGTTGGTTTGTTGGTTTGTTGGTTTGTTGGTTTGTTGGTTTATTTGTTTGTTGGCTTGTTGGTTTGTTGGTTTGTTGGTTTGTGTGCTTGTTGGCTTGTTGGTTTGTTGGTTTGTTGGTTTGTTGGTTTGTTGGTTTATTGGCTTGTTGGTTTGTTGGTTTGTTGGTTTGTTGGTTTGTGGGTTTGTTGGTTTGTTGGTTTGTTGGTTTGTTGGTTTGTTGGTTTGTTGGTTTGTTGGTTTGTTGGTTTGTTGGTTTGTTGGTTTGTTGGTTTGTTGGTTTGTTGGTTTGTTGGTTTTTTGGTTTGTTGGTTTATCTGTTTGTTGGTTCGTTGGTTTGTTGGCTTGTTGGTTTGTTGGCTTGTTGGTTTGTTGGTTTGTTGGTTTGTTTGTTTGTTGGTTTGTTCGTTTGTTGGCCTGTTGGTTTGTTGGCTTGTTGGTTTGTTCGTTTGTTGGTTTGTTGGTTTGTTGGTTTGTTGGTTTGTTGGTTTGTTGGTTTGTTGGTTGGTTGGTTTGTTGGTTTTTTGGTTTGTTGGCTTGTTGGTTTGTTGGTTTGTTGGTTTGTTGGTTTGTTGGTTTATTTGTTTGTTGGCCTGTTGGTTTGTTGGTTTGTTGGTTTGTGTGCTTGTTGGCTTGTTGGTTTGTTGGTTTGTTGGTTTGTTGGTTTGTTGGTTTATTGGCTTGTTGGTTTGTTGGTTTGTTGGTTTGTTGGTTTGTGGGTTTGTTGGTTTGTTGGTTTGTTGGTTTGTTGGTTTGTTGGTTTGTTGGTTTGTTTGTTTGTTGGTTTGTTCGTTTGTTGGCTTGTTGGTTTGTTGGTTTGTTGGTTTGTTGGTTTGTTGGTTTGTTGGTTTGTTGGTTTGTTCGTTTGTTAGTTGGTTGGTTGTTTGGTTTGTTGGCTTGTTGGCTTGTTGGTAAGTCGGTTGTTGGTTTGTTGGTTTGTTGGTTTGTCTGTTTGTTGGTTTGTTGGTTTATTTGTTTCTTGGTTTGTTCGTTTGTTGGTTTGTTGGTTTGTTGGTTTGTTGGTTTGTTGGTTTTTTGGTTTGTTGGCTTGTTGGCTTGTTGGTTTGTTGGTTTGTTGGTTTGTTAGTTTGTTGGCTTGTTGGTTTGTTGGTTTGTTGGTTTGTTGGTTTGTTGGTTTTTTGGTTTGTTGGTTTTCTGGTTTTTTGGTTTGTTGGTTTGTTGGTTTGTTTGTTTTTTGGTTTGTTAGCTTGTTGGTTTGTTGGTTTGTTGGTTTGTTGGTTTGTTCGTTTGTTAGGATGTTGGTTTGTTGGCTTGTTGGTTTGTTGGTTTGTTGGTTTGTTGGCTTGTTGGTTTGTTGGTTTGTTGGTTTGTTGGTTTGTTCGTTTGTTGGTTTGTTGGTTTGTTGGCTTGTTGGTTTGTTGGTTTGTTGGTTTGTTGGCTTGTTGGTTTGTTGGTTTGTTGGTTTGTTGGTTTGTTGGTTTGTTGGTTTGTTGGTTTGTTGGTTTGTTCGTTTGTTAGTTGGTTGGTTGTTTGGTTTGTTGGCTTGTTGGCTTGTTGGTAAGTCGGTTGTTGGTTTGTTGGTTTGTTGGTTTGTTGGTTTGTTGGTTTGTTGGTTTGTTGGTTTGTTGGTTTGTTGGTTTGTTTGTTTGTTGGTTTGTTCGTTTATTGGCTTGTTGGTTTGTTGGTTTGTTGGTTTGTTGGTTTGTTGGTTTGTTGGTTTGTTGGTTTGTTCGTTTGTTAGTTGGTTGGTTGTTTGGTTTGTTGGCTTGTTGGCTTGTTGGTAAGTCGGTTGTTGGTTTGTTGGTTTGTTGGTTTGTCTGTTTGTTGGTTTGTTGGTTTATTTGTTTCTTGGTTTGTTCGTTTGTTGGTTTGTTGGTTTGTTGGTTTGTTGGTTTGTTGGTTTTTTGGTTTGTTGGCTTGTTGGCTTGTTGGTTTGTTGGTTTGTTGGTTTGTTAGTTTGTTGGCTTGTTGGTTTGTTGGTTTGTTGGTTTGTTCGTTTGTTAGGATGTTGGTTTGTTGGCTTGTTGGTTTGTTGGTTTGTTGGTTTGTTGGCTTGTTGGTTTGTTGGTTTGTTGGTTTGTTGGTTTGTTCGTTTGTTGGTTTGTTGGTTTGTTGGCTTGTTGGTTCGTTGATTTGTTGGATTGTTGGCTAGTAGGTTTTTTGGTTTGTTTGTTTGTTGGTTTGTTGGTTTGTTTTAATGTTGGTTTGTTGGCTTGTTGGTTTGTTGGTTTGTTGGTTTGTTGGTTTGTTGGTTTGTTGGCTTTTTGGTTTGTTGGTTTGTTGGTTTGTTGGTTTGTTGGTTTGTTGGTTTGTTGGTTTGTTGTTTTGTTGGCTTGTTGGTTTGTTGGTTTGTTGGTTTGTTGGTTTGTTGGTTTGTTTGTTGGTTGGTTTGTTCGTTTGTTGGCTTGTTCGTTTGTTGGCTTGTTGGCTTGTTGGTTTGTTGGTTTGTTGGTTTGTTGGTTTGTTGGTTTGTTGGTTTGTTGGTTTGTTGGTTTGTTGGTTTGTTGGTTTGTTGGTTTGTTGGTTTGTTGGTTTGTTGGTTTGTTGGTTTGTTGGTTTGTTGGTTTGTTGGTTTGTTGGTTTGTTGGTTTTTTGGTTTGTTGGTTTATTTGTTTGTTGGTTCGTTGGTTTGTTGGCTTGTTGGTTTGTTGGCTTGTTGGTTTGTTGGTTTGTTGGTTTGTTTGTTTGTTGGTTTGTTCGTTTGTTGGCCTGTTGGTTTGTTGGCTTGTTGGTTTGTTCGTTTGTTGGTTTGTTGGTTTGTTGGTTTGTTGGTTTGTTGGTTTGTTGGTTTGTTGGTTTGTTGGTTGGTTGGTTTGTTGGTTTTTTGGATTGTTGGCTTGTTGGTTTGTTGGTTTGTTGGTTTGTTGGTTTGTTGGTTTATTTGTTTGTTGGCTTGTTGGTTTGTTGGTTTGTTGGTTTGTGTGCTTGTTGGCTTGTTGGTTTGTTGGTTTGTTGGTTTGTTGGTTTGTTGGTTTATTGGCTTGTTGGTTTGTTGGTTTGTTGGTTTGTTGGTTTGTGGGTTTGTTGGTTTGTTGGTTTGTTGGTTTGTTGGTTTGTTGGTTTGTTGGTTTGTTGGTTTGTTGGTTTGTTGGTTTGTTGGTTTGTTGGTTTGTTGGTTTGTTGGTTTTTTGGTTTGTTGGTTTATCTGTTTGTTGGTTCGTTGGTTTGTTGGCTTGTTGGTTTGTTGGCTTGTTGGTTTGTTGGTTTGTTGGTTTGTTTGTTTGTTGGTTTGTTCGTTTGTTGGCCTGTTGGTTTGTTGGCTTGTTGGTTTGTTCGTTTGTTGGTTTGTTGGTTTGTTGGTTTGTTGGTTTGTTGGTTTGTTGGTTTGTTGGTTGGTTGGTTTGTTGGTTTTTTGGTTTGTTGGCTTGTTGGTTTGTTGGTTTGTTGGTTTGTTGGTTTGTTGGTTTATTTGTTTGTTGGCCTGTTGGTTTGTTGGTTTGTTGGTTTGTGTGCTTGTTGGCTTGTTGGTTTGTTGGTTTGTTGGTTTGTTGGTTTGTTGGTTTATTGGCTTGTTGGTTTGTTGGTTTGTTGGTTTGTTGGTTTGTGGGTTTGTTGGTTTGTTGGTTTGTTGGTTTGTTGGTTTGTTGGTTTGTTGGTTTGTTTGTTTGTTGGTTTGTTCGTTTGTTGGCTTGTTGGTTTGTTGGTTTGTTGGTTTGTTGGTTTGTTGGTTTGTTGGTTTGTTGGTTTGTTCGTTTGTTAGTTGGTTGGTTGTTTGGTTTGTTGGCTTGTTGGCTTGTTGGTAAGTCGGTTGTTGGTTTGTTGGTTTGTTGGTTTGTCTGTTTGTTGGTTTGTTGGTTTATTTGTTTCTTGGTTTGTTCGTTTGTTGGTTTGTTGGTTTGTTGGTTTGTTGGTTTGTTGGTTTTTTGGTTTGTTGGCTTGTTGGCTTGTTGGTTTGTTGGTTTGTTGGTTTGTTAGTTTGTTGGCTTGTTGGTTTGTTGGTTTGTTGGTTTGTTGGTTTGTTGGTTTTTTGGTTTGTTGGTTTTCTGGTTTTTTGGTTTGTTGGTTTGTTGGTTTGTTTGTTTTTTGGTTTGTTAGCTTGTTGGTTTGTTGGTTTGTTGGTTTGTTGGTTTGTTCGTTTGTTAGGATGTTGGTTTGTTGGCTTGTTGGTTTGTTGGTTTGTTGGTTTGTTGGCTTGTTGGTTTGTTGGTTTGTTGGTTTGTTGGTTTGTTCGTTTGTTGGTTTGTTGGTTTGTTGGCTTGTTGGTTTGTTGGTTTGTTGGTTTGTTGGCTTGTTGGTTTGTTGGTTTGTTGGTTTGTTGGTTTGTTGGTTTGTTGGTTTGTTGGTTTGTTGGTTTGTTCGTTTGTTAGTTGGTTGGTTGTTTGGTTTGTTGGCTTGTTGGCTTGTTGGTAAGTCGGTTGTTGGTTTGTTGGTTTGTTGGTTTGTTGGTTTGTTGGTTTGTTGGTTTGTTGGTTTGTTGGTTTGTTGGTTTGTTTGTTTGTTGGTTTGTTCGTTTGTTGGCTTGTTGGTTTGTTGGTTTGTTGGTTTGTTGGTGTGTTGGTTTGTTGGTTTGTTGGTTTGTTCGTTTGTTAGTTGGTTGGTTGTTTGGTTTGTTGGCTTGTTGGCTTGTTGGCAAGTCGGTTGTTGGTTTGTTGGTTTGTTGGTTTGTCTGTTTGTTGGTTTGTTGGTTTATTTGTTTCTTGGTTTGTTCGTTTGTTGGTTTGTTGGTTTGTTGGTTTGTTGGTTTGTTGGTTTTTTGGTTTGTTGGCTTGTTGGCTTGTTGGTTTGTTGGTTTGTTGGTTTGTTAGTTTGTTGGCTTGTTGGTTTGTTGGTTTGTTGGTTTGTTGGTTTGTTGGTTTTTTGGTTTGTTGGTTTTCTGGTTTTTTGGTTTGTTGGTTTGTTGGTTTGTTTGTTTTTTGGTTTGTTAGCTTGTTGGTTTGTTGGTTTGTTGGTTTGTTGGTTTGTTCGTTTGTTAGGATGTTGGTTTGTTGGCTTGTTGGTTTGTTGGTTTGTTGGTTTGTTGGCTTGTTGGTTTGTTGGTTGGTTGGTTTGTTGGTTTGTTCGTTTGTTGGTTTGTTGGTTTGTTGGCTTGTTGGTTCGTTGATTTGTTGGATTGTTGGCTAGTAGGTTTTTTGGTTTGTTTGTTTGTTGGTTTGTTGGTTTGTTTTAATGTTGGTTTGTTGGCTTGTTGGTTTGTTGGTTTGTTGGTTTGTTGGTTTGTTGGTTTGTTGGCTTTTTGGTTTGTTGGTTTGTTGGTTTGTTGGTTTGTTGGTTTGTTGGTTTGTTGGTTTGTTGTTTTGTTGGCTTGTTGGTTTGTTGGTTTGTTGGTTTGTTGGTTTGTTGGTTTGTTTGTTGGTTGGTTTGTTCGTTTGTTGGCTTGTTCGTTTGTTGGCTTGTTGGCTTGTTGGTTTGTTGGTTTGTTGGTTTGTTGGTTTGTTGGTTTGTTGGTTTGTTGGTTTGTTGGTTTGTTGGTTTGTTGGTTTGTTGGTTTGTTGGGTTGTTGGTTTGTTGGTTTGTTGGTTTGTTGGTTTGTTGGTTTGTTGGTTTGTTGGTTTGTTGGTTTTTTGGTTTGTTGGTTTATTTGTTTGTTGGTTCGTTGGTTTGTTGGCTTGTTGGTTTGTTGGCTTGTTGGTTTGTTCGTTTGTTGGTTTGTTGGTTTGTTGGTTTGTTGGTTTGTTGGTTTGTTGGTTTGTTGGTTGGTTGGTTTGTTGGTTTTTTGGTTTGTTGGCTTGTTGGTTTGTTGGTTTGTTGGTTTGTTGGTTTGTTGGTTTATTTGTTTGTTGGCTTGTTGGTTTGTTGGTTTGTTGGTTTGTGTGCTTGTTGGCTTGTTGGTTTGTTGGTTTGTTGGTTTGTTGGTTTGTTGGTTTATTGGCTTGTTGGTTTGTTGGTTTGTTGGTTTGTTGGTTTGTGGGTTTGTTGGTTTGTTGGTTTGTTGGTTTGTTGGTTTGTTGGTTTGTTGGTTTGTTGGTTTGTTGGTTTGTTGGTTTGTTGGTTTGTTGGTTTGTTGGTTTGTTGGTTTGTTGGTTTTTTGGTTTGTTGGTTTATTTGTTTGTTGGTTCGTTGGTTTGTTGGCTTGTTGGTTTGTTGGCTTGTTGGTTTGTTGGTTTGTTGGTTTGTTTGTTTGTTGGTTTGTTCGTTTGTTGGCCTGTTGGTTTGTTGGCTTGTTGGTTTGTTCGTTTGTTGGTTTGTTGGTTTGTTGGTTTGTTGGTTTGTTGGTTTGTTGGTTTGTTGGTTGGTTGGTTTGTTGGTTTTTTGGTTTGTTGGCTTGTTGGTTTGTTGGTTTGTTGGTTTGTTGGTTTGTTGGTTTATTTGTTTGTTGGCCTGTTGGTTTGTTGGTTTGTTGGTTTGTTGGTTTATTGGCTTGTTGGTTTGTTGGTTTGTTGGTTTGTTGGTTTGTGGGTTTGTTGGTTTGTTGGTTTGTTGGTTTGTTGGTTTGTTGGTTTGTTGGTTTGTTTGTTTGTTGGTTTGTTCGTTTGTTGGCTTGTTGGTTTGTTGGTTTGTTGGTTTGTTGGTTTGTTGGTTTGTTGGTTTGTTGGTTTGTTCGTTTGTTAGTTGGTTGGTTGTTTGGTTTGTTGGCTTGTTGGCTTGTTGGTAAGTCGGTTGTTGGTTTGTTGGTTTGTTGGTTTGTCTGTTTGTTGGTTTGTTGGTTTATTTGTTTCTTGGTTTGTTCGTTTGTTGGTTTGTTGGTTTGTTGGTTTGTTGGCTTGTTGGTTTGTTGGTTTGTTGGTTTGTTGGTTTGTTGGTTTGTTTGTTGGTTGGTTTGTTCGTTTGTTGGCTTGTTCGTTTGTTGGCTTGTTGGCTTGTTGGTTTGTTGGTTTGTTGGTTTGTTGGTTTGTTGGTTTGTTGGTTTGTTGGTTTGTTGGTTTGTTGGTTTGTTGGTTTGTTGGTTTGTTGGGTTGTTGGTTTGTTGGTTTGTTGGTTTGTTGGTTTGTTGGTTTGTTGGTTTGTTGGTTTGTTGGTTTTTTGGTTTGTTGGTTTATTTGTTTGTTGGTTCGTTGGTTTGTTGGCTTGTTGGTTTGTTGGCTTGTTGGTTTGTTCGTTTGTTGGTTTGTTGGTTTGTTGGTTTGTTGGTTTGTTGGTTTGTTGGTTTGTTGGTTGGTTGGTTTGTTGGTTTTTTGGTTTGTTGGCTTGTTGGTTTGTTGGTTTGTTGGTTTGTTGGTTTGTTGGTTTATTTGTTTGTTGGCTTGTTGGTTTGTTGGTTTGTTGGTTTGTGTGCTTGTTGGCTTGTTGGTTTGTTGGTTTGTTGGTTTGTTGGTTTGTTGGTTTATTGGCTTGTTGGTTTGTTGGTTTGTTGGTTTGTTGGTTTGTGGGTTTGTTGGTTTGTTGGTTTGTTGGTTTGTTGGTTTGTTGGTTTGTTGGTTTGTTGGTTTGTTGGTTTGTTGGTTTGTTGGTTTGTTGGTTTGTTGGTTTGTTGGTTTTTTGGTTTGTTGGTTTATTTGTTTGTTGGTTCGTTGGTTTGTTGGCTTGTTGGTTTGTTGGCTTGTTGGTTTGTTGGTTTGTTGGTTTGTTTGTTTGTTGGTTTGTTCGTTTGTTGGCCTGTTGGTTTGTTGGCTTGTTGGTTTGTTCGTTTGTTGGTTTGTTGGTTTGTTGGTTTGTTGGTTTGTTGGTTTGTTGGTTTGTTGGTTGGTTGGTTTGTTGGTTTTTTGGTTTGTTGGCTTGTTGGTTTGTTGGTTTGTTGGTTTGTTGGTTTGTTGGTTTATTTGTTTGTTGGCCTGTTGGTTTGTTGGTTTGTTGGTTTGTGTGCTTGTTGGCTTGTTGGTTTGTTGGTTTGTTGGTTTGTTGGTTTGTTGGTTTATTGGCTTGTTGGTTTGTTGGTTTGTTGGTTTGTTGGTTTGTGGGTTTGTTGGTTTGTTGGTTTGTTGGTTTGTTGGTTTGTTGGTTTGTTGGTTTGTTTGTTTGTTGGTTTGTTCGTTTGTTGGCTTGTTGGTTTGTTGGTTTGTTGGTTTGTTGGTTTGTTGGTTTGTTGGTTTGTTGGTTTGTTCGTTTGTTAGTTGGTTGGTTGTTTGGTTTGTTGGCTTGTTGGCTTGTTGGTAAGTCGGTTGTTGGTTTGTTGGTTTGTTGGTTTGTCTGTTTGTTGGTTTGTTGGTTTATTTGTTTCTTGGTTTGTTCGTTTGTTGGTTTGTTGGTTTGTTGGTTTGTTGGTTTGTTGGTTTTTTGGTTTGTTGGCTTGTTGGCTTGTTGGTTTGTTGGTTTGTTGGTTTGTTAGTTTGTTGGCTTGTTGGTTTGTTGGTTTGTTGGTTTGTTGGTTTGTTCGTTTGTTAGGATGTTGGTTTGTTGGCTTGTTGGTTTGTGTGCTTGTTGGCTTGTTGGTTTGTTGGTTTGTTGGTTTGTTGGTTTGTTGGTTTATTGGCTTGTTGGTTTGTTGGTTTGTTGGTTTGTTGGTTTGTGGGTTTGTTGGTTTGTTGGTTTGTTGGTTTGTTGGTTTGTTGGTTTGTTGGTTTGTTTGTTTGTTGGTTTGTTCGTTTGTTGGCTTGTTGGTTTGTTGGTTTGTTGGTTTGTTGGTTTGTTGGTTTGTTGGTTTGTTGGTTTGTTCGTTTGTTAGTTGGTTGGTTGTTTGGTTTGTTGGCTTGTTGGCTTGTTGGTAAGTCGGTTGTTGGTTTGTTGGTTTGTTGGTTTGTCTGTTTGTTGGTTTGTTGGTTTATTTGTTTCTTGGTTTGTTCGTTTGTTGGTTTGTTGGTTTGTTGGTTTGTTGGTTTGTTGGTTTGTTGGTTTGTTGGTTTGTTTGTTTGTTGGTTTGTTCGTTTGTTGGCTTGTTGGTTTGTTGGTTTGTTGGTTTGTTGGTTTGTTGGTTTGTTGGTTTGTTGGTTTGTTCGTTTGTTAGTTGGTTGGTTGTTTGGTTTGTTGGCTTGTTGGCTTGTTGGTAAGTCGGTTGTTGGTTTGTTGGTTTGTTGGTTTGTCTGTTTGTTGGTTTGTTGGTTTATTTGTTTCTTGGTTTGTTCGTTTGTTGGTTTGTTGGTTTGTTGGTTTGTTGGTTTGTTGGTTTGTTGGTTTGTTTGTTGGTTGGTTTGTTCGTTTGTTGGCTTGTTCGTTTGTTGGCTTGTTGGCTTGTTGGTTTGTTGGTTTGTTGGTTTGTTGGTTTGTTGGTTTGTTGGTTTGTTGGTTTGTTGGTTTGTTGGTTTGTTGGTTTGTTGGTTTGTTGGGTTGTTGGTTTGTTGGTTTGTTGGTTTGTTGGTTTGTTGGTTTGTTGGTTTGTTGGTTTGTTGGTTTTTTGGTTTGTTGGTTTATTTGTTTGTTGGTTCGTTGGTTTGTTGGCTTGTTGGTTTGTTGGCTTGTTGGTTTGTTCGTTTGTTGGTTTGTTGGTTTGTTGGTTTGTTGGTTTGTTGGTTTGTTGGTTTGTTGGTTGGTTGGTTTGTTGGTTTTTGGTTTGTTGGCTTGTTGGCTTGTTGGTTTGTTGGTTTGTTGGTTTGTTGGTTTATTTGTTTGTTGGCTTGTTGGTTTGTTGGTTTGTTGGTTTGTGTGCTTGTTGGCTTGTTGGTTTGTTGGTTTGTTGGTTTGTTGGTTTGTTGGTTTATTGGCTTGTTGGTTTGTTGGTTTGTTGGTTTGTTGGTTTGTGGGTTTGTTGGTTTGTTGGTTTGTTGGTTTGTTGGTTTGTTGGTTTGTTGGTTTGTTGGTTTGTTGGTTTGTTGGTTTGTTGGTTTGTTGGTTTGTTGGTTTGTTGGTTTTTTGGTTTGTTGGTTTATTTGTTTGTTGGTTCGTTGGTTTGTTGGCTTGTTGGTTTGTTGGCTTGTTGGTTTGTTGGTTTGTTGGTTTGTTTGTTTGTTGGTTTGTTCGTTTGTTGGCCTGTTGGTTTGTTGGCTTGTTGGTTTGTTCGTTTGTTGGTTTGTTGGTTTGTTGGTTTGTTGGTTTGTTGGTTTGTTGGTTTGTTGGTTGGTTGGTTTGTTGGTTTTTTGGTTTGTTGGCTTGTTGGTTTGTTGGTTTGTTGGTTTGTTGGTTTGTTGGTTTATTTGTTTGTTGGCCTGTTGGTTTGTTGGTTTGTTGGTTTGTGTGCTTGTTGGCTTGTTGGTTTGTTGGTTTGTTGGTTTGTTGGTTTGTTGGTTTATTGGCTTGTTGGTTTGTTGGTTTGTTCGTTTGTTAGGATGTTGGTTTGTTGGCTTGTTGGTTTGTTGGTTTGTTGGTTTGTTGGCTTGTTGGTTTGTTGGTTTGTTGGTTTGTTGGTTTGTTCGTTTGTTGGTTTGTTGGTTTGTTGGCTTGTTGGTTCGTTGATTTGTTGGATTGTTGGCTAGTAGGTTTTTTGGTTTGTTTGTTTGTTGGTTTGTTGGTTTGTTTTAATGTTGGTTTGTTGGTTTGTTGGTTTGTTGGTTTGTTGGTTTGTTGGCTTTTTGGTTTGTTGGTTTGTTGGTTTGTTGGTTTGTTGGTTTGTTGGTTTGTTGGTTTGTTGTTTTGTTGGCTTGTTGGTTTGTTGGTTTGTTGGTTTGTTGGTTTGTTGGTTTGTTTGTTGGTTGGTTTGTTCGTTTGTTGGCTTGTTCGTTTGTTGGCTTGTTGGCTTGTTGGTTTGTTGGTTTGTTGGTTTGTTGGTTTGTTGGTTTGTTGGTTTGTTGGTTTGTTGGTTTGTTGGTTTGTTGGTTTGTTGGTTTGTTGGGTTGTTGGTTTGTTGGTTTGTTGGTTTGTTGGTTTGTTGGTTTGTTGGTTTGTTGGTTTGTTGGTTTTTTGGTTTGTTGGTTTATTTGTTTGTTGGTTCGTTGGTTTGTTGGCTTGTTGGTTTGTTGGCTTGTTGGTTTGTTCGTTTGTTGGTTTGTTGGTTTGTTGGTTTGTTGGTTTGTTGGTTTGTTGGTTTGTTGGTTGGTTGGTTTGTTGGTTTTTTGGTTTGTTGGCTTGTTGGTTTGTTGGTTTGTTGGTTTGTTGGTTTGTTGGTTTATTTGTTTGTTGGCTTGTTGGTTTGTTGGTTTGTTGGTTTGTGTGCTTGTTGGCTTGTTGGTTTGTTGGTTTGTTGGTTTGTTGGTTTGTTGGTTTATTGGCTTGTTGGTTTGTTGGTTTGTTGGTTTGTTGGTTTGTGGGTTTGTTGGTTTGTTGGTTTGTTGGTTTGTTGGTTTGTTGGTTTGTTGGTTTGTTGGTTTGTTGGTTTGTTGGTTTGTTGGTTTGTTGGTTTGTTGGTTTGTTGGTTTGTTGGTTTTTTGGTTTGTTGGTTTATTTGTTTGTTGGTTCGTTGGTTTGTTGGCTTGTTGGTTTGTTGGCTTGTTGGTTTGTTGGTTTGTTGGTTTGTTTGTTTGTTGGTTTGTTCGTTTGTTGGCCTGTTGGTTTGTTGGCTTGTTGGTTTGTTCGTTTGTTGGTTTGTTGGTTTGTTGGTTTGTTGGTTTGTTGGTTTGTTGGTTTGTTGGTTGGTTGGTTTGTTGGTTTTTTGGTTTGTTGGCTTGTTGGTTTGTTGGTTTGTTGGTTTGTTGGTTTGTTGGTTTATTTGTTTGTTGGCCTGTTGGTTTGTTGGTTTGTTGGTTTGTGTGCTTGTTGGCTTGTTGGTTTGTTGGTTTGTTGGTTTGTTGGTTTGTTGGTTTATTGGCTTGTTGGTTTGTTGGTTTGTTGGTTTGTTGGTTTGTGGGTTTGTTGGTTTGTTGGTTTGTTGGTTTGTTGGTTTGTTGGTTTGTTGGTTTGTTTGTTTGTTGGTTTGTTCGTTTGTTGGCTTGTTGGTTTGTTGGTTTGTTGGTTTGTTGGTTTGTTGGTTTGTTGGTTTGTTGGTTTGTTCGTTTGTTAGTTGGTTGGTTGTTTGGTTTGTTGGCTTGTTGGCTTGTTGGTAAGTCGGTTGTTGGTTTGTTGGTTTGTTGGTTTGTCTGTTTGTTGGTTTGTTGGTTTATTTGTTTCTTGGTTTGTTCGTTTGTTGGTTTGTTGGTTTGTTGGTTTGTTGGCTTGTTGGTTTGTTGGTTTGTTGGTTTGTTGGTTTGTTGGTTTGTTTGTTGGTTGGTTTGTTCGTTTGTTGGCTTGTTCGTTTGTTGGCTTGTTGGCTTGTTGGTTTGTTGGTTTGTTGGTTTGTTGGTTTGTTGGTTTGTTGGTTTGTTGGTTTGTTGGTTTGTTGGTTTGTTGGTTTGTTGGTTTGTTGGGTTGTTGGTTTGTTGGTTTGTTGGTTTGTTGGTTTGTTGGTTTGTTGGTTTGTTGGTTTGTTGGTTTTTTGGTTTGTTGGTTTATTTGTTTGTTGGTTCGTTGGTTTGTTGGCTTGTTGGTTTGTTGGCTTGTTGGTTTGTTCGTTTGTTGGTTTGTTGGTTTGTTGGTTTGTTGGTTTGTTGGTTTGTTGGTTTGTTGGTTGGTTGGTTTGTTGGTTTTTTGGTTTGTTGGCTTGTTGGTTTGTTGGTTTGTTGGTTTGTTGGTTTGTTGGTTTATTTGTTTGTTGGCTTGTTGGTTTGTTGGTTTGTTGGTTTGTGTGCTTGTTGGCTTGTTGGTTTGTTGGTTTGTTGGTTTGTTGGTTTGTTGGTTTATTGGCTTGTTGGTTTGTTGGTTTGTTGGTTTGTTGGTTTGTGGGTTTGTTGGTTTGTTGGTTTGTTGGTTTGTTGGTTTGTTGGTTTGTTGGTTTGTTGGTTTGTTGGTTTGTTGGTTTGTTGGTTTGTTGGTTTGTTGGTTTGTTGGTTTGTTGGTTTTTTGGTTTGTTGGTTTGTTGGTTTGTTTGTTTGTTGGTTTGTTCGTTTGTTGGCCTGTTGGTTTGTTGGCTTGTTGGTTTGTTCGTTTGTTGGTTTGTTGGTTTGTTGGTTTGTTGGTTTGTTGATTTGTTGGTTTGTTGGTTGGTTGGTTTGTTGGTTTTTTGGTTTGTTGGCTTGTTGGTTTGTTGGTTTGTTGGTTTGTTGGTTTGTTGGTTTATTTGTTTGTTGGCCTGTTGGTTTGTTGGTTTGTTGGTTTGTGTGCTTGTTGGCTTGTTGGTTTGTTGGTTTGTTGGTTTGTTGGTTTGTTGGTTTATTGGCTTGTTGGTTTGTTGGTTTGTTGGTTTGTTGGTTTGTGGGTTTGTTGGTTTGTTGGTTTGTTGGTTTGTTGGTTTGTTGGTTTGTTGGTTTGTTTGTTTGTTGGTTTGTTCGTTTGTTGGCTTGTTGGTTTGTTGGTTTGTTGGTTTGTTGGTTTGTTGGTTTGTTGGTTTGTTGGTTTGTTGGTTTGTTCGTTTGTTAGTTGGTTGGTTGTTTGGTTTGTTGGCTTGTTGGCTTGTTGGTAAGTCGGTTGTTGGTTTGTTGGTTTGTTGGTTTGTCTGTTTGTTGGTTTGTTGGTTTATTTGTTTCTTGGTTTGTTCGTTTGTTGGTTTGTTGGTTTGTTGGTTTGTTGGTTTGTTGGTTTTTTGGTTTGTTGGCTTGTTGGCTTGTTGGTTTGTTGGTTTGTTGGTTTGTTAGTTTGTTGGCTTGTTGGTTTGTTGGTTTGTTGGTTTGTTGGTTTGTTCGTTTGTTAGGATGTTGGTTTGTTGGCTTGTTGGTTTGTGTGCTTGTTGGCTTGTTGGTTTGTTGGTTTGTTGGTTTGTTGGTTTGTTGGTTTATTGGCTTGTTGGTTTGTTGGTTTGTTGGTTTGTTGGTTTGTGGGTTTGTTGGTTTGTTGGTTTGTTGGTTTGTTGGTTTGTTGGTTTGTTGGTTTGTTTGTTTGTTGGTTTGTTCGTTTGTTGGCTTGTTGGTTTGTTGGTTTGTTGGTTTGTTGGTTTGTTGGTTTGTTGGTTTGTTGGTTTGTTCGTTTGTTAGTTGGTTGGTTGTTTGGTTTGTTGGCTTGTTGGCTTGTTGGTAAGTCGGTTGTTGGTTTGTTGGTTTGTTGGTTTGTCTGTTTGTTGGTTTGTTGGTTTATTTGTTTCTTGGTTTGTTCGTTTGTTGGTTTGTTGGTTTGTTGGTTTGTTGGTTTGTTGGTTTGTTGGTTTGTTTGTTTGTTGGTTTGTTCGTTTGTTGGCTTGTTGGTTTGTTGGTTTGTTGGTTTGTTGGTTTGTTGGTTTGTTGGTTTGTTGGTTTGTTCGTTTGTTAGTTGGTTGGTTGTTTGGTTTGTTGGCTTGTTGGCTTGTTGGTAAGTCGGTTGTTGGTTTGTTGGTTTGTTGGTTTGTCTGTTTGTTGGTTTGTTGGTTTATTTGTTTCTTGGTTTGTTCGTTTGTTGGTTTGTTGGTTTGTTGGTTTGTTGGTTTGTTGGTTTGTTTGTTGGTTGGTTTGTTCGTTTGTTGGCTTGTTCGTTTGTTGGCTTGTTGGCTTGTTGGTTTGTTGGTTTGTTGGTTTGTTGGTTTGTTGGTTTGTTGGTTTGTTGGTTTGTTGGTTTGTTGGTTTGTTGGTTTGTTGGTTTGTTGGTTTGTTGGGTTGTTGGTTTGTTGGTTTGTTGGTTTGTTGGTTTGTTGGTTTGTTGGTTTGTTGGTTTGTTGGTTTTTTGGTTTGTTGGTTTATTTGTTTGTTGGTTCGTTGGTTTGTTGGCTTGTTGGTTTGTTGGCTTGTTGGTTTGTTCGTTTGTTGGTTTGTTGGTTTGTTGGTTTGTTGGTTTGTTGGTTTGTTGGTTTGTTGGTTGGTTGGTTTGTTGGTTTTTTGGTTTGTTGGCTTGTTGGTTTGTTGGTTTGTTGGTTTGTTGGTTTGTTGGTTTATTTGTTTGTTGGCTTGTTGGTTTGTTGGTTTGTTGGTTTGTGTGCTTGTTGGCTTGTTGGTTTGTTGGTTTGTTGGTTTGTTGGTTTGTTGGTTTATTGGCTTGTTGGTTTGTTGGTTTGTTGGTTTGTTGGTTTGTGGGTTTGTTGGTTTGTTGGTTTGTTGGTTTGTTGGTTTGTTGGTTTGTTGGTTTGTTGGTTTGTTGGTTTGTTGGTTTGTTGGTTTGTTGGTTTGTTGGTTTGTTGGTTTTTTGGTTTGTTGGTTTATTTGTTTGTTGGTTCGTTGGTTTGTTGGCTTGTTGGTTTGTTGGCTTGTTGGTTTGTTGGTTTGTTGGTTTGTTTGTTTGTTGGTTTGTTCGTTTGTTGGCCTGTTGGTTTGTTGGCTTGTTGGTTTGTTCGTTTGTTGGTTTGTTGGTTTGTTGGTTTGTTGGTTTGTTGGTTTGTTGGTTTGTTGGTTGGTTGGTTTGTTGGTTTTTTGGTTTGTTGGCTTGTTGGTTTGTTGGTTTGTTGGTTTGTTGGTTTGTTGGTTTATTTGTTTGTTGGCCTGTTGGTTTGTTGGTTTGTTGGTTTGTGTGCTTGTTGGCTTGTTGGTTTGTTGGTTTGTTGGTTTGTTGGTTTGTTGGTTTATTGGCTTGTTGGTTTGTTGGTTTGTTGGTTTGTTGGTTTGTGGGTTTGTTGGTTTGTTGGTTTGTTGGTTTGTTGGTTTGTTGGTTTGTTGGTTTGTTTGTTTGTTGGTTTGTTCGTTTGTTGGCTTGTTGGTTTGTTGGTTTGTTGGTTTGTTGGTTTGTTGGTTTGTTGGTTTGTTGGTTTGTTCGTTTGTTAGTTGGTTGGTTGTTTGGTTTGTTGGCTTGTTGGCTTGTTGGTAAGTCGGTTGTTGGTTTGTTGGTTTGTTGGTTTGTCTGTTTGTTGGTTTGTTGGTTTATTTGTTTCTTGGTTTGTTCGTTTGTTGGTTTGTTGGTTTGTTGGTTTGTTGGTTTGTTGGTTTTTTGGTTTGTTGGCTTGTTGGCTTGTTGGTTTGTTGGTTTGTTGGTTTGTTAGTTTGTTGGCTTGTTGGTTTGTTGGTTTGTTGGTTTGTTGGTTTGTTGGTTTTTTGGTTTGTTGGTTTTCTGGTTTTTTGGTTTGTTGGTTTGTTGGTTTGTTTGTTTTTTGGTTTGTTAGCTTGTTGGTTTGTTGGTTTGTTGGTTTGTTGGTTTGTTCGTTTGTTAGGATGTTGGTTTGTTGGCTTGTTGGTTTGTTGGTTTGTTGGTTTGTTGGCTTGTTGGTTTGTTGGTTTGTTGGTTTGTTGGTTTGTTCGTTTGTTGGTTTGTTGGTTTGTTGGCTTGTTGGTTCGTTGATTTGTTGGATTGTTGGCTAGTAGGTTTTTTGGTTTGTTTGTTTGTTGGTTTGTTGGTTTGTTTTAATGTTGGTTTGTTGGCTTGTTTGTTTGTTGGTTTGTTGGTTTGTTGGTTTGTTGGTTTGTTGGTTTGTTGGCTTTTTGGTTTGTTGGTTTGTTGGTTTGTTGGTTTGTTGGTTTGTTGGTTTGTTGGTTTGTTGTTTTGTTGGCTTGTTGGTTTGTTGGTTTGTTGGTTTGTTGGTTTGTTGGTTTGTTTGTTGGTTGGTTTGTTCGTTTGTTGGCTTGTTCGTTTGTTGGCTTGTTGGTTTGTTGGTTTGTTGGTTTGTTGGTTTGTTGGTTTGTTGGTTTGTTGGTTTGTTGGTTTGTTGGTTTGTTGGTTTGTTGGTTTGTTGGTTTGTTGGTTTGTTGGTTTGTTGGTTTGTTGGTTTGTTGGTTTGTTGGTTTGTTGGTTTGTTGGTTTTTTGGTTTGTTGGTTTATTTGTTTGTTGGTTCGTTGGTTTGTTGGCTTGTTGGTTTGTTGGCTTGTTGGTTTGTTGGTTTGTTGGTTTGTTTGTTTGTTGGTTTGTTCGTTTGTTGGCCTGTTGGTTTGTTGGCTTGTTGGTTTGTTCGTTTGTTGGTTTGTTAGTTTGTTGGTTTGTTGGTTTGTTGGTTTGTTGGTTTGTTGGTTGGTTGGTTTGTTGGTTTTTTGGTTTGTTGGCTTGTTGGTTTGTTGGTTTGTTGGTTTGTTGGTTTGTTGGTTTATTTGTTTGTTGGCTTGTTGGTTTGTTGGTTTGTTGGTTTGTGTGCTTGTTGGCTTGTTGGTTTGTTGGTTTGTTGGTTTGTTGGTTTGTTGGTTTATTGGCTTGTTGGTTTGTTGGTTTGTTGGTTTGTTGGTTTGTGGGTTTGTTGGTTTGTTGGTTTGTTGGTTTGTTGGTTTGTTGGTTTGTTGGTTTGTTTGTTTGTTGGTTTGTTCGTTTGTTGGCTTGTTGGTTTGTTGGTTTGTTGGTTTGTTGGTTTGTTGGTTTGTTGGTTTGTTGGGTTGTTCGTTTGTTAGTTGGTTGGTTGTTTGGTTTGTTGGCTTGTTGGCTTGTTGGTAAGTCGGTTGTTGGTTTGTTGGTTTGTTGGTTTGTCTGTTTGTTGGTTTGTTGGTTTATTTGTTTCTTGGTTTGTTCGTTTGTTGGTTTGTTGGTTTGTTGGTTTGTTGGTTTGTTGGTTTTTTGGTTTGTTGGCTTGTTGGCTTGTTGGTTTGTTGGTTTGTTGGTTTGTTAGTTTGTTGGCTTGTTGGTTTGTTGGTTTGTTGGTTTGTTGGTTTGTTGGTTTTTTGGTTTGTTGGTTTTCTGGTTTTTTGGTTTGTTGGTTTGTTGGTTTGTTTGTTTTTTGGTTTGTTAGCTTGTTGGTTTGTTGGTTTGTTGGTTTGTTGGTTTGTTCGTTTGTTAGGATGTTGGTTTGTTGGCTTGTTGGTTTGTTGGTTTGTTGGTTTGTTGGCTTGTTGGTTTGTTGGTTTGTTGGTTTGTTGGTTTGTTCGTTTGTTGGTTTGTTGGTTTGTTGGCTTGTTGGTTCGTTGATTTGTTGGATTGTTGGCTAGTAGGTTTTTTGGTTTGTTTGTTTGTTGGTTTGTTGGTTTGTTTTAATGTTGGTTTGTTGGCTTGTTGGTTTGTTCGTTTGTTGGTTTGTTGGTTTGTTGGTTTGTTGGTTTGTTGGTTTGTTGGTTTGTTGGTTTGTTGGTTTGCTCGTTTGTTGGTTTGTTGGTTTGTTGGTTTGTTGGTTTGTTGGCTTGTTAGTTTGTTGGTTTGTTGGTTTGTTGGTTTGTTGGCTTCTTGGTTTGTTGGTTTGTTGGTTTGTTGGTTTGTTGGTTTGTTATTTTGTTGGCTTGTTGGTTTGTTCGTTTGTTGGTTTGTTGGTTTGTTGGTTTGTTGGTTTGTTGGTTTGTTGGTTTGTTGGTTTGTTGGTTTGTTGGTTTGTTGGTTTGTTGGTTTGTTGGTTTGTTGGTTTGTTGGTTTGTTGGTTTGTTGGTTTGTTGGTTTGTTTGTTTGTTGGTGTGTTTGTTTGTTGGTTTGTTGGTTTGTTGGTTTGTTTGTTTGTTGGTTTGTTCGTTTGTTGGCTTGTTCGTTTGTTGGCTTGTTGGCTTGTTCCTTTGTTGGCTTGTTGGCTTGTTGGTTTGTTGGTTTGTTGGTTTGTTGGTTTGTTGGTTTGTTGGTTTGTTGGTTTGTTGGTTTGTTGGTTTGTTGGTTTGTTGGTTTGTTGGTTTGTTGGTTTGTTGGTTTATTTGTTTGTTGGTTCGTTAGTTTTTTGGCTTATTGGTTTGTTGGTTTGTTGGTTTGTCTGTTTGTTGGTTTGTTGGTTTGTTGGTTTATTTGTTTGTTGGTTTGTTCGTTTGTTGGTTTGTTGGTTTGTTGGTTTGTTGGTTTGTTGGTTTGTTGGTTTGTTGGTTTGTTGGCTTGTTGGCTTGTTGGTTTGTTGGTTTGTTGGTTTGTTAGTTTGTTGGCTTGTTGGTTTGTTGGTTTGTTGGTTTGTTGGTTTGTTGGTTTTTTGGTTTGTTGGTTTTCTGGTTTTTTGGTTTGTTGGTTTGTTGGTTTGTTTGTTTTTTGGTTTGTTAGCTTGTTGGTTTGTTGGTTTGTTGGTTTGTTGGTTTGTTCGTTTGTTGGTTTGTTGGTTTGTTGGCTTGTTGGTTCGTTGATTTGTTGGATTGTTGGCTAGTAGGTTTTTTGGTTTGTTTGTTTGTTGGTTTGTTGGTTTGTTTTAATGTTGGTTTGTTGGCTTGTTGGTTTGTTCGTTTGTTGGTTTGTTGGTTTGTTGGTTTGTTGGTTTGTTGGTTTGTTGGTTTGTTGGTTTGCTCGTTTGTTGGTTTGTTGGTTTGTTGGTTTGTTGGTTTGTTGGCTTGTTAGTTTGTTGGTTTGTTGGTTTGTTGGTTTGTTGGCTTCTTGGTTTGTTGGTTTGTTGGTTTGTTGGTTTGTTATTTTGTTGGCTTGTTGGTTTGTTCGTTTGTTGGTTTGTTGGTTTGTTGGTTTGTTGGTTTGTTGGTTTGTTGGTTTGTTGGTTTGTTGGTTTGTTGGTTTGTTGGTTTGTTGGTTTGTTGGTTTGTTGGTTTGTTGGTTTGTTGGTTTGTTGGTTTGTTGGTTTGTTGGTTTGTTTGTTTGTTGGTGTGTTTGTTTGTTGGTTTGTTGGTTTGTTGGTTTGTTTGTTTGTTGGTTTGTTCGTTTGTTGGCTTGTTCGTTTGTTGGCTTGTTGGCTTGTTCCTTTGTTGGCTTGTTGGCTTGTTGGTTTGTTGGTTTGTTGGTTTGTTGGTTTGTTGGTTTGTTGGTTTGTTGGTTTGTTGGTTTGTTGGTTTGTTGGCTTGTTGGTTCGTTGATTTGTTGGATTGTTGGCTAGTTGGTTTTTTGGTTTGTTTGTTTGTTGGTTTGTTGGTTTGTTGGTTTGTTGGTTTGTTGGCTTGTTGGTTTGTTGGTTTGCTCGTTTGTTGGTTTGTTGGTTTGTTGGTTTGTTGGTTTGTTGGCTTGTTAGTTTGTTGGTTTGTTGGTTTGTTGGTTTGTTGGCTTCTTGGTTTGTTGGTTTGTTGGTTTGTTGGTTTGTTGGTTTGTTATTTTGTTGGCTTGTTGGTTTGTTCGTTTGTTGGTTTGTTGGTTTGTTGGTTTGTTGGTTTGTTGGTTTGTTGGTTTGTTGGTTTGTTGGTTTGTTGGTTTGTTGGTTTGTTGGTTTGTTGGTTTGTTGGTTTGTTGGTTTGTTGGTTTGTTGGTTTGTTGGTTTGTTTGTTTGTTGGTGTGTTTGTTTGTTGGTTTGTTGGTTTGTTGGTTTGTTTGTTTGTTGGTTTGTTCGTTTGTTGGCTTGTTCGTTTGTTGGCTTGTTGGCTTGTTCCTTTGTTGGCTTGTTGGCTTGTTGGTTTGTTGGTTTGTTGGTTTGTTGGTTTGTTGGTTTGTTGGTTTGTTGGTTTGTTGGTTTGTTGGTTTGTTGGTTTGTTGGTTTGTTGGTTTGTTGGTTTGTTGGTTTATTTGTTTGTTGGTTCGTTAGTTTTTTGGCTTATTGGTTTGTTGGTTTGTTGGTTTGTCTGTTTGTTGGTTTGTTGGTTTGTTGGTTTATTTGTTTGTTGGTTTGTTCGTTTGTTGGTTTGTTGGTTTGTTGGTTTGTTGGTTTGTTGGTTTGTTGGTTTGTTGGTTTGTTGGCTTGTTGGCTTGTTGGTTTGTTGGTTTGTTGGTTTGTTAGTTTGTTGGCTTGTTGGTTTGTTGGTTTGTTGGTTTGTTGGTTTGTTGGTTTTTTGGTTTGTTGGTTTTCTGGTTTTTTGGTTTGTTGGTTTGTTGGTTTGTTTGTTTTTTGGTTTGTTAGCTTGTTGGTTTGTTGGTTTGTTGGTTTGTTGGTTTGTTCGTTTGTTGGTTTGTTGGTTTGTTGGCTTGTTGGTTCGTTGATTTGTTGGATTGTTGGCTAGTAGGTTTTTTGGTTTGTTTGTTTGTTGGTTTGTTGGTTTGTTTTAATGTTGGTTTGTTGGCTTGTTGGTTTGTTCGTTTGTTGGTTTGTTGGTTTGTTGGTTTGTTGGTTTGTTGGTTTGTTGGTTTGTTGGTTTGCTCGTTTGTTGGTTTGTTGGTTTGTTGGTTTGTTGGTTTGTTGGCTTGTTAGTTTGTTGGTTTGTTGGTTTGTTGGTTTGTTGGCTTCTTGGTTTGTTGGTTTGTTGGTTTGTTGGTTTGTTATTTTGTTGGCTTGTTGGTTTGTTCGTTTGTTGGTTTGTTGGTTTGTTGGTTTGTTGGTTTGTTGGTTTGTTGGTTTGTTGGTTTGTTGGTTTGTTGGTTTGTTGGTTTGTTGGTTTGTTGGTTTGTTGGTTTGTTGGTTTGTTGGTTTGTTGGTTTGTTGGTTTGTTGGTTTGTTTGTTTGTTGGTGTGTTTGTTTGTTGGTTTGTTGGTTTGTTGGTTTGTTTGTTTGTTGGTTTGTTCGTTTGTTGGCTTGTTCGTTTGTTGGCTTGTTGGCTTGTTCCTTTGTTGGCTTGTTGGCTTGTTGGTTTGTTGGTTTGTTGGTTTGTTGGTTTGTTGGTTTGTTGGTTTGTTGGTTTGTTGGTTTGTTGGTTTGTTGGCTTGTTGGTTCGTTGATTTGTTGGATTGTTGGCTAGTTGGTTTTTTGGTTTGTTTGTTTGTTGGTTTGTTGGTTTGTTGGTTTGTTGGTTTGTTGGCTTGTTGGTTTGTTCGTTTGTTGGTTTGTTGGTTTGTTGGTTTGTTGGTTTGTTGGTTTGTTGGTTTGCTCGTTTGTTGGTTTGTTGGTTTGTTAGTTTGTTGGCTTGTTAGTTTGTTGGTTTGTTGGTTTGTTGGTTTGTTGGCTTCTTGGTTTGTTGGTTTGTTGGTTTGTTGGTTTGTTGGTTTGTTGGTTTGTTATTTTGTTGGCTTGTTGGTTTGTTCGTTTGTTGGTTTGTTGGTTTGTTGGTTTGTTGGTTTGTTGGTTTGTTGGTTTGTTGGTTTGTTGGTTTGTTGGTTTGTTGGTTTGTTGGTTTGTTGGTTTGTTGGTTTGTTTGTTTGTTGGTGTGTTTGTTTGTTGGTTTGTTGGTTTGTTGGTTTGTTGGTTTGTTGGTTTGTTGGTTTGTTTGTTTGTTGGTTTGTGCGTTTGTTGGCTTGTTCCTTTGTTGGCTTGTTGGCTTGCTGGTTTGTTGGTTTGTTGGTTTGTTGGTTTGTTGGTTTGTTGGTTTGTTGGTTTGTTGGTTTGTTGGTTTGTTGGTTTGTTGGTTTGTTGGTTTATTTGTTTGTTGGTTTGTTAGTTTTTTGGATTATTGGTTTGTTGGCTTGTTGGTTTGTTGGTTTGTTGGTTTGTTTGTTTGTTGGTTTGTTCGTTTGTTGGCCTGTGGTTTTGTTGGCTTGTTGGTTTGTTGGTTTTTTGGTTTGTTGGCTTGTTGCTTTGTTGGTTTGTTGGTTTGTTGGTTTGTTGGTTTGTTGGTTTATTTGTTTGTTGGTTTGTTGGTTTGTTGGTTTGTTGGTTTGTGTGCTTGTTGGTTTGTTGGTTTGTTGGTTTGTTGGTTTGTTGGTTTATCGGCTTGTTGGTTTGTTGGTTTGTTGGTTTGTTGGTTTAATGGCTTTTTGGGTTGTTGGTTTGTTGGTTTGTTGGTTTGTTGGTTTGTTGGTTTGTTGGTTTGTTGGTTTGTTGTTTTGTTGGCTTGTTGGTTTGTTGGTTTGTTGGTTTGTTGGTTTGTTGGTTTGTTGGTTTGTTTGTTGGTTGGTTTGTTCGTTTGTTGGCTTGTTCGTTTGTTGGCTTGTTGGCTTGTTGGTTTGTTGGTTTGTTGGTTTGTTGGTTTGTTGGTTTGTTGGTTTGTTGGTTTGTTGGTTTGTTGGTTTGTTGGTTTGTTGGTTTGTTGGTTTGTTGGTTTGTTGGTTTGTTGGTTTGTTGGTTTGTTGGTTTGTTGGTTTATTTGTTTGTTGGTTCGTTGGTTTGTTGGTTTGTTGGTTTGTTGGCTTGTTGGTTTGTTGGTTTGTTGGTTTGTTTGTTTGTTGGTTTGTTCGTTTGTTGTCCTGTTGGTTTGTTGGCTTGTTGGTTTGTTCGTTTGTTGGTTTGTTGGTTTGTTGGTTTGTTGGTTTGTTGGTTTGTTGGTTTGTTGGTTGGTTGGTTTGTTGGTTTTTTGGTTTGTTGGCTTGTTGGTTTGTTGGTTTGTTGGTTTGTTGGTTTGTTGGTTTATTTGTTTGTTGGCTTGTTGGTTTGTTGGTTTGTTGGTTTGTGTGCTTATTGGCTTGTTGGTTTGTTGGTTTGTTGGTTTGTTGGTTTGTTGGTTTATTGGTTTGTTGGTTTGTTGGTTTGTTGGTTTGTTGGTTTGTTGGTTTGTTGGTTTGTTGGTTTGTTGGTTTGTTGGTTTGTTTGTTTGTTGGTTTGTTCGTCTGTTGGCTTGTTGGTTTGTTGGTTTGTTGGTTCGTTGGTTTGTTGGTTTGTTGGTTTGTTGGTTTGTTGGTTTGTTCGTTTGTTAGTTGGTTGGTTGTTTGGTTTGTTGGCTTGTCGGCTTGTTGGTAAGTCGGTTGTTGGTTTGTTGGTTTGTTGGTTTGTCTGTTTGTTGGTTTGTTGGTTTGTTGGTTTATTTGTTTGTTGGTTTGTTCGTTTGTTGGTTTGTTGGTTTGTTGGTTTGTTGGTTTGTTGGTTTGTTGGTTTGTTGGCTTGTTGGCTTGTTGGTTTGTTGGTTTGTTGGTTTGTTAGTTTGTTGGCTTGTTGGTTTGTTGGTTTGTTGGTTTGTTGGTTTGTTGGTTTTTTGGTTTGTTGGTTTTCTGGTTTTTTGGTTTGTTGGTTTGTTGGTTTGTTTGTTTTTTGGTTTGTTAGCTTGTTGGTTTGTTGGTTTGTTGGTTTGTTGGTTTGTTCGTTTGTTAGTTTGTTGGTTTGTTGGCTTGTTGGTTTGTTGGTTTGTTGGTTTGTTGGCTTGTTGGTTTGTTGGTTTGTTGGTTTGTTGGTTTGTTCGTTTGTTGGTTTGTTGGTTTGTTGGCTTGTTGGTTCGTTGATTTGTTGGATTGTTGGCTAGTTGGTTTTTTGGTTTGTTTGTTTGTTGGTTTGTTGGTTTATTTTAATGTTGGTTTGTTGGCTTGTTGGTTTGTTCGTTTGTTGGTTTGTTGGTTTGTTGGTTTGTTGGTTTGTTGGTTTGTTGGTTTGCTCGTTTGTTGGTTTGTTGGTTTGTTGAATTGTTGGTTTGTTGGCTTGTTAGTTTGTTGGTTTGTTGGTTTTTTGGTTTGTTGGTTTTCTTGTTTTTTGGTTTGTTGGTTTGTTGGTTTGTTGGTTTGTTGGTTTGTTGGTTTGTTCGTTTGTTGGTTTGTTGGTTTGTTGGTTTGTTGGTTTGTTGGCTTGTTGGTTTGTTGGTTTGTTGGTTTGTTGGTTTGTTGGTTTGTTGGTTTGTTGGCTTCTTGGTTTGTTCGTTTGTTGGCTTGTTCGTTTGTTGGCTTGTTGGCTTATTGGTTTGTTGGTTTGTTGGTTTGTTGGTTTGTTGGTTTGTTGGTTTGTTGGTTTGTTGGTTTGTTGGTTTGTTGGTTTGTTGGTTTTTTGGTTTGTTGGCATGTTTGTTTTTTTGTTTGTTGGCTTGTTGGTTTGTTGGTTTGTTCGTTTGTTGGTTTGTTGGTTTGTTGGCTTGTTGGTTTGTTGGTTTGTTGGTTTGTTGGCTAGTTGGTTTTTTGGTTTGTTGGTTTGTTGGTTTGTTTTAATGTTGGTTTGTTGGCTTGTTTGTTTGTTCGTTTGTTGGTTTGTTGGTTTGTTGGTTTGTTGGTTTGTTGGTTTGTTGGTTTGTTCGTTTGTTGGTTTGTTGGTTTGTTGGTTTGTTGGTTTGTTGGCTTGTTGGTTTGTTGGTTTGTTGGTTTGTTGGTTTGTTGGTTTGTTGGCTTCTTGGTTTGTTCGTTTGTTGGCTTGTTCGTTTGTTGGATTGTTGGCTTATTGGTTTGTTGGTTTGTTGGTTTGTTGGTTTGTTGGTTTGTTGGTTTGTTGGTTTGTTGGTTTGTTGGTTTGTTGGTTTGTTGGTTTGTTGGTTTGTTGGTTTGTTGGTTTGTTGGTTTGTTGGTTTGTTGGTTTGTTGGTTTATTTGTTTGTTGGTTCGTTGGTTTGTTGGCTTGTTGGTTTGTTGGCTTGTTGGTTTGTTGGTTTGTTGGTTTGTTTGTTTGTTGGTTTGTTCGTTTGTTGGCCTGTTGGTTTGTTGGCTTGTTGGTTTGTTCGTTTGTTGGGTTGTTGGTTTGTTGGTTTGTTGGTTTGTTGGTTTGTTGGTTGGTTGGTTTGTTAGTTTTTTGGTTTGTTGGCTTGTTGGTTTGTTGGTTTGTTGGTTTGTTGGTTTGTTGGTTTATTTGTTTGTTGGCTTGTTGGTTTGTTGGTTTGTTGGTTTGTGTGCTTGTTGGCTTGTTGGTTTGTTGGTTTGTTGGTTTGTTGGTTTGTTGGTTTATTGGCTTGTTGGTTTGGTGGTTTGTTGGTTTGTTGGTTTGTTGGTTTGTTGGTTTGTTGGTTTGTTGGTTTGTTTTAATGTTGGTTTGTTGGCTTGTTGGTTTGTTCGTTTGTTGGTTTGTTGGTTTGTTGGTTTGTTGGTTTGTTGGTTTGTTGGTTTGTTGGTTTGCTCGTTTGTTGGTTTGTTGGTTTGTTGAATTGTTGGTTTGTTGGCTTGTTAGTTTGTTGGTTTGTTGGTTTTTTGGTTTGTTGGTTTTCTTGTTTTTTGGTTTGTTGGTTTGTTGGTTTGTTTGTTTTTTGGTTTGTTGGCATGTTTGTTTTTTGGTTTGTTGGCTTGTTGGTTTGTTGGTTTGTTCGTTTGTTGGTTTGTTGGTTTGTTGGCTTGTTGGTATGTTGGTTTGTTGGTTTGTTGGCTAGTTGGCTTTTTGGTTTGTTGGTTTGTTGGTTTGTTTTAATGTTGGTTTGTTGGCTTGTTGGTTTGTTCGTTTGTTGGTTTGTTGGTTTGTTGGTTTGTTGGTTTGTTGGTTTGTTGGTTTGTTCGTTTGTTGGTTTGTTGGTTTGTTGGTTTGTTGGTTTGTTGGCTTGTTGGTTTGTTGGTTTGTTGGTTTGTTGGTTTGTTTGTTGGTTGGTTTGTTCGTTTGTTGGCTTGTTCGTTTGTTGGCTTGTTGGCTTTTTGGTTTGTTGGTTTGTTGGTTTGTTGGTTTGTTGGTTTGTTGGTTTGTTGGTTTGTTGGTTTGTTGGTTTGTTGGTTTGTTGGTTTGTTGGTTTGTTGGTTTGTTGGTTTGTTGGTTTGTTGGTTTGTTGGTTTGTTGGTTTGTTAGTTTGTTGGTTTATTTGTTTGTTGGTTCGTTGGTTTGTTGGCTTGTTGGTTTGTTGGCTTGTTGGTTTGTTGGTTTGTTGGTTTGTTTGTTTGTTGGTTTGTTCGTTTGTTGGCCTGTTGGTTTGTTGGCTTGTTGGTTTGTTCGTTTGTTGGTTTGTTGGTTTGTTGGTTTGTTGGTTTGTTGGTTTGTTGGCTTGTTGGTTGGTTGGTTTGTTGGTTTTTTGGTTTGTTGGCTTGTTGGTTTGTTGGTTTGTTGGTTTGTTGGTTTGTTGGTTTATTTGTTTGTTGGCTTGTTGGTTTGTTGGTTTGTTGGTTTGTGTGCTTGTTGGCTTGTTGGTTTGTTGGTTTGTTGGTTTGTTGGTTTGTTGGTTTATTGGCTTGTTGGTTTGTTGGTTTGTTGGTTTGTTGGTTTGTTGGTTTGTTGGTTTGTTGGTTTGTTGGTTTGTTGGTTTGTTGGTTTGTTGGTTTGTTGGTTTGTTTGTTTGTTGGTTTGTTCGTTTGTTGGCTTGTTGGTTTGTTGGTTTGTTGGTTTGTTGGTTTGTTGGTTTGTTGGTTTGTTAGTTGGTTGGTTGTTTGGTTTGTTGGCTTGTTGGCTTGTTGATAAGTCGGTTGTTGGTTTGTTGGTTTGTTGGTTTGTCTGTTTGTTGGTTTGTTGGTTTATTTGTTTGTTGGTTTGTTCGTTTGTTGGTTTGTCGGTTTGTTGGTTTGTTGGTTTGTTGGTTTGTTGGTTTGTTGGCTTGTTGGCTTGTTGGTTTGTTGGTTTGTTGGTTTGTTAGTTTGTTGGCTTGTTGGTTTGTTGGTTTGTTGGTTTGTTGGTTTGTTGGTTTTTTGGTTTGTTGATTTTCTGGTTTTTTGGTTTGTTGGTTTGTTGGTTTGTTTGTTTTTTGGTTTGTTAGCTTGTTGGTTTGTTGGTTTGTTGGTTTGTTGGTTTGTTGGTTTGTTCGATTGTTAGTTTGTTGGATTGTTGGCTTGTTGGTTTGTTGGTTTGTTGGTTTGTTGGCTTGTTGGTTTGTTGGTTTGTTGGTTTGTTGGTTTGTTCGTTTGTTGGTTTGTTGGTTTGTTGGCTTGTTGGTTCGTTGATTTGTTGGATTGTTGGCTTGTTGGTTTTTTGGTTTGTTTGTTTGTTGGTTTGTTGGTTTGTTTTATTGTTGGTTTGTTGGCTTGTTGGTTTGTTCGTTTGTTGGTTTGTTGGTTTGTTGGTTTGTTGGTTTGTTGGTTTGTTGGTTTGTTGGTTTGTTGGTTTGCTCGTTTGTTGGTTTGTTGGTTTGTTGAATTGTTGGTTTGTTGGCTTGTTAGTTTGTTGGTTTGTTGGTTTTTTGGTTTGTTGGTTTTCTTGTTTTTTGGTTTGTTGGTTTGTTGGTTTGTTTGTTTTTTGGTTTGTTGGCATGTTTGTTTTTTGGTTTGTTGGCTTGTTGGTTTGTTGGTTTGTTCGTTTGTTGGTTTGTTGGTTTGTTGGCTTGTTGGTTTGTTGGTTTGTTGGTTTGTTGGCTAGTTGGTTTTTTGGTTTGTTGGTTTGTTTTAATGTTGGTTTGTTGGCTTGTTGGTTTGTTCGTTTGTTGGTTTGTTGGTTTGTTGGTTTGTTGGTTTGTTGGTTTGTTGGTTTGTTCGTTTGTTGGTTTGTTGGTTTGTTGGTTTGTTGGTTTGTTGGTTTGTTGGCTTGTTGGTTTGTTGGTTTGTTGGTTTGTTGGTTTGTTGGCTTCGTGGTTTGTTGGTTTGTTGGTTTGTTGGTTTGTTGGTTTGTTGTGTTGTTGTTTTGTTGGCTTGTTGGTTTGTTGGTTTGTTGGTTTGTTGGTTTGTTTGTTTGTTGGTTTGTGCGTTTGTTGGCTTGTTCCTTTGTTGGCTTGTTGGCTTGTTGGTTTGTTGGTTTGTTGGTTTGTTGGTTTGTTGGTTTGTTGGTTTGTTGGTTTGTTGGTTTGTTGGTTTGTTGGTTTGTTGGTTTGTTGGTTTGTTGGTTTGTTGGTTTGTTGGTTTATTTGTTTGTTGGTTCGTTAGTTTTTTGGCTTATTGGTTTGTTGGCTTGTTGGTTTGTTGGTTTGTTGGTTTGTTTGTTTGTTGGTTTGTTCGTTTGTTGGCCTGTGGGTTTGTTGGCTTGTTGGTTTGTTGGTTTGTTGGTTTGTTGGTTTGTTGGTTTGTTGGTTGGTTGGTTTGTTGGTTTTTTGGTTTGTTGGCTTGTTGCTTTGTTGGTTTGTTGGTTTGTTGGTTTGTTGGTTTGTTGGTTTATTTGTTTGTTGGTTTGTTGGTTTGTTGGTTTGTTGGTTTGTGTGCTTGTTGGTTTGTTGGTTTGTTGGTTTGTTGGTTTATCGGCTTGTTGGTTTGTTGGTTTGTTGGTTTGTTGGTTTGTTGGCTTTTTGGTTTGTTGGTTTGTTGGTTTGTTGGTTTGTTGGTTTGTTGGTTTGTTGGTTTGTTGTTTTGTTGGCTTGTTGGTTTGTTGGTTTGTTGGTTTGTTGGTTTGTTGGTTTGTTTGTTGGTTGGTTTGTTCGTTTGTTGGCTTGTTCGTTTGTTGGCTTGTTGGCTTGTTGGTTTGTTGGTTTGTTGGTTTGTTGGTTTGTTGGTTTGTTGGTTTGTTGGTTTGTTGGTTTGTTGGTTTGTTGGTTTGTTGGTTTGTTGGTTTGTTGGTTTGTTGGTTTGTTGGTTTGTTGGTTTGTTGGTTTGTTGGTTTATTTGTTTGTTGGTTCGTTGGTTTGTTGGCTTGTTGGTTTGTTGGCTTGTTGGTTTGTTGGTTTGTTGGTTTGTTTGTTTGTTGGTTTGTGCGTTTGTTGGCCTGTTGGTTTGTTGGCTTGTTGGTTTGTTCGTTTGTTGGTTTGTTGTTTTGTTGGTTTGTTGGTTTGTTGGTTTGTTGGTTGGTTGGTTTGTTGGTTTTTTGGTTTGTTGGCTTGTTGATTTGTTGGTTTGTTGGTTTGTTGGTTTGTTGGTTTATTTGTTTGTTGGCTTGTTGGTTTGTTGGTTTGTTGGTTTGTGTGCTTGTTATCTTGTTGGTTTGTTGGTTTGTTGGTTTGTTGGTTTGTTGGTTTATTGGCTTGTTGGTTTGTTGGTTTGTTGGTTTGTTGGTTTGTTGGTTTGTTGGTTTGTTGGTTTGTTGGTTTGTTGGTTTGTTGGTTTGTTGGTTTGTTGGTTTGTTGGTTTGTTTGTTTGTTGGTTTGTTCGTTTGTTGGCTTGTTGGTTTGTTGGTTTGTTGGTTTGTTGGTTTGTTGGTTTGTTGGTTTTTTCGTTTGTTAGTTGGTTGGTTGTTTGGTTTGTTGGCTTGTTGGCTTGTTGGTAAGTCGGTTGTTGGTTTGTTGGTTTGTTGGTTTATCTGTTTGTTGGTTTGTTGGTTTATTTGTTTGTTGGTTTGTTCGTTTGTTGGTTTGTTGGTTTGTTGGTTTGTTGGTTTGTTGGTTTGTTGGTTTGTTGGCTTGTTGGCTTGTTGGTTTGTTGGTTTGTTGGTTTGTTAGTTTGTTGGCTTGTTGGTTTGTTGGTTTGTTGGTTTGTTGGTTTGTTGGTTTTTTGGTTTGTTGGTTTTCTGGTTTTTTGGTTTGTTGGTTTGTTGGTTTGTTTGTTTTTTGGTTTGTTAGCTTGTTGGTTTGTTGGTTTGTTGGTTTGTTGGTTTGTTCGTTTGTTCGTTTGTTAGTTTGTTGGTTTGTTGGCTTGTTGGTTTGTTGGTTTGTTGGTTTGTTGGCTTGTTGGTTTGTTGGTTTGTTGGTTTGTTGGTTTGTTGGTTTGTTTGTTTGTTGGTTTGTTGGTTTGTTTTAATGTTGGTTTGTTGGCTTGTTGGTTTGTTTGTTTTTTGGTTTGTTAGCTTGTTGGTTTGTTGGTTGGTTGGTTTGTTGGTTTGTTCGTTTGTTAGTTTGTTGGTTTGTTGGCATGTTGGTTCGTTGATTTGTTGGATTGTTGGCTAGTTGGTTTTTTGGTTTGTTTGTTCGTTGGTTTGTTTTAATGTTGGTTTGTTGGCTTGTTGGTTTGTTCGTTTGTTGGTTTGTTGGTTTGTTGGTTTGTTGGTTTGTTGGTTTGTTGGTTTGTTGGTTTGTTGGTTTGCTCGTTTGTTGGTTTGTTGGTTTGTTGGTTTGTTGGTTTGTTGGCTTGTTAGTTTGTTGGTTTGTTGGTTTGTTGGTTTGTTGGTTTGTTGGCTTCTTGGTTTGTTGGTTTGTTGGTTTGTTGGTTTGTTGGTTTGTTGGTTTGTTATTTTGTTGGCTTGTTGGTTTGTTCGTTTGTTGGTTTGTTGGTTTGTTGGTTTGTTGGTTTGTTGGTTTGTTGGTTTGTTGGTTTGTTGGTTTGTTGGTTTGTTGGTTTGTCGGTTTGTCGGTTTGTTGGTTTGTTGGTTTGTTGGTTTGTTTGTTTGTTGGTGTGTTTGTTTGTTGGTTTGTTGGTTTGTTGGTTTGTTTGTTTGTTGGTTTGTTCGTTTGTTGGCTTGTTCGTTTGTTGGCTTGTTGGCTTGTTGGTTTGCTGGTTTGTTGGTTTGTTGGTTTGTTGGTTTGTTGGTTTGTTGGTTTGTTGGTTTGTTGGTTTGTTGGTTTATTTGTTTGTTGGTTCGTTAGTTTGTTGGTTTGTTGGCTTGTTGGTTTGTTGGCTTGTTGGTTTGTTGGTTTATTTGTTTGTTGGTTTGTTGGTTTGTTGGTTTGTTGGTTTGTGTGCTTGTTGGTTTGTTGGTTTGTTGGTTTGTTGGTTTGTTGGTTTATCGGCTTGTTGGTTTGTTGGTTTATTGGTTTGTTGGTTTGATGGGTTTTTGGTTTGTTGGTTTGTTGGTTTGTTGGTTTGTTGGTTTGTTGGTTTGCTGGTTTGTTGTTTTGTTGGCTTGTTGGTTTGTTGGTTTGTTGGTTTGTTGGTTTGTTGGTTTGTTGGTTTGTTTGTTGGTTGGTTTGTTCGTTTGTTGGCTTGTTCGTTTGTTGGCTTGTTGGCTTGTTGGTTTGTTGGTTTGTTGGTTTGTTGGTTTGTTGGTTTGTTGGTTTGTTGGTTTGTTGGTTTGTTGGTTTGTTGGTTTGTTGGTTTGTTGGTTTGTTGGTTTGTTGGTTTGTTGGTTTGTTGGTTTGTTGGTTTGTTGGTTTGTTGGTTTGTTGGTTTGTTGGTTTGTTGGTTTGTTGGTTTATTTGTTTATTTGTTTGTTGGTTCGTTGGTTTGTTGGCTTGTTGGTTTGTTGGCTTGTTGGTTTGTTGGTTTGTTGGTTTGTTTGTTTGTTGGTTTGTTCGTTTGTTGGCCTGTTGGTTTGTTGGCTTGTTGGTTTGTTCGTTTGTTGGTTTGTTGGTTTGTTGGTTTGTTGGTTTGTTGGTGTGTTGGTTGGTTGGTTTGTTGGTTTTTTAATTTGTTGGCTTGTTGGTTTGTTGGTTTGTTGGTTTGTTGGTTTGTTGGTTTATTTGTTTGTTGGCTTGTTGGTTTGTTGGTTTGTTGGTTTGTTGGTTTGTTGGTTTGTTGGTTTGCTCGTTTGTTGGTTTGTTGGTTTGTTGGTTTGTTGGTTTGTTGGCTTGTTAGTTTGTTGGTTTGTTGGTTTGTTGGTTTGTTGGCTTCTTGGTTTGTTGGTTTGTTGGTTTGTTGGTTTGTTGGTTTGTTGGTTTGTTGGTTTGTTATTTTGTTGGCTTGTTGGTTTGTTCGTTTGTTGGTTTGTTGGTTTGTTGGTTTGTTGGTTTGTTGGTTTGTTGGTTTGTTGGTTTGTTGGTTTGTTGGTTTGTTGGTTTGTTGGTTTGTTGGTTTGTTTGTTTGTTGGTGTGTTTGTTTGTTGGTTTGTTGGTTTGTTGGTTTGTTTGTTTGTTGGTTTGTTCGTTTGTTGGCTTATTCGTTTGTTGGCTTGTTGGCTTGTTGGTTTGCTGGTTTGTTGGTTTGTTGGTTTGTTGGTTTGTTCGTTTGTTGGTTTGTTGGTTTGTTGGTTTGTTGGTTTGTTGGTTTGTTGGTTTGTTGGTTTATTTGTTTGTTGGTTTGTTAGTTTGTTGGTTTGTTGGCTTGTTGGTTTGTTGGTTTGTTGGTTTGTTGGTTTATTTGTTTGTTGGTTTGTTGGTTTGTTGGTTTGTTGGTTTGTGTGCTTCTTGGTTTGTTGGTTTGTTGGTATGTTGGTTTGTTGGTTTATCGGCTTGTTGGTTTGTTGGTTTATTGGTTTGTTGGTTTGATGGCTTTTTGGTTTGTTGGTTTGTTGGTTTGTTGGTTTGTTGGTTTGTTGGTTTGTTGGTTTGTTGTTTTGTTGGCTTGTTGGTTTGTTGGTTTGTTGGTTTGTTGGTTTGTTGGTTTGTTTGTTGGTTGGTTTGTTCGTTTGTTGGCTTGTTCGTTTGTTGGCTTGTTGGCTTGTTGGTTTGTTGGTTTGTTGGTTTGTTGGTTTGTTGGTTTGTTGGTTTGTTGGTTTGTTGGTTTGTTGGTTTGTTGGTTTGTTGGTTTGTTGGTTTGTTGGTTTGTTGGTTTGTTGGTTTATTTGTTTGTTGGTTCGTTGGTTTGTTGGCTTGTTGGTTTGTTGGCTTGTTGGTTTGTTGGTTTGTTGGTTTGTTTGTTTGTTGGTTTGTTCGTTTGTTGGCCTGTTGGTTTGTTGGCTTGTTGGTTTGTTCGTTTGTTGGTTTGTTGGTTTGTTGGTTTGTTGGTTTGTTGGTTTGTTGGTTGGTTAGTTTGTTGGTTTTTTGGTTTGTTGGCTTGTTGGTTTGTTGGTTTGTTGGTTTGTTGGTTTGTTAGTTTATTTGTTTGTTGGCTTGTTGGTTTGTTGGTTTGTTGGTTTGTGTGCTTGTTGGCTTGTTGGTTTGTTGGTTTGTTGGTTTGTTGGTTTGTTGGTTTATTGGCTTGTTCGTTTGTTGGTTTGTTGGTTTATTGGTTTGTTGGTTTGTTGGTTTGTTGGTTTGTTGGTTTGTTGGTTTGTTTGTTTGTTGGTTTGTTCGTTTGTTAGCTTGTTGGCTTGTTGGTTTGTTGGTTTGTTGGTTTGTTGGTTTGTTGGTTTGTTCGTTTGTTAGTTGGTTGGTTGTTTGGTTGTTTGGTTTGTTGGCTTGTTGGCTTGTTGGTAAGTCGGTTGTTGGTTTGTTGGTTTGTTGGTTTGTCTGTTTGTTGGTTTGTTGGTTTGTTGGTTTATTTGTTTGTTGGTTTGTTCGTTTGTTGGTTTGTTGGTTTGTTGGTTTGTTGGTTTGTTGGTTTGTTGGCTTGTTGGCTTATTGGTTTGTTGGTTTGTTGGTTTGTTAGTTTGTTGGCTTGTTGGTTTGTTGGTTTGTTGGTTTGTTGGTTTGTTGGTTTTTTGGTTTGTTGGTTTTCTGGTTTTTTGGTTTGTTGGTTTGTTGGTTTGTTTGTTTTTTGGTTTGTTAGCTTGTTGGTAAGTCGGTTGTTGGTTTGTTGGTTTGTTGGTTTGTCTGTTTGTTGGTTTGTTGGTTTGTTGGTTTATTTGTTTGTTGGTTTGTTCGTTTGTTGGTTTGTTGGTTTGTTGGTTTGTTGGTTTGTTGGTTTGTTGGCTTGTTGGCTTATTGGTTTGTTGGTTTGTTGGTTTGTTAGTTTGTTGGCTTGTTGGTTTGTTGGTTTGTTGGTTTGTTGGTTTGTTGGTTTTTTGGTTTGTTGGTTTTCTGGTTTTTTGGTTTGTTGGTTTGTTGGTTTGTTTGTTTTTTGGTTTGTTAGCTTGTTGGTTTGTTGGTTTGTTGGTTTGTTGGTTTGTTCGTTAGTTAGTTTGTTGGTTTGTTGGCTTGTTGGTTTGTTGGTTTGTTCGTTTGTTGGCTTGTTGGCTTGTTGGTTTGTTGGTTTGTTGGTTTGTTGGTTTGTTGGTTTGTTGGTTTGTTTTAATGATGGTTTGTTGGCTTGTTGGTTTGTTCGTTTGTTGGTTTGTTGGTTTGTTGGTTTGTTGGTTTGTTGGTTTGTTGGTTTGTTGGTTTGTTGGTTTGCTCGTTTGCTGGTTTGTTGGTTTGTTGGTTTGTTGGTTTGTTGGCTTGTTAGTTTGTTGGTTTGTTGGTTTGTTTGTTTGTTGGCTTCTTGGTTTGTTGGTTTGTTGGTTTGTTGGTTTGTTGGTTTGTTGGTTTGTTGGTTTGTTGTTTTGTTGGCTTGTTGGTTTGTTCGTTTGTTGGTTTGTTGGTTTGTTGGTTTGTTGGTTTGTTGGTTTGTTGGTTTGTTGGTTTGTTGGTTTGTTGGTTTGTTTGTTTGTTGGTGTGTTTGTTTGTTGGTTTGTTGGTTTGTTGGTTTGTTTGTTTGTTGGTTTGTTCGTTTGTTGGCTTGTTCGTTTGTTGGCTTGTTGGCTTGTTGGCTTGCTGGTTTGTTGGTTTGTTGGTTTGTTGGTTTGTTGGTTTGTTGGTTTGTTGGTTTGTTGGTTTGTTGGTTTATTTGTTTGTTGGTTCGTTAGTTTGTTGGTTTGTTGGCTTGTTGGTTTGTTGGGTTGTTGGTTTGTTGGTTTGTTGGTTTGTTGGTTTGTTTGTTTGTTAGTTTGTTAGTTTGTTGGCCTGTTGGTTTGTTGGCTTGTTGGTTTGATCGTTTGTTGGTTTGTTGGTTTGTTGGTTTGTTGGTTTGTTGGTTTGTTGGTTTGTTGGTTGGTTGGTATGTTCATTTGTTGGTTTTTTGGTTTGTTGGTTTGTTGGTTTGTTGGCTTGTTGGTTTGTTGGTTTGTAGGTTTCTTAGTTTGTTGGTTTTTTTATTTGTTGTTTTTTTTGTTTGTTGGTTTCTTCGTTTGTTGGCTTTTTGGTTTGTTCATTTGTTGGTTTGTTGGTTTGTTGGTTTGTTGGTTTGTTGGTTTGTTGGCTTGTTGGCTTGTTGGTTTGTTGGTTTGTTGGTTTGTTAGTTTGTTAGTTTGTTGGCTTGTTGGTTTGTTGGTTTGTTGGTTTGTTGGTTTGTTGGTTTTTTGGTTTGTTGGTTTTCTGGTTTTTTGGTTTGTTGGTTTGTTGGTTTGTTTGTTTTTTGGTTTGTTGGCTTGTTGGTTTGTTGGTTTGTTGGTTTAATGGTTTGTTCGTTTGTTAGTTTGTTGGTTTGTTGGCTTGTTGGTTTGTTGGTTTGTTGGTTTGTTGGCTGGTTGGTTTGTTGGTTTGTTGGTCTGTTGGTTTTCTGGTTTTTTGGTTTGTTGGTTTGTTTGTTTTTTGGTTTGTTGGCTTGTTGGTTTGTTGGTTTGTTGGTTTGTTGGTTTGTTGGTTTGTTCGTTTGTTGGTTTGTTGGTTTGTTGGCTTGTTGTTTTGTTGGTTTGTTGGTTTGTTGGCTAGTTGGTTTTTTGGTTTGTTGGTTTGTTGGTTTGTTGGTTTGTTTTAATGTTGGTTTGTTGGCTTGTTGGTTTGTTCGTTTGTTGGTTTGTTGGTTTGTTGGTTTGTTGGTTTGTTGGTTTGTTGGTTTGTTGGTTTGTTGGTTTGTTGGTTTGTTGGTTTGTTGGTTTGTTCGTTTGTTGGTTTGTTGGTTTGTTGGTTTGTTGGTTTTCTGGTTTTTTGGTTTGTTGGTTTGTTTGTTTTTTGGTTTGTTGGCTTGTTGGTTTGTTGGTTTGTTGGTTTGTTGGTTTGTTGGTTTGTTCGTTTGTTGGTTTGTTGGTTTGTTGGTTTGTTGGTTTGTTGGTTTGTTGGTTTGTTGGTTTGTTGGTTTGTTGGTTTGTTGTTTGTTGTTTTGGTTTGTTGGTTTGTTGGTTTATTTGTTTGTTGGTTCGTTGGTTTGTTGGCTTGTTAGCTTGTTGGCTTGTTGGTTTGTTGTTTTGTTGGTTTGTTTGTTTGTTGGTTTGTTCGTTTGTTGGCCTGTTGGTTTGTTGGCTTGTTGGTTTGTTCGTTTGTTGGTTTGTTGGTTTGTTGGTTGGTTGGTTTGTTGGTTTGTTGGTTGGTTGGTTTGTTGGTTTTTTGGTTGGTTGGCTTGTTGGTTTGTTGGTTTGTTGGTTTATTTGTTTGTTGGTTTGTTGGTTTATTTGTTTGTTGGTTTGTTGGTTTGTTGGTTTGTTGGTTTGTGTGCTTGTTGGCTTGTTGGTTTGTTGGTTTGTTGGTTTGTTGGTTTATTGGCTTGTTGGTTTGTTGGTTTGTTGGTTTGTTGGTTTGTTGGTTTGTTGGTTTATTTGTTTGTTGGTTCGTTGGTTTGTTGGCTTGTTGGTTTGTCGGTTTGTTGTTTTGTTGGTTTGTTGGTTTGTTGGTTTGTTAGTTTGTTGGTTTTTTGGTTTGTTGGTTTTCTGGTTTTTTGGTTTGTTGGTTTGTTGGTTTGTTTGTTTTTTGGTTTGTTGGCTTGTTGGTTTGTTGGTTTGTTGATTTGTTGGTTTGTACATTTGTTGGTTTGTTGGTTTGTTGGTTTGTTGGTTTGTTGGCTTGTTAGTTTGTTGGTTTGTTGGTTTGTTGGTTTGTTGGCTTCTTGGTTTGTTGGTTTGTTGGTTTGTTGGTTTGTTGGTTTGTTGGTTTGTTGGTTTGTTGGTTTGTTGGTTTGTTGTTTTGTTGGCTTGTTGGTTTGTTCGTTTGTTGGTTTGTTGGTTTGTTGGTTTGTTGGTTTGTTGGTTTGTTGGTTTGTTGGTTTGTTGGTTTGTTGGTTTGTTGGTTTGTTGGTTTGTTGGTTTGTTGGTTTGTTGGTTTGTTGGTTTGTTAGTTTGTTGGTTTGTTGGTTTGTTGGTTTGTTTGTTTGTTGGTGTGTTTGTTTGTTAATTTGTTGGTTTGTTGGTTTGTTTGTTTGTTGGTTTGTTCGTTTGTTGGCTTGTTCGTTTGTTTTCTTGTTGGCTTGTTGGTTTGCTGGTTTGTTGGTTTGTTGGTTTGTTGGTTTGTTGGTTTGTTGGTTTGTTGGTTTGTTGGTTTATTTGTTTGTTGGTTCGTTGGTTTGTTGGTTTGTTAGCTTGTTGGTTTGTTGGGTTGTTGGTTTGTTGGTTTGTTGGTTTGTTGGTTTGTTTGTTTTTTGGTTTGTTAGTTTGTTGGCCTGTTGGTTTGTTGGCTTGTTGGTTTGTTCGTTTGTTGGTTTTTTGGTTTGTTGGTTTGTTGGTTTGTTGGTTTGTTGGTTTGTTGGTTGGGTGGTATGTTCATTTGTTGGTTTTTTGGTTTGTTGGTTTGTTGGTTTGTTGGTTTGTTGGTTTGTTGGCTTGTTGGTTTGTTGGTTTGTTGGTTTGTTGGTTTGTTGGTTTGTTCGTTTGTTGGTTTGTTGGTTTGTTGGCTTGTTGGTTTGTTGGTTTGTTGGTTTGTTGGCTAGTTGGTTTTTTGGTTTGTTGGTTTGTGGGTTTGTTTTAATGTTGGTTTGTTGGCTTGTTGGTTTGTTCGTTTGTTGGTTTGTTGGTTTGTTGGTTTGTTGGTTTGTTGGTTTGTTGGTTTGTTGGTTTGTTGGTTTGTTGGTTTGTTGGTTTGTTGGTTTGTTGGTTTGTTGGTTTGTTCGTTTGTTGGTTTGTTGGTTTGTTGGGTTGTTGGCTTGTTGGTTTGTTGGTTTGTTGGTTGGTTTGTTTGTTGGTTTGTTCGTTTGTTGGTTTGTTGGTTTGTTGGTTTGTTGGTTTGTTGGTTTGTTGGTTTGTTGGTTTGTTGGTTTGTTGGTTTGTTGGTTTGTTTGTTTGTTGGTTTGTTGTTTTGTTGGTTTGTTGGTTTGTTGGTTTGTTGGTTTATTTGTTTGTTGGTTCGTTGGTTTGTTGGCTTGTTGGCTTGTTGGCTTGTTGGTTTGTTGGTTTGTTGGTTGGTTTGTTTGTTGGTTTGTTCGTTTGTTGGCCTGTTGGTTTGTTGGCTTGTTGGTTTGTTCGTTTGTTGGTTTGTTGGTTTGTTGGTTGGTTGGTTTGTTGGTTTGTTGGTTGGTTGGTTTGTTGGTTTTTTGGTTTGTTGGCTTGTTGGTTTGTTGGTTTGTTGGTTTATTTGTTTGTTGGTTTGTTGGTTTATTTGTTTGTTGGTTTGTTGGTTTGTTGGTTTGTTGGTTTGTGTGCTTGTTGGCTTGTTGGTTTGTTGGTTTGTTGGTTTGTTGGTTTATTGGCTTGTTGGTTTGTTGGTTTGTTGGTTTGTTGGTTTGTTGGTTTGTTGGTTTATTTGTTTGTTGGTTCGTTGGTTTGTTGGCTTGTTGGTTTGTCGGTTTGTTGGTTTGTTGGTTTGTTGGTTTGTTGGTTTGTTGTTTTGTTGGTTTTTTGGTTTGTTGGTTTTCTGGTTTTTTGGTTTGTTGGTTTGTTGGTTTGTTTGTTTTTTGGTTTGTTGGCTTGTTGGTTTGTTGGTTTGTTGGTTTGTTGTTTTGTTCGTTTGTTAGTTTGTTGGTTTGTTGGCTTGTTGGTTTGTTGGTTTGTTGGTTTGTTGGCTTGTTGGTTTGTTGGTTTGTTGGTTTGTTGGTTTGTTCGTTTGTTGGTTTGTTGGTTTGTTGGCTTGTTGGTTTGTTGATTTGTTGGTTTGTTGGCTAGTTGGTTTTTTGGTTTGTTTGTTTGTTGGTTTGTTGGTTTGTTTTAATGTTGGTTTGTTGGTTTGTTGGTTTGTTGGTTTGTTGGTTTGTTGGTTTGTTGGTTTGTTGGTTTGTTGGTTTGTTGGTTTGTTGGTTTGTTGGTTTGTTGGTTTGTTCATTTGTTGGTTTGTTGGTTTGTTGGTTTGTTGGTTTGTTGGCTTGTTAGTTTGTTGGTTTGTTGGTTTGTTGGTTTGTTGGCTTCTTGGTTTGTTGGTTTGTTGGTTTGTTGGTTTGTTGGTTTGTTGGTTTGTTGGTTTGTTGTTTTGTTGGCTTGTTGGTTTGTTCGTTTGTTGGTTTGTTGGTTTGTTCGTTTGTTGGTTTGTTGGTTTGTTGGTTTGTTGGTTTGTTGGTTTGTTGGTTTGTTGGTTTGTTGGTTTGTTGGTTTGTTGGTTTGTTGGTTTGTTGGTTTGTTTGTTTGTTGGTGTGTTTGTTTGTTGGTTTGTTGGTTTGTTGGTTTGTTTGTTTGTTGGTTTGTTCGTTTGTTGGCTTGTTTGTTTGTTTTCTTGTTGGCTTGTTGGTTTGCTGGTTTGTTGGTTTGTTGGTTTGTTGGTTTGTTGGTTTGTTGGTTTGTTGGTTTGTTGGTTTATTTGTTTGTTGGTTCGTTGATTTGTTGGTTTGTTGGCTTGTTGGTTTGTTGGGTTGTTGGTTTGTTGGTTTGTTGGTTTGTTGGTTTGTTTGTTTGTTGGTTTGTTAGTTTGTTGGCCTGTTGGTTTGTTGGCTTGTTGGTTTGTTCGTTTGTTGGTTTTTTGGTTTGTTGGTTTGTTGGTTTGTTGGTTTGTTGGTTTGTTGGTTGGTTGGTATGTTCATTTGTTGGTTTTTTGGTTTGTTGGTTTGTTGGTTTGTTGGCTTGTTGGTTTGTTGGTTTGTAGGTTTCTTAGTTTGTTGGTTTTTTTGTTTGTTGTTTTTTTTGTTTGTTGGTTTCTTCGTTTGTTGGCTTTTTGGTTTGTTGGCTTGTTGGTTTGTTGGTTTCTTGGTTTGTTTGTTTGTTGGGTTGTTGGTTTGTTCGTTTGTTGGTTTGTTGTTTTGTTGGTTTGTAGGTTTGTTGGTTTGTTGGTTTGTTGGTTTTTTGTTTGTTGGCTTGTTGACTTGTTGGTTTGTTGGTTTGTTGGCTTGTTGGTTTCTTGGTTTGTTGGTTTGTTGGTTTGTTTGTTTGTTGGTTTGTTCGTTTGTTTGTTTGTTGGTTTGTTGGTTTGTTGGTTTGTTGGTTTCTTGGCTTGTTGGCTTGTTGGTTTGTTGGTTTTTTGGTTTGTTGGTTTTCTGGTTTTTTGGTTTGTTGGTTTGTTGGTTTGTTTGTTTTTTGGTTTGTTGGCTTGTTGGTTTGTTGGTTTGTTGGTTTAATGGTTTGTTCGTTTGTTAGTTTGTTGGTTTGTTGGCTTGTTGGTTTGTTGGTTTGTTGGTTTGTTGGCTTGTTGGTTTGTTGGTTTGTTGGTTTGTTGGTTTTCTGGTTTTTTGGTTTGTTGGTTTGTTTGTTTTTTGGTTTGTTGGCTTGTTGGTTTGTTGGTTTGTTGGTTTGTTGGTTTGTTGGTTTGTTGGTTTGTTGGCTAGTTGGTTTTTTGGTTTGTTGGTTTGTTGGTTTGTTTTAATGTTGGTTTGTTGGTTTGTTGGTTTGTTCGTTTGTTGGTTTGTTGGTTTGTTGTTTTGTTGGTTTGTTGGTTTGTTGGTTTGTTCGTTTGTTGGTTTGTTGGTTTGTTGGTTTGTTGGTTTTCTGATTTTTTGGTTTGTTGGTTAGTTTGTTTTTTGGTTTGTTGGCTTGTTGGTTTGTTGGTTTGTTGGTTTGTTGGTTTGTGTGCTTGTTGGCTTGTTGGTTTGTTGGTTTGTTGGTTTGTTGGTTTATTGGCTTGTTGGTTTGTTGGTTTGTTGGTTTGTTGGTTTGTTGGTTTGTTGGTTTGTTGGTTTGTTGGTTTATTTGTTTGTTGGTTCGTTGGTTTGTTGGCTTGTTGGTTTGTCGGTTTGTTGGTTTGTTGGTTTGTAGGTTTGTTTGTTTGTTGGTTTGTTCGTTTGTTGGCCTGTTGGTTTGTTGGTTTGTTGGTTTGTTCGTTTGTTGGTTTGTTGGTTTGTTGGTTGGTTGGTTTGTTGGTTTGTTGGTTGGTTGGTTTGTTGGTTTTTTGGTTTGTTGGCTTGTTGGTTTGTTGGTTTGTTGGTTTGTTGGTTTGTTGGTTTGTTGGTTTATTTGTTTGTTCGTTTGATGGTTTGTTGGTTTGTTGGTTTGTGTGCTTGTTGGCTTGTTGGTTTGCTGGTTTGTTGGTTTGTTGGTTTATTGGCTTGTTGGTTTGTTGGTTTGTTGGTTTGTTGGTTTGTTGGTTTGTTGGTTTGTATGTTTGTTGGTTTGTTGGTTTGTTGGTTTGTTGGTTTGTTTGTTTGTTGGTTTGTTCGTTTGTTGGCTTGTTGGTTAGTTGGTTTGTTGGTTTGTTGGCTTGTTGGCTTGTTGGTTTGTTGGTTTGTTGGTTTTTTGGCTAGTTGGTTTTTTGGTTTGTAGTTTTGTTGGTTTGTTGGTTTGTTTTAATGTTGGTTTGTTGGCTTGTTGGTTTGTTCGTTTGTTGGTTTGTTGGTTTGTTCGTTTGTTGGTTTGTTGGTTTGTTGGTTTGTTGGTTTGTTGGTTTGTTGGTTTGTTGGTTTGTTCGTTTGTTGGTTTGTTGGTTTGTTGGTTTGTGGGTTTGTTGGCTTGTTGGCTTGTTGGTTTGTTGGTTTGTTGGTTTGTTGGCTTCTTGGTTTGTTGGTTTGTTGGTTTGTTGGTTTGTTGGTTTGTTGGTTTGTTGTTTTGTTGGCTTGTTGGTTTGTTGGTTTGTTGGTTTGTTGGTTTGTTGGTTTGTTTGTTTGTTGGTTTGTTGGTTTGTTGGTTTGTTGGTTTGTTGGTTTGTTGGTTTGTTGGTTTGTTGGTTTGTTGGTTTGTTGGTTTATTTGTTTGTTGGTTCGTTGGTTTGTTGGCTTGTTGGTTTGTTGGCTTGTTGGTTTGTTGGTTTGTTGGTTTGTTTGTTTGTTGGTTTGTTCGTTTGTTGGCCTGTTGGTTTGTTGGCTTGTTGGTTTGTTCGTTTGTTGGTTTGTGGGTTTGTTGGTTTGTTGGTTTGTTGGTTTGTTCGTTTGTTGGTTTGTTGGTTTGTTGGTTTGTTGGTTTTCTGATTTTTTGGTTTGTTGGTTAGTTTGTTTTTTGGTTTGTTGGCTTGTTGGTTTGTTGGTTTGTTGGTTTGTTGGTTTGTGTGCTTGTTGGCTTGTTGGCTTGTTGGTTTGTTGGTTTGTTGGTTTGTTGGTTTATTGGCTTGTTGGTTTGTTGGTTTGTTGGTTTGTTGGTTTGTTGGTTTGTTGGTTTGTTGGTTTGTTGGTTTGTTGGTTTATTTGTTTTTTGGTTCGTTGGTTTGTTGGCTTGTTGGTTTGTCGGTTTGTTGGTTTGTTGGTTTGTAGGTTTGTTTGTTTGTTGGTTTGTTCGTTTGTTGGCCTGTTGGTTTGTTGGTTTGTTGGTTTGTTCGTTTGTTGGTTTGTTGGTTTGTTGGTTGGTTGGTTTGTTGGTTTGTTGGTTGGTTGGTTTGTTGGTTTTTTGGTTTGTTGGCTTGTTGGTTTGTTGGTTTGTTGGTTTGTTGGTTTGTTGGTTTGTTGGTTTATTTGTTTGTTCGTTTGTTGGTTTGTTGGTTTGTTGGTTTGTGTGCTTGTTGGCTTGTTGGTTTGCTGGTTTGTTGGTTTGTTGGTTTATTGGCTTGTTGGTTTGTTGGTTTGTTGGTTTGTTGGTTTGTTGGTTTGTTGGTTTGTATGTTTGTTGGTTTGTTGGTTTGTTGGTTTGTTGGTTTGTTTGTTTGTTGGTTTGTTCGTTTGTTGGCTTGTTGGTTTGTTGGTTTGTTGGTTTGTTGGCTTGTTGGCTTGTTGGTTTGTTGGTTTGTTGGTTTTTTGGCTAGTTGGTTTTTTGGTTTGTAGGTTTGTTGGTTTGTTGGTTTGTTTTAATGTTGGTTTGTTGGCTTGTTGGTTTGTTCGTTTGTTGGTTTGTTGGTTTGTTGGTTTGTTGGTTTGTTGGTTTGTTGGTTTGTTGGTTTGTTCGTTTGTTGGTTTGTTGGTTTGTTGGTTTGTTGGTTTGTTGGCTTGTTGGCTTGTTGGTTTGTTGGTTTGTTGGTTTGTTGGCTTCTTGGTTTGTTGGTTTGTTGGTTTGTTGGTTTGTTGGTTTGTTGGTTTGTTGTTTGGTTGGCTTGTTGGTTTGTTGGTTTGTTGGTTTGTTGGTTTGTTGGTTTGTTTGTTTGTTGGTTTGTTCGTTTGTTAGCTTGTTCGTTTGTTGGCTTGTTGGCTTGTTGGTTTGTTGGTTTGTTGATTTGTTGGTTTGTTGGTTTGTTGGTTTGTTGGTTTGTTGGTTTGTTGGTTTGTTGGTTTGTTGGTTTGTTGGTTTGTTGGTTTATTTGTTTGTTGGTTCGTTGGTTTGTTGGCTTGTTGGTTTGTTGGCTTGTTGGTTTGTTGGTTTGTTGGTTTGTTTGTTTGTTGGTTTGTTCGTTTGTTGGCCTGTTGGTTTGTTGGCTTGTTGGTTTGTTCGTTTGTTGATTTGTGGGTTTGTTGGTTTGTTGGTTTGTTGGTTTGTTGGTTGGTTGGTTTGTTGCTTTTTTGGTTTGTTGGCTTGTTGGTTTGTTGGTTTGTTAGTTTGTTGGTTTGTTGGTTTGTTGGTTTATTTGTTTGTTGGCTTGTTGGTTTGTTGGTTTGTTGGTTTGTGTGCTTGTTGGCTTGTTGGTTTGTTGGTTTGTTGGTTTGTTCGTTTGTTGGTTTATTGGCTTGTTGGTTTGTTGGTTTGTTGGTTTGTTGGTTTGTTGGTTTGTTGGTTTGTTGGTTTGTTGGTTTGTTGGTTTGTTGGTTTGTTGGTTTGTTTGTTTGTTGGTTTGTTCGTTTGTTGGCTTGTTGGTTTGTTGGTTTGTTGGTTTGTTGGTTTGTTGGTTTGTTCGTTTGTTAGTTTGTTGGTTGTTTGGTTTGTTGGCTTGTTGGCTTGTTGGTTAGTCGGTTGTTGGTTTGTTGGTTTTTTGGTTTGTTGGTTTATTTGTTTGTTGGTTTGTTCGTTTGTTGGTTTGTTGGTTTGTTGGCTTGTTGGTTTGTTGGTTTGTTGGTTTGTTTGTTTGTTGGTTTGTTCGTTTGTTGGATTGTTGGTTTGTTGGTTTTTTGGTTTGTTGCTTGTTGGCTTGTTGGTTTGTTGGTTTGTTGGTTTGTTGGTTTGTTGGTTTGTTCGTTTGTTGGTTTGTTGGTTTGTTGGTTTGTTGGTTTATTGGTTTGTTGGTTTGTTGGCTTGTTGGTTTGTTGGTATGTTCATTTGTTGGTTTTTTGGTTTGTTGGTTTGTTGGCTTGTTGGATTGTTGGTTTGTAGGTTTCTTGGTTTGCTGGTTTTTTGGTTTGTTGTTTTGTTTGTTTGTTGGTTTCTTCGTTTGTTGGCTTGTTGGTTTGTTGGCTTGTTGGCTTGTTGGTTTGTTGGTTTCTTGGTTTGTTGGTTTGTTGGTTTGTTTGTTTGTTGGTTTGTTCTTTTGTTGGCTTGTTGGTTTGTTGGTTTGTTGGTTTGTTGGTTTTTTTGGCTTGTTGGCTTATTGGTTTGTTGGTTTGTTGGTTTGTTGGTTTGTTAGTTTGTTGGCTTGTTGGTTTGTTGGTTTGTTGGTTTGTTGGTTTGTTGGTTTTTTGGTTTGTTGGTTTTCTTGTTTTTTGGTTTGTTGGTTTGTTGGTTTGTTTGTTTTTTGGTTTGTTGGCATGTTTGTTTTTTGGTTTGTTGGCTTGTTGGTTTGTTGGTTTGTTCGTTTGTTGCTTTGTTGGTTTGTTGGCTTGTTGGTTTGTTGGTTTGTTGGTTTGTTGGCTAGTTGGTTTTTTGGTTTGTTGGTTTGTTGGTTTGTTTTAATGTTGGTTTGTTGGCTTGTTGGTTTGTTCGTTTGTTGGTTTGTTCGTTTGTTGGTTTGTTGGTTTGTGTGCTTGTTGGCTTGTTGGTTTGTTGGTTTGTTGGTTTGTTGGTTTGTTGGTTTATTGGCTTGTTGGTTTGTTGGTTTGTTGGTTTGTTGGTTTGTTGGTTTGTTGGTTTGTTGGTTTGTTGGTTTGTTGGTTTGTTGATTTGTTGATTTGTTGGTTTGTTGGTTTGTTGGTTTGTTGGTTTGTTTGTTTGTTGGTTTGTTCGTTTGTTGGCTTGTTGGTTTGTTGGTTTGTTGGTTTGTTGGTTTGTTGGTTTGTTCGTTTGTTAGTTTGTTGGTTGTTTGGTTTGTTGGCTTGTTGGCTTGTTGGTTAGTCGGTTGTTGGTTTGTTGGTTTGTTAGTTTCTCTGTTTGTTGGTTTGTTGGTTTGTTGGTTTATTTGTTTGTTGGTTTGTTGGTTTGTTGGTTTGTTGGCTTGTTGGTTTGTTGGTTTGTTGGTTTGTTTGTTTGTTGGTTTGTTCGTTTGTTGGATTGTTGGTTTGTTGGTTTTTTGGTTTGTTGGTTTGTTGGTTTGTTGGTTTGTTGGTTTGTTGGTTTGTTCGTTTGTTGGTTTGTTGGTTTGTTGGTTTGTTGGTTTGTTGGTTTGTTGGCTTGTTGGTTTGTTGGTTTGTTGGTTTTTTGGTTTGTTGGTTTGTTGGTTTGTTGGCTTGTTGGATTGTTGGTTTGTAGGTTTCTTGGTTTGTTGGTTTTTTGGTTTGTTGTTTTGTTTGTTTGTTGGTTTCTTCGTTTGTTGGCTTGTTGGTTTGTTGGCTTGTTGGCTTGTTGGTTTGTTGGTTTCTTGGTTTGTTGGTTTGTTGGTTTGTTTGTTTGTTGGTTTGTTCTTTTGTTGGCTTGTTGGTTTGTTGGTTTGTTGGTTTGTTGGTTTTTTGGCTTGTTGGCTTATTGGTTTGTTGGTTTGTTGGTTTGTTGGTTTGTTAGTTTGTTGGCTTGTTGGTTTGTTGGTTTGTTGGTTTGTTGGTTTGTTGGTTTTTTGGTTTGTTGGTTTTCTTGTTTTTTGGTTTGTTGGTTTGTTTGTTTTTTGGTTTGTTGGCATGTTTGTTTTTTGGTTTGTTGGCTTGTTGGTTTGTTGGTTTGTTCGTTTGTTGCTTTGTTGGTTTTGTTTGGCTTGTTGGTTTGTTGGTTTGTTGGTTTGTTGGCTAGTTGGTTTTTTGGTTTGTTGGTTTGTTTTAATGTTGGTTTGTTGGCTTGTTGGTTTGTTCGTTTGTTGGTTTGTTCGTTTGTTGGTTTGTTGGCTTGTTGGTTTGTTGGTTTGTTGGTTTGTTGGCTAGTTGGTTTGTTGGTTTGTTGGTTTGTTGGTTTATTGGCTTGTTGGTTTGTTGGTTTGTTGGTTTGTTGGTTTGTTGGTTTGTTGGTTTGTTGGTTTGTAGGTTTGTTGGTTTGTTGATTTGTTGGTTTGTTGGTTTGTTGGTTTGTTGGTTTGTTTGTTTGTTGGTTTGTTCGTTTGTTGGCTTATTGGTTTATTGGTTTGTTGGTTTGTTGGTTTGTTGGTTTGTTCGTTTGTTAGTTTGTTGGTTGTTTGGTTTGTTGGCTTGTTGGCTTGTTGGTTAGTCGGTTGTTGGTTTGTTGGTTTGTTAGTTTGTCTGTTTGTTGGTTTGTTGGTTTGTTGGTTTATTTGTTTGTTGGTTTGTTGGTTTGTTGGTTTGTTGGTTTGTTGGCTTGTTGGTTTGTTGGTTTGTTGGTTTGTTTGTTTGTTGGTTTGTTCGTTTGTTGGATTGTTGGTTTGTTGGTTTTTTGGTTTGTTGCTTGTTGGCTTGTTGGTTTGTTGGTTTTTTGGTTTGTTGGTTTGTTGGTTTGTTCGTTTGTTGGTTTGTTGGTTTGTTGGTTTGTTGGTTTGTTGGTTTGTTGGTTTGTTGGCTTGTTGGTTTGTTGGTTTTTTGGTTTGTTGGTTTGTTGGTTTGTTGGCTTGTTGGATTGTTGGTTTGTAGGTTTCTTGGTTTGTTGGTTTTTTGGTTTGTTGTTTTGTTTGTTTGTTGGTTTCTTCGTTTGTTGGCTTGTTGGTTTGTTGGCTTGTTGGCTTGTTGGTTTGTTGGTTTCTTGGTTTTTTGGTTTGTTGGTTTGTTTGTTTGTTGGTTTGTTCTTTTGTTGGCTTGTTGGTTTGTTGGTTTGTTGGTTTGTTGGTTTTTTGGCTTGTTGGCTTATTGGTTTGTTGGTTTGTTGGTTTGTTGGTTTGTTGGTTTGTTAGTTTGTTGGCTTGTTGGTTTGTTGGTTTGTTGGTTTGTTGGTTTGTTGGTTTTTTGGTTTGTTGGTTTTCTTGTTTTTTGGTTTGTTGGTTTGTTTGTTTTTTGGTTTGTTGGCATGTTTGTTTTTTGGTTTGTTGGCTTGTTGGTTTGTTGGTTTGTTCGTTTGTTGCTTTGTTGGTTTGTTGGCTTGTTGGTTTGTTGGTTTGTTGGTTTGTTGGCTAGTTGGTTTTTTGGTTTGTTGGTTTGTTGGTTTGTTTTAATGTTGGTTTGTTGGCTTGTTGGTTTGTTCGTTTGTTGGTTTGTTCGTTTCTTGGTTTGTTGATTTGTTGGTTTGTTGGTTTGTTCGTTTGTTGCTTTGTTGGTTTGTTGGTTTGTTGGTTTGTTGGCTTGTTGGTTTGTTGGTTTGTTGGTTTGTTGGTTTGTTGGTTTGTTGGCTTCTTGGTTTGTTGGTTTGTTGGTTTGTTGGTTTGTTGGTTTGTTGGTTTGTTGGTTTGATGTTTTGTTGGCTTGTTGGCTTGTTGGTTTGTTGGTTTGTTGGTTTGTTTGTTTGTTTGTTTGTTGGTTTGTTCGTTTGTTGGCTTGTTCCTTTGTTGGCTTGTTGGTTTGTTGGTTTGTTGGTTTGTTGGTTTGTTGGTTTGTTGGTTTGTTGGTTTGTTGGTTTGTTGGCTTCTTGGTTTGTTGGCTTGTTGGTTTGTTGGCTTGTTGGTTTGTTGGTTTGTTGGTTTGTTTGTTTGTTGGTTTGTTCGTTTGTTGGCCTGTTGGTTTGTTGGCTTGTTGGTTTGTTCGTTTGTTGGTTTGTGGGTTTGTTGGTTTGTTGGTTTGTTGGTTTGTTGGTTGGTTGGTTTGTTGCTTTTTTGGTTTGTTGGCTTGTTGGTTTGTTGGTTTGTTAGTTTGTTGGTTTGTTGGTTTGTTGGTTTATTTGTTTGTTGGCTTGTTGGTTTGTTGGTTTGTTGGTTTGTGTGCTTGTTGGTTTGTTGGTTTGTTGGTTTGTTGGTTTATTGGCTTGTTGGTTTGTTGGTTTGTTGGTTTGTTGGTTTGTTGGTTTGTTGGTTTGTTGGTTTGTTGGTTTGTTGGTTTGTTGGTTTGTTGGTTTGTTGGTTTGTTGGTTTGTTTGTTTGTTGGTTTGTTCGTTTGTTGGCTTGTTGGTTTGTTGGTTTGTTGGTTTGTTGGTTTGTTGGTTTGTTCGTTTGTTAGTTTGTTGGTTGTTTGGTTTGTTGGCTTGTTGGCTTGTTGGTTAGTCGGTTGTTGGTTTGTTGGTTTGTTGGTTTGTTGGTTTGTTGGTTTATTGGCTTGTTGGTTTGTTGGTTTGTTGGTTTGTTGGTTTGTTGGTTTTTTGGTTTGTTGCTTGTTGGCTTGTTGGTTTGTTGGTTTGTTGGTTTGTTGGTTTGTTGGTTTGTTCGTTTGTTGGTTTGTTGGTTTGTTGGTTTGTTGGTTTGTTGGTTTGTTGGTTTGTTGGCTTGTTGGTTTGTTGGTATGTTCATTTGTTGGTTTTTTGGTTTGTTGGTTAGTTGGGTTGTTGGCTTGTTGGATTGTTGGTTTGTAGGTTTCTTGGTTTGTTGGTTTTTTTGGTTTGTTGTTTTGTTTGTTTGTTGGTTTCTTCGTTTGTTGGCTTGTTGGTTTGTTGGTTTTTTGGTTTGTTGGTTTTCTTGTTTTTTGGTTTGTTGGTTTGTTTGTTTTTTGGTTTGTTGGCATGTTTGTTTTTTGGTTTGTTGGCTTGTTGGTTTGTTGGTTTGTTCGTTTGTTGCTTTGTTGGTTTGTTGGCTTGTTGGTTTGTTGGTTTGTTGGTTTGTTGGCTAGTTGGTTTTTTGGTTTGTTGGTTTGTTGGTTTGTTTTAATGTTGGTTTGTTGGCTTGTTGGTTTGTTCGTTTGTTGGTTTGTTCGTTTGTTGGTTTGTTGGTTTGTTGGTTTGTTGGTTTGTTCGTTTGTTGCTTTGTTGGTTTGTTGGTTTGTTGGTTTGTTGGCTTGTTGGTTTGTTGGTTTGTTGGTTTGTTGGTTTGTTGGCTTCTTGGTTTGTTGGTTTGTTGGTTTGTTGGTTTGTTGGTTAGTTGGTTTGTTGTTTTGTTGGCTTGTTGGTTTGTTGGTTTGTTGGTTTGTTGGTTTGTTTGTTTGTTTGTTTGTTGGTTTGTTCGTTTGTTGGCTTGTTCCTCTGTTGGCTTGTTGGTTTGTTGGTTTGTTGGTTTGTTGGTTTGTTGGTTTGTTAGTTTGTTGGTTTGTTGGTTTGTTGGTTTGTTCGCTTGTTGGTTTGTTGGTTTGTTGGTTTGTTGGTTTGTTGTCTTCTTGGTTTGTTGGTTTGTTGGTTTGTTCGTTTGTTGGTTTGTTGTTTTGTTGACTTGTTGGTTTGTTTGTTTGTTGGTTTGTTCGTTTGTTGGCCTGTGGGTTTGTTGGCTTGTTGGTTTGTTCGTTTGTTGGTTTGTTGGTTTGTTGGTTTGTTGGTTTGTTGGTTTGTTGGTTGGTTGGTTTGTTGGTTTTTTGGTTTGTTGGCTTGTTGCTTTGTTGGTTTGTTGGTTTGTTGGTTTGTTGGTTTGTTAGTTTATTTGTTTGTTGGTTTGTTGGTTTGTTGGTTTGTTGGTTTGTGTGCTTGTTGGCTTGTTGGTTTGTGGGTTTATTGGTTTGTTGGTTTATCGGCTTTTTGGTTTGTTGGTTTGTTGGTTTGTTGGCTTCTTGGTTTGTTGGTTTGTTGGTTTGTTGGTTTGTTGGTTTGTTGGTTTGTTGTTTTGTTGGCTTGTTGGTTTGTTGGTTTGTTGGTTTGTTGGTTTGTTGGTTTGTCTGTTGGTTGGTTTGTTCGTTTGTTGGCTTGTTCGTTTGTTGGCTTGTTGGCTTGTTAGTTTGTTGGTTTGTTGGTTTGTTGGTTTGTTGGTTTGTTGGTTTGTTGGTTTGTTGGTTTGTTGGTTTGTTGGTTTGTCGGTTTGTTGGTTTGTTGGTTTGTTGGTTTGTTGGTTTGTTGGTTTGTTGGTTTATTTGTTTGTTGGTTCGTTGGTTTGTTGGCTTGTTGGTTTGTTGGCTTGTTGGTTTGTTGGTTTGTTGGTTTGTTTGTTTGTGGTTTTGTTCGGTTGTTGGCCTGTTGGTTTGTTGGCTTGTTGGTTTGTTCGTTTGTTGTTTTGTTGGTTTGTTGGTTTGTTGGTTTGTTAGTTTGTTGGCTTGTTGGTTTGTTGGTTTGTTGGTTTGTTGGTTTGTTGGTTTTTTGGTTTGTTGGTTTTCTTGTTTTTTGGTTTGTTGGTTTGTTGGTTTGTTTGTTTTTTGGTTTGTTGGCATGTTTGTTTTTTGGTTTGTTGGCTTGTTGGTTTGTTGGTTTGTTCGTTTGTTGCTTTGTTGGTTTGTTGGCTTGTTGGTTTGTTGGTTTGTTGGTTTGTTGGCTAGTTGGTTTTTTGGTTTGTTGGTTTGTTGGTTTGTTTTAATGTTGGTTTGTTGGCTTGTTGGTTTGTTCGTTTGTTGGTTTGTTCGTTTGTTGGTTTGTTGGTTTGTTGGTTTGTTGGTTTGTTCGTTTGTTGCTTTGTTGGTTTGTTGGTTTGTTGGTTTGTTGGCTTGTTGGTTTGTTGGTTTGTTGGTTTGTTGGTTTGTTGGCTTCTTGGTTTGTTGGTTTGTTGGTTTGTTGGTTTGTTGGTTAGTTGGTTTGTTGTTTTGTTGGCTTGTTGGTTTGTTGGTTTGTTGGTTTGTTGGTTTGTTTGTTTGTTTGTTTGTTGGTTTGTTCGTTTGTTGGCTTGTTCCTTTGTTGGCTTGTTGGTTTGTTGGTTTGTTGGTTTGTTGGTTTGTTGGTTTGTTAGTTTGTTGGTTTGTTAGTTTGTTGGTTTGTTCGCTTGTTGGTTTGTTGGTTTGTTGGTTTGTTGGTTTGTTGTCTTCTTGGTTTGTTGGTTTGTTGGTTTGTTGGTTTGTTGGTTTGTTGTTTTGTTGACTTGTTGGTTTGTTTGTTTGTTGGTTTGTTCGTTTGTTGGCCTGTGGGTTTGTTGGCTTGTTGGTTTGTTCGTTTGTTGGTTTGTTGGTTTGTTGGTTTGTTGGTTTGTTGGTTTGTTGGTTGGTTGGTTTGTTGGTTTTTTGGTTTGTTGGCTTGTTGCTTTGTTGGTTTGTTGGTTTGTTGGTTTGTTGGTTTGTTAGTTTATTTGTTTGTTGGTTTGTTGGTTTGTTGGTTTGTTGGTTTGTGTGCTTGTTGGCTTGTTGGTTTGTGGGTTTATTGGTTTGTTGGTTTATCGGCTTGTTGGTTTGTTGGTTTGTTGGTTTGTTGGCTTCTTGGTTTGTTGGTTTGTTGGTTTGTTGGTTTGTTGGTTTGTTGGTTTGATGTTTTGTTGGCTTGTTGGTTTGTTGGTTTGTTGGTTTGTTGGTTTGTTGGTTTGTTGGTTTGTCTGTTGGTTGGTTTGTTCGTTTGTTGGCTTGTTCGTTTGTTGGCTTGTTGGCTTGTTAGTTTGTTGGTTTGTTGGTTTGTTGGTTTGTTGGTTTGTTGGTTTGTTGGTTTGTTGGTTTGTTGGTTTGTTGGTTTGTCGGTTTGTTGGTTTGTTGGTTTGTTGGTTTGTTGGTTTGTTGGTTTGTTGGTTTATTTGTTTGTTGGTTCGTTGGTTTGTTGGCTTGTTGGTTTGTTGGCTTGTTGGTTTGTTGGTTTGTTGGTTTGTTTGTTTGTTGTTTTGTTTGGTTGTTGGCCTGTTGGTTTGTTGGCTTGTTGGTTTGTTCGTTTGTTGTTTTGTTGGTTTGTTGGTTTGTTGGTTTGTTGGTTTGTTGGTTTGTTGGTTTGTTGGTTTGTTGGTTGGTTGGTTTGTTGGTTTTTTGGTTTGTTGGCTTGTTGGTTTGTTGGTTTGTTGGTTTGTTGGTTTGTTGGTTTGTTGGTTTATTTGTTTGTTGGCTTGTTGTTTTGTTGGTTTGTTGGTTTGTATGCTTGTTGGTTTGTTGGTTTGTTTGTTTGTTGGTTTCTTCGTTTGTTGGCTTGTTGGTTTGTTGGCTTGTTGGCTTGTTGGTTTGTTGGTTTCTTGGTTTGTTGGTTTGTTGGTTTGTTTGTTTGTTGGTATGTTCGTTTGTTGGCTTGTTGGTTTGTTGGTTTGTTGGTTTGTTGGTTTGTTGGTTTGTTGGCTTGTTCGTTTGTTGGTATGTTCATTTGTTGGTTTTTTGGTTTGTTGGTTTGTTGGTTTGTTGGCTTGTTGGATTGTTGGTTTGTAGGTTTCTTGGTTTGTTGGTTTTTTGGTTTGTTGTTTTGTTTGTTTGTTGGTTTCTTCGTTTGTTGGCTTGTTGGTTTGTTGGGTTGTTGGCTTGTTGGTTTGTTGGTTTCTTGGTTTGTTGGTTTGTTGGTTTGTTTGTTTGTTGGTTTGTTCGTTTGTTGGCTTGTTGGTTTGTTGGTTTGTTGGTTTGTTGGTTTTTTGGCTTGTTGGCTTATTGGTTTGTTGGTTTGTTGGTTTGTTGGTTTGTTAGTTTGTTGGCTTGTTGGTTTGTTGGTTTGTTGGTTTGTTGGTTTGTTTTAATGTTGGTTTGTTGGCTTGTTGGTTTGTTCGTTTGTTGGTTTGTTCGTTTGTTGGTTTGTTGGTTTGTTGGTTTGTTGGTTTGTTCGTTTGTTGCTTTGTTGGTTTGTTGGTTTGTTGGTTTGTTGGCTTGTTGGTTTGTTGGTTTGTTGGTTTGTTGGTTTGTTGGCTTCTTGGTTTGTTTGTTTGTTTGTTTGTTTGTTTTGTTCGTTTGTTGGCTTGTTCCTTTGTTGGCTTGTTGGTTTGTTGGTTTGTTGGTTTGTTGGTTTGTTGGTTTGTTGGTTTGTTGGTTTGTTGGTTTGTTCGCTTGTTGGTTTGTTGGTTTGTTGGTTTGTTGGTTTGTTGGCTTCTTGGTTTGTTGGTTTGTTGGTTTGTTGGTTTGTTGGTTTGTTGGTTTGTTGTTTTGTTGACTTGTTGGTTTGTTTGTTTGTTGGTTTGTTCGTTTGTTGGCCTGTGGGTTTGTTGGCTTGTTGGTTTGTTCGTTTGTTGGTTTGTTGGTTTGTTGGTTTGTTGGTTTGTTGGTTTGTTGGTTGGTTGGTTTGTTGGTTTTTTGGTTTGTTGGCTTGTTGCTTTGTTGGTTTGTTGGTTTGTTGGTTTGTTGGTTTGTTGGTTTATTTGTTTGTTGGTTTGTTGGTTTGTTGGTTTGTTGGTTTGTGTGCTTGTTGGCTTGTTGGTTTGTTGGTTTGTTGGTTTGTTGGTTTATCGGCTTGTTGGTTTGTTGGTTTGTTGGTTTGTTGGTTTGTTGGCTTCTTGGTTTGTTGGTTTGTTGGTTTGTTGGTTTGTTGGTTTGTTGGTTCGTTGGTTTGTTGTTTTGTTGGCTTGTTGGTTTGTTGGTTTGTTGGTTTGTTGGTTTGTTGGTTTGTCTGTTGGTTGGTTTGTTCGTTTGTTGGCTTGTTCGTTTGTTGGCTTGTTGGCTTGTTAGTTTGTTGGTTTGTTGGTTTGTTGGTTTGTTGGTTTGTTGGTTTGTTGGTTTGTTGGTTTGTTGGTTTGTTGGTTTGTTGGTTTGTTGGTTTGTTGGTTTGTTGGTTTGTTGGTTTGTTGGTTTGTTGGTTTGTTGGTTTGTTGGTTTGTTGGTTTATTTGTTTGTTGGTTCGTTGGTTTGTTGGCTTGTTGGTTTGTTGGCTTGTTGGTTTGTTGGTTTGTTGGTTCGTTTGTTTGTTGTTTTGTTCGGTTGTTGGCCTGTTGGTTTGTTGGCTTGTTGGTTTGTTCGTTTGTTGGTTTGTTGGTTTGTTGGTTTGTTGGTTTGTTGGTTTGTTGGTTTGTTGGTTGGTTGGTTTGTTGGTTTTTTGGTTTGTTGGCTTGTTGGTTTGTTGGTTTGTTGGTTTGTTGGTTTGTTGGTTTGTTGGTTTATTTGTTTGTTGGCTTGTTGTTTTGTTGGTTTGTTGGTTTGTGTGCTTGTTGGTTTGTTGGTTTGTTGGTTTGTTGGTTTGTTGGTTTATTGGCTTGTTGGTTTGTTGGTTTGTTGGTTTGTTGGTTTGTTGGTTTGTTGGTTTGTTGGTTTGTTGGTTTGTTGGTTTGTTGGTTTGTTGGTTTGTTGGTTTGTTGGTTTGTTGGTTTGTTTGTTTGTTGGTTTGTTCGTTTGTTGGCTTGTTGGTTTGTTGGTTTGTTGGTTTGTTGGTTTGTTGGTTTGTTCGTTTGTTGGTTGGTTGGTTGTTTGGTTTGTTGGCTTGTTGGCTTGTTGGAAAGTCGGTTGTTGGTTTGTTAGTTTGTTGGTTTGTCTGTTTGTTGGTTTGTTGGTTTGTTGGTTTATTTGTTTGTTGGTTTGTTGGTTTGTTGGTTTGTTGGCTTGTTGGTTTGTTGGTTTGTTGGTTTGTTTGTTTGTTGGTTTGTTCGTTTGTTGGATTGCTGGTTTGTTGGTTTTTTGGTTTGTTGGTTTGTAGGTTTGTTGGCTTGTTGGCTTGTTGGTTTGTTGGTTTGTTGGTTTGTTGGTTTGTTCGTTTGTTGGTTTGTTGGTTTGTTGGTTTGTTGGTTTGTTGGTTTGTTGGTTTGTTGGTTTGTTGGCTTGTTGGTTTGTTGGTATGTTCATATGTTGGTTTTTTGGTTTGTTGGTTTGTTGGCTTGTTGGATTGTTGGTTTGTAGGTTTTTTGGTTTGTTGGTTTTTTGGTTTGTTGTTTTGTTTGTTTGTTGGTTTGTTGGTTTGTTGGTTTGTTGTTTTGTTGGCTTGTTGGTTTGTTGGTTTGTTGGTTTGTTGGTTTGTTGGTTTGTTTGTTTGTTGGTTTGTTCGTTTGTTGGCTTGTTCGTTCGTTGGCTTGTTGGCTTGTTGGTTTGTTGGTTTGTTGGTTTGTTGGTTTGTTGGTTTGTTGGTTTGTTGGTTTGTTGGTTTGTTAGTTTGTTGGTTTGTTGGTTTGTTGGTTTGTTGGTTTGTTGGTTTGTTGGTTTGTTGGTTTGTTGGTTTGTTGGTTTATTTGTTTGTTGGTTCGTCGGTTTGTTGGCTTGTTGGTTTGTTGGCTTGTTGGTTTGTTGGTTTGTTGGTTTGTTTGTTTGTTGGTTTGTTCGTTTGTTGGCCTGTGGGTTTGTTGGCTTGTTGGTTTGTTCGTTTGTTGGTTTGTTGGTTTGTTGGTTCGTTGGTTTGTTGGTTTGTTGGTTTGTTGGCTTGTTGGTTTGTTGGTTTGTTGGTTTGTTGGTTTGTTGGTTTGTTGGTTTATTTGTTTGTTGGCTTGTTGTTTTGTTGGTTTGTTGGTTTGTGTGCTTGTTGGTTTGTTGGTTTGTTGGTTTGTTGGTTTGTTGGTTTATTGGCTTGTTGGTTTGTTGGTTTGTTGGTTTGTTGGTTTGTTGGTTTGTTGGTTTGTTGGTTTGTTGGTTTGTTGGTTTGTTGGTTTGTTGGTTTGTTGGTTTGTTGGTTTGTTGGTTTGTTGGTTTGTTTGTTTGTTGGTTTGTTCGTTTGTTGGCTTGTTGGTTTGTTGGTTTGTTGGTTTGTTGGTTTGTTGGTTTGTTCGTTTGTTGGTTGGTTGGTTGTTTGGTTTGTTGGCTTGTTGGCTTGTTGGAAAGTCGGTTGTTGGTTTGTTAGTTTGTTGGTTTGTCTGTTTGTTGGTTTGTTGGTTTGTTGGTTTATTTGTTTGTTGGTTTGTTGGTTTGTTGGTTTGTTGGCTTGTTGGTTTGTTGGTTTGTTGGTTTGTTTGTTTGTTGGTTTGTTCGTTTGTTGGATTGTTGGTTTGTTGGTTTTTTGGTTTGTTGGTTTGTAGGTTTGTTGGCTTGTTGGCTTGTTGGTTTGTTGGTTTGTTGGTTTGTTGGTTTGTTCGTTTGTTGGTTTGTTGGTTTGTTGGTTTGTTGGTTTGTTGGTTTGTTGGTTTGTTGGTTTGTTGGCTTGTTGGTTTGTTGGTATGTTCATATGTTGGTTTTTTGGTTTGTTGGTTTGTTGGCTTGTTGGATTGTTGGTTTGTAGGTTTTTTGGTTTGTTGATTTTTTGGTTTGTTGTTTTGTTTGTTTGTTGGTTTGTTGGTTTGTTGGTTTGTTGTTTTGTTGGCTTGTTGGTTTGTTGGTTTGTTGGTTTGTTGGTTTGTTGGTTTGTTTGTTTGTTGGTTTGTTCGTTTGTTGGCTTGTTCGTTTGTTGGCTTGTTGGCTTGTTGGTTTGTTGGTTTGTTGGTTTGTTGGTTTGTTGGTTTGTTGGTTTGTTGGTTTGTTGGTTTGTTGGTTTGTTGGTTTGTTGGTTTGTTGGTTTGTTGGTTTGTTGGTTTGTTGGTTTGTTGGTTTGTTGGTTTGTTGGTTTATTTGTTTGTTGGTTCGTCGGTTTGTTGGCTTGTTGGTTTGTTGGCTTGTTGGTTTGTTGGTTTGTTGGTTTGTTTGTTTGTTGGTTTGTTCGTTTGTTGGCCTGTGGGTTTGTTGGCTTGTTGGTTTGTTCGTTTGTTGGTTTGTTGGTTTGTTGGTTCGTTGGTTTGTTGGTTTGTTGGTTTGTTGGCTTGTTGGTTTGTTGGTTTGTTGGTTTGTTGGTTTGTTGGTTTGTTGGTTTGTTGGTTTATTTGTTTGTTGGTTTGTTGGTTTGTTGGTTTGTGTGCTTGTTGGCTTGTTGGTTTGTTGGTTTGTTGGTTTGTTGGTTTGTTGGTTTATCAGCTTGTTGGTTTGTTGGTTTGTTGGTTTGTTGGTTTGTTGGTTTGTTGGTTTGTTGGTTTGTTGGTTTGTTGGTTTGTTGGTTTGTTTGTTTGTTGGTTTGTTCGTTTGTTGGCTTGTTGGTTTGTTAGTTTGTTGGTTTGTTGGTTTGTTTGTTTGTTGGTTTGTTCGTTTGTTGGATTGTTGGTTTGTTGGTTTTTTGGTTTGTTGGTTTGTAGGTTTGTTGGCTTGTTGGCTGGTTGGTTTGTTGGTTTGTTGGTTTGTTGGTTTGTTGGTTCGTTCGTTTGTTGGTTTGTTGGTTTGTTGGTTTTTTGGTTTGTTGGTTTGTTGGTTTGTTGGCTTGTTGGATTGTTGGTTTGTAGGTTTCTTGGTTTGTTGGTTTTTTGGTTTCTTGTTTTGTTTGTTTGTTGGTTTCTTCGTTTGTTGGCTTGTTGGTTTGTTGGCTTGTTGGCTTGTTGGTTTGTTGGTTTCTTGGTTTGTTGGTTTGTTGGTTTGTTTGTTTGTTGGTTTGTTCGTTTGTTGGCTTGTTAGTTTGTTGGTTTGTTGGTTTGTTGGTTTTTTGACTTGTTGGCTTGTTGGTTTGTTGGTTTGTTGGTTTGTTGGTTTGTTAGTTTGCTGGCTTGTTGGTTTGTTGGTTTGTTGGTTTGTTGGCTTGTTGGTTTGTTGGTTTGTTGGTTTGTTGGCTTGTTGATTTGTTGGTTTGTTGGTTTTCTGGTTTTTTGGTTTTTTTGGTTTTTTGGTTTGTTGGTTTGTTGGTTTGTTTGTTTTTTGGTTTGTTGGCTTGTTGGTTTGTTGGTTTGTTGGTTTGTTGGTTTGTTCGTTTGTTGGTTTGTTGGTTTGTTGGCTTGTTGGTTTGTTGGTTTGTTGGTTTGTTGGCTTGTTGGTTTTTTGGTTTGTTGGTTTGTTGGTTTGTTGGTTTGTTTTAATGTTGGGTTGTTGGCTTGTTGGTTTGTTCGTTTGTTGGTTTGTTGGTTTGTTGGTTTGTTGGTTTGTTGGTTTGTTGGTTTGTTGGTTTGTTGGTTTGTTGGTTTGTTGGTTTGTTGGTTTGTTCGTTTGTTGGTTTGTTGGTTTGCTGGTTTGTTGGTTTGTTGGTTTGTTGGCTTGTTGGTTTGTTGGTTTGTTGGTTTGTTGGTTTGTTGGTTTGTTGGCTTCTTGGTTTGTTGGTTTGTTGGTTTGTTGGTTTGTTGGTTTGTTGGTTTGTTGGTTTGTTGGTTTGTTGGTTTGTTGTTTTGTTGGCTTGTCGGTTTGTTCGTTTGTTGGTTTGTTGGTTTGTTGGTTTGTTGGTTTGTTGGTTTGTTGGTTTGTTGGTTTGTTGGTTTGTTGGTTTGTTGGTTTGTTGGTTTGTTGGTTTGTTGGTTTGTTGGTTTGTTGGTTTGTTTGTTTGTTGGTATGTTTGTTTGTTGGTTTGTTGGTTTGTTGGTTTGTTGGTTTGTTTGTTTGTTGGTTTGTTCGTTTATTTGTTTGTTGGTTTGTTCGTTTGTTGGCCTGTTGGTTTGTTGGCTTGTTGGTTTATTCGTTTGTTGGTTTGTTGGTTTGTTGGTTTGTTGGTTTGTTGGTTTGTTGGTTTGTTGGTTGGTTGATTTGTTGGTTTTTTGGTTTGTTGGCTTGTTGGTTTGTTGGTTTGTTGGTTTGTTGGTTTGTTGGTTTATTTGTTTGTTGGTTTGTTGGTTTGTTGGTTTGTTGGTTTGTTGGTTTGTGTGCTTGTTGGCTTGTTGGTTTGTTGGTTTGTTGGTTTGTTGGTTTGTTGGTTTGTTGGTTTATTGGCTTGTTGGTTTGTTGGTTTGTTAGTTTGTTGGTTTGTTGGTTTGTTGGTTTGTTGGTTTGTTGGTTTGTTGGTTTGTTTGTTAGTTGGTTTGTTCGTTTGTTGGCTTGTTGGTTTGTTGGTTTGTTGGTTTGTTGGTTTGTTGGTTTGTTGGTTTGTTGGTTTGTTCGTTTGTTAGTTTGTTAGTTTGTTAGTTTGTTCGTTGTTTGGTTTGTTGGCTTGTTGGCTTGTTGGTTAGTCGGTTGTTGGTTTGTTCGTTTGTTAGTTTGTTAGTTTGTTAGTTTGTTGGTTTGTTGGTTTGTTGGTTTGTTGGTTTGTTGTTTTGTTGGCTTGTTGGTTTGTTGGTTTGTTGGTTTGTTGGTTTGTTGGTTTGTCTGTTGGTTGGTTTGTTCGTTTGTTGGCTTGTTCGTTTGTTGGCTTGTTGGCTTGTTAGTTTGTTGGTTTGTTGGTTTGTTGGTTTGTTGGTTTGTTGGTTTGTTGGTTTGTTGGTTTGTTGGTTTGTTGGTTTGTTGGTTTGTTGGTTTGTTGGTTTGTTGGTTTGTTGGTTTGTTGGTTTGTTGGTTTGTTGGTTTATTTGTTTGTTGGTTCGTTGGTTTGTTGGCTTGTTGGTTTGTTGGCTTGTTGGTTTGTTGGTTTGTTGGTTTGTTTGTTTGTTGTTTTGTTCGGTTGTTGGCCTGTTGGTTTGTTGGCTTGTTGGTTTGTTCGTTTGTTGGTTTGTTGGTTTGTTGGTTTGTTGGTTTGTTGGTTTGTTGGTTTGTTGGTTGGTTGGTTTGTTGGTTTTTTGGTTTGTTGGCTTGTTGGTTTGTTGGTTTGTTGGTTTGTTGGTTTGTTGGTTTGTTGGTTTATTTGTTTGTTGGCTTGTTGTTTTGTTGGTTTGTTGGTTTGTGTGCTTGTTGGTTTGTTGGTTTGTTGGTTTGTTGGTTTGTTGGTTTATTGGCTTGTTGGTTTGTTGGTTTGTTGGTTTGTGGGTTTGTTGGTTTGTTGGTTTGTTGGTTTGTTGGTTTGTTGGTTTGTTGGTTTGTTGGTTTGTTGGTTTGTTGGTTTGTTGGTTTGTTGGTTTGTTTGTTTGTTGGTTTGTTCGTTTGTTGGCTTGTTGGTTTGTTGGTTTGTTAATTTGTTGGTTTGTTGGTTTGTTGGTTTGTTCGTTTGTTGGTTGGTTGGTTGTTTGGTTTGTTGGCTTGTTGGCTTGTTGGAAAGTCGGTTGTTGGTTTGTTAGTTTGTTGGTTTGTCTGTTTGTTGGTTTGTTGGTTTGTTGGTTTATTTGTTTGTTGGTTTGTTGGTTTGTTGGTTTGTTGGCTTGTTGGCTTGTTGGTTTGTTGGTTTGTTGGTTTGTTTGTTTGTTGGTTTGTTCGTTTGTTGGATTGTTGGTTTGTTGGTTTTTTGGTTTGTTGGTTTGTAGGTTTGTTGGCTTGTTGGCTTGTTGGTTTGTTGGTTTGTTGGTTTGTTGGTTTGTTCGTTTGTTGGTTTGTTGGTTTGTTGGTTTGTTGGTTTGTTGGTTTGTTGGTTTGTTGGCTTGTTGGTTTGTTGGTATATTCATATGTTGGTTTTTTGGTTTGTTGGTTTGTTGGCTTGTTGGATTGTTGGTTTGTAGGTTTTTTGGTTTGTTGGTTTTTTGGTTTGTTGTTTTGTTTGTTTGTTGGTTTGTTGGTTTGTTGGTTTGTTGTTTTGTTGGCTTGTTGGTTTGTTGGTTTGTTGGTTTGTTGGTTTGTTGGTTTGTTTGTTTGTTGGTTTGTTCGTTTGTTGGCTTGTTCGTTTGTTGGCTTGTTGGCTTGTTGGTTTGTTGGTTTGTTGGTTTGTTGGTTTGTTGGTTTGTTGGTTTGTTGGTTTGTTGGTTTGTTGGTTTGTTGGTTTGTTGGTTTGTTGGTTTGTTGGTTTGTTGGTTTGTTGGTTTGTTGGTTTGTTGGTTTGTTGGTTTGTTGGTTTGTTGGTTTGTTGGTTTGTTGGTTTGTTGGTTTGTTGGTTTGTTGGTTTGTTGGTTTATTTGTTTGTTGGTTCGTCGGTTTGTTGGCTTGTTGGTTTGTTGGCTTGTTGGTTTGTTGGTTTGTTGGTTTGTTTGTTTGTTGGTTTGTTCGTTTGTTGGCCTGTGGGTTTGTTGGCTTGTTGGTTTGTTCGTTTGTTGGTTTGTTGGTTTGTTGGTTCGTTGGTTTGTTGGTTTGTTGGTTGGTTGGCTTGTTGGTTTGTTGGTTTGTTGGTTTGTTGGTTTGTTGGTTTGTTGGTTTGTTGGTTTATTTGTTTGTTGGTTTGTTGGTTTGTTGGTTTGTGTGCTTGTTGGCTTGTTGGTTTGTTGGTTTGTTGGTTTGTTGGTTTGTTGGTTTATCGGCTTGTTGGTTTGTTGGTTTGTTGGTTTGTTGGTTTGTTGGTTTGTTGGTTTGTTGGTTTGTTGGTTTGTTGGTTTGTTGGTTTGTTTGTTTGTTGGTTTGTTTGTTTGTTGGTTTGTTTGTTTGTTGGCTTGTTGGTTTGTTGGTTTGTTGGTTTGTTGGTTTGTTGGTTTGTTGGTTTGTTGGTTTGTTCGTTTGTTAGTTTGTTGGTTGTTTGGTTTGTTGGCTTGTTGGCTTGTTAGTTAGTCGGTTGTTGGTTTGTTGGTTTGTTTGTTTGTTGGTTTGTTCGTTTGTTGGATTGTTGGTTTGTTGGTTTTTTGGTTTGTTGGTTTGTAGGTTTGTTGGCTTGTTGGCTGGTTGGTTTGTTGGTTTGTTGGTTTGTTGGTTTGTTGGTTCGTTCGTTTGTTGGTTTGTTGGTTTGTTGGTTTGTTGGTTTGTTGGTTTGTTGGTTTGTTGGTTTGTTGGCTTGTTGGTTTGTTGGTATGTTCATTTGTTGGTTTTTTGGTTTGTTGGTTTGTTGGTTTGTTGGCTTGTTGGATTGTTGGTTTGTAGGTTTCTTGGTTTGTTGGTTTTTTGGTTTGTTGTTTTGTTTGTTGGTTGGTTTCTTCGTTTGTTGGCTTGTTGGTTTGTTGGCTTGTTGGCTTGTTGGTTTGTTGGTTTCTTGGTTTGTTGGTTTGTTGGTTTGTTTGTTTGTTGGTTTGTTCGTTTGTTGGCTTGTTGGTTTGTTGGTTTGTTGGTTTGTTGGTTTTTTGACTTGTTGGCTTGTTGGTTTGTTGGTTTGTTGGTTTGTTGGTTTGTTAGTTTGCTGGCTTGTTGGTTTGTTGGTTTGTTGGTTTGTTGGCTTGTTGGTTTGTTGGTTTGTTGGTTTTCTGGTTTTTTGGTTTTTTTGGTTTTTTGGTTTGTTGGTTTGTTGGTTTGTTTGTTTTTTGGTTTGTTGGCTTGTTGGTTTGTTGGTTTGTTGGTTTGTTGGTTTGTTCGTTTGTTGGTTTGTTGGTTTGTTGGCTTGTTGGTTTGTTGGTTTGTTGGTTTGTTGGCTTGTTGGTTTTTTGGTTTGTTGGTTTGTTGGTTTGTTGGTTTGTTTTAATGTTGGTTTGTTGGCTTGTTGGTTTGTTCGTTTGTTGGTTTGTTGGTTTGTTGGTTTGTTGGTTTGTTGGTTTGTTGGTTTGTTGGTTTGTTGGTTTGTTGGTTTGTTGGTTTGTTGGTTTGTTGGTTTGTTCGTTTGTTGGTTTGTTGGTTTGCTGGTTTGTTGGTTTGTTGGTTTGGTGGCTTGTTGATTTGTTGGTTTGTTGGTTTGTTGGTTTGTTGGTTTGTTGGCTTCTTGGTTTGTTGGTTTGTTGGTTTGTTGGTTTGTTGGTTTGTTGGTTTGTTGGTTTGTTGGTTTGTTGTTTTGTTGGCTTGTCGGTTTGTTCGTTTGTTGGTTTGTTGGTTTGTTGGTTTGTTGGTTTGTTGGTTTGTTGGTTTGTTGGTTTGTTGGTTTGTTGGTTTGTTGGTTTGTTGGTTTGTTGGTTTGTTGGTTTGTTGGTTTGTTTGTTTATTGGTATGTTTGTTTGTTGGTTTGTTGGTTTGTTGGTTTGTTTGTTTGTTTGTTTGTTGGTTTGTTCGTTTATTTGTTTGTTGGTTTGTTCGTTTGTTGGCCTGTTGGTTTGTTGGCTTGCTGGTTTGTTCGTTTGTTGGTTTGTTGGTTTGTTGGTTTGTTGGTTTGTTGGTTTGTTGGTTTGTTGGTTGGTTGATTTGTTGGTTTTTTGGTTTGTTGGCTTGTTGGTTTGTTGGTTTGTTGGTTTGTTGGTTTGTTGGTTTGTTGGTTTATTTGTTTGTTGGTTTGTTGGTTTGTTGGTTTGTTGGTTTGTTGGTTTGTGTGCTTGTTGGCTTGTTGGTTTGTTGGTTTGTTGGTTTGTTGGTTTGTTGGTTTGTTGGTTTATTGGCTTGTTGGTTTGTTGGTTTGTTAGTTTGTTGGTTTGTTGGTTTGTTGGTTTGTTGGTTTGTTGGTTTGTTGGTTTGTTGGTTTGTTTGTTTGTTGGTTTGTTCGTTTGTTGGCTTGTTGGTTTGTTGGTTTGTTGGTTTGTTGGTTTGTTGGTTTGTTGGTTTGTTGGTTTGTTCGTTTGTTAGTTTGTTAGTTTGTTAGTTTGTTCGTTGTTTGGTTTGTTGGCTTGTTGGCTTGTTGGTTAGTCGGTTGTTGGTTTGTTCGTTTGTTAGTTTGTTTGTTTGTTAGTTTGTTGGTTTGTTGGTTTGTTGGTTTGTTGGTTTGGTGGTTTGTTGGTTTGTTGCCTAGTTGGTTTGTTGGTTTGTTGGTTTGTTTGTTTGTTGGTTTGTTCGTTTGTTGGATTGTTGGTTTGTTAGTTTTTTGGTTTGTTGGTTTGTAGGTTTGTTGGCTTGTTAGCTTGTTGGTTTGTTGGTTTGTTGGTTTGTTGGTTTGTTGGTTTGTTGGTTTGTTGGTTTGTTGGTTTGTTGGTTTGTTGGTTTGTTCGTTTGTTGGTTTGTTGGTTTGTTGGCTTGTTGGTTTGTTGGTTTGTTGGTTTGTTGGCTTGTTGGTTTTTTGGTTTGTTGGTTTGTTGGTTTGTTGGTTTGTTTTAATGTTGGTTTGTTGGCTTGTTGGTTTGTTCGTTTGTTGGTTTGTTGGTTTGTTGGTTTGTTGGTTTGTTGGTTTGTTGGTTTGGTGGTTTGTTGGTTTGTTGGTTTGTTGGTTTGTTGGTTTGTTCGTTTGTTGGTTTGTTGGTTTGTTGGTTTGTTGGTTTGTTGGTTTGTTGGCTTGTTGGTTTGTTGGGTTGTTGGTTTGTTGGTTTGTTGGCTTCTTGGTTTGTTGGTTTGTTGGTTTGTTGGTTTGTTGGTTTGTTGGTTTGTTGGTTTGTTGGTTTGTTGTTTTGTTGGCTTGTCGGTTTGTTCGTTTGTTGGTTTGTTGGTTTGTTGGTTTGTTGGTTTGTTGGTTTGTTGGTTTGTTGGTTTGTTGGTTTGTTGGTTTGTTGGTTTGTTGGTTTGTTGGTTTGTTGGTTTGTTTGTTTGTTGGTATGTTTGTTTGTTGGTTTGTTGGTTTGTTGGTTTGTTTGTTTGTTGGTTTGTTCGTTTGTTTGTTTGTTGGTTTGTTCGTTTGTTGGCCTGTTAGTTTGTTGGCTTGTTGGTTTGTTCGTTTGTTGGTTTGTTGGTTTGTTGGTTTGTAGGTTTGTTGGTTTGTTGGTTGGTTGGTTTGTTGGTTTTTTGGTTTGTTGGCTTGTTGGTTTGTTGGTTTGTTGGTTTGTTGGTTTGTTGGTTTGTTGGTTTGTTGGTTTATTTGTTTGTTGGTTTGTTGGTTTGTTGGTTTGTTGGTTTGTTGGTTTGTGTGCTTGTTGGCTTGTTGGTTTGTTGGTTTGTTGGTTTGTTGGTTTGTTGGTTTATTGGCTTGTTGGTTTGTTGGTTTGTTAGTTTGTTGGTTTGTTGGTTTGTTGGTTTGTTGGTTTGTTGGTTTGTTGGTTTGTTTGTTTGTTGGTTTGTTCGTTTGTTGGCTTGCTGGTTTGTTGGTTTGTTGGTTTGTTGGTTTGTTGGTTTGTTGGTTTGTTCGTTTGTTAGTTTGTTTGTTTATTAGTTTCTTCGTTGTTTGGTTTGTTGGCTTGTTGGCTTGTTGGTTAGTCGGTTGTTGGTTTGTTCGTTTGTTAGTTTGTTAGTTTGTTAGTTTGTTCGTTGTTTGGTTTGTTGGCTTGTTGGCTTGTTGGTTAGTCGGTTGTTGATTTGTTGGTTTGTTGGTTTGTCTGTTTGTTGATTTGTTGGTTTGTTGGTTTGTTGGCTTGTTAGCTTGTTGGTTTGTTGGTTTGTTGGTTTGTTGGTTTGTTGGTTTGTTCGTTTGTTGGTTTGTTGGTTTGTTGGTTTGTTGGTTTGTTGGTTTGTTGGTTTGTTGGCTTGTTGGTTTGTTGGTATGTTCATTTGTTGGTTTTTTGGTTTGTTGGTTTGTTGGTTTGTTGGTTTGTTGGCTTGTTGGGTTGTTGGTTTTTAGGTTTCTTGATTTGTTGGTTTTTTGGTTTGTTGTTTTGTTTGTTTGTTGGTTTCTTCGTTTGTTGGCTTGTTGGTTTGTTGGCTTGTTGGCTTGTTGGTTTGATGGTTTCTTGGTTTGTTTGTTTGTTGGTTTGTTCGTTTGTTGGTTTGTTGTTTTGTTCGTTTGTTGGTTTGTTGGTTTTTTGTTTGTTGGCTTGTTGGCTTGTTGGCTTGTTGGTTTGTTGGTTTGTTGGCTTGTTGGTTTCTTGGTTTGTTGGTTTGTTGGTTTGTTTGTTTGTTGGTTTGTTCGTTTGTTGGCTTGTTGGTTTGTTGGTTTGTTGGTTTGTTGGCTTGTTGGCTTGTTGGTTTGTTGGTTTGTTGGTTTGTTGGTTTGTTGGTTTGTTAGTTTGTTGGCTTGTTGGTTTGTTGGTTTGTTGGTTTGTTGGTTTGTTGGTTTTTTGGTTTGTTGGTTTTCTGGTTTTTTGGTTTGTTGGTTTGTTGGTTTGTTTGTTTGGTTGTTTTTTGGTTTGTTGGCTTGTTGGTTTGTTGGTTTGTTGGTTTGTTGGTTTGTTCGTTTGTTGGTTTGTTGGTTTGTTGGCTTGTTGGCTTGTTGGTTTGTTGGTTTGTTGGTTTGTTGGCTTGTTGATTTGTTGGTTTGTTGGTTTTCTGGTTTTTTGGTTTTTTGGTTTGTTGGTTTGTTGGTTTGTTGGTTTGTTTGTTTTTTGGTTTGTTGGCTTGTTGGTTTGTTGGTTTGTTGGTTTGTTGGTTGGTTCGTTTGTTGGTTTGTTGGTTTGTTGGCTTGTTGGTTTGTTGGTTTGTTGGTTTGTTGGCTTGTTGGTTTTTTGGTTTGTTGGTTTGTTGATTTGTTGGTTTGTTTTAATGTTGGTTTGTTGGCTTGTTGGTTTGTTGGTTTGTTGGTTTGTTGGTTTGTTGGTTTGTTGGTTTGTTGGTTTGTTGGTTTGTTGGTTTGTTGGTTTGTTGGTTTGTTGGTTTGTTGGTTTGTTGGTTTGTTGGTTTGTTCGTTTGTTGGTTTGTTGGTTTGTTGGTTTGTTGGCTTGTTGGTTTGTTGGTTTGTTGGTTTGTTGGTTTGTTGGCTTCTTGGTTTATTGGTTTGTTGGTTTGTTGGTTAGTTGGTTTGTTGGTTTGTTGGTTTGTTGGTTTATTGGTTTGTTGGTTTGTTGGTTTGTTGGTTTATTGGTTTATTGGTTTGTTGGTTTGTTGGTTTGTTGGTTTGTTGGTTTGTTGGTTTGTTGGTTTGTTTGTTTGTTGGTGTGTTTGTTTGTTGGTTTGTTGGTTTGTTTGTTTGTTGGTTTGTTCGTTTGTTGGCTTGTTCGTTTGTTGGCTTGTTGGCTTGTTGGTTTGTTGGTTTTTTGGTTTGTTGGTTTGTTGGTTTGTTGGTTTGTTGGTTTGTTGGTTTGTTGGTTTGTTGGTTTGTTGGTTTGTTGGTTTGTTGGTTTGTTGGTTTGTTGGTTTGTTGGTTTATTTGTTTGATTTGTTTGTTGGTTCGTTGGTTTGTTGACTTGTTGGTTTGTTGGCTTGTTGGTTTGTTGGTTTGTTGGTTTGTTTGTTTGTTGGTTTGTTGGTTTGTTGGTTTGTTGTTTTGTTGGTTTGTTGGTTTGTTGGTTTGTTGGTTTGTTTGTTTGTTGGTTTGTTCGTTTGTTGGCTTGTTGGTTTGTTGGTTTGTTGGTTTGTTGGTTTGTTGGTTTGTTCGTTTGTTAGTTTTTTGGTTTTTTGGTTTGTTGGCTTGTTGGCTTGTTGGTTTGTCGGTTTGTTGGTTTGTTGGTTTGTTGGTTTGTTGGTTTGTTGGTTTGTTGGTTTGTTGGTTTGTTGGTTTGTTGGTTAGTTGGTTTATTTGTTTGTTGGTTTGTTGGTTTGTTGATTTGTTGGTTTGTTGGCTTGTTGGTATGTTGGTTTGTTGGTTTGTTTGTTTGTTGGTTTGTTCGTTTGTTGGATTGTTGGTTTGTTGGTTTTTTGGTTTGTTGGTTTGTAGGTTTGTTGGCTTGTTGGCTTGTTGGTTTGTTGGTTTATTGGTTTGTTGGTTTGTTGGTTTGTTGGTTTGTTGGTTTGTTCGTTTGTTGGTTTGTTGGTTTGTTGGTTTATTGGTTTATTGGTTTGTTGGTTTGTTGGCTTGTTGGTTTGTTGGTATGTTCATTTGTTGGTTTTTTGGTTTGTTGGTTTGTTGGCTTGTTGGATTGTTGGTTTGTAGGTTTCTTGGTTTGTTGGTTTTTTGATTTGTTGTTTTGTTTGTTTGTTGGTTTCTTCGTTTGTTGGCTTGTTGGTTTGTCGGCTTGTTGGCTTGTTGGTTTGTTGGTTTCTTGGTTTGTTTGTTTGTTGGTTTGTTGGTTTGTTCGTTTGTTGGTTTGTTGTTTTGTTGGTTTGTTGGTTTGTTGGTTTGTTTGTTTTTTGTTTGTTGGCTTGTTGGCTTGTTGGTTTGTTGGTTAGTCGGTTGTTGGTTTGTTCGTTTGTTAGTTTGTTAGTTTGTTAGTTTGTTGGTTTGTTCGTTTGTTGGCTTGTTGGTTTGTTGGTGTGTTGGTTTGTTGGTTCTTTGGCTTGTTGGCTTGTTGGCTTGTTGGTTTGTTGGTTTGTTAGTTTGTTGTCTTGTTGCGTTTGTTGGTTTGTTGGTTTGTTGGTTTTTTGGTTTGTTGGTTTTCTGGTTTTTTGGTTTGTTGGTTTGTTGGTTTGTTTGTTTTCTGGTTTTTTGGTTTGTTGGTTTGTTGGTTTGTTGGTTTGTTGGTTTGTTGGTTTATTTGTTTGTTGGTTTGTTGGTTTGTTGGTTTGTTGGTTTGTTGGTTTGTGTGCTTGTTGGCTTGTTGGTTTGTTGGTTTGTTGGTTTGTTGGTTTGTTGGTTTATTGGCTTGTTGGTTTGTTGGTTTGTTAGTTTGTTGGTTTGTTGGTTTGTTGGTTTGTTGGTTTGTTGGTTTGTTGGTTTGTTTGTTTGTTGGTTTGTTCGTTTGTTGGCTTGCTGGTTTGTTGGTTTGTTGGTTTGTTGGTTTGTTGGTTTGTTGGTTTGTTCGTTTGTTAGTTTGTTTGTTTATTAGTTTCTTCGTTGTTTGGTTTGTTGGCTTGTTGGCTTGTTGGTTAGTCGGTTGTTGGTTTGTTCGTTTGTTAGTTTGTTAGTTTGTTAGTTTGTTCGTTGTTTGGTTTGTTGGCTTGTTGGCTTGTTGGTTAGTCGGTTGTTGATTTGTTGGTTTGTTGGTTTGTCTGTTTGTTGATTTGTTGGTTTGTTGGTTTGTTGGCTTGTTAGCTTGTTGGTTTGTTGGTTTGTTGGTTTGTTGGTTTGTTGGTTTGTTCGTTTGTTGGTTTGTTGGTTTGTTGGTTTGTTGGTTTGTTGGTTTGTTGGTTTGTTGGCTTGTTGGTTTGTTGGTATGTTCATTTGTTGGTTTTTTGGTTTGTTGGTTTGTTGGTTTGTTGGTTTGTTGGCTTGTTGGGTTGTTGGTTTTTAGGTTTCTTGATTTGTTGGTTTTTTGGTTTGTTGTTTTGTTTGTTTGTTGGTTTCTTCGTTTGTTGGCTTGTTGGTTTGTTGGCTTGTTGGCTTGTTGGTTTGATGGTTTCTTGGTTTGTTTGTTTGTTGGTTTGTTCGTTTGTTGGTTTGTTGTTTTGTTCGTTTGTTGGTTTGTTGGTTTTTTGTTTGTTGGCTTGTTGGCTTGTTGGCTTGTTGGTTTGTTGGTTTGTTGGCTTGTTGGTTTCTTGGTTTGTTGGTTTGTTGGTTTGTTTGTTTGTTGGTTTGTTCGTTTGTTGGCTTGTTGGTTTGTTGGTTTGTTGGTTTGTTGGCTTGTTGGCTTGTTGGTTTGTTGGTTTGTTGGTTTGTTGGTTTGTTGGTTTGTTAGTTTGTTGGCTTGTTGGTTTGTTGGTTTGTTGGTTTGTTGGTTTGTTGGTTTTTTGGTTTGTTGGTTTTCTGGTTTTTTGGTTTGTTGGTTTGTTGGTTTGTTTGTTTGGTTGTTTTTTGGTTTGTTGGCTTGTTGGTTTGTTGGTTTGTTGGTTTGTTGGTTTGTTCGTTTGTTGGTTTGTTGGTTTGTTGGCTTGTTGGCTTGTTGGTTTGTTGGTTTGTTGGTTTGTTGGCTTGTTGATTTGTTGGTTTGTTGGTTTTCTGGTTTTTTGGTTTTTTGGTTTGTTGGTTTGTTGGTTTGTTGGTTTGTTTGTTTTTTGGTTTGTTGGCTTGTTGGTTTGTTGGTTTGTTGGTTTGTTGGTTGGTTCGTTTGTTGGTTTGTTGGTTTGTTGGCTTGTTGGTTTGTTGGTTTGTTGGTTTGTTGGCTTGTTGGTTTTTTGGTTTGTTGGTTTGTTGATTTGTTGGTTTGTTTTAATGTTGGTTTGTTGGCTTGTTGGTTTTTTGGTTTGTTGGTTTGTTGGTTTGTTGGTTTGTTGGTTTGTTGGTTTGTTGGTTTGTTGGTTTGTTGGTTTGTTGGTTTGTTGGTTTGTTGGTTTGTTGGTTTGTTCGTTTGTTGGTTTGTTGGTTTGTTGGTTTGTTGGCTTGTTGGTTTGTTGGTTTGTTGGTTTGTTGGTTTGTTGGTTTGTTGGCTTCTTGGTTTATTGGTTTGTTGGTTTGTTGGTTAGTTGGTTTGTTGGTTTGTTGGTTTGTTGGTTTATTGGTTTGTTGGTTTGTTGGTTTGTTGGTTTATTGGTTTATTGGTTTGTTGGTTTGTTGGTTTGTTGGTTTGTTGGTTTGTTGGTTTGTTGGTTTGTTTGTTTGTTGGTGTGTTTGTTTGTTGGTTTGTTGGTTTGTTTGTTTGTTGGTTTGTTCGTTTGTTGGCTTGTTCGTTTGTTGGCTTGTTGGCTTGTTGGTTTGTTGGTTTTTTGGTTTGTTGGTTTGTTGGTTTGTTGGTTTGTTGGTTTGTTGGTTTGTTGGTTTGTTGGTTTGTTGGTTTGTTGGTTTGTTGGTTTGTTGGTTTGTTGGTTTGTTGGTTTATTTGTTTGATTTGTTTGTTGGTTCGTTGGTTTGTTGACTTGTTGGTTTGTTGGCTTGTTGGTTTGTTGGTTTGTTGGTTTGTTTGTTTGTTGGTTTGTTGGTTTGTTGGTTTGTTGTTTTGTTGGTTTGTTGGTTTGTTGGTTTGTTGGTTTGTTTGTTTGTTGGTTTGTTCGTTTGTTGGCTTGTTGGTTTGTTGGTTTGTTGGTTTGTTGGTTTGTTGGTTTGTTCGTTTGTTAGTTTTTTGGTTTTTTGGTTTGTTGGCTTGTTGGCTTGTTGGTTTGTCGGTTTGTTGGTTTGTTGGTTTGTTGGTTTGTTGGTTTGTTGGTTTGTTGGTTTGTTGGTTTGTTGGTTAGTTGGTTTATTTGTTTGTTGGTTTGTTGGTTTGTTGATTTGTTGGTTTGTTGGCTTGTTGGTATGTTGGTTTGTTGGTTTGTTTGTTTGTTGGTTTGTTCGTTTGTTGGATTGTTGGTTTGTTGGTTTTTTGGTTTGTTGGTTTGTAGGTTTGTTGGCTTGTTGGCTTGTTGGTTTGTTGGTTTATTGGTTTGTTGGTTTGTTGGTTTGTTGGTTTGTTGGTTTGTTCGTTTGTTGGTTTGTTGGTTTGTTGGTTTATTGGTTTATTGGTTTGTTGGTTTGTTGGCTTGTTGGTTTGTTGGTATGTTCATTTGTTGGTTTTTTGGTTTGTTGGTTTGTTGGCTTGTTGGATTGTTGGTTTGTAGGTTTCTTGGTTTGTTGGTTTTTTGATTTGTTGTTTTGTTTGTTTGTTGGTTTCTTCGTTTGTTGGCTTGTTGGTTTGTCGGCTTGTTGGCTTGTTGGTTTGTTGGTTTCTTGGTTTGTTTGTTTGTTGGTTTGTTGGTTTGTTCGTTTGTTGGTTTGTTGTTTTGTTGGTTTGTTGGTTTGTTGGTTTGTTTGTTTTTTGTTTGTTGGCTTGTTGGCTTGTTGGTTTGTTGGTTAGTCGGTTGTTGGTTTGTTCGTTTGTTAGTTTGTTAGTTTGTTGGTTTGTTCGTTTGTTGGCTTGTTGGTTTGTTGGTGTGTTGGTTTGTTGGTTCTTTGGCTTGTTGGCTTGTTGGCTTGTTGGTTTGTTGGTTTGTTAGTTTGTTGTCTTGTTGCGTTTGTTGGTTTGTTGGTTTGTTGGTTTTTTGGTTTGTTGGTTTTCTGGTTTTTTGGTTTGTTGGTTTGTTGGTTTGTTTGTTTTCTGGTTTTTTGGTTTGTTGGTTTGTTGGTTTGTTGGTTTGTTGGTTTGTTGGTTTGTTGGTTTGTTGGTTTGTTGGCTTGTTGGTTTGTTGGTTTGTTGGCTTGTTGGTTTGTTGGTTTGTTGGTTTTCTGGTTTTTTGGTTTCTTGGTTTGTTGGTTTGTTTGTTTTTTGGTTTGTTGGCTTATTGGTTTGTTGGTTTGTTGGATTGTTGGTTTGTTGGTTTTTTGGTTTGTTGGTTTGTTGGTTTGTTGGTTTGTTTTAATGTTGGTTTGTTGGCTTGTTGGTTTGTTCGTTTGTTGGTTTGTTGGTTTGTTGGTTTGTTGGTTTGTTGGTTTATTTGTTTGTTGGTTCGTTGCTTTGTTGGCTTGTTGGTTTGTTGGCTTGTTGGTTTGTTGGTTTGTTGGTTTGTTTGTTTGTTGGTTTGTTTGTTTGTTTGTTTGTTGGCCTGTTGGATTGTTAACTTGTTGGTTTGTTCGTTTGTTGGTTGGTTGGTTTGTTGATTTGTTGGTTTGTTGGCTTGTTGGTTTTTGGTTTGTTGGTTTGTTGGTTTGTTGGTTTATTTGTTTGTTGGTTTGTTGGTTTGTTGGTTTGTTGGTTTGTGTGCTTGCTGGTTTGTTGGCTTGTTGATTTGTTGGTTTGTTGGTTTATTGGCTTGTTGGTTTGTTGGTTTGTTGGTTTGTTGGTTTGTTGGTTTGTTGGTTTGTTGGTTTGTTGGTTTGTTGGTTTGTTGGTTTGTTGGTTTGTTGGTTTGTTAGTTTGTTGGTTTGTTGGTTTGTTGGTTTGTTTGTTTGTTGGTTTTCTGGTTTTTTGGTTTCTTGGTTTGTTGGTTTGTTTGTTTTTTGGTTTGTTGGTTTGTTGGTTTGTTGGCTTGTTGGTTTGTTGGTTTGTGGGCTTGTTGGTTTGTTGGTTTGTTGGTTTTCTGGTTTTTTGGTTTCTTGGTTTGTTGGTTTGTTTGTTTTTTGGTTTGTTGGCTTGTTGGTTTGTTGGTTTGTTGGATTGTTGGTTTGTTGGTTTTTTGGTTTGTTGGTTTGTTGGTTTGTTGGTTTGTTTTAATGTTGGTTTGTTGGCTTGTTGGTTTGTTCGTTTGTTGGTTTGTTGGTTTGTTGGTTTATTTGTTTGTTGGTTCGTTGCTTTGTTGGCTTGTTGGTTTGTTGGCTTGTTGGTTTGTTGGTTTGTTGGTTTGTTTGTTTGTTGGTTTGTTGGTTTGTTCGTTTGTTGGCCTCTTGGATTGTTGGCTTGTTGGTTTGTTCGTTTGTTGGTTTGTTGGTTTGTTGTTTTGTTGGTTTGTTGGTTTGTTGGTTGGTTGGTTTGTTGGTTTTTTGGTTTGTTGGCTTGTTGGTTTTTGGTTTGTTGGTTTGTTGGTTTGTTGGTTTATTTGTTTGTTGGTTTGTTGGTTTGTTGGTTTGTTGGTTTGTTGGTTTGTGTGCTTGTTGGCTTGTTGGTTTGTTGGTTTGTTGGTTTGTTGGTTTGTTGGTTTGTTGGTTTATTGGCTTGTTGGTTTGTTGGTTTGCTGGTTTGTTGGTTTGTTGGTTTGTTGGTTTGTTGGTTTGTTGGTTTGTTGGTTTGTTGGTTTGTTGGTTTGTTGGTTTGTTGGTTTGTTGGTTTGTTTGTTTGTTGGTTTGTTCATTTGTTGGCTTGTTGGTTTGTTGGTTTGTTGGTTTGTTGGGTTGTTGGTTTGTTCGTTTGTTAGTTTGTTGGTTTTTTGGTTTGTTGGTTTGTTGGCTTGTTGGTTTGTCGGTTTGTTGATTTGTTGGTTTGTTGGTTTGTTGGTTTGTTGGTTTGTTGGTTTGTTGGCTTGTTTGTTTTTTGGTTTGTTGGTTTGTTGGTTTGTTGGCTTGTTGGTTTGTTGGTTTGTGGGCTTGTTGGTTTGTTGGTTTGTTGGTTTTCTGGTTTTTTGGTTTCTTGGTTTGTTGGTTTGTTTGTTTTTTGGTTTGGTGGCTTGTTGGTTTGTTGGTTTGTTGGATTGTTGGTTTGTTGGTTTTTTGGTTTGTTGGTTTGTTGGTTTGTTGGTTTGTTTTAATGTTGGTTTGTTGGCTTGTTGGTTTGTTCGTTTGTTGGTTTGTTGGTTTGTTGGTTTGTTGGTTTATTTGTTTGTTGGTTCGTTGCTTTGTTGGCTTGTTGGTTTGTTGGTTTGTTGGTTTATTTGTTTGTTGGTTTGTTGGTTTGTTGGTTTGTTGGTTTGTGTGCTTGTTGGCTTGTTGGTTTGTTGGTTTGTTGGTTTGTTGGTTTGTTGGTTTGTTGGTTTATTGGCTTGTTGGTTTGTTGGTTTGCTGGTTTGTTGGTTTGTTGGTTTGTTGGTTTGTTGGTTTGTTGGTTTGTTGGTTTGTTGGTTTGTTGGTTTGTTGGTTTGTTGGTTTGTTGGTTTGTTTGTTTGTTGGTTTGTTCATTTGTTGGCTTGTTGGTTTGTTGGTTTGTTGGTTTGTTGGGTTGTTGGTTTGTTCGTTTGTTAGTTTGTTGGTTTTTTGGTTTGTTGGTTTGTTGGCTTGTTGGTTTGTCGGTTTGTTGATTTGTTGGTTTGTTGGTTTGTTGGTTTGTTGGTTTGTTGGTTTGTTGGTTTGTTGGTTTGTTGGCTTGTTGGTTTGTTGGTTTGTTGGTTTGTTTGTTTGTTGGTTTGTTCGTTTGTTGGATTGTTGGTTTGTTGGTTTTTTGGTTTGTTGGTTTGTAGGTTTGTTGGCTTGATGGCTTGTTGGTTTGTTGGCTTGTTGGGTTGTTGGTTTGTTGGTTTGTTGGTTTGTTCGTTTGTTGGTTTGTTGGTTTGTTGGTTTGTTGGTTTGTTGGTTTGTTGGTTTGTTGGCTTGGTGGTTTGTTGGTATGTTCATTTGTTGGTTTTTTGGTTTGTTGGTTTGTTGGTTTGTTGGCTTGTTGGATTGTTGGTTTGTAGGTTTCTTGGTTTGTTGGTTTTTTGGTTTGTTGTTTTGTTTGTTTGTTGGTTTCTTCGTTTGTTGGCTTGTTGGTTTGTTGGCTTGTTGGCTTGTTGGTTTGTTGGTTTCTTGGTTTGTTTGTTTGTTGGTTTGTTGGTTTGTTCGTTTGTTGGTTTGTTGTTTTGTTGGTTTGTTGGTTTGTTGGTTTCTTGGTTTTTTGTTTGTTGGCTTGTTGGCTTGTTGGTTTGTTGGTTTGTTGGCTTGTTGGTTCCTTGGTTTGTTGGTTTGTTGGTTTGTTGGTTTCTTTGTTTGTTGGTTTGTTCGTTTGTCGGTTTGTTGGTTTGTTGGTTTGTTGGGTTGTTGGTTTGTTGGCTTGTTGGCTTGTTGGTTTGTTGGTTTGTTCGTTTGTTGGCTTGTTGGTTTGTTGGTTTGTTGGTTTGTTGGTTTTCTGGTTTTTTGGTTTGTTGGTTTGTTGGTTTTTTGTTTTTTGGTTTGTTGGTTTGTTGGTTTGTTGGTTTGTTTTAATGTTGGTTTGTTGGCTCGTTGGTATGTTCGTTTGTTGGTTTGTTTGTTTGTTGGTTTGTTGGTTTGTTGGTTTGTTGGCTTGTTGGTTTGTTTGTTTGTTGGTTTGTTGGTTTGTTGGTTTGTTGGTTTGTTGGTTTGTTGGTTTGTTGGTTTGTTGGTTTGCTGTTTTGCTGGTTTGTTGGTTTGTTTGTTTGTTGGTTTGTTGGTTTGTTGGTTTGTTGGCTTGTTGGTTTGTTGCTTTGTTGGTTTGTTGTTTTGTTGGTTTGTTGGTTTGTTGGTTTATTGGCTTGGTGGTTTGTTCGTTTGTTGGTTTGTTGGTTTGTTGGTTTGTTGGTTTGTTGGTTTGTTGGTTTGTTGGTTTGTTGGTTTGTTGGTTTGTTGGTTTGTTCGTTTGTTGGTTTTTTAGTTTCTTGGTTTGTTAGTTTGTTGGTATGTTGGTTTGTTGGTTTGTTGGCTTGTTCGTTTGTTCGTTTGTTCATTTGTTGGCTTGTTGGTATGTTGGCTTGTTGGCTTGTTGGTTTGTTGGTTTGTTTGCTTGTTGGTTTTTTGGTTTGTCGGTTTGTTGGTTTGTTGGTTTGTTGGCTTGTTGGTTTGTTGGTTTGTTGGTTTGTTGGGTTGTTGGTTTGGTGGTTTGTTGGTTTGTTGGTTTGTTGGTTTGTTGGCTTGTTGGTTTGTTAGCTTGTTGGTTTGTTGGTTTGTTAGTGTGTTGGTTTATTGGTTTGTTGGCTTGTTGGTTTGTTGGTTTGTTGGTTTGTTGGTTTGTTGGTTTGTTGGTTTGTTGGTTTGTTGGTTTTTTGGTTTGTTGGTTTGTTTGTTTGTTGGTTTGTTGGTTTGTTGGTTTGTTGGTTTGTTGGCTTGTTGGTTTGTTGCTTTGTTGGTTTGTTGGTTTGTTGGTTTGTTGGTTTGTTGGTTTGTTGGTTTATTGGTTTGTTGGTTTGTTGGTTTGTTTGTTTGTTGGTTTGTTCTTTTGTTGGATTGTTGGTTTGTTCGTTTTTTGGTTTGTTGGTTTGTAGGTTTGTTGGCTTGTTGGCTTGTTGGTTTGTTGGTTTGTTGGTTTGTTGGTTTGTTGGTTTGTTGGTTTGTTGGTTTGTTGGTTTGTTCGTTTGTTGGTTTGTTGGTTTGTTGGTTCGTTGGTTTGTTGGTTTGTTGGTTTGTTGGTTTGTTGGCTTGTTGGCTTGTTTGTTTGTTGGTATGTTCATTTGTTGGGTTTTTGGTTTGTTGGTTTGTTGGTTTGTTGGCTTGTTGGATTGTTGGTTTGTAGGTTTCTTGGTTTGGTGGTTTTTTGGTTTGTTGTTTTGTTTGTTTGTTGGTTTCTTCGTTTGTTGGCTTGTTGGTTTGTTGGCTTGTTGGCTTGTTGGCTTGTTGGTTTGTTGGTTTCTTGGTTTGTTTGTTGGTTGGTTTGTTGGTTTGTTCGTTTGTTGGTTTGTTGTTTTGTTGGTTTGTTGGTTTGTTGGTTTGTTGGTTTGTTGGTTTGTTGGTTTTTTGTTTTTTGGCTTGTTGGCTTGTTGGTTTGTTGGTTTGTTGGCTTGTTGGTTTCTTGGTTTGTTGGTTTGTTGGTTTGTTTGTTTGTTGGTTTGTTCGTTTGTTGGCTTGTTGGTTTGTTGGTTTGTTGGTTTGTTGGTTTGTTGGCTTGTTGGCTTGTTGGTTTGTTGGTTTGTTGGTTTGTTAGTTTGTTGGGTTGTTGGTTTGTTGGTTTGTTGGTTTGTTGGTTTGTTGGCTTGTTGGCTTGTTGGTTTGTTGGTTTGTTGGTTTGTTGGTTTGTTGGTTTGTTGGTTTGTTGGTTTGTTGGTTTGTTGGTTTGTAGGTTTGTTTGTTTTTTGGTTTGTTGGCTTGTGGGTTTGTTGGTTTGTTGGTTTGTTGGTTTGTTCGTTTGTTGGTTTGTTGGTTTGTTGGCTTGTTGGCTTGTTGGTTTGTTGGTTTGTTGGTTTGTTGGTTTGCTGGTTTGTTGGCTTGTTGGTTTGTTGGTTTGTTGGTTTGTTGGTTTGTTGGTTTTCTGGTTTTTTGGTTTGTTGGTTTGTTGGTTTGTTTGTTTTTTGGTTTGTTGGTTTGTTGGTTTGTTCGTTTGTTGGTTTGTTGGTTTGTTGGCTTGTTGGTTTGTTGGTTTGTTGGTTTGTTGGCTTGTTGGTTTGTTGGTTTGTTGGTTTGTTGGCTTGTTGGTTTGTTGGTTTGTTCGTTTGTTGGCTTGTTGGTTTGTTGGTTTGTTGGTTTGTTGGTTTGTTGGTTTGTTGGCTTGTTGGCTTGTTGGTTTGTTGGTTTGTTAGTTTGTTGGCTTGTTGGTTTGTTGGTTTGTTCGTTTGTTGGTTTGTTGGTTTGTTGGTTTGTTGGTTTGTTGGTTTGTTGGTTTGTTGGTTTGTTGGTTTGTTGGTTTTCTGGTGTTTTGGTTTGTTGGTTTGTTGGTTTGTTGGTTTGTTAGTTTGTTGGCTTGTTGGTTTGTTGGTTTGTTGGTTTGTTGGTTTGTTGGTTTGTTGGCTTGTTGGCTTGTTGGTTTGTTGGTTTGTTAGTTTGTTGGCTTGTTGGTTTGTTGGTTTGTTGGTTTGTTCGTTTGTTGGTTTGTTGGTTTGTTGGCTTGTTGGTTTGTTGGTTTGTTGGTTTGTTGGCTTGTTGGCTTGTTGGTTTGTTGGTTTGTTAGTTTGTTGGCTTGTTGGTTTGTTGGTTTGTTCGTTTGTTGGTTTGTTGGTTTGTTGGTTTGTTTGTTTTTTGGTTTGTTGGCTTGTTGGTTTGTTGGTTTGTTGGTTTGTTGGTTTGTTGGCTTGTTTGTTTTTTCGTTTGTTGGTTTGTTGGTTTGTTTGTTTGTTGGTTTGTTTGTTTGTTGACTTGTCGGCTTGTTGGTTTGTTGGTTTGTTCGTTTGTTGGTTTGTAGGTTTTTTGGTTTATTGGTTTTCTGGTTTTTTGGTTTGTTGGTTTGTTGGGTTGTTGTTTTGTTGGTTTGTTTGTTTTTTGGTTTGTTGGTTTGTTGGCTTGTTGGTATGTTGGCTTGTTTGTTTGTTGGTTTGTTGGTTTGTTGGTTTGTTGGCTTGTCGGCTTGTTGGTTTGTTGGTTTGTTCGTTTGTTGGTTTGTAGGTTTTTTGGTTTATTGGTTTTCTGGTTTTTTGGTTTGTTGGTTTGTTGGGTTGTTGTTTTGTTGGTTTGTTTGTTTTTTGGTTTGTTGGTTTGTTGGTTTGTTGGTTTGTTGGCTTGTTCGTTTGTTGGTTTGTTGGTTTGTTGGCTTGTTGGTTTGTTGGTTTGTTGGTTTGTTGGCTTGTTGGTTTGTTGGTTTGTTGGTTTGTTGGTTTGTTGGTTTGTCGTTATATATGTTTGTTGGCTTTTTGGTTTGTTCGTTTGTTGGTTTGTTGGTTTGTTGGTTTGTTGGTTTGTTGGTTTGTTGATTTGTTGGTTTGTTGTTGGTTTGTTGGTTTGTTGGTTTGTTGATTTGTTGGTTTGTTGGTTTGTTCGTTTGTTGGTTTGTTGGTTTGTTCGTTTGTTGGTTTTTTGGTTTGTTGGTTTGTTGGTTTGTTGGTATGTTGGTTTGTTGGTTTGTTGGCTTGTTCGTTTGTTCGTTTGTTGGCTTGTTGGTTTGTTCGTTTGTTGGTTTGTTGGTTTGTTGGTTTGTTGGTTTGTTGGCTTGCTGGTTTGTTCGTTTGTTGGTTTGTTCGTTTGTTGGTTTTTTGGTTTGTTGGTTTGTTGGTTTGTTTGCTTGTTGGGTTGTTGGTTTGTTTGTTTGTTGGTTTGTTGATTTGTTGGTTTGTTGGTTTGTTGGTTTGTTGGTTTGTTGGTTTGTTGGCTTGTTAGTTTGTTCGTTTATTGGTTTGTTGGTTTGTTAGTTTGTTGGCTTGTTGGTTTGTTGGTTTGTTGGTTTGTTGGTTTATTGGTTTGTTGGTTTGTTGGTTTGTTGGTTTGTTGGTTTGTTTGTTTGTTGGTTTGTTGGTTTGTTGGTTTGTTGGTTTGTTGGTTTGTTGGCTTGTTGGTTTGTTGCTTTGTTAGTTTGTTGGTTTGTTGGTTTGTTGGTTTGTTGGTTTGTTGGTTTGTTGGCTTGTTGGTTTGTTGGGTTGTTGGTTTGTTGCTTTGTTGGTTTGTTGGTTTGTTGGTTTGTTGGTTTGTTCGTTTGTTGGCTTATTGGTTTGTTGGTTTTTTGGTTTGTTGGTTTGTTGGTTTGTTGGCTTGTTGGCTTGTTGGTTTGTTGGTTTGTTGGTTTGTTGGTTTGTTGGTTTGTTGGTTTGTTGGTTTGTTCGTTTGTTGGTTTGTTGGTTTGTTGGTTTGTTGGTTTGTTGGTTTGTTGGTTTGTTGGTTTGTTGGTTTGTTGGCTTGTTGGTTTGTTGGTTTGTTGTTTTGTTGGTTTGTTGGTTTGTTGGTTTGTTGGTTTGTTGGTTTGTTGGTTTGTCGGTTTGTTGGCTTGTTGGTTTGTTGGCTTGTTGGTTTGTTGGTATGTTCGTTTATTGGTTTTTTGGTTTGTTGGTTTGTTGGCTTGTTGGTTTGTTGGTTTGTAGGTTTGTTGTTTTGTTTGTTTGTTAGTTTCTTCGTTTGTTGGCTTGTTGGTTTGTTGGCTTGTTGGCTTGTTGGTTTGTTGGTTTCGTGGTTTGTTTGTTTGTTGGTTTGTTGGTTTGTTCGTTTTTTTGTTTTCTTGTTTTGTTGGTTTGTTGGTTTGTTGGTTTGTTGGTTTGTTGGTTTGTTGGTTTGTTCGTTTTTTGGGTTATTGGCTTGTTGGTTTGTTGGTTTGTTGGTTTGTTGGGTTGTTGGTTTGTTGGTTTGTAGGTTTGTTGGCTTGTTGGTTTGTTCGTTTGTTGGTTTGTTGGTTTGTTTGTTTGTTGGTTTGTTTGTTTGTTGACTTGTTGGTTTGTTGGCTTGTTGGCTTGTTGGTATGTTGGCTTGTTTGTTTGTTGGTTTGTTGGTTTGTTGGTTTGTTGGCTTGTCGGCTTGTTGGTTTGTTGGTTTGTTCGTTTGTTGGTTTGTTTGTTTTTTGGTTTGTTGGTTTGTTGGTTTGTTGGTTTGTTGGCTTGTTCGTTTGTTGGTTTGTTGGTTTGTTGGCTTGTTGGTTTGTTGGTTTGTTGGTTTGTTGGCTTGTTGGTTTGTTGGTTTGTTGGTTTGTTGGTTTGTTGGTTTGTCGTTATATTGGTTTGTTGGCTTTTTGGTTTGTGCGTTTGTTGGTTTGTTGGTTTGTTGGTTTGTTCGTTTGTTGGTTTGTTGGTTTGTTGGTTTGTTGGTTTGTTGGTTTGTTGGTTTGTTGATTTGTTGGTTTGTTCGTTTGTTCGTTTGTTGGTTTGTTGGTTTGTTCGTTTGTTGGTTTTTTGGTTTGTTGGTTTGTTGGTTTGTTGGTATGTTGGTTTGTTGGTTTGTTGGCTTGTTCGTTTGTTCGTTTGTTGGCTTGTTGGTATGTTGGCTTGTTGGCTTGTTGGTTTGTTGGTTTGTTGGTTTGTTGGTTTGTTTGCTTGTTGGTTTGTTGGTTTGTTGGTTTGTTGGGTTGTTGGTTTGTTCGTTTGTTAGTTTGTTGGTTTTTTGGTTTGTTGGTTTGTTGGCTTCTTGGTTTGTCGGTTTGTTGATTTGTTGGTTTGTTGGTTTGTTGGTTTGTTGGTTTGTTGGTTTGTTGGTTTGTTGGCTTGTTTGTTTTTTGGTTTGTTGGTTTGTTGGTTTGTTGGCTTGTTGGTTTGTTGGTTTGTGGGCTTGTTGGTTTGTTGGTTTGTTGGTTTTCTGGTTTTTTGGTTTCTTGGTTTGTTGGTTTGTTTGTTTTTTGGTTTGGTGGCTTGTTGGTTTGTTGGTTTGTTGGATTGTTGGTTTGTTGGTTTTTTGGTTTGTTGGTTTGTTGGTTTGTTGGTTTGTTTTAATGTTGGTTTGTTGGCTTGTTGGTTTGTTCGTTTGTTGGTTTGTTGGTTTGTTGGTTTGTTGGTTTATTTGTTTGTTGGTTCGTTGCTTTGTTGGCTTGTTGGTTTGTTGGCTTGTTGGTTTGTTGGTTTGTTGGTTTGTTTGTTTGTTGGTTTGTTGGTTTGTTCGTTTGTTGGCCTCTTGGATTGTTGGCTTGTTGGTTTGTTCGTTTGTTGGTTTGTTGTTTTGTTGGTTTGTTGGTTTGTTGGTTGGTTGGTTTGTTGGTTTTTTGGTTTGTTGGCTTGTTGGTTTTTGGTTTGTTGGTTTGTTGGTTTATTGGTTTATTTGTTTGTTGGTTTGTTGGTTTGTTGGTTTGTTGGTTTGTTGGTTTGTGTGCTTGTTGGCTTGTTGGTTTGTTGGTTTGTTGGTTTGTTGGTTTGTTGGTTTGTTGGTTTATTGGCTTGTTGGTTTGTTGGTTTGCTGGTTTGTTGGTTTGTTGGTTTGTTGGTTTGTTGGTTTGTTGGTTTGTTGGTTTGTTGGTTTGTTGGTTTGTTGGTTTGTTGGTTTGTTGGTTTGTTTGTTTGTTGGTTTGTTCATTTGTTGGCTTGTTGGTTTGTTGGTTTGTTGGTTTGTTGGGTTGTTGGTTTGTTCGTTTGTTAGTTTGTTGGTTTTTTGGTTTGTTGGTTTGTTGGCTTGTTGGTTTGTCGGTTTGTTGATTTGTTGGTTTGTTGGTTTGTTGGTTTGTTGGTTTGTTGGTTTGTTGGTTTGTTGGTTTGTTGGCTTGTTGGTTTGTTGGTTTGTTGGTTTGTTTGTTTGTTGGTTTGTTCGTTTGTTGGATTGTTGGTTTGTTGGTTTTTTGGTTTGTTGGTTTGTAGGTTTGTTGGCTTGATGGCTTGTTGGTTTGTTGGTTTGTTGGGTTGTTGGTTTGTTGGTTTGTTGGTTTGTTCGTTTGTTGGTTTGTTGGTTTGTTGGTTTGTTGGTTTGTTGGTTTGTTGGCTTGGTGGTTTGTTGGTATGTTCATTTGTTGGTTTTTTGGTTTGTTGGTTTGTTGGTTTGTTGGCTTGTTGGATTGTTGGTTTGTAGGTTTCTTGGTTTGTTGGTTTTTTGGTTTGTTGTTTTGTTTGTTTGTTGGTTTCTTCGTTTGTTGGCTTGTTGGTTTGTTGGCTTGTTGGCTTGTTGGTTTGTTGGTTTCTTGGTTTGTTTGTTTGTTGGTTTGTTGGTTTGTTCGTTTGTTGGTTTGTTGTTTTGTTGGTTTGTTGGTTTGTTGGTTTCTTGGTTTTTTGTTTGTTGGCTTGTTGGCTTGTTGGTTTGTTGGTTTGTTGGCTTGTTGGTTCCTTGGTTTGTTGGTTTGTTGGTTTGTTGGTTTCTTTGTTTGTTGGTTTGTTCGTTTGTCGGTTTGTTGGTTTGTTGGTTTGTTGGGTTGTTGGTTTGTTGGCTTGTTGGCTTGTTGGTTTGTTGGTTTGTTCGTTTGTTGGCTTGTTGGTTTGTTGGTTTGTTGGTTTGTTGGTTTTCTGGTTTTTTGGTTTGTTGGTTTGTTGGTTTGTTTGTTTTTTGGTTTGTTGGTTTGTTGGTTTGTTGGTTTGTTTTAATGTTGGTTTGTTGGCTCGTTGGTATGTTCGTTTGTTGGTTTGTTGGTTTGTTGGTTTGTTGGTTTGTTGGTTTGTTGGCTTGTTGGTTTGTTTGTTTGTTGGTTTGTTGGTTTGTTGGTTTGTTGGTTTGTTGGTTTGTTGGTTTGTTGGTTTGCTGGTTTGCTGGTTTGTTGGTTTGTTTGTTTGTTGGTTTGTTGGTTTGTTGGTTTGTTGGCTTGTTGGTTTGTTGCTTTGTTGGTTTGTTGTTTTGTTGGTTTGTTGGTTTGTTGGTTTATTGGCTTGTTGGTTTGTTCGTTTGTTGGTTTGTTGGTTTGTTGGTTTGTTGGTTTGTTGGTTTGTTGGTTTGTTGGTTTGTTGGTTTGTTCGTTTGTTGGTTTTTTAGTTTCTTGGTTTGTTAGTTTGTTGGTATGTTGGTTTGTTGGTTTGTTGGCTTGTTCGTTTGTTCGTTTGTTCATTTGTTGGCTTGTTGGTATGTTGGCTTGTTGGCTTGTTGGTTTGTTGGTTTGTTTGCTTGTTGGTTTTTTGGTTTGTCGGTTTGTTGGTTTGTTGGTTTGTTGGCTTGTTGGTTTGTTAGTTTGTTGGTTTGTGTGCTTGTTGGCTTGTTGGTTTGTTGGTTTGTTGGTTTGTTGGTTTGTTGGTTTATTGGCTTGTTGGTTTGTTGGTTTGCTGGTTTGTTGGTTTGTTGGTTTGTTGGTTTGTTGGTTTGTTGGTTTGTTGGTTTGTTGGTTTGTTGGTTTGTTGGTTTGTTGGTTTGTTGGTTTGTTTGTTTGTTGGTTTGTTCATTTGTTGGCTTGTTGGTTTGTTGGTTTGTTGGTTTGTTGGGTTGTTGGTTTGTTCGTTTGTTAGTTTGTTGGTTTTTTGGTTTGTTGGTTTGTTGGCTTGTTGGTTTGTCGGTTTGTTGATTTGTTGGTTTGTTGGTTTGTTGGTTTGTTGGTTTGTTGGTTTGTTGGTTTGTTGGTTTGTTGGCTTGTTGGTTTGTTGGTTTGTTGGTTTGTTTGTTTGTTGGTTTGTTCGTTTGTTGGATTGTTGGTTTGTTGGTTTTTTGGTTTGTTGGTTTGTAGGTTTGTTGGCTTGATGGCTTGTTGGTTTGTTGGTTTGTTGGGTTGTTGGTTTGTTGGTTTGTTGGTTTGTTCGTTTGTTGGTTTGTTGGTTTGTTGGTTTGTTGGTTTGTTGGTTTGTTGGTTTGTTGGCTTGGTGGTTTGTTGGTATGTTCATTTGTTGGTTTTTTGGTTTGTTGGTTTGTTGGTTTGTTGGCTTGTTGGATTGTTGGTTTGTAGGTTTCTTGGTTTGTTGGTTTTTTGGTTTGTTGTTTTGTTTGTTTGTTGGTTTCTTCGTTTGTTGGCTTGTTGGTTTGTTGGCTTGTTGGCTTGTTGGTTTGTTGGTTTCTTGGTTTGTTTGTTTGTTGGTTTGTTGGTTTGTTCGTTTGTTGGTTTGTTGTTTTGTTGGTTTGTTGGTTTGTTGGTTTCTTGGTTTTTTGTTTGTTGGCTTGTTGGCTTGTTGGTTTGTTGGTTTGTTGGCTTGTTGGTTCCTTGGTTTGTTGGTTTGTTGGTTTGTTGGTTTCTTTGTTTGTTGGTTTGTTCGTTTGTCGGTTTGTTGGTTTGTTGGTTTGTTGGGTTGTTGGTTTGTTGGCTTGTTGGCTTGTTGGTTTGTTGGTTTGTTCGTTTGTTGGCTTGTTGGTTTGTTGGTTTGTTGGTTTGTTGGTTTTCTGGTTTTTTGGTTTGTTGGTTTGTTGGTTTGTTTGTTTTTTGGTTTGTTGGTTTGTTGGTTTGTTGGTTTGTTTTAATGTTGGTTTGTTGGCTCGTTGGTATGTTCGTTTGTTGGTTTGTTGGTTTGTTGGTTTGTTGGTTTGTTGGTTTGTTGGCTTGTTGGTTTGTTTGTTTGTTGGTTTGTTGGTTTGTTGGTTTGTTGGTTTGTTGGTTTGTTGGTTTGTTGGTTTGCTGGTTTGCTGGTTTGTTGGTTTGTTTGTTTGTTGGTTTGTTGGTTTGTTGGTTTGTTGGCTTGTTGGTTTGTTGCTTTGTTGGTTTGTTGTTTTGTTGGTTTGTTGGTTTGTTGGTTTATTGGCTTGTTGGTTTGCTCGTTTGTTGGTTTGTTGGTTTGTTGGTTTGTTGGTTTGTTGGTTTGTTGGTTTGTTGGTTTGTTGGTTTGTTCGTTTGTTGGTTTTTTAGTTTCTTGGTTTGTTAGTTTGTTGGTATGTTGGTTTGTTGGTTTGTTGGCTTGTTCGTTTGTTCGTTTGTTCATTTGTTGGCTTGTTGGTATGTTGGCTTGTTGGCTTGTTGGTTTGTTGGTTTGTTTGCTTGTGGTTTTTTGGTTTGTCGGTTTGTTGGTTTGTTGGTTTGTTGGCTTGTTGGTTTGTTAGTTTGTTGGTTTGTTGGGTTGTTGGTTTGGTGGTTTGTTGGTTTGTTGGTTTGTTGGTTTGTTGGCTTGTTGGTTTGTTAGCTTGTTGGTTTGTTGGTTTGTTAGTGTGTTGGTTTATTGGTTTGTTGGCTTGTTGGTTTGTTGGTTTGTTGGTTTGTTGGTTTGTTGGTTTGTTGGTTTGTTGGTTTGTTGGTTTTTTGGTTTGTTGGTTTGTTTGTTTGTTGGTTTGTTGGTTTGTTGGTTTGTTGGTTTGTTGGCTTGTTGGTTTGTTGCTTTGTTGGTTTGTTGGTTTGTTGGTTTGTTGGTTTGTTGGTTTATTGGTTTGTTGGTTTGTTGGTTTGTTTGTTTGTTGGTTTGTTCGTTTGTTGGATTGTTGGTTTGTTCGTTTTTTGGTTTGTTGGTTTGTAGGTTTGTTGGCTTGTTGGCTTGTTGGTTTGTTGGTTTGTTGGTTTGTTGGTTTGTTGGTTTGTTGGTTTGTTGGTTTGTTGGTTTGTTCGTTTGTTGGTTTGTTGGTTTGTTGGTTTGTTGGTTTGTTGGTTTGTTGGTTTGTTGGTTTGTTGGCTTGTTGGCTTGTTTGTTTGTTGGTATGTTCATTTGTTGGGTTTTTGGTTTGTTGGTTTGTTGGTTTGTTGGCTTGTTGGATTGTTGGTTTGTAGGTTTCTTGGTTTGGTGGTTTTTTGGTTTGTTGTTTTGTTTGTTTGTTGGTTTCTTCGTTTGTTGGCTTGTTGGTTTGTTGGCTTGTTGGCTTGTTGGTTTGTTGGTTTCTTGGTTTGTTTGTTGGTTGGTTTGTTGGTTTGTTCGTTTGTTGGTTTGTTGTTTTGTTGGTTTGTTGGTTTGTTGGTTTGTTGGTTTGTTGGTTTGTTGGTTTGTTGGTTTTTTGTTTTTTGGCTTGTTGGCTTGTTGGTTTGTTGGTTTGTTGGCTTGTTGGTTTCTTGGTTTGTTGGTTTGTTGGTTTGTTTGTTTGTTGGTTTGTTCGTTTGTTGGCTTGTTGGTTTGTTGGTTTGTTGGTTTGTTGGTTTGTTGGCTTGTTGGCTTGTTGGTTTGTTGGTTTGTTGGTTTGTTAGTTTGTTGGGTTGTTGGTTTGTTGGTTTGTTGGTTTGTTGGTTTGTTGGCTTGTTGGCTTGTTGGTTTGTTGGTTTGTTGGTTTGTTGGTTTGTTGGTTTGTTGGTTTGTTGGTTTGTTGGTTTGTAGGTTTGTTTGTTTTTTGGTTTGTTGGCTTGTGGGTTTGTTGGTTTGTTGGTTTGTTGGTTTGTTCGTTTGTTGGTTTGTTGGTTTGTTGGCTTGTTGGCTTGTTGGTTTGTTGGTTTGTTGGTTTGTTGGTTTGCTGGTTTGTTGGCTTGTTGGTTTGTTGGTTTGTTGGTTTGTTGGTTTGTTGGTTTTCTGGTTTTTTGGTTTGTTGGTTTGTTGGTTTGTTTGTTTTTTGGTTTGTTGGTTTGTTGGTTTGTTCGTTTGTTGGTTTGTTGGTTTGTTGGCTTGTTGGTTTGTTGGTTTGTTGGTTTGTTGGCTTGTTGGTTTGTTGGTTTGTTGGTTTGTTGGCTTGTTGGTTTGTTGGTTTGTTCGTTTGTTGGCTTGTTGGTTTGTTGGTTTGTTGGTTTGTTGGTTTGTTGGTTTGTTGGCTTGTTGGCTTGTTGGTTTGTTGGTTTGTTAGTTTGTTGGCTTGCTGGTTTGTTGGTTTGTTCGTTTGTTGGTTTGTTGGTTTGTTGGCTTGTTGGTTTGTTGGTTTGTTGGTTTGTTGGTTTGTTGGTTTGTTGGTTTTCTGGTGTTTTGGTTTGTTGGTTTGTTGGTTTGTTGGTTTGTTAGTTTGTTGGCTTGTTGGTTTGTTGGTTTGTTTGTTTGTTGGTTTGTTGGTTTGTTGGTTTGTTGGTTTGTTCGTTTGTTGGTTTGTTGGCTTGTTGGTTTGTTGGTTTGTTGGTTTGTTGGTTTGTTGGTTTGTTGGCTTGTTGGCTTGTTGGTTTGTTGGTTTGTTAGTTTGTTGGCTTGTTGGTTTGTTGGTTTGTTCGTTTGTTGGTTTGTTGGTTTGTTGGCTTGTTGGTTTGTTGGTTTGTTGGTTTGTTGGCTTGTTGGCTTGTTGGTTTGTTGGTTTGTTAGTTTGTTGGCTTGTTGGTTTGTTGGTTTGTTCGTTTGTTGGTTTGTTGGTTTGTTGGTTTGTTTGTTTTTTGGTTTGTTGGCTTGTTGGTTTGTTGGTTTGTTGGTTTGTTGGTTTGTTCGTTAGTTGGTTTGTTGGTTTGTTGGTTTGTTGGCTTGTTGGTTTGTTGGTTTGTTGGCTTGTTGGTTTTTTGGTTTGTTGGTTTGTTGCTTTGTTGGCTTGTTGGTTTGTTCGTTTGTTGGTTTGTTGGTTTGTTGGTTTGTTGGTTTGTTGGTTTGCTGGTTTGTTGGTTTGTTTGTTTGTTGGTTTGTTGGTTTGTTGGTTTGTAGGTTTGTTGGCTTGTTGGTTTGTTGGTTTGTTGGTTTGTTGGTTTGTTGGTTTGTTGGTTTGTTGGTTTGTTGGTTTATTGGCTTGTTGGTTTGTTCGTTTGTTGGTTTGTTGGTTTGTTGGTTTGTTGGTTTCTTGGTTTGTTGGTTTGTTGGTTTGTTGGTTTGTTGGTTTGTTGGTTTGTTGGTTTGTTGGTTTGTTGGTTTGTTCGTTTGTTGGTTTTTTGGTTTGTTGGTTTGTTGGTTTGTTGGTATGTTGGTTTGCTGGTTTGTTGGCTTGTTCGTTTGTTCGTTTGTTGGCTTGTTGGTATGTTGGATTGTTGGCTTGTTGGTTTGTTGCTTTGTTTGCTTGTTGGTTTTTTGGTTTGCCGGTTTGTTGGTTTGTTGGTTTGTTGGTTTGTTAGTTTGTTGATTTGTTGGTTTGTTGGTTTGTTCGTTTGTTGGTTTGTTGGTTTGTTGGCTTTTTGGTTTGTTCGCTTGTTGGTTTGTTGGTTTGTTCGCTTGTTGGTTTGTTGGTTTGTTGGTGTGTTGGTTTATTGGTTTGTTGGCTTGTTGATTTGTTGGTTTGTTGGTTTGTTGGTTTGTTGGTTTGTTGGTTTGTTGGTTTGTTGGTTTGTTGGTTTGTTGGTTTGTTGGTTTGTTGGTTTGTTGGTTTGTTGGCTTGTTGGCTTGTTGGTTTGTTCGCTTGTTGGTTTGTTGGTTTGTTGGTGTGTTGGTTTATTGGTTTGTTGGCTTGTTGGTTTGTTGGTTTGTTGGTTTGTTGGTTTGTTGGTTTGTTGGTTTGTTGGTTTGTTGGTTTGTTTGTTTGTTGGTTTGTTGGTTTGTTGGTTTGTTGGTTTGTTGGCTTGTTGGTTTGTTGCTTTGTTGGTTTGTTGGTTTGTTGGTTTGTTGGTTTATTGGTTTTTTGGTTTGTTGGTTTGTTGGTTTATCGGCTTGTTGGTTTGTTGGTTTGTTGGTTTTGTTTGTTTGTTGGTTTGTTCGTTTGTTGGTTTGTTGGTTTGCTGGTTTTTTGGTTTGTTGGTTTGTTGGTTTGTTGGCTTGTTGGTTTGTTGGTTTGTTGGTTTGTTGGGTTGTTGGTTTGTTGGTTTGTTGGCTTGTTGGTTTGTTGGCTTGTTGGTTTGTTGGTTTGTTGGCTTGTTGGCTTGTTGGTTTGTTAGCTTGTTGGTTTGTTGGTTTGTTGGTGTGTTGGTTTATTGGTTTGTTGGCTTGTTGGCTTGTTGGTTTGTTGGTTTGTTAGTTTGTTGGCTTGTTGGTTTGTTGGTTTGTTCGTTTGTTGGTTTGTTGGTTTGTTGGCTTGTTGGTTTGTTGGTTTGTTGGTTTGTTGGCTTGTTGGCTTGTTGGTTTGTTGGTTTGTTAGTTTGTTGGCTTGTTGGTTTGTTGGTTTGTTCGTTTGTTGGTTTGTTGGTTTGTTGGCTTGTTGGCTTGTTGGTTTGTTGGCTTGTTGGTTTGTTAGTTTGTTGGGTTGTTGGTTTGTTGGTTTGTTGGTTTGTTGGTTTGTTGGCTTGTTGGCTTGTTGGTTTGTTGGTTTGTTGGTTTGTTGGTTTGTTGGTTTGTTGGTTTGTTGGTTTGTTGGTTTGTAGGTTTGTTTGTTTTTTGGTTTGTTGGCTTGTGGGTTTGTTGGTTTGTTGGTTTGTTGGTTTGTTCGTTTGTTGGTTTGTTGGTTTGTTGGCTTGTTGGCTTGTTGGTTTGTTGGTTTGTTGGTTTGTTGGTTTGCTGGTTTGTTGGCTTGTTGGTTTGTTGGTTTGTTGGTTTGTTGGGTTGTTGGTTTTCTGGTTTTTTGGTTTGTTGGTTTGTTGGTTTGTTTGTTTTTTGGTTTGTTGGTTTGTTGGTTTGTTCGTTTGTTGGTTTGTTGGTTTGTTGGCTTGTTGGTTTGTTGGTTTGTTGGTTTGTTGGCTTGTTGGTTTGTTGGTTTGTTGGTTTGTTGGCTTGTTGGTTTGTTGGTTTGTTCGTTTGTTGGCTTGTTGGTTTGTTGGTTTGTTGGTTTGTTGGTTTGTTGGTTTGTTGGCTTGTTGGCTTGTTGGTTTGTTGGTTTGTTAGTTTGTTGGCTTGCTGGTTTGTTGGTGTGTTCGTTTGTTGGTTTGTTGGTTTGTTGGCTTGTTGGTTTGTTGGTTTGTTGGTTTGTTGGTTTGTTGGTTTGTTGGTTTTCTGGTGTTTTGGTTTGTTGGTTTGTTGGTTTGTTGGTTTGTTAGTTTGTTGGCTTGTTGGTTTGTTGGTTTGTTTGTTTGTTGGTTTGTTGGTTTGTTGGTTTGTTGGTTTGTTCGTTTGTTGGTTTGTTGGCTTGTTGGTTTGTTGGTTTGTTGGTTTGTTGGTTTGTTGGTTTGTTGGCTTGTTGGCTTGTTGGTTTGTTGGTTTGTTAGTTTGTTGGCTTGTTGGTTTGTTGGTTTGTTCGTTTGTTGGTTTGTTGGTTTGTTGGCTTGTTGGTTTGTTGGTTTGTTGGTTTGTTGGCTTGTTGGCTTGTTGGTTTGTTGGTTTGTTAGTTTGTTGGCTTGTTGGTTTGTTGGTTTGTTCGTTTGTTGGTTTGTTGGTTTGTTGGTTTGTTTGTTTTTTGGTTTGTTGGCTTGTTGGTTTGTTGGTTTGTTGGTTTGTTGGTTTGTTCGTTAGTTGGTTTGTTGGTTTGTTGGTTTGTTGGCTTGTTGGTTTGTTGGTTTGTTGGCTTGTTGGTTTTTTGGTTTGTTGGTTTGTTGCTTTGTTGGCTTGTTGGTTTGTTCGTTTGTTGGTTTGTTGGTTTGTTGGTTTGTTGGTTTGTTGGTTTGCTGGTTTGTTGGTTTGTTTGTTTGTTGGTTTGTTGGTTTGTTGGTTTGTAGGTTTGTTGGCTTGTTGGTTTGTTGGTTTGTTGGTTTGTTGGTTTGTTGGTTTGTTGGTTTGTTGGTTTGTTGGTTTATTGGCTTGTTGGTTTGTTCGTTTGTTGGTTTGTTGGTTTGTTGGTTTGTTGGTTTCTTGGTTTGTTAGTTTGTTGGTTTGTTGGTTTGTTGGTTTGTTGGTTTGTTGGTTTGTTGGTTTGTTGGCTTGTTCGTTTGTTGGTTTTTTGGTTTGTTGGTTTGTTGGTTTGTTGGTATGTTGGTTTGCTGGTTTGTTGGCTTGTTCGTTTGTTCGTTTGTTGGCTTGTTGGTATGTTGGATTGTTGGCTTGTTGGTTTGTTGCTTTGTTTGCTTGTTGGTTTTTTGGTTTGCCGGTTTGTTGGTTTGTTGGTTTGTTGGTTTGTTAGTTTGTTGATTTGTTGGTTTGTTGGTTTGTTCGTTTGTTGGTTTGTTGGTTTGTTGGCTTTTTGGTTTGTTCGCTTGTTGGTTTGTTGGTTTGTTCGCTTGTTGGTTTGTTGGTTTGTTGGTGTGTTGGTTTATTGGTTTGTTGGCTTGTTGATTTGTTGGTTTGTTGGTTTGTTGGTTTGTTGGTTTGTTGGTTTGTTGGTTTGTTGGTTTGTTGGTTTGTTGGTTTGTTGGTTTGTTGGTTTGTTGGTTTGTTGGCTTGTTGGCTTGTTGGTTTGTTCGCTTGTTGGTTTGTTGGTTTGTTGGTGTGTTGGTTTATTGGTTTGTTGGCTTGTTGGTTTGTTGGTTTGTTGGTTTGTTGGTTTGTTGGTTTGTTGGTTTGTTGGTTTGTTGGTTTGTTTGTTTGTTGGTTTGTTGGTTTGTTGGTTTGTTGGTTTGTTGGCTTGTTGGTTTGTTGCTTTGTTGGTTTGTTGGTTTGTTGGTTTGTTGGTTTGTTGGTTTGTTGGTTTATTGGTTTTTTGGTTTGTTGGTTTGTTGGTTTATCGGCTTGTTGGTTTGTTGGTTTGTTGGTTTTGTTTGTTTGTTGGTTTGTTCGTTTGTTGGTTTGTTGGTTTGCTGGTTTTTTGGTTTGTTGGTTTGTTGGTTTGTTGGCTTGTTGGTTTGTTGGTTTGTTGGTTTGTTGGGTTGTTGGTTTGTTGGTTTGTTGGCTTGTTGGTTTGTTGGCTTGTTGGTTTGTTGGTTTGTTGGCTTGTTGGCTTGTTGGTTTGTTAGCTTGTTGGTTTGTTGGTTTGTTGGTGTGTTGGTTTATTGGTTTGTTGGCTTCTTGGTTTGTTGGTTTGTTGGTTTGTTGGTTTGTTGGTTTGTTGGTTTGTTGGTTTGTTGGTTTGTTGGTTTGTTGGTTTGTTGGTTTGTTGGTTTGTTTGTTTGTTGGTTTATTGGTTTGTTGGTTTGTTGGTTTGTTGGTTTGTTGGGTTGTTGGTTTGTTGCTTTGTTGGTTTGTTGGTTTGTTGGTTTGTTGGTTTGTTGGTTTATTGGTTTGTTGGTTTGTCGGCTTGTTGGTTTGTTGGTTTGTTGGTTTTGTTTGTTTGTTGGTTTGTTCGTTTGTTGGCTTGTTGGTTTGCTGGTTTGTTGGTTTGTTGGTTTGTTGGTTTGTTGGCTTGTTGGTTTGTTGGGTTGTTGGTTTGTTGGTTTGTTGGTTTGTTGGTTTGTTGGTTTGTTGGCTTGTTGGTTTGTTAGCTTGTTGGTTTGTTGGTTTGTTGGTGTGTTGGTTTATTGGTTTGTTGGCTTGTTGGTTTGTTGGTTTGTTGGTTTGTTGGTTTGTTGGTTTGTTGGTTTGTTTGTTTGTTGGTTTGTTGGTTTGTTGGTTTGTTGGTTTGTTGGTTTGTTGGTTTGTTGCTTTGTTGGTTTGTTGGTTTGTTGGTTTGTTGGTTTGTTGGTTTGTTGGTTTGTTGGTTTATTGGTTTGTTGGTTTGTTGGTTTGTTTGTTTGTTGGTTTGTTCGTTTGTTGGATTGTTGGTTTGTTCGTTTTTTGGTTTGTTGGTTTGTAGGTTTGTTGGCTTATTGGCTTGTTGGTTTGTTGGTTTGTTGGTTTGTTGGTATGTTGGCTTGTTGGCTTGTTGGTCTGTTGGTTTGTTTGCTTGGTGTTTTTTTGGTTTTTTGGTTTGTTGGTTTGTTGGTTTGTTGGCTTGTTGGTTTGTTGGTTTGTTGGTTTGTTGGTTTGTTGGGTTGTTGGTTTGTTGGTTTGTTGGTTTGTTGGTTTGTTGGTTTGTTGGTTTGTTTGTTTGTTGGCTTGTTGGTTTGTTCGTTTGTTGGTTTGTTAGTTTGTTGATGTGTTGGTTTGTTGGTTTGTTGGTTTGTTGGTTTTTTGGTTTGTTGGTTTGTTGGTTTGTTGGTTTGTTGGTTTGTTGGTTTGTTGGTTTGTTGGTTTGTTGGTTTGTTGGTTTGTTGGTTTGTTTGTTTGTTGGTTTGTTGGTTTGTTGGTTTGTTGGCTTGTTGCTTTGTTGGTTTGTTAGTTTGTTAGTTTGTTGGTTTGTTCGTTTGTTGGCTTATTGGTTTGTTGGTTTGTTGGTTTGCTGGTTTGTTGGTTTGTTGGTTTGTTGGTTTGTTGGTTTGTTGGTTTGTTTGTTTGTTGGTTTGTTGGTTTGTTGGTTTGTTGGTTTGTTGGTTTGTTGGCTTGTTGGTTTGTTAGCTTGTTGGTTTGTTGGTCTGTTGGTGTGTTGCTTTATTGGTTTGTTGGCTTGTTGGTTTGTTGGTTTGTTGGTTTGTTGGTTTGTTGGTTTGTTGGTTTGTTGGTTTGTTGGTTTGTTGGTTTGTTGGTTTGTTGGTTTGTTGGTTTGTTGGTTTGTTTGTTTGTTTGTTTGTTGGTTTGTTGGTTTGTTGGTTTGTTGATTTGTTGGCTTGTTGGTTTGTTGCTTTGTTGGTTTGTTGGTTTGTTGGTTTGTTGGTTTGTTGGTTTGTTGGTTTGTTGGTTTGTTGGTGTGTTGGTTTATTGGTTTGTTGGCTTGTTGGTTTGTTGGTTTGTTGGTTCGTTGGTTTGTTGGTTTGTTGGTTTGTTGGTTTGTTGGTTTGTTGGTTTGTTTGTTTGTTGGTTTGTTGGTTTGTTGGTTTGTTGGTTTGTTGGCTAGTTGGTTTGTTGCTTTGTTGGTTTGTTGGTTTGTTGGTTTGTTGGTTTGTTGGTTTGTTGGTTTATTGGTTTGTTGGTTTGTTGGTTTGTTCGTTTGTTGGATTGTTGGTTTGTTCGTTTTTTGATTTGTTGGTTTGTAGGTTTGTTGGCTTATTGGCTTGTTGGTTTGTTGGTTTGTTGGTTTGTTGGTATGTTGGCTTGTTGGCTTGTTGGTTTGTTGGTTTGTTTGCTTGTTGGTTTTTTAGTTTTTTGGTTTGTTGGTTTGTTGGTTTGTTGGCTTGTTGGTTTGTTAGTTTGTTGGTTTGTTGGTTTGTTGGTTTGTTGGTTTGTTGGTTTGTTGGTTTGTTGGTTTGTTGGTTTGTTGGTTTGTTGGTTTGTTGGCTTGTTGGTTTGTTCGTTTGTTGGTTTGTTAGTTTGTTGATGTGTTTGTTTGTTTGTTGGTTTGTTCGTTTGTTGGCTTGTTGGTTTGTTGGCTTGTTGGCTTGTTGGCTTGTTGGTTTGTTGGTTTGTTGGTTTGTTGGTTTGTTGGCTTGTTGGTTTGTTGGTTTGTTCGTTTGTTGGTTTGTTGGTTTTTTGGTTTGTTGGTTTTCTGGTTTTTTGGTTTGTTGGTTTGTTGGTTTGTTGGTTTGTTTGTTTGTTGGTTTGTTGGTTTGTTGGCTTGTTGGTTTGTTCGTTTGTTGGTTTGTTAGTTTGTTGATGTGTTGGTTTGTTGGTTTGTTGGTTTGTTGGTTTTTTGGTTTGTTGGTTTGTTGGTTTGTTGGTTTGTTGGTTTGTTGGTTTGTTGGTTTGTTGGTTTGTTGGTTTGTTGGTTTGTTGGTTTGTTTGTTTGTTTGTTTGTTGGTTTGTTGGTTTGTTGGTTCGTTGGTTTGTTGGTTTGTTGGTTTGTTGGCTTGTTGCTTTGTTGGTTTGTTGGTTTGTTAGTTTGTTGGTTTGTTCGTTTGTTGGCTTATTGGTTTGTTGGTTTGTTGGTTTGTTGGTTTGTTGGTTTGTTGGTTTGTTTGTTTGTTGGTTTGTTTGTTTGTTGGTTTGTTGGTTTGTTGGTTTGTTGGTTTGTTGGTTTGTTGGTTTGTTGGTTTGTTGGCTTGTTGGTTTGTTAGCTTGTTGGTTTGTTGGTCTGTTGGTGTGTTGGTTTATTGGTTTGTTGGCTTGTTGGTTTGTTGGTTTGTTGGTTTGTTGGTTTGTTGGTTTGTTGGTTTGTTGGTTTGTTGGTTTGTTGGTTTGTTGGTTTGTTGGTTTGTTGGTTTGTTTGTTTGTTGGTTTGTTGGTTTGTTGGTTTGTTGGTTTGTTGGTTTGTTGGCTTGTTGGTTTGTTGCTTTGTTGGTTTGTTGGTTTGTTGGTTTGTTGGTTTGTTGGTTTGTTGGTTTATTGGTTTGTTGGTTTGTTGGTTTGTTCGTTTGTTGGATTGTTGGTTTGTTCGTTTTTTGATTTGTTGGTTTGTAGGTTTGTTGGCTTATTGGCTTGTTGGTTTGTTGGTTTGTTGGTTTGTTGGTATGTTGGCTTGTTGGCTTGTTGGTTTGTTGGTTTGTTTGCTTGTTGGTTTTTTGGTTTTTTGGTTTGTTGGTTTGTTGGTTTGTTGGCTTGTTGGTTTGTTGGTTTGTTGGTTTGTTGGTTTGTTGGGTTGTTGGTTTTTTGGTTTGTTGGTTTGTTGGTTTGTTGGTTTGTTGGTTTGTTGGTTTGTTGGCTTGTTGGTTTGTTCGTTTGTTCGTTTGTTAGTTTGTTGGAGTGTTGGTTTGTTGGTTTGTTTGTTTTTTGGTTTGTTGGTTTGTTGGTTTGTTGGTTTGTTGGTTTGTTGGTTTGTTGGTTTGTTTGTTTGTTGGTTTGTTGGTTTGTTGGTTTGTTGGTTTGTTGGTTTGTTGGTTTGTTGGTTTGTTGGTTTGTTGGCTTGTTGCTTTGTTGGTTTGTTGGTTTGTTAGTTTGTTGGTTTGTTCGTTTGTTGGCTTATTGGTTTGTTGGTTTTTTAGTTTGTAGGTTTGTTGGCTTGTTGGCTTGTTGGTTTGTTGGTTTGTTGGTTTGTTGGTTTGTTGGTTTGTTGGTTTGTTGGTTTGTTGGTTTGTTTGTTTGTTGGTTTGTTGGTTTGTTGGTTTGTTGGTTTATTGGTTTGTTGGTTTGTTGGTTTGTTGGTTTGTTGGTTTGTTGGTTTGTTGGTTTGTTGGTTTGTTGGTTTGTTGGTTTGTTGGTTTGTTGGTTTGTTGGTTTGTTGGTTTGTTGGTTTGTCGGTTTGTTGGTTTATTGGTTTGTTGGCTTGTTGGTTTGTTGGTATGTTCGTTTGTTGGTTTTTTGGTTTGTTGGTTTGTTGATTTCTTGGCTTGTTGGTTTGTTGGTTTGTAGGTTTCTTGGTTTGTTGGTTTGTTCGTTTGTTGGTTTGTTGGTTTGTTGGTTTATTGGTTTGCTGGTTTGTTGGTTTGTTGGTTTGTTGGTTTGTTGGTTTGTTGGGTTGTTGGTTTGTTGGTTTGTTGGTTTGTTGGTTTGTTGGTTTGTTGATTTGTTGGTTTGTTGGTTTGTTGGTTTGTTGGTTTGTTGGTTTGTCGGTTTGTTGGTGTATTGGTTTGTTGGCTTGTTGGTTTGTTGGTATGTTCGTTTGTTGGTTTTTTGGTTTGTTGGTTTGTTGGTTTCTTGGCTTGTTGGTTTGTTGGTTTGTAGGTTTCTTGGTTTGTTGGTTTTTTGGTTTGTTGTTTTGTTTGTTTGTTGGTTTCTTCGTTTGTTGGCTTGTTGGTTTGTTTGCTTGTTGGCTTGTTGGTTTGTTGGTTTCTTGGTTTGTTTGTTTGTTGGTTTGTTGGTTTGTTCGTTTGTTGTTTTGTTGTTTTGTTGGTTTGTTGGTTTGTTGGTTTGTTGGTTTGTTGGTTTTTGGTTTGTTGGCTTATTGGCTTGTTGGTTGTTGGTTTGTTGGATTGTTGGTTTGTTGGTTTGTTGGTTTGTTGGTTTGTTGGTTTGTTGGCTTGTTGGTTTGTTCGTTTGTTGGTTTGTTGGTTTGTTTGTTTGTTGGTTTGTTCGTTTGTTGGCTGGCTGGTTTGTTGGCTTGTTGGCTTGTTGGCTTGTTGGTTTGTTGGTTTGTTGGTTTGTTGGTTTGTTGGTTTGTTGGCTTGTTGGTTTGTTGGTTTGTTCGTTTGTTGGTTTGTTGGTTTTTTGGTTTGTTGGTTTTCTGGTTTTTTGGTTTGTTGGTTTGTTGGTTTGTTGGTTTGTTTGTTTGTTTGTTTGTTGGTTTGTTGGTTTGTTGGCTTGTTGGTTTGTTCGTTTGTTGGTTTGTTAGTTTGTTGATGTGTTGGTTTGTTGGTTTTTTGGTTTGTTGGTTTTTTGGTTTGTTGGTTTGTTGGTTTGTTGGTTTGTTGGTTTGTTGGTTTGTTGGTTTGTTGGTTTGTTGGTTTGTTGGTTTGTTTGTTTGTTTGTTTGTTGGTTTGTTGGTTTGTTGGTTTGTTGGTTTGTTGGTTTGTTGGTTTGTTGGCTTGTTGCTTTGTTGGTTTGTTGGTTTGTTAGTTTGTTGGTTTGTTCGTTTGTTAGCTTATTGGTTTGTTGGTTTGTTGGTTTGTTGGTTTGTTGGTTTGTTGGTTTGTTGGTTTGTTGGTTTGTTTGTTTGTTTGTTTGTTGGTTTGTTGGTTTGTTGGTTTGTTGGTTTGTTGGTTTGTTGGTTTGTTGGTTTGTTGGTTTGTTGGCTTGTTGGTTTGTTAGCTTGTTGGTTTGTTGGTCTGTTGGTGTGTTGGTTTATTGGTTTGTTGGCTTGTTGGTTTGTTGGTTTTTTGGTTTGTCGGTTTGTTGGTTTGTTGGTTTGTTGGTTTGTTGGTTTGTTGGTTTGTTGGTTTGTTGGTTTGTTGGTTTGTTTGTTTGTTGGTTTGTTGGTTTGTTGGTTTGTTGATTTGTTGGCTTGTTGGTTTGTTGCTTTGTTGGTTTGTTGGTTTGTTGGTTTGTTGGTTTGTTGGTTTGTTGGTTTGTTGGTGTGTTGGTTTATTGGTTTGTTGGCTTGTTGGTTTGTTGGTTTGTTGGTTTGTTGGTTTGTTGGTTTGTTGGTTTGTTGGTTTGTTGGTTTGTTGGTTTGTAGGTTTCTTGGTTTGTTGGTTTGTTCGTTTGTTGGTTTGTTGGTTTGTTGGTTTATTGGTTTGCTGGTTTGTTGTTTTGTTGGTTTGTTGGTTTGTTGGTTTGTTGGTTTGTTGGTTTTTGGTTTGTTGGCTTATTGGCTTGTTGGTTGTTGGTTTGTTGGATTGTTGGTTTGTTGGTTTGTTGGTTTGTTGGTTTGTTGGTTTGTTGGCTTGTTGGTTTGTTCGTTTGTTGGTTTGTTGGTTTGTTTGTTTGTTGGTTTGTTCGTTTGTTGGCTGGCTGGTTTGTTGGCTTGTTGGCTTGTTGGCTTGTTGGTTTGTTGGTTTGTTGATTTGTTGGTTTGTTGGTTTGTTGGCTTGTTGGTTTGTTGGTTTGTTCGTTTGTTGGTTTGTTGGTTTTTTGGTTTGTTGGTTTGTTGGTTTTCTGGTTTGTTGGTTTGTTGGTTTGTTGGTTTGTTTGTTTGTTGGTTTGTTGGTTTGTTGGTTTGTTGGCTTGTTGGTTTGTTCGTTTGTTGGTTTGTTAGTTTGTTGATGTGTTGGTTTGTTGGTTTGTTGGTTTGTTGGTTTTTTGGTTTGTTGGTTTGTTGGTTTGTTGGTTTGTTGGTTTGTTGGTTTGTTGGTTTGTTGGTTTGTTGGTTTGTTTGTTTGTTTGTTTGTTGGTTTGTTGGTTTGTTGGTTTGTTGGTTTGTTGGTTTGTTGGTTTGTTGGCTTGTTGCTTTGTTGGTTTGTTGGTTTGTTAGTTTGTTGGTTTGTTCGTTTGTTAGCTTATTGGTTTGTTGGTTTGTTGGTTTGTTGGTTTGTTGGTTTGTTGGTTTGTTGGTTTGTTGGTTTGTTTGTTTGTTTGTTTGTTGGTTTGTTGGTTTGTTGGTTTGTTGGTTTGTTGGTTTGTTGGTTTGTTGGTTTGTTGGTTTGTTGGCTTGTTGGTTTGTTAGCTTGTTGGTTTGTTGGTCTGTTGGTGTGTTGGTTTATTGGTTTGTTGGCTTGTTGGTTTGTTGGTTTTTTGGTTTGTCGGTTTGTTGGTTTGTTGGTTTGTTGGTTTGTTGGTTTGTTGGTTTGTTGGTTTGTTGGTTTGTTGGTTTGTTGGTTTGTTTGTTTGTTGGTTTGTTGGTTTGTTGGTTTGTTGATTTGTTGGCTTGTTGGTTTGTTGCTTTGTTGGTTTGTTGGTTTGTTGGTTTGTTGGTTTGTTGGTTTGTTGGTTTGTTGGTGTGTTGGTTTATTGGTTTGTTGGCTTGTTGGTTTGTTGGTTTGTTGGTTTGTTGGTTTGTTGGTTTGTTGGTTTGTTGGTTTGTTGGTTTGTTGGTTTGTTGGTTTGTTGGTTTGTTTGTTTGTTGGTTTGTTGGTTTGTTGGTTTGTTGGTTTGTTGGTTTGTTGGCTTGTTGGTTTGTTGGTTTGTTGCTTTGTTGGTTTGTTGGTTTGTTGGTTTGTTGGTTTGTTGGTTTGTTGGTTTATTGGTTTGTTGGTTTGTTGGTTTGTTCGTTTGTTGGATTGTTGGTTTGTTCGTTTTTTGATTTGTTGCTTTGTAGGTTTGTTGGCTTATTGGCTTGTTGGTTTGTTGGTTTGTTGGTTTGTTGGTATTTTGGCTTGTTGGCTTGTTGGTTTGTTGGTTTGTTTGCTTGTTGGTTTTTTGGTTTTTTGGTTTGTTGGTTTGTTGGTTTGTTGGCTTGTTGGTTTGTTGGTTTGTTGGTTTGTTGGTTTGTTGGGTTGTTGGTTTGTTGGTTTGTTGGTTTGTTGGTTTGTTTGTTTGTTGGTTTGTTGGTTTGTTGGCTTGTTGGTTTGTTCGTTTGTTGGTTTGTTAGTTTGTTGGTGTGTTGGTTTGTTGGTTTGTTTGTTTTTTGGTTTGTTGGTTTGTTGGTTTGTTGGTTTGTTGGTTTGTTGGTTTGTTGGTTTGTTGGTTTGTTGGTTTGTTGGTTTGTTTGTTTGTTGGTTTGTTGGTTTGTTGGTTTGTTGGTTTGTTGGTTTGTTGGTTTGTTGGTTTGTTGGCTTGTTGCTTTGTTGGTTTGTTGGTTTGTTAGTTTGTTGGTTTGTTCGTTTGTTGGCTTATTGATTTGTTGGTTTTTTGGTTTGTTGGTTTGTAGGTTTGTTGGCTTGTTGGCTTGTTGGTTTGTTGGTTTGTTGGTTTGTTGGTTTGTTGGTTTGTTGGTTTGTTGGTTTGTTCGTTTGTTGGTTTGTTGGTTTGTTGGTTTGTTGGTTTATTGGTTTGTTGGTTTGTTGGTTTGTTGGTTTGTTGGTTTGTTGGTTTGTTGGTTTGTTGGTTTGTTGGTTTGTTGGTTTGTTGGTTTGTCGGTTTGTCGGTTTGTTGGTTTATTGGTTTGTTGGCTTGTTAGTTTGTTGGTATGTTCGTTTGTTGGTTTTTTGGTTTGTTGGTTTGTTGGTTTCTTGGCTTGTTGGTTTGTTGGTTTGTAGGTTTCTTGGTTTGTTGGTTTTTTGGTTTGTTGTTTTGTTTGTTTGTTGGTTTCTTCGTTTGTTGGCTTGTTGGTTTGTTTGCTGCTAGCTTGTTGGTTTGTTGGTCTCTTGGTTTGTTTGTTTGTTGGTTTGTTGGTTTGTTCGTTTGTTGTTTTGTTGTTTTGTTGGTTTGTTGGTTTGTTGGTTTGTTGGTTTGTTGGTTTTTTGGTTTGTTGGCTTATTGGCTTGTTGGTTGTTGGTTTGTTGGATTGTTGGTTTGTTGGTTTGTTGGTTTGTTGGTTTGTTGGTTTGTTGGCTTGTTGGTTTGTTCGTTTGTTGGTTTGTTGGTTTGTTTGTTTGTTGGTGTGTTCGTTTGTTGGCTTGTTGGTTTGTTGGCTTGTTGGCTTGTTGGCTTGTTGGTTTGTTGGTTTGTTGGTTTGTTGGTTTGTTGGTTTGTTGGCTTGTTGGTTTGTTGGTTTGTTCGTTTGTTGGTTTGTTGGTTTTTTGGTTTGTTGGTTTTCTGGTTTTTTGGTTTGTTGGTTTGTTGGTTTGTTGGTTTGTTTGTTTTTTGGTTTGTAGGTTTGTTGGTTTGTTGGTTTGTTGGTTTGTTGGTTTGTTGGTTTGTTGGTTTGTTGGTTTGTTGGTTTGTTTGTTTATTGGTTTGTTTGTTTGTTGGTTTGTTGGTTTGTTGGTTTGTTGGTTTGTTGGTTTGTTGGTTTGTTTGTTTGTTGGTTTGTTGGTTTGTTGGTTTGTTGGTTTGTTGGCTTGTTGCTTTGTTGGTTTGTTGGTTTGTTCGTTTGTTGGCTTATTGGTTTGTTGGTTTTTTGGTTTGTTGGTTTGTTGGCTTGTTGGTTTGTTGGTTTGTTGGTTTGTTGGTTTGTTGGTTTGTTGGTTTGTTCGTTTGTTGGTTTGTTGGTTTGTTGGTTTATTGGTTTGTTGGTTTGTTGGTTTATTGGTTTGTTGGTTTGTTGGTTTGTGTGTTTGTTGGTTTGTTGGTTTGTCGGTTTGTTGGTTTATTGGTTTGTTGGCTTGTTGTTTTGTTGGTATGTTCGTTTGTTGGTTTTTTGGTTTGTTGGTTTGTTGGTTTGTTGGCTTGTTGGTTTGTTGGTTTGTAGGTTTCTTGGTTTGTTGGTTTTTTGGTTTGTTGTTTTGTTTGTTTGTTGGTTTCTTCGTTTGTTGGCTTGTTGGTTTGTTTACTTGTTGGTTTGTTGGTTTCTTGGTTTGTTTGTTTGTTGGTTTGTTGGTTTGTTCGTTTGTTGTTTTGTTGTTTTGTTTTAATGTTGGTTTGTTGGTTTGTTGGTTTGTTGGTTTGTTGGTTTGTTGGTTTGTTGGTTTGTTGGTTTGTTGGTTTGTTGGTTTGTTGGTGTTTTGGTTTGTTGGCTTATTGGCTTGTTGGTTTGTTGGTTTGTTGGTTTGTTGGGTTGTTGGTTTGTTGGTTTGTTGGTTTGTTGGTTTGTTGGTTTGTTGGCTTGTTGGTTTGTTCGTGTGTTGGTTTGTTGGTTTGTTTGTTTGTTGGTTTGTTCGTTTGTTGGCTTGTTGGTTTGTTGGCTTGTTGGCTTCTTGGCTTGTTGGCTTGTTGGTTTGTTGGTTTGTTGGCTTGTTGGTTTGTTGGTTTGTTCGTTTGTTGGTTTGTTGGTTTTTTGGTTTGTTGGTTTTCTGGTTTTTTGGTTTGTTGGTTTGTTGGTTTGTTGGTTTGTTTGTTTTTTGGTTTGTTGGTTTGTTGGTTTGTTCGTTTGTTGGTTTGTTGGTTTGTTGGCTTGTTGGTTTGTTGGTTTGTTGGTTTGTTGGCTTGTTGGTTTGTTGGTTTGTTGGTTTGTTGTTATGTTGGTTTGTTGGCTTTTTGGTTTGTTCGTTTGTTGGTTTGTTGGTTTGTTGGTTTGTTGGTTTGTTGGTTTGTTGGTTTATTGATTTGTTGGTTTGTTCGTTTGTTGGTTTGTTGGTTTTTTCGTTTGTTGGTTTTTTGGTTTGTTGGTTTGTTGGTTTGTTGGTATGTTGGTTTGTTGGTTTGTTGGCTTGTTCGTTTGTTCGTCTGTTGGCTTGTTTGTATGTTGGCTTGTTGGCTTGTTGGTTTGTTGGTTTGTTTGCTTGTTGGTTTGTTGGTTTGTTGGTTTGTTGGTTTCTTGGTTTGTTGGTTTATTGGCTTGTTGGTTTATTCGTTTGTTGGTTTGTTGGTTTGTTGGTTTGTTGGTTTGTTGGTTTGCCGGTTTGTTCGTTTGTTGGTTTGTTCGTTTGTTGGTTTTTTGGTTTGTTGGTTTGTTTGCTTGTTGGGTTGTTGGTTTGTTGGTTTGTTGGTTTGTTGGTTTGTTGGTTTGTTGGTTTGTTGGTTTGTTGGTTTGTTGGTTTGCTGGTTTGTTGGTTTGTTGGTTTGTTGGTTTGTTGGTTTGTTGGTTTGTTGGTTTGTTGGTTTGTTGGTTTGTTAGTTTGTTGGTTTGTTGGTTTGTTGGTTTGTTGGTTTGTTGGTTTGTTGGTTTGTTGGTTTGTTGGTTTGTTGGTTTGTTTGTTTGTTGGTTTGTTGATTTGTTGGTTTGTTGGTTTGTTCGTTTGTTTGTTTGTTGGTTTGTTGGTTTGTTCGTTTGTTGTTTTGTTGTTTTGTTGGTTTGTTGGTTTGTTGGTTTGTTGGTTTGTTGGTTTGTTGGTTTGTTGGTTTGTTGGTTTGTTGGTTTGTTGGCTTATTGGTTTGTTGGCTTATTGGCTTGTTGGTTTGTTGGTTTGTTGGTTTGTTGGGTTGTTGGTTTGTTGGTTTGTTGGTTTGTTGGTTTGTTGGTTTGTTGGTTTGTTGGTTTGTTGGCTTGTTGGTTTGTTCGTTTGTTGGTTTGTTGGTTTGTTTGTTTGTTGGTTTGTTCGTTTGTTGGCTTGTTGGTTTGTTGGCTTGTTTGCTTGTTGGCTTGTTGGTTTGTTGGTTTGTTGGTTTGTTGGTTTGTTGGCTTGTTGCTTTGTTGGTTTGTTCGTTTGTTGGTTTGTTGGTTTTTTGGTTTGTTGGTTTTCTGGTTTTTTGGTTTGTTGGTTTGTTGGTTTGTTGGTTTGTTTGTTTTTTGGTTTGTTGGTTTGTTGGTTTGTTGGTTTGTTCGTTTGTTGGTTTGTTGGTTTGTTGGCTTGTTGGTTTGTTGGTTTGTTGGTTTGTTGGCTTGTTGGTTTGTTGGTTTGTTGGTTTGTTGTTATGTTGGTTTGTTGGCTTTTTGGTTTGTTCGTTTGTTGGTTTGTTGGTTTGTTGGTTTGTTGGTTTGTTGGCTTGTTGGCTTGTTGGTTTGTTGGTTTGTTGGTTTGTTGGTTTGTTGGTTTGTTGGTTTGTTGGTTTGTTCGTTTGTTGGTTTGTTGGTTTGTTGGTTTGTTGGTTTATTGGTTTGTTGGTTTGTTGGTTTGTTGGTTTGTTGGTTTGTTGGTTTGTTGGTTTGTTGGTTTGTTGGTTTGTTGGTTTGTCGGTTTGTCGGTTTGTTGGTTTATTGGTTTGTTGGCTTGTTAGTTTGTTGGTATGTTCGTTTGTTGGTTTTTTGGTTTGTTGGTTTGTTGGTTTCTTGGCTTGTTGGTTTGTTGGTTTGTAGGTTTCTTGGTTTGTTGGTTTTTTGGTTTGTTGTTTTGTTTGTTTGTTGGTTTCTTCGTTTGTTGGCTTGTTGGTTTGTTTGCTGCTAGCTTGTTGGTTTGTTGGTCTCTTGGTTTGTTTGTTTGTTGGTTTGTTGGTTTGTTCGTTTGTTGTTTGGTTGTTTTGTTGGTTTGTTGGTTTGTTGGTTTGTTGGTTTGTTGGTTTTTTGGTTTGTTGGCTTATTGGCTTGTTGGTTGTTGGTTTGTTGGATTGTTGGTTTGTTGGTTTGTTGGTTTGTTGGTTTGTTGGTTTGTTGGCTTGTTGGTTTGTTCGTTTGTTGGTTTGTTGGTTTGTTTGTTTGTTGGTTTGTTCGTTTGTTGGCTTGTTGGTTTGATGGCTTGTTGGCTTGTTGGCTTGTTGGTTTGTTGGTTTGTTGGTTTGTTGGTTTGTTGGCTTGTTGGTTTGTTGGTTTGTTCGTTTGTTGGTTTGTTGGTTTTTTGGTTTGTTGGTTTTCTGGTTTTTTGGTTTGTTGGTTTGTTGGTTTGTTGGTTTGTTTGTTTTTTGGTTTGTTGGTTTGTTGGTTTGTTGGTTTGTTGGTTTGTTGGTTTGTTGGTTTGTTGGTTTGTTGGTTTGTTGGTTTGTTTGTTTATTGGTTTGTTTGTTTGTTGGTTTGTTGGTTTGTTGGTTTGTTGGTTTGTTGGTTTGTTGGTTTGTTGGTTTGTTGGTTTGTTGGCTTGTTGCTTTGTTGGTTTGTTGGTTTGTTCGTTTGTTGGCTTATTGGTTTGTTGGTTTTTTGGTTTGTTGGTTTGTAGGTTTGTTGGCTTGTTGGTTTGTTGGTTTGTTGGTTTGTTGGTTTGTTGGTTTGTTGGTTTGTTCGTTTGTTGGTTTGTTGGTTTGTTGGTTTATTGGTTTGTTGGTTTGTTGGTTTATTGGTTTGTTGGTTTGTGTGTTTGTTGGTTTGTTGGTTTGTTGGTTTGTTGGTTTGTTGGTTTGTCGGTTTGTTGGTTTATTGGTTTGTTGGCTTGTTGTTTTGTTGGTATGTTCGTTTGTTGGTTTTTTGGTTTGTTGGTTTGTTGGTTTGTTGGCTTGTTGGTTTGTTGGTTTGTAGGTTTCTTGGTTTGTTGGTTTTTTGGTTAGTTGTTTTGTTTGTTTGTTGGTTTCTTCGTTTGTTGGCTTGTTGGTTTGTTTACTTGTTGGTTTGTTGGTTTCTTGGTTTGTTTGTTTGTTGGTTTGTTGGTTTGTTCGTTTGTTGTTTTGTTGTTTTGTTGGTTTGTTGGTTTGTTGGTTTGTTGGTTTGTTGGTTTGTTGGTTTGTTGGTTTGTTGGTTTGTTGGTTTGTTGGTTTGTTGGTTTGTTGGTTTGTTGGTTTGTTGGTGTTTTGGTTTGTTGGCTTATTGGCTTGTTGGTTTGTTGGTTTGTTGGTTTGTTGGGTTGTTGGTTTGTTGGTTTGTTGGTTTGTTGGTTTGTTGGTTTGTTGGCTTGTTGGTTTGTTCGTGTGTTGGTTTGTTGGTTTGTTTGTTTGTTGGTTTGTTCGTTTGTTGGCTTGTTGGTTTGTTGGCTTGTTGGCTTGTTGGCTTGTTGGCTTGTTGGTTTGTTGGTTTGTTGGCTTGTTGGTTTGTTGGTTTGTTCGTTTGTTGGTTTGTTGGTTTTTTGGTTTGTTGGTTTTCTGGTTTTTTGGTTTGTTGGTTTGTTGGTTTGTTGGTTTGTTTGTTTTTTGGTTTGTTGGTTTGTTGGTTTGTTCGTTTGTTGGTTTGTTGGTTTGTTGGCTTGTTGGTTTGTTGGTTTGTTGGTTTGTTGGCTTGTTGGTTTGTTGGTTTGTTGGTTTTTTGTTATGTTGGTTTGTTGGCTTTTTGGTTTGTTCGTTTGTTGGTTTGTTGGTTTGTTGGTTTGTTGGTTTGTTGGTTTGTTGGTTTGTTGGTTTGTTGGTTTATTGATTTGTTGGTTTGTTCGTTTGTTGGTTTGTTGGTTTTTTCGTTTGTTGGTTTTTTGGTTTGTTGGTTTGTTGGTTTGTTGGTATGTTGGTTTGTTGGTTTGTTGGCTTGTTCGTTTGTTCGTCTGTTGGCTTGTTTGTATGTTGGCTTGTTGGCTTGTTGGTTTGTTGGTTTGTTTGCTTGTTGGTTTGTTGGTTTGTTGGTTTGTTGGTTTCTTGGTTTGTTGGTTTATTGGCTTGTTGGTTTGTTCGTTTGTTGGTTTGTTGGTTTGTTGGTTTGTTGGTTTGTTGGTTTGCCGGTTTGTTCGTTTGTTGGTTTGTTCGTTTGTTGGTTTTTTGGTTTGTTGGTTTGTTTGCTTGTTGGGTTGTTGGTTTGTTGGTTTGTTGGTTTGTTGGTTTGTTGGTTTGTCGGTTTGTTGGTTTGTTGGTTTGTTGGTTTGCTGGTTTGTTGGTTTGTTGGTTTGTTGGTTTGTTGGTTTGTTGGTTTGTTGGTTTGTTGGTTTGTTGGCTTGTTGGTTTGTTGGTTTGTTAGTTTGTTGGTTTGTTGGTTTGTTCGTTTGTTGGTTTGTTGGTTTGTTGGTTTGTTGGTTTGTTGGTTTGTTGGTTTGTTTGTTTGTTGGTTTGTTGGTTTGTTGGTTTGTTGGTTTGTTTGTTTGTTTGTTTGTTGGTTTGTTGGTTTGTTCGTTTGTTGTTTTGTTGTTTTGTTGGTTTGTTGGTTTGTTGGTTTGTTGGTTTGTTGGTTTGTTGGTTTGTTGGCTTATTGGTTTGTTGGCTTATTGGCTTGTTGGTTTGTTGGTTTGTTGGTTTGTTGGGTTGTTGGTTTGTTGGTTTGTTGGTTTGTTGGTTTGTTGGTTTGTTGGCTTGTTGGTTTGTTCGTTTGTTGGTTTGTTGGTTTGTTTGTTTGTTGGTTTGTTCGTTTGTTGGCTTGTTGGTTTGTTGGCTTGTTTGCTTGTTGGCTTGTTGGTTTGTTGGTTTGTTGGTTTGTTGGTTTGTTGGCTTGTTGCTTTGTTGGTTTGTTCGTTTGTTGGTTTGTTGGTTTTTTGGTTTGTTGGTTTTCTGGTTTTTTGGTTTGTTGGTTTGTTGGTTTGTTGGTTTGTTTGTTTTTTGGTTTGTTGGTTTGTTGGTTTGTTGGTTTGTTCGTTTGTTGGTTTGTTGGTTTGTTGGCTTGTTGGTTTGTTGGTTTGTTGGTTTGTTGGCTTGTTGGTTTGTTGGTTTGTTGGTTTGTTGTTATGTTGGTTTGTTGGCTTTTTGGTTTGTTCGTTTGTTGGTTTGTTGGTTTGTTGGTTTGTTGGTTTGTTGGTTTGTTGGTTTGTTGATTTGTTGGTTTGTTCGTTTGTTGGTTTGTTGGTTTTTTCGTTTGTTGGTTTTTTGGTTTGTTGGTTTTTTGGTTTGTTGGTTTGTAGGTTTGTTGGCTTGTTGGTTTGTTGGTTTGTTGGTTTGTTGGTTTGTTGGTTTGTTGGTTTGTTCGTTTGTTGGTTTGTTGGTTTGTTGGTTTATTGGTTTGTTGGTTTATTGGTTTGTTGGTTTGTTGGTTTATTGGTTAGTTGGTTTGTTGGTTTGTTGGTTTGTTGGTTTGTTGGTTTGTTGGTTTGTTGGTTTGTTGGTTTGTTGGTTTGTTGGTTTGTTGGTTTGTTGGTTTGTTGGTTTGTTGGTTTGTTGGTTTGTCGGTTTGTTGGTTTATTGGTTTGTTGGCTTGTTGTTTTGTTGGAATGTTCGTTTGTTGGTTTTTTGGTTTGTTGGTTTGTTGGTTTGTTGGCTTGTTGGTTTGTTGGTTTGTAGGTTTCTTGGTTTGTTGGTTTTTTGGTTTGTTGTTTTGTTTGTTTGTTGGTTTCTTCGTTTGTTGGCTTGTTGGTTTGTTTACTTGTTGGTTTGTTGGTTTCTTGGTTTGTTTGTTTGTTGGTTTGTTGGTTTGTTCGTTTGTTGTTTTGTTGTTTTGTTGGTTTGTTGGTTTGTTGGTTTGTTGGTTTGTTGGTTTGTTGGTTTGTTGATTTGTTGGTTTGTTGGTTTGTTGGTGTTTTGGTTTGTTGGCTTATTGGCTTGTTGGTTTGTTGGTTTGTTGGTTTGTTGGGTTGTTGGTTTGTTGGTTTGTTGGTTTGTTGGTTTGTTGGTTTGTTGGCTTGTTGGTTTGTTCGTGTGTTGGTTTGTTGGTTTGTTTGTTTGTTGGTTTGTTCGTTTGTTGGCTTGTTGGTTTGTTGGCTTGTTGGCTTGTTGGCTTGTTGGTTTGTTGGTTTGTTGGCTTGTTGGTTTGTTGGTTTGTTCGTTTGTTGGTTTGTTGGTTTTTTGGTTTGTTGGTTTTCTGGTTTTTTGGTTTGTTGGTTTGTTGGTTTGTTGGTTTGTTTGTTTTTTGGTTTGTTGGTTTGTTGGTTTGTTCGTTTGTTGGTTTGTTGGTTTGTTGGCTTGTTGGTTTGTTGGTTTGTTGGTTTGTTGGCTTGTTGGTTTGTTTGTTTGTTGGTTTGTTGTTATGTTGGTTTGTTGGCTTTTTGGTTTGTTCGTTTGTTGGTTTGTTGGTTTGTTGGTTTGTTGGTTTGTTGGTTTGTTGGTTTGTTGGTTTGTTGGTTTGTTGGTTTGTTGGTTTGTTGGTTTATTGATTTGTTGGTTTGTTCGTTTGTTGGGTTGTTGGTTTTTTCGTTTGTTGGTTTTTTGGTTTGTTGGTTTGTTGGTTTGTTGGTATGTTGGTTTGTTGGTTTGTTGGCTTGTTCGTTTGTTCGTTTGTTGGCTTGTTTGTATGTTGGCTTGTTGGCTTGTTGGTTTGTTGGTTTGTTTGCTTGTTGGTTTGTTGGTTTGTTGGTTTGTTGGTTTCTTGGTTTGTTGGTTTATTGGCTTGTTGGTTTATTCGTTTGTTGGTTTGTTGGTTTGTTGGTTTGTTGGTTTGTTGGTTTGCCGGTTTGTTCGTTTGTTGGTTTGTTCGTTTGTTGGTTTTTTGGTTTGTTGGTTTGTTGGTTTGTTTGCTTGTTGGGTTGTTGGTTTGTTGGTTTGTTGGTTTGTTGGTTTGTTGGTTTGTTGGTTTGTTGGTTTGTTGGTTTGTTGGTTTGTTGGTTTGTTGGTTTGTTGGTTTGTTGGTTTCTTGGTTTGTTGGTTTGTTGGTTTGTTGGTTTGTTGGTTTGTTGGTTTGTTGGTTTGTTGGTTTGTTGGTTTGTTGGTTTGTTGGTTTGTTGGTTTGTTGGTTTGTTGGTTTGTTGGTTTGTTGGTTTGTTGGTTTGTTGGTTTGTTGGTTTGTTGGTTTGTTGGTTTGTTGGTTTGTTTGTTTGTTGGTTTGTTGGTTTGTTGGTTTGTTGGTTTGTTCGTTTGTTTGTTTGTTGGTTTGTTGGTTTGTTCGTTTGTTGTTTTGTTGTTTTGTTGGTTTGTTGGTTTGTTGGTTTGTTGGTTTGTTGGTTTGTTGGTTTGTTGGCTTATTGGTTTGTTGGCTTATTGGCTTGTTGGTTTGTTTGTTTGTTGGTTTGTTCGTTTGTTGGCTTGTTGGTTTGTTGGCTTGTTTGCTTGTTGGCTTGTTGGTTTGTTGGTTTGTTGGTTTGTTGGCTTGTTGCTTTGTTGGTTTGTTCGTTTGTTGGTTTATTGGTTTTTTGGTTTGTTGGTTTTCTGGTTTTTTGGTTTGTTGATTTGTTGGTTTGTTGGTTTGTTTGTTTTTTGGTTTGTTGGTTTGTTGGCTTGTTGGTTTGTTCGTTTGTTGGTTTGTTGGTTTGTTGGCTTGTTGGTTTGTTGATTTGTTGGTTTGTTGGCTTGTTGGTTTGTTGGTTTGTTGGTTTGTTGTTATGTTGGTTTGTTGGCTTTTTGGTTTGTTCGTTTGTTGGTTTGTTGGTTTGTTGATTTGTTGGTTTGTTCGTTTGTTGGTTTGTTGGTTTTTTCGTTTGTTGGTTTTTTGGTTTGTTGGTTTGTTGGTTTGTTGGTATGTTGGTTTGTTGGTTTGTTGGCTTGTTCGTTTGTTCGTTTGTTGGCTTGTTGGTATGTTGGCTTGTTGGCTTGTTGGTTTGTTGGTTTGTTTGCTTGTTGGTTTGTTGGTTTGTTGGTTTGTTGGTTTGTTGGTTTGTTGGTTTGTTGGTTTATTGGCTTGTTGGTTTGTTCGTTTGTTGGTTTGTTGGTTTATTGGTTTGTTGGTTTGTTGGTTTGCCGGTTTGTTCGTTTGTTGGTTTGTTCGTTTGTTGGTTTTTTGGTTTGTTGGTTTGTTGGTTTGTTTGCTTGTTGGGTTGTTGGTTTGTTGGTTTGTTGATTTGTTGGTTTGTTGGTTTGTTGGTTTGTTGGTTTGTTGGTTTGTTGGTTTGTTGGTTTGTTGGTTGGTTGGTTTGTTGGTTTGTTGGTTTGTTGGTTTGTTGGTTTGTTGGTTTGTTGGTTTGTTGGTTTGTTGATTTGTTGGTTTGTTGGTTTGTTGGCTTGTTGGTTTGTTGGTTTGTTGGTTTGTTGGTTTGTTGGTTTGTTGGTTTGTTGGTTTGTTGGTTTGTTGGTTTGTTGGTTTGTTGGTTTGTTGGTTTGTTGGTTTGTTGGTTTGTTTATTTGTTAGTTTGTTTGTTTGTTGGTTTGTTGGTTTGTTGGTTTGTTTGTTTGTTGGTTTGTTCGTTTGTTGGCTTCTTTGTTTGTTGGCTTATTGGCTTGTTGGTTTGTTGGTTTGTTGGTTTGTTGGTTTGTTGGTTTGTTGGTTTGTTGGTTTGTTGGTTTGTTGGTTTATTGGTTTGTTGGTTTGTTGGTTTGTTGGTTTGTTTGTTTTTTAGTTTGTTGGTTTGTTGGTTTATTGGTTTGTTTGTTTGTTGGTTTGTTCGTTTGTTGGCTTCTTTGTTTGTTGGCTTATTGGCTTGTTGGTTTGTTGGTTTGTTGGTTTGTTGGTTTGTTGGTTTGTTGGTTTGTTGGTTTGTTGGTTTGTTGGTTTGTTGGCTTGTTCGTTTGTTCGTTTGTTGGTTTTTTGGTTTGTTGGTTTGTTGGTTTGTTAGTATGTTGGTTTGTTGGTTTGTTGGCTTGTTCGTTTGTTCGTTTGTTGGTTTGTTGGTTTGTTTCTTTTTTGGTTTGTTGGCTTATTGGTTTGTTGGTTTGTTGGTTTGTTGGTTTGTTCGTTTGTTTGTTTGTTGGTTTGTTGGCTTGTTGGTTTGTTGGTTTGTTGGTTAATTGGTTTGTTGGCTTGTTGGTTTGTTGGTTTGTTGGTTTGTTGGTTTGTTGGTTTGTTGGTTTGTTGGTTTGTTGGTTTGTTGGTTTGTTGGTTTGTTGGTTTGTTCGTTTGTTGGTTTGTTGGTTTGTTGGCTTGTTGGTTTGTTGGTTTGTTGGTTTGTTGGTTTGTTCGTTTGTTGGTTTGTTGGTTTGTTGGTTTGTTGGTTTGTTTTAATGTTGGTTTGTTGGCTTGTTGGTTTGTTGGTTTGTTGGTTTGTTGGTTTGTTGGTTTGTTGGTTTGTTGGTTTGTTCGTTTGTTCGTTTGTTGGTTTGTTGGTTTGTTGGTTTGTTGGTTTGCCGGTTTGTTCGTTTGTTGGTTTGTTCGTTTGTTGGTTTTTTGGTTTGTTGGTTTGTTAATTTGTTTGCTTGTTGGGTTGTTGGTTTGTTGGTTTGTTGGTTTGTTGGTTTGTTGGTTTGTTGGTTTATTGGCTTGTTGGTTTGTTCGTTTGTTGGTTTGTTGGTTTATTGGTTTGTTGGTTTGTTGGTTTGCCGGTTTGTTCGTTTGTTGGTTTGTTCGTTTGTTGGTTTTTTGGTTTGTTGGTTTGTTGGTTTGTTTGCTTGTTGGGTTGTTGGTTTGTTGGTTTGTTGGCTTGTTGGTTTGTTGGTTTGTTGGTTTGTTGGTTTGTTGGTTTGTTGGTTTGTTGGTTTGTTGGTTTGTTGGTTGGTTGGTTTGTTGGTTTGTTGGTTTGTTGGTTTGTTGGTTTGTTGGTTTGTTGGTTTGTTGGTTTGTTGGTTTGTTGATTTGTTGGTTTGTTGGTTTGTTGGCTTGTTGGTTTGTTGGCTTGTTGGTTTGTTGGTTTGTTGGTTTGTTGGTTTGTTGGTTTGTTGGTTTGTTGGTTTGTTGGTTTGTTGGTTTGTTGGTTTGTTGGTTTGTTGGTTTGTTGGTTTGTTGGTTTGTTGGTTTGTTTGTTTGTTAGTTTGTTAGTTGGTTGGTTTGTTGGATTGTTGGTTTGTTTGTTTGTTGGTTTGTTCGTTTGTTGGCTTCTTTGTTTGTTGGCTTATTGGCTTGTTGGTTTGTTGGTTTGTTGGTTTGTTGGTTTGTTGGTTTGTTGGTTTGTTGGTTTGTTGGTTTATTGGTTTGTTGGTTTGTTGGTTTGTTGGTTTGTTTGTTTTTTAGTTTGTTGGTTTGTTGGTTTGTTGGTTTGTTTGTTTGTTGGTTTGTTCGTTTGTTGGCTTCTTTGTTTGTTGGCTTATTGGCTTGTTGGTTTGTTGGTTTGTTGGTTTGTTGGTTTGTTGGTTTGTTGGTTTGTTGGTTTGTTGGTTTGTTGGTTTGTTGGTTTGTTGGTTTGTTGGTTTGTTGGTTTGTTCATTTGTTGGTTTTTTGGTTTGTTGGTTTGTTGGTTTGTTAGTATGTTGGTTTGTTGGTTTGTTGGCTTGTTCGTTTGTTCGTTTGTTGGTTTGTTGGTTTGTTTCTTTTTTGGTTTGTTGGCTTATTGGTTTGTTGGTTTGTTGGTTTGTTGGTTTGTTCGTTTGTTTGTTTGTTGGTTTGTTGGCTTGTTGGTTTGTTGGTTTGTTGGTTAATTGGTTTGTTGGCTTGTTGGTTTGTTGGTTTGTTGGTTTGTTGGTTTGTTGGTTTGTTGGTTTGTTGGTTTGTTGGTTTGTTGGTTTGTTGGTTTGTTCGTTTGTTGGTTTGTTGGTTTGTTGGCTTGTTGGTTTGTTGGTTTGTTGGTTTGTTGGTTTGTTCGTTTGTTGGTTTGTTGGTTTGTTGTCTTGTTGGTTTGTTGGTTTGTTGGTTTGTTGGCTTGTTGGTTTTTTGGTTTGTTGGTTTGTTGGTTTGTTGGTTTGTTGGTTTGTTGGTTTGTTTTAATGTTGGTTTGTTGGGTTGTTGGTTTGTTGGTTTGTTGGTTTGTTGGTTTGTTGGTTTGTTGGTTTGTTGGTTTGTTGGTTTGTTGGTTTGTTGGTTTGTTCGTTTGTTCGTTTGTTGGTTTGTTGGTTTGTTGGTTTGTTGGTTTGTTGGTTTGTAGGTTTGTTGGTTTGTTGGTTTGTTCGTTTGTTGGTTTGTTGGTTTGTTCGTTTGTTGGTTTTTTGGTTTGTTGGTTTGTTGGTTTGTTGGTATGTTGGTTTGGTGGTTTGTTGGCTTGTTCGTTTTTTCGTTTGTTGGCTTGTTGGTATGTTGGCTTGTTGGCTTGTTGGTTTTTGATTTGTTGGCTTGTTGGTTTGTTGGTTTGTTGGTTTGTTGGTTTGTTGGTTTGTTGGTTTGTTGGTTTGTTGGTTTGTTGGTTTGTTGGTTTGTTGGTTTGTTGGTTTGTTGGTTTGTTGGCTCGTTGGTTTGTTCGTTTGTTGGTTTGTTGGTTTGTTGGTTTGTTGGCTTGTTGGTTTGTTGGTTTGTTGGCTTGTTGGTTTGTTGGTTTGTTGGTTTGTTGGTTTGTTGGTTTGTTGGTTTGCTGGTTTGTTGGTTTGTTTGTTTGTTGGTTTGTTGGTTTGTTGGTTTGTTGATTTGTTGGTTTGTTGGCTTGTTGGTTTGTTGGTTTGTTGGTTTGTTGGTTTGTTGGTTTGTTGGTTTGTTGGTTTGTTGGTTTGTTGGTTTGTTGGTTTGTTGGTTTGTTGGTTTGTTTGTTTGTTAGTTTGTTGGTTTGTTGGTTTGTTGGTTTGTTGGTTTGTTTGTTTGTTGGTTTGTTCGTTTGTTGGCTTCTTCGTTTGTTGGCTTATTGGCTTATTGGTTTGTTGGTTTGTTGGTTTGCTGGTTTGTTGGTTTGTTGGTTTAATGGTTTGTTGGTTTGTTGGTTTGTTGGTTTGTTGGTTTGTTGGTTTGTTGGTTTCTTGGTTTGTTGGTTTGTTGGTTTGTTGACTTTTTGGCTTGTTGGTTTGTTGGTTTGTTGGTTTGTTGGTTTGTTCGTTTGTTGGTTTTTTGGTTTGTTGGTTTGTTGGTTTGTTGGTATGTTGGTTTGTTGGTTTGTTGGCTTGTTCGTTTGTTCGTTTGTTGGTTTGTTGGTTTGTTTCTTTTTTGGTTTGTTGGCTTATTGGTTTGTTGGTTTGTTGGTTTGTTCGTTTGTTGGTTTGTTAGTTTGTTGGCTTGTTGGTTTGTTGGTTTGTTGGTTAATTGGTTTGTTGGCTTGTTGGTTTGTTGGTTTGTTGGTTTGTTGGTTTGTTGGTTTGTTGGTTTGTTGGTTTGTTGGTTTGTTGGTTTGTTGGTTTGTTGGTTTGTTCGTTTGTTGGTTAGTTGGTTTGTTGGCTTGTTGGTTTGTTGGTTTGTTGGTTTGTTGGTTTGTTCGTTTGTTGGTTTGTTGGTTTGTTGGTTTGTTGGCTTGTTGGTTTGTTGGTTTGTTGGTTTGTTGGCTTGTTGGTTTTTTGGTTTGTTGGTTTGTTGGTTCGTGGTTTGTTGGTTTGTTGGCTTGTTGGTTTGTTCGCTTGTTGGTTTGTTGGTTTGTTGGTTTGTTGGTTTGTTGGTTTGTTGGTTTATTGGTTTTTTCGTTTGTTGGTTTGTTGGTTTGTTCGTTTGTTGGTTTTTTGGTTTGTTGGTTTGTTGGTTTGTTGGTATGTTGGTTTGTTGGTTTGTTGGCTTGTTCGTTTTTTCGTTTGTTGGCTTGTTGGTATGTTGGCTTGTTGGCTTGTTGGTTTGTTGGTTTGTTTGCTTGTTGGTTTTTGGTTTGTTGGTTTTTTGGTTTGTTGGCTTGTTGGCTTGTTGGTTTGTTGGTTTGTTGGTTTGTTGGTTTGTTGGTTTGTTGGTTTGTTGGTTTGTTGGTTTGTTGGTTTGTTGGTTTGTTGGCTCGTTGGTTTGTTCGTATGTTCGTGTGTTGGTTTGTTGGTTTGTTGGTTTGTTGGTTTGTTGGTTTGTTGGTTTGTTGGTTTGTTGGTTTGTTGGCTTGTTGGTTTGTTGGTTTGTTGGTTTGTTGGTTTGTTGGTTTGCTGGTTTGTTGGTTTGTTTGTTTGTTGGTTTGTTGGTTTGTTGGTTTGTTGGCTTGTTGGTTTGTTGCTTTGTTGGTTTGTTGGTTTGTTGGTTTGTTGGTTTGTTGGTTTGTTGGTTTATTGGCTTGTTGGTTTGTTCGTTTGTTGGTTTGTTGGTTTGTTGGTTTGTTGGTTTGTTGGTTTATTGGTTTGTTGGTTTGTTGGTTTGTTGGTTTGTTGGTTTGTTGGTTTGTTGGTTTTTTGGTTTGTAGGTTTGTTGGTTTGTTGGTATGTTGGTTTGTTGGTTGGTTGGCTTGTTCGTTTGTTCGTTTGTTGACTTGTTGGTATGTTGGCTTGTTGGCTTGTTGGTTTGTTGGTTTGTTTGCTTGTTGGTTTTTTGGTTTGTCGGTTTGTTGGTTTGTTGGTTTGTTGGTTTGTTGGCTTGTTGGTTTTTTGGTTAGTTGGTTTGTTGGGTTGTTGGTTTGTTGGTTTGTTGGTTTGTTGGTTTGTTGGTTTGTTGGCTTGTTGGTTTGTTCGCTTGTTGGTTTGTTGGTTTCTAAGTGTGTTGGTTTATTGGTTTGTTGGCTTGTTGGTTTGTTGGTTTGTTGGTTTGTTGGTTTGTTGGTTTGTTGGTTTGTTGGTTTGTTGGTTTGTTGGTTTGTTGGTTTGTTTGTTTGTTTGTTTGGTGGTTTGTTAGTTTGTTGGTTTGTTGGTTTGTTGGCTTGTTGGTTTGTTGCTTTGTTGGTTTGTTGGTTTGTTGGTTTGTTGGTTTGTTGGTTTATTGATTTGTTGGTTTGTTGGTTTGTCGGCTTGTTGGTTTGTTGGTTTGTTAGTTTTTTTCTTTGTTGGTTTGTTCGTTTGTTGGCTTGTTGGTTTGTTGGTTTTTTGGTTTGTTGGTTTGTAGGTTTGTTGGCTTGTTGGCTTGTTGGTGTGTTGGTTTGTTGGTTTGTTGGTTTGTTGGTTTGTTCGTTTGTTGGTTTGTTGGTTGGTTGGTTTGTTGGTTTGTTGGTTTGTTGGTTTGTTGGTTTTTTGGTTTGTTGTTTTGTTTGTTTGTTGGTTTCTTCGTTTGTTGGCTTGTCGGTTTGTTGGCTTGTTGGCTTGTTGGTTTGTCGGTTTCTTGGTTTGTTTATTTGTTGGTTTGTTGGTTTATTCGTTTGTTGGTTTGTTGTTTTGTTTGTTTGTTGGTTTGTTGGTTTGTTGGTTTGTTGGTTTTTTGGTTTGTTGGCTTGTTGGCTTGTTGGTTTGTTGGTTTGTTGGCTTGTTGGTTTCTTGGTTTGTTGGTTTGTTGGTTTGTTTGTTTGTTGGTTTGTTCGTTTGTTGGCTTGTTGGTTTGTTGGTTTGTTGGTTTGTTGGCTTGTTGGTTTGTTGGTTTGTTTGTCTATTGGTTTGTTGGTTTTTTGGTTTGTTGGTTTGTTGGTTTGTTGGTTTGTTTGTTTGTTGGTTTGTTGGTTTGTTGGTTTGTTGGTTTGTTGGTTTGTTGCTTTGTTGGTTTGTTGGTTTGTTGGTTTGTTTGTTTGTTGGTTTGTTGGTTTGTTGGCTTGTTGGTTTGTTGGCTTGTTGGTTTGTTGGTTTGTTGGTTTGTTCGTCTGTTGGTTTGTTGGTTTGTTGGCTTGTTGGTTTGTTGGCTTGTTGGTTTGTTGCTTTGTTGGTTTGTTTGTTTGTTGGTTTGTTGGTTTGTTCGTTTGTTGGCTTATTGGTTTGTTGGCTTGTTCGTTTGTTCGTTTGTTGGTTTGTTGGTTTGTTGGTTTGTTTGTTTGTTGGTTTGTTGGTTTGTTGGTTTGTTGGTTTGTTGGTTTGTTGGCTTGTTGGTTTGTTGCTTTGTTGGTTTGTTGGTTTGTTGGTTTGGTTGTTTGTTGGTTTGCTGGTTTGTTGGCTTGTTGGTTTGTTGGCTTGTTGGTTTGTTGCTTTGTTGGTTTGTTGGTTTGTTGGTTTGTTGGTTTGTTCGTTTGTTGGCTTATTGGTTTGTTGGTTTTTTGGTTTGTTGGTTTGTAGGTTTGTTGGCTTGTTGGCTTGTTGGTTTGTTGGTTTGTTGGTTTGTTGGTTTGTTGGTTTGTTGGTTTGTTGGTTTGTTCGTTTGTTGGTTTGTTGGTTTGTTGGTTTGTTGGTTTGTTGGTTTGTTGGTTTGTTGGTTTGTTGGTTTGTTGGTTTGTTGGTTTGTTGGTTTGTTGGTTTGTTGGTTTGTTGGTTTGTTGGTTTGTTGGTTTGTTGGTTTGTTGGTTTGTTGGTTTGTCGATTTGTTGGCTTGTTGGTTTGTTGGCTTGTTGGTTTGTTGGTATGTTCGTTTGTTGGTTTTTTGGTTTGTTGGTTTGTTGGTTTGTTGGTTTGTTGGTTTGTTGGTTTGTTGGTTTGTTGGTTTGTTTGTTTTTTGGTTTGTTGGCTTATCGGTTTGTTGGCTTGTTCGTTTGTTCGTTTGTTGGTTTGTTGGTTTGTTGGTTTGTTTGTTTGTTGGTTTGTTTGTTTGTTGGTTTGTTGGTTTGTTGGTTTGTTGGTTTGTTGGTTTGTTGGTTTGTTGGTTTGTTGGTTTGTTGGTTTGTTGGCTTGTTGGTTTGTTGCTTTGTTGGTTTGTTGGTTTGTTGGTTTGTTTGTTTGTTGGTTTGTTGGTTTGTTGGTTTGTTGGCTTGTATGTTTGTTGGCTTGTTTGTTTGTTGCTTTGTTGGTTTGTTGGTTTTTTGGTTTGTTCGTTTGTTGGCTTATTGGTTTGTTGGTTTTTTGGTTTGTTGGTTTGTAGGTTTGTTGGCTTGTTGGCTTGTTGGTTTGTTGGTTTGTTGGTTTGTTGGTTTGTTGGTTTGTTGGTTTGTTGGTTTGTTTGTTTGTTGGTTTGTTGGTTTGTTGGCTTGTTGGTTTGTTGGCTTGTTTGTTTGTTGGCTTGTTGGTATGTTGGCTTGTTGGCTTGTTGGTTTGTTGGTTTGTTTGCTTGTTGGTTTGTTGGTTTGTTGGTTTGTTGGTTTGTTGGTTTGTTGGATTGTTGGTTTGTTCATTTGTTGGTTTGTTGGTTTGTTGGTTTGTTGGCATGTTGGTTTGTTGCTTTGTTGGTTTGTTGGTTTGTTGGTTTATTGGTTTATTGGCTTGTTGGTTTGTTCGTTTGTTGGTTTGTTGGTTTGTTGGTTTGTTGGTTTGTTGGTTTGTTGGTTTGCTGGTTTGTTCGTTTGTTGGTTTGTTCGTTTGTTGGTTTTTTGGTTTGTTGTTTTGTTGGTTTGTTGGTTTGTTGGTTTGTTGGTTTGTTGGTTTGTTGGTTTGTTGGTTTGTTGGTTTGTTGGTTTTTTGGTTGTTGGTTAGTTGGTTTGTTGGCTTGTTGGTTTGTTGGTTTTTTGGTTCGTATGTTTCTTGGTTTGTTGGTTTTTTGGTTTGTTGTTTTGCTTGTTTGTTGGTTTCTTCGTTTGTTGGCTTGTCGGTTTGTTGACTTGTTGGCTTGTTGGTTTGTCAGTTTCTTGGTTTGTTTGTTTGTTGGTTTGTTGGTTTGTTGGCTTGTTCGTTTGTTGGTTTGTTGTTTTGTTTGTTTGTTGGTTTGTTGGTTTGTTGGTTTGTTGGTTTGTTGGTTTTTTGGTTTGTTGGCTTGTTGGCTTGTTGGTTTGTTGGTTTGTTGGCTTGTTGGTTTCTTGGTTTGTTGGTTTGTTGGTTTGTTTGTTTGTTGGTTTGTTCGTTAGTTGACTTGTTGGTTTGTTGGTTTGTTCGCTTGTTGGTTTGTTCGTTTGTTCGTCTGTTGGTTTGTTGGTTTTTTGGTTTGTTGGTTTGTTGGTTTGTTGGTTTGTTCGTTTGTTGGTTTTTTGGTTTGTTGGTTTGTTGGTTTGTTGGTATGTTGGTTTGTTGGTTTGTTGGCTTGTTCGTTTGTTCGTTTGTTGGCTTGTTGGTATGTTGGCTTGTTGGTTTGTTGGTTTGTTTGCTTGTTGGTTTTTTGGTTTTTTGTTTTGTTGGTTTGTTAATTTGTTGGCTTGTTGGTTTGTTGGTTTGTTGGTTTGTTGGGTTGTTGGTTTGTTGGTTTGTTGGTTTGTTGGTTTGTTGGTTTGTTGGCTTGTTGGTTTGTTCGTTTGTTGGTTTGTTGGTTTGTTGGTTTGTTGGTTTGTTGGTTTGTTGGGTTGTTGGTTTGTTGGTTTATTGGTTTGTTGGTTTGTTGGTTTGTTGGTTTGTTGGTTTCTTGGTTTGTTGGTTTGTTTGTTTGTTGGTTTGTTGGTTTGTTGGTTTGTTGGTTTTTTGGTTTGTTGGCTTGTTGGTTTGTTGCTTTGTTGGTTTGTTGGTTTGTTGGTTTGTTGGTTTGTTGGTTTGTTGGTTTGTAGGTTTGTTGGCTTGTTAGCTTGTTGGTTTGTTGGTTTGTTGGTTTGTTAGTTTATTGGTTTGTTGGTTTGTTCGTTTGTTAGTTTGTTGGTTTGTTGGTTTGTTGGTTTGTTGGTTTGTTGGTCTGTTGGTTTGTTGGTTTGTTGGTTTGTTGGTTTGTTGGTTTGTCGGTTTGTTGGCTTGTTGGTTTGTTGGCTTGTTGGTTTGTTGGTATGTTCGTTTATTGGTTTTTTGGTTTGTTGGTTTGTTGGCTTGTTGGTTTGTTGGTTTGTAGGTTTGTTGTTTTGTTTGTTTGTTAGTTTCTTCGTTTGTTGGCTTGTTGGTTTGTTGGCTTGTTGGCTTGTTGGTTTGTTGGTTTCGTGGTTTGTTTGTTTGTTGGTTTGTTGGTTTGTTCGTTTGTTGTTTTCTTGTTTTGTTGGTTTGTTGGTTTGTTGGTTTGTTGGTTTGTTGGTTTGTTGGTTTGTTCGTTTTTTGGGTTATTGGCTTGTTGGTTTGTTGGTTTGTTGGTTTGTTGGGTTGTTGGTTTGTTGGTTTGTTGGTTTGTTGGCTTGTTGGTTTTTTCGTTTGTTGGTTTGTTGGTTTGTTTGTTTGTTGGTTTGTTTGTTTGTTGACTTGTTGGTTTGTTGGCTTGTTGGCTTGTTGGTATGTTGGCTTGTTTGTTTGTTGGTTTGTTGGTTTGTTGGTTTGTTGGCTTGTCGGCTTGTTGGTTTGTTGGTTTGTTCGTTTGTTGGTTTGTAGGTTTTTTGGTTTATTGGTTTTCTGGTTTTTTGGTTTGTTGGTTTGTTGGGTTGTTGTTTTGTTGGTTTGTTTGTTTTTTGGTTTGATGGTTTGTTGGTTTGTTGGTTTGTTGGCTTGCTCGTTTGTTGGTTTGTTGGTTTGTTGGCTTGTTGGTTTGTTGGTTTGTTGGTTTGTTGGCTTGTTGGTTTGTTGGTTTGTTGGTTTGTTGGTTTGTTGGTTTGTTGGTTTGTTGGTTTGTCGTTATATTGGTTTGTTGGCTTTTTGGTTTGTTCGTTTGTTGGTTTGTTGGTTTGTTGGTTTGTTGGTTTGTTGGTTTGTTGATTTGTTGGTTTGTTGGTTTGTTGGTTTGTTGGTTTGTTGGTTTGTTGATTTGTTGGTTTGTTGGTTTGTTCGTTTGTTGGTTTGTTGGTTTGTTCGTTTGTTGGTTTTTTGGTTTGTTGGTTTGTTGGTTTGTTGGTATGTTGGTTTGTTGGTTTGTTGGCTTGTTCGTTTGTTCGTTTGTTGGCTTGTTGGTTTGTTCGTTTGTTGGTTTGTTGGTTTGTTGGTTTGTTGGTTTGTTGGTTTGCTGGTTTGTTCGTTTGTTGGTTTGTTCGTTTGTTGGTTTTTTGGTTTGTTGGTTTGTTGGTTTGTTTGATTGTTGGGTTGTTGGTTTGTTTGTTTGTTGGTTTGTTGATTAGTTGGTTTGTTGGTTTGTTGGTTTGTTGGTTTGTTGGTTTGTTGGCTTGTTAGTTTGTTCGTTTATTGGTTGGTTGGTTTGTTGGTTTGTTGGCTTGTTGGTTTGTTGGTTTGTTGGTTTGTTGGTTTATTGGTTTGTTGGTTTGTTGGTTTGTTGGTTTGTTGGTTTGTTTGTTTGTTGGTTTGTTGGTTTGTTGGTTTGTTGGTTTGTTGGTTTGTTGGCTTGTTGGTTTGTTGCTTTGTTAGTTTGTTGGTTTGTTGGTTTGTTGGTTTGTTGGTTTGTTGGTTTGTTGGCTTGTTGGTTTGTTGGCTTGTTGGTTTGTTGCTTTGTTGGTTTGTTGGTTTGTTGGTTTGTTGGTTTGTTCGTTTGTTGGCTTATTGGTTTGTTGGTTTTTTGGTTTGTTGGTTTGTTGGTTTGTTGGCTTGTTGGCTTGTTGGTTTGTTGGTTTGTTGGTTTGTTGGTTTGTTGGTTTGTTGGTTTGTTGGTTTGTTCGTTTGTTGGTTTGTTGGTTTGTTGGTTTGTTGGTTTGTTGGTTTGTTGGTTTGTTGGTTTGTTGGCTTGTTGGTTTGTTGGTTTGTTGTTTTGTTGGTTTGTTGGTTTGTTGGTTTGTTGGTTTGTTGGTTTGTCGGTTTGTTGGCTTGTTGGTTTGTAGGCTTGTTGGTTTGTTGGTATGTTCGTTTATTGGTTTTTTGGTTTGTTGGTTTGTTGGCTTGTTGGTTTGTTGGTTTGTAGGTTTGTTGTTTTGTTTGTTTGTTAGTTTCTTCGTTTGTTGGCTTGTTGGTTTGTTGGCTTGTTGGCTTGTTGGTTTGTTGGTTTCGTGGTTTGTTTGTTTGTTGGTTTGTTGGTTTGTTCGTTTGTTGTTTTCTTGTTTTGTTGGTTTGTTGGTTTGTTGGTTTGTTGGTTTGTTGGTTTGTTGGTTTGTTCGTTTTTTGGGTTATTGGCTTGTTGGTTTGTTGGTTTGTTGGTTTGTTGGGTTGTTGGTTTGTTGGTTTGTAGGTTTGTTGGCTTGTTGGTTTGTTCGTTTGTTGGTTTGTTGGTTTGTTTGTTTGTTGGTTTGTTTGTTTGTTGACTTGTTGGTTTGTTGGCTTGTTGGCTTGTTGGTATGTTGGCTTGTTTGTTTGTTGGTTTGTTGGTTTGTTGGTTTGTTGGCTTGTCGGCTTGTTGGTTTGTTGGTTTGTTCGTTTGTTGGTTTGTTTGTTTTTTGGTTTGTTGGTTTGTTGGTTTGTTGGTTTGTTGGCTTGTTCGTTTGTTGGTTTGTTGGTTTGTTGGCTTGTTGGTTTGTTGGTTTGTTGGTTTGTTGGCTTGTTGGTTTGTTGGTTTGTTGGTTTGTTGGTTTGTTGGTTTGTCGTTATATTGGTTTGTTGGCTTTTTGGTTTGTTCGTTTGTTGGTTTGTTGGTTTGTTGGTTTGTTCGTTTGTTGGTTTGTTGGTTTGTTGGTTTGTTGGTTTGTTGGTTTGTTGGTTTGTTGATTTGTTGGTTTGTTCGTTTGTTCGTTTGTTGGTTTGTTGGTTTGTTCGTTTGTTGGTTTTTTGGTTTGTTGGTTTGTTGGTTTGTTGGTATGTTGGTTTGTTGGTTTGTTGGCTTGTTCGTTTGTTCGTTTGTTGGCTTGTTGGTATGTTGGCTTGTTGGCTTGTTGGTTTGTTGGTTTGTTGGTTTGTTGGTTTGTTTGCTTGTTGGTTTGTTGGTTTGTTGGTTTGTTGGCTTGTTGGTTTGTTGGTTTGTAGGTTTGTTGGCTTGTTGGTTTGTTCGTTTGTTGGTTTGTTGGTTTGTTTGTTTGTTGGTTTGTTTGTTTGTTGACTTTTTGGTTTGTTGGCTTGTTGGCTTGTTGGTATGTTGGCTTGTTTGTTTGTTGGTTTGTTGGTTTGTTGGTTTGTTGGCTTGTCGGCTTGTTGGTTTGTTGGTTTGTTCGTTTGTTGGTTTGTTTGTTTTTTGGTTTGTTGGTTTGTTGGTTTGTTGGTTTGTTGGTTTGTTGGTTTGCTGGTTTGTTCGTTTGTTGGTTTGTTCGTTTGTTGGTTTTTTGGTTTGTTGGTTTGTTGGTTTGTTTGCTTGTTGGGTTGTTGGTTTGTTTGTTTGTTGGTTTGTTGATTTGTTGGTTTGTTGGTTTGTTGGTTTGTTGGTTTGTTGGCTTGTTGGTTTGTTCGTTTGTTGGTTTGTTGGTTTGTTGGTTTGTTGGCTTGTTGGTTTGTTGGTTTGTTGGTTTGTTGGTTTATTGGTTTGTTGGTTTGTTGGTTTGTTGGTTTGTTGGTTTGTTTGTTTGTTGGTTTGTTGGTTTGTTGGTTTGTTGGTTTGTTGGCTTGTTGGTTTGTTGCTTTGTTAGTTTGTTGGTTTGTTGGTTTGTTGGTTTGTTAGTTTGTTGGTTTGTTGGCTTGTTGGTTTGTTGGCTTGTTGGTTTGTTGCTTTGTTGGTTTGTTGGTTTGTTGGTTTGTTGGTTTGTTCGTTTGTTGGCTTATTGGTTTGTTGGTTTTTTGGTTTGTTGGTTTGTAGGTTTGTTGGCTTGTTGGCTTGTTGGTTTGTTGGTTTGTTGGTTTGTTGGTTTGTTGGTTTGTTGGTTTGTTGGTTTGTTGGTTTGTTGGTTTGTTGGTTTGTTCGTTTGTTGGTTTGTTGGTTTGTTGGTTTGTTGGTTTGTTGGTTTGTTGGTTTGTTGGCTTGTTGGTTTGTTGGTTTGTTGGTTTGTTGGTTTGTTGGTTTGTTGGTTTGTTTGGTTTGTTGGTTTGTTGGTTTGTTGGTTTGTTGGTTTGTTGGTTTGTTGGTTTGTCGGTTTGTTGGCTTGTTGGTTTGTTGGCTTGTTGGTTAGTTGGTATGTTCGTTTGTTGGTTTTTTGGTTTGTTGGTTTGTTGGTTTGTTGGCTTGTTGGTTTGTTGGTTTGTAGGTTTGTTGTTTTGTTTGTTTGTTGGTTTCTTCGTTTGTTGGCTTGTTGGTTTGTTGGCTTGTTGGCTTGTTGGTTTGTTGTTTTCTTGGTTTGTTTGTTTGCTGGTTTGTTGGTTTGTTCGTTTGTTGTTTTGTTGTTTTGTTGGTATGTTGTTTTGTTGGTTTGTTGATTTGTTGGTCTGTTGGTTTGTTGGTTTTTTGGTTTATTGGGTTATTGGCTTGTTGGTTTGTTAGTTTGTTGGTTTGTTGGGTTGTTGGTTTGTTGGTTTGTTGGTTTGTTGGTTTGTTGGTTTGTTGGTTTGTTGGCTTGTTGGTTTGTTCGTTTGTTGGTTTGTTGGTTTGTTTGTTTGTTGGTTTGTTTGTTTGTTGGCTTGTTGGTTTGTTGGCTTGTTGGCTTGTTGGTATGTTGGCTTGTTGGTTTGTTGGTTTGTTGGTTTGTTGGTTTGTTGGCTTGTTGGCTTGTTGGTTTGTTGGTTTGTTCGTTTGTTGGTTCGTTGGTTTTTTGGTTTGTTGGTTTTCTGGTTTTTTGGTTTGTTGGCTTGTTGGTTTGTTGGTTTGTTTGTTTTTTGGTTTGGTGGTTTGTTGGTTTGTTGGTTTGTTCGTTTGTTGGTTTGTTGGTTTGTGGGCTTGTTGGTTTGTTGGTTTGTTGGTGTGTTGGCTTGTTGGTTTGTTGGTTTGTTGGTTTGTTGGTTTGTTGGTTTGTTGGTTTGTTGGTTTGTTGGTTTGTTGATTTGTTGGTTTGTTCGTTTGTTGGTTTGTTGGTTTGTTCGTTTGTTGGTTTTTTGGTTTTTTGGCTTGTTGGCTTGTTGGTTTCTTCGTTTGTTGGCTTGTTGGTTTGTTGGCTTGTTGGCTTGTTGGTTTGTTGGTTTCTTGGTTTGTTTGTTTGTTGGTTTGTTGGTTTGTTCGTTTGTTGTTTTGTTGTTTTGTTGGTTTGTTGGTTTGTTGGTTTGTTGATTTGTTGGTCTGTTGGTTTGTTGGTTTTTTGGTTTATTGGGTTATTGGCTTGTTGGTTTGTTGGTTTGTTGGTTTGTTGGGTTGTTGGTTTGTTGGTTTGTTGGTTTGTTGGTTTGTTGGTTTGTTGGCATGTTGGTTTGTTCGTTTGTTGGTTTGTTGGCTTGTTGATTTGTTGGTTTGTTCGTTTGTTGGTTTGTTGGTTTGTTCGTTTGTTGGTTTGTTGGTTTGTTGGTTTGTTGGTATGTTGGTTTGTTGGTTTGTTGGCTTGTTCGTTTGTTCGTTTGTTGGCTTGTTGGTATGTTGGCTTGTTGGCTTGTTGGTTTGTTGGTTTGTTGGTTTGTTGGCTTGTTGGCTTGTTGGTTTGTTTGTTTGTTGGTTTGTTGGTTTGTTGGTTTGTTGGTTTGTTGGTTTGTTGGCTTGTTGGTTTGTTGCTTTGTTGGTTTGTTGGTTTAATGGTTTGTTGGCTTTTTGGCTTGTTGGTTTGTTCGTTTGTTGGTTTGTTGGTTATTTGGTTTGTTGGTTTGTTGGTTTGCTGGTTTGTTCGTTTGTTGGTTTGTTCGTTTGTTGGTTTTTTGGTTTGTTGGTTTGTTGGTTTGTTTGCTTGTTGGGTTGTTGGTTTGTTTGTTTGTTGGTTTGTTGATTTGTTGGTTTGTTGATTTGTTGGTTTGTTGGTTTGTTGGTTTGTTGGCTTGTTGGTTTGTTCGTTTGTTGGTTTGTTGGTTTGTTGGTTTGTTGGCTTGTTGGTTTGTTGGTTTGTTGGTTTGTTGGTTTATTGGTTTGTTGGTTTGTTGGTTTGTTGGTTTGTTGGTTTGTTGGTTTGTTTGTTTGTTGGTTTGTTGGTTTGTTGGTTTGTTGGTTTGTTGGTTTGTTGGCTTGTTGGTTTGTTGCTTTGTTAGTTTGTTGGTTTGTTGGTTTGTTGGTTTGTTGGTTTGTTGGTTTGTTGGCTTGTTGGTTTGTTGGCTTGTTGGTTTGTTGCTTTGTTGGTTTGTTGGTTTGTTGGTTTGTTGGTTTGTTCGTTTGTTGGCTTATTGGTTTGTTGGTTTTTTGGTTTGTTGGTTTGTAGGTTTGTTGGCTTGTTGGCTTGTTGGTTTGTTGGTTTGTTGGTTTGTTGGTTTATTGGTTTGTTGGTTTGTTGGTTTGTTGGTTTGTTGGTTTGTTTGTTTGTTGGTTTGTTGGTTTGTTGGTTTGTTGGTTTGTTGGTTTGTTGGCTTGTTGGTTTGTTGGTTTGTTAGTTTGTTGGTTTGTTGGTTTGTTGGTTTGTTGGCTTGTTGGTTTGTTGGCTTGTTGGTTTGTTGGTATGTTCGTTTGTTGGTTTTTTGGTTTGTTGGTTTGTTGGTTTGTTGGCTTGTTGGTTTGTTGGTTTGTAGGTTTGTTGTTTTGTTTGTTTGTTGGTTTCTTCGTTTGTTGGCTTGTTGGTTTGTTGGCTTGTTGGCTTGTTGGTTTGTTGGTTTCTTGGTTTGTTTGTTTGTTGGTTTGTTGGTTTGTTCGTTTGTTGTTTTGTTGTTTTGTTGGTTTGTTGGTTTGTTGGTTTGTTGATTTGTTGGTCTGTTGGTTTGTTGGTTTTTTGGTTTATTGGGTTATTGGCTTGTTGGTTTGTTGGTTTGTTGGTTTGTTGGGTTGTTGGTTTGTTGGTTTGTTGGTTTGTTGGTTTGTTGGGTTGTTGGTTTGTTGGCTTGTTGGTTTGTTCGTTTGTTGGTTTGTTGGTTTGTTTGTTTGTTGGTTTGTTTGTTTGTTGGCTTGTTGGTTTGTTGGCTTGTTGGCTTGTTGGTATGTTGGCTTGTTGGTTTGTTGGTTTGTTGGTTTGTTGGTTTGTTGGCTTGTTGGCTTGTTGGTTTGTTGGCTTGTTCGCTTGTTGGTTTGTTGGTTTTTTGGTTTGTTGGTTTTCTGGTTTTTTGGTTTGTTGGTTTGTTGGTTTGTTGGTTTGTTGGTTTGTTTGTTTTTTGGTTTGTTGGTTTGTTGGTTTGTTGGTTTGTTCGTTTGTTGGTTTGTTGGTTTGTGGGCTTGTTGGTTTGTTGGTTTGTTGGTGTGTTGGCTTGTTGGTTTGTTGGTTTGTTGGTTTGTTGGTTTGTTGGTTTGTTGGTTTGTTGTTATGTTGGTTTGTTGGCTTTTTGGTTTGTTCGTTTGTTGGTTTGTTGGTTTGTTGGTTTGTTGGTTTGTTGGTTTGTTGGTTTGTTGATTTGTTGGTTTGTTCGTTTGTTGGTTTGTTGGTTTGTTCGTTTGTTGGTTTTTTTGTTTGTTGGCTTGTTGGCTTGTTGGTTTGTTGGTTTGTTGGTTTGTTGGTTTGTTGATTTGTTGGTTTGTTCGTTTGTTGGTTTGTTGGTTTGTTCGTTTGTTGGTTTTTTGGTTTGTTGGCTTGTTGGCTTGTTGGTTTGTTGGCTTGTTGGTTTGTTGGTTTCTTGGTTTGTTTGTTTGTTGGTTTGTTGGTTTGTTCGTTTGTTGTTTTGTTGTTTTGTTGGTTTGTTGGTTTGTTGGTTTGTTGATTTGTTGGTCTGTTGGTTTGTTGGTTTTTTGGTTTATTGGGTTATTGGCTTGTTGGTTTGTTGGTTTGTTGGTTTGTTGGTTTGTTGGGTTGTTGGTTTGTTGGTTTGTTGGTTTGTTGGTTTGTTGGTTTGTTGGCATGTTGGTTTGTTCGTTTGTTGGTTTGTTGGTTTGTTTTTTTGTTGGTTTGTTTGTTTGTTGGCTTGTTGGTTTGTTGGCTTGTTGGCTTGTTGGTATGTTGGCTTGCTGGTTTGTTAGTTTGTTTGCTTGTTGGTTTGTTGGTTTGTTGGTTTGTTGGTTTGTTGGTTTGTTGGTTTGTTGGCTTGTTGGTTTGTTCGTTTGTTGGTTTGTTGGTTTTTTGGTTTGTTGGTTTGTTGGTTTGTTGGTATGTTGGTTTGTTGGTTTGTTGGCTTGTTCGTTTGTTCGTTTGTTGGCTTGTTGGTATGTTGGCTTGTTGGCTTGTTGGTTTGTTGGTTTGTTGGTTTGTTGGTTTGTTTGCTTGTTGGTTTGTTGGTTTGTTGGTTTGTTGGTTTGTTGGTTTGTTGGTTTGTTGGCTTGTTGGTTTGTTCGTTTGTTGGTTTGTTGGTTTGTTGGTTTGTTGGTTTGTTGGTTTGTTGGCTTGTTGGTTTGTTGCTTTGTTGGTTTGTTGGTTTGTTGGTTTGTTGATTTATTGGCTTGTTGGTTTGTTCGTTTGTTGGTTTGTTGGTTTGTTGGTTTGTTGGTTTGTTGGTTTGCTGGTTTGTTCGTTTGTTGGTTTGTTCGTTTGTTGGTTTTTTGGTTTGTTGGTTTGTTGGTTTGTTTGCTTGTTGGGTTGTTGGTTTGTTGGTTTGTTTGTTTGTTGGTTTGTTGGTTTGTTGGTTTGTTGGTTTGTTGGTTTGTTTGCTTGTTGGTTTGTTCGTTTGTTGGTTTGTTGGTTTGTTGGTTTGTTGGCTTGTTGGTTTGTTGGTTTGTTGGTTTGTTGGTTTATTGGTTTGTTGGTTTGTTGGTTTGTTGGTTTGTTGGTTTGTTGGTTTGTTTGTTTGTTGGTTTGTTGGTTTGTTGGTTTGTTGGTTTGTTGGTTTGTTGGTTTGTTGGCTTGTTGGTTTGTTGCTTTGTTAGTTTGTTGGTTTGTTGGTTTGTTGGTTTGTTGGTTTGTTGGTTTGTTGGTTTGTTGGCTTATTGGTTTGTTGGCTTGTTGGTTTGTTGCTTTGTTGGTTTGTTGGTTTGTTGGTTTGTTGGTTTGTTCGTTTGTTGGCTTATTGGTTTGTTGGTTTTTAGGTTTGTTGGTTTGTAGGTTTGTTGGCTTGTTGGCTTGTTGGTTTGTTGGTTTGTTGGTTTGTTGGTTTGTTGGTTTGTTGGTTTGTTGGTTTGTTGGTTTGTTCGTTTGTTGGTTTGTTGGTTTGTTGGTTTGTTGGTTTGTTGGCTTGTTGGTTTGTTGGTTTGTTGGTTTGTTGGTTTGTTGGTTTGTTGGTTTGTTGGTTTGTTGGTTTGTTGGTTTGTTGGTTTGTTGGTTTGTTGGTTTGTTGGTTTGTTGGTTTGTTGGTTTGTTGGTTTGTCGGTTTGTTGGCTTGTTGGTTTGTTGGCTTGTTGGTTTGTTGGTATGTTCGTTTGTTGGTTTTTTGGTTTGTTGGTTTGTTGGTTTGTTGGCTTGTTGGTTTGTTGCTTTGTAGGTTTGTTGTTTTGTTTGTTTGTTGGTTTCTTCGTTTGTTGGCTTGTTGGTTTGTTGGCTTGTTGGCTTGTTGGTTTGTTGGTTTCTTGGTTTGTTGGTTTGTTGGTTTGTTGGTTTGTTGGTTTGTTGGTTTGTTGGCATGTTGGTTTGTTCGTTTGTTGGTTTGTTGGTTTGTTTTTTTGTTGGTTTGTTTGTTTGTTGGCTTGTTGGTTTGTTGGCTTGTTGGCTTGTTGGTATGTTGGCTTGCTGGTTTGTTAGTTTGTTTGCTTGTTGGTTTGTTGGTTTGTTGGTTTGTTGGTTTGTTGGTTTGTTGGTTTGTTGGCTTGTTGGTTTGTTCGTTTGTTGGTTTGTTGGTTTTTTGGTTTGTTGGTTTGTTGGTTTGTTGGTATGTTGGTTTGTTGGTTTGTTGGCTTGTTCGTTTGTTCGTTTGTTGGCTTGTTGGTATGTTGGCTTGTTGGCTTGTTGGTTTGTTGGTTTGTTGGTTTGTTGGTTTGTTTGCTTGTTGGTTTGTTGGTTTGTTGGTTTGTTGGTTTGTTGGTTTGTTGGTTTGTTGGCTTGTTGGTTTGTTCGTTTGTTGGTTTGTTGGTTTGTTGGTTTGTTGGTTTGTTGGTTTGTTGGCTTGTTGGTTTGTTGCTTTGTTGGTTTGTTGGTTTGTTGGTTTGTTGATTTATTGGCTTGTTGGTTTGTTCGTTTGTTGGTTTGTTGGTTTGTTGGTTTGTTGGTTTGTTGGTTTGCTGGTTTGTTCGTTTGTTGGTTTGTTCGTTTGTTGGTTTTTTGGTTTGTTGGTTTGTTGGTTTGTTTGCTTGTTGGGTTGTTGGTTTGTTGGTTTGTTTGTTTGTTGGTTTGTTGGTTTGTTGGTTTGTTGGTTTGTTGGTTTGTTTGCTTGTTGGTTTGTTCGTTTGTTGGTTTGTTGGTTTGTTGGTTTGTTGGCTTGTTGGTTTGTTGGTTTGTTGGTTTGTTGGTTTATTGGTTTGTTGGTTTGTTGGTTTGTTGGTTTGTTGGTTTGTTTGTTTGTTGGTTTGTTGGTTTGTTGGTTTGTTGGTTTGTTGGTTTGTTGGTTTGTTGGCTTGTTGGTTTGTTGCTTTGTTAGTTTGTTGGTTTGTTGGTTTGTTGGTTTGTTGGTTTGTTGGTTTGTTGGTTTGTTGGCTTATTGGTTTGTTGGCTTGTTGGTTTGTTGCTTTGTTGGTTTGTTGGTTTGTTGGTTTGTTGGTTTGTTCGTTTGTTGGCTTATTGGTTTGTTGGTTTTTAGGTTTGTTGGTTTGTAGGTTTGTTGGCTTGTTGGCTTGTTGGTTTGTTGGTTTGTTGGTTTGTTGGTTTGTTGGTTTGTTGGTTTGTTGGTTTGTTGGTTTGTTCGTTTGTTGGTTTGTTGGTTTGTTGGTTTGTTGGTTTGTTGGTTTGTTGGCTTGTTGGTTTGTTGGTTTGTTGGTTTGTTGGTTTGTTGGTTTGTTGGTTTGTTGGTTTGTTGGTTTGTTGGTTTGTTGGTTTGTTGGTTTGTTGGTTTGTTGGTTTGTTGGTTTGTTGGTTTGTTGGTTTGTCGGTTTGTTGGCTTGTTGGTTTGTTGGCTTGTTGGTTTGTTGGTATGTTCGTTTGTTGGTTTTTTGGTTTGTTGGTTTGTTGGTTTGTTGGCTTGTTGGTTTGTTGCTTTGTAGGTTTGTTGTTTTGTTTGTTTGTTGGTTTCTTCGTTTGTTGGCTTGTTGGTTTGTTGGCTTGTTGGCTTGTTGGTTTGTTGGTTTCTTGGTTTGTTTGTTTGTTGGTTTGTTGGTTTGTTCGTTTGTTGTTTTGTTGTTTTGTTGGTTTGTTGGTTTGTTGGTTTGTTGATTTGTTGGTCTGTTGGTTTGTTGGTTTTTTGGTTTATTGGGTTATTGGCTTGTTGGTTTGTTGGTTTGTTGGTTTGTTGGTTTGTTGGTTTGTTGGCTTGTTGGTTTGTTCGTTTGTTGGTTTGTTGGTTTGTTTGTTTGTTGGTTTGTTTGTTTGTTGGCTTGTTGGTTTGTTGGCTTGTTGGCTTGTTGGTATGTTGGCTTGTTGGTTTGTTGGTTTGTTGGTTTGTTGGTTTGTTGGCTTGTTGGCTTGTTGGTTTGTTGGTTTGTTCGTTTGTTGGTTTGTTGGTTTTTTGGTTTGTTGGTTTTCTGGTTTTTTGGTTTGTTGGTTTGTTGGTTTGTTGGTTTGTTGGTTTGTTTGTTTTTTGGTTTGTTGGTTTGTTGGTTTGTTGGTTTGTTCGTTTGTTGGTTTGCTGGTTAGTGGGCTTGTTGGTTTGTTGGTTTGTTGGTTTGTTGGCTTGTTGGTTTGTGGGTTTGTTGGTTTGTTTGCTTGTTGGTTTGTTCGTTTGTTGGTTTGTTGGTTTGTTGGTTTGTTGGCTTGTTGGCTTGTTGGTTTGTTGGTTTGTTGGTTTGTTGGTTTGTTGGTTTGTTGTTTTGTTGGTTTGTTGGTTTGTTCGTTTGTTGGTTTGTTGGTTTGTTGGTTTGTTGGTTTGTTGGTTTGTTGGTTTGTTGGCTTGTTGGTTTGTTGGTTTGTTGGTTTGTTGGTTTGTTGGTTTGTTGGTTTGTTGGTTTGTTGGTTTGTTGGTTTGTTGGTTTGTTGGTTTGTTGGTTTGTTGGTTTGTTGGTTTGTCGGTTTGTTGGCTTGTTGGTTTGTTGGCTTGTTGGTTTGTTGGTATGTTCGTTTGTTGGTTTTTTGGTTTGTTGGTTTGTTGGTTTGTTGGCTTGTTGGTTTGTTGCTTTGTAGGTTTGTTGTTTTGTTTGTTTGTTGGTTTCTTCGTTTGTTGGCTTGTTGGTTTGTTGGCTTGTTGGCTTGTTGGTTTGTTGGTTTCTTGGTTTGTTTGTTTGTTGGTTTGTTCGTTTGTTGTTTTGTTGTTTTGTTGGTTTGTTGGTTTGTTGGTTTGTTGATTTGTTGGTCTGTTGGTTTGTTGGTTTTTTGGTTTATTGGGTTATTGGCTTGTTGGTTTGTTGGTTTGTTGGTTTGTTGGGTTGTTGGTTTGTTGTTTTGTTGGCTTGTTGGTTTGTTGGCTTGTTGGCTTGTTGGTTTGTTGGTTTGTTGGTTTGTTGGTTTGTTGGTTTGTTGGTTTGTTGGTTTGTTGGTTTGTTGGCTTGTTGGTTTGTTCGTTTGTTGGTTTGTTGGTTTGTTTGTTTGTTGGTTTGTTTGTTTATTGGCTTGTTGGTTAGTTGGCTTGTTGGCTTGTTGGTATGTTGGCTTGTTGGTTTGTTGGTTTGTTGGTTTGTTGGTTTGTTGGCTTGTTGGCTTGTTGGTTTGTTGGTTTGTTCGTTTGTTGGTTTGTTGGTTTTTTGGTTTGTTGGTTTTCTGGTTTTTTGGTTTGTTGGTTTGTTGGTTTGTTGGTTTGTTGGTTTGTTTGTTTTTTGGTTTGTTGGTTTGTTGGTTTGTTGGTTTGTTCGTTTGTTGGTTTGCTGGTTTGTGGGCTTGTTGGTTTGTTGGTTTGTTGGTTTGTTGGCTTGTTGGTTTGTGGGTTTGTTGGTTTGTTGGTTTGTTGGTTTGTTGTTATGTTGGTTTGTTGGCTTTTTGGTTTGTTCGTTTGTTGGTTTGTTGGTTTGTTGGTTTGTTGGTTTGTTGGTTTGTTGGTTTGTTGGTTTGTTGGTTTGTTGGTTTGTTGGTTTGTTGATTTGTTGGTTTGTTCGTTTGTTGGTTTGTTGGTTTGTTCGTTTGTTGGTTTTTTGGTTTGTTGGCTTCTTGGCTTGTTGGTTTGTTGGTTTGTTGGCTTGTTGGTTTCTTGGTTTCTTGGTTTGTTGGTTTGTTTGTTTGTTGGTTTGTTCGTTTGTTGGCTTGTTGGTTTGTTGGTTTGTTGGCTTGTTGGTTTGTTGGTTTGTTCGTCTGTTGGTTTGTTGGTTTTTTGGTTTGTTGGTTTGTTGGTTTGTTCGTTTGTTGGTTTTTTGGTTTGTTGGTTTGTTGGTTTGTTGGTATGTTGGTTTGTTGGTTTGTTGGCTTGTTCGTTTGTTCGTTTGTTGGCTTGTTGGTATGTTGGCTTGTTGGTTTGTTGGTTTGTTTGCTTGTTGGTTTTTTGGTTATTTGGTTTGTTGGTTTGTTGGTTTGTTGGCTTGTTGGTTTGTTGGTTTGTTGGTTTGTTGGGTTGTTGGTTTGTTGGTTTGTTGGTTTGTTGGTTTGTTGGTTTGTTGGCTTGTTGGTTTGTTCGTTTGTTGGTTTGTTGGTTTGTTGGTGTGTTGGTTTGTTGGTTTGTTGGCTTGTTGGTTTGTTGGTTTGTTGGTTTGTTGGTTTGTTGGTTTGTTGGTTTGTTGGTTTCTTGGTTTGTTGGTTTGTTTGTTTGTTGGTTTGTTGGTTTGTTGGTTTGTTGGTTTGTTCGTTTGTTGGTTTGTTGGCTTGTTGGTTTGTTGCTTTGTTGGTTTGTTGGTTTGTTGGTTTGTTGGTTTGTTGGTTTGTTGGTTTGTTGGTTTGTTGGCTTGTTGGTTTGTTGGCTTGTTGGTTTATTGCTTTGTTGGTTTGTTGGTTTGTTGGTTTGTTGGTTTGTTGGTTTGTTCGTTTGTTGGCTTATTGGTTTGTTGGTTTTTTGGTTTGTTGGTTTGTAGGTTTGTTGGCTTGTTGGCTTGTTGGTTTGTTGGTTTGTTGGTTTGTTGGTTTGTTGGTTTGTTGGTTTGTTGGTTTGTTGGTTTGTTGGTTTGTTCGTTTGTTGGTTTGTTGGCTTGTTGGTTTGTTGGTTTGTTGGTTTGTTGGTTTGTTGGTTTGTTGGTTTGTTGGTTTGTTGGTTTGTTGGTTTGTTGGTTTGTCGGTTTGTTGGCATGTTGGTTTGTTGGCTTGTTGGTTTGTTGGTATGTTCGTTTTTTTGGTTTTTTGGTTTGTTGGTTTGTTGGTTTGTTGGCTTGTTGGTTTGTTGGTTTGTAGGTTTGTTGTTTTGTTTGTTTGTTGGTTTCTTCGTTTGTTGGCTTGTTGGTTTGTTGGCTTGTTGGCTTGTTGGTTTGTTAGTTTCTTGGTTTGTTTGTTTGTTGGTTTGTTGGTTTGTTCATTTGTTGTTTTCTTGTTTTGTTGGTTTGTTGGTTTGTTGGTTTGTTGGTTTGTTGGTTTGTTGGTTTGTTGGTTTGTTGGTTTGTTGGTTTGTTGGTTTGTTGGTTTGTTGGCTTGTTGGTTTGGTGGTTTGTTGGTTTGTTGGTTTGTTTGTTTGTTGGTTTGTTTGTTTGTTGGCTTGTTGGTTTGTTGGCTTGTTGGCTTGTTGGTATGTTGGCTTGTTGGTTTGTTGGTTTGTTGGTTTGTTGGTTTGTTGGCTTGTTGGCTTGTTGGTTTGTTGGTTTGTTCGTTTGTTGGTTTGTTGGTTTTTTGGTTTGTTGGTTTTCTGGTTTTTTGGTTTGTTGGTTTGTTGGTTTGTTGGTTTGTTGGTTTGTTGGTTTGTTTGTTTGTTTGTTTTTTGGTTTGTTGGTTTGTTGGTTTGTTGGTTTGTTGGTTTATTCGTTTGTTGGTTTGTTGGTTTGTTGGCTTGTTGGTTTGTTGGTTTGTTGGTTTGTTGGCTTGTTGGTTTGTTGGTTTGTTGGTTTGTTGGTTTGTTGGTTTGTCGTTATGTTGGTTTGTTGGCTTTTTGGTTTGTTCGTTTGTTGGTTTGTTGGTTTGTTGGTTTGTTGGTTTGTTGGTTTGTTGGTTTGTTGATTTGTTGGTTTGTTCGTTTGTTGGTTTGTTGGTTTGTTCGTTTGTTGGTTTTTTGGTTTGTTGGTTTGTTGGTTTGTTGGCATGTTGGTTTGTTGGTTTGTTGGCTTGTTGGTATGTTGGCTTGTTGGCTTGTTGGTTTGTTGGTTTGTTTGCTTGTTGGTTTGTTGGTTTGTTGGTTTGTTGGTTTCTTGGTTTGTTGGTTTGTTGGTTTGTTTGTTTGTTGGTTTGTTCGTTTGTTGGCTTGTTGGTTTGTTGGTTTGTTGGTTTGTTGGTTTGTTGGTTTGTTCGTCTGTTGGTTTGTTGGTTTGTTGGTTTGTTGGTTTGTTGGTTTGTTGATTTGTTGGTTTGTTCGTTTGTTGGTTTGTCGGTTTGTTCGTTTGTTGGTTTTTTGGTTTGTTGGTTTGTTGGTTTGTTGGCATGTTGGTTTGTTGGTTTGTTGGCTTGTTGGTATGTTGGCTTGTTGGCTTGTTGGTTTGTTGGTTTGTTTGCTTGTTGGTTTGTTGGTTTGTTGGTTTGTTGGTTTCTTGGTTTGTTGGTTTGTTGGTTTGTTTGTTTGTTGGTTTGTTCGTTTGTTGGCTTGTTGGTTTGTTGGTTTGTTGGTTTGTTGGCTTGTTGGTTTGTTGGTTTGTTCGTCTGTTGGTTTGTTGGTTTTTTGGTTTGTTGGTTTGTTGGTTTGTTGGTTTGTTCGTTTGTTGGTTTTTTGGTTTGTTGGTTTGTTGGTTTGTTGGTATGTTGGTTTGTTGGTTTGTTGGCTTGTTCGTTTGTTCGTTTGTTGGCTTGTTGGTATGTTGGCTTGTTGGTTTGTTGGTTTGTTTGCTTGTTGGTTTTTTGGTTTTTTGGTTTGTTGGTTTGTTGGTTTGTTGGCTTGTTGGTTTGTTGGTTTGTTGGTTTGTTGGGTTGTTGGTTTGTTGGTTTGTTGGTTTGTTGGTTTGTTAGTTTGTTGGCTTGTTGGTTTGTTCGTTTGTTGGTTTGTTGGTTTGTTGGTTTGTTGGCTTGTTGGTTTGTTGGTTTGTTGGTTTGTTGGTTTGTTGGTTTGTTGGTTTTTTGGTTTCTTGGTTTGTTGGTTTGTTTGTTTGTTGGTTTGTTGGTTTGTTGGTTTGTTGGTTTGTTGGTTTGTTGGTTTGTTGGCTTGTTGGTTTGTTGCTTTGTTGGTTTGTTGGTTTAGTGGTTTGTTGGTTTGTTGGTTTGTTGGTTTGTTGGTTTGTTGGCTTGTTGGTTTGTTGGCTTGTTGGTTTGGTGCTTTGTTGGTTTGTTGGTTTGTTGGTTTGTTGGTTTGTTGGTTTGTTGGTTTGTTTGTTTGTTTGTTTTTTGGTTTGTTGGTTTGTTGGTTTGTTGGTTTGTTGGTTTATTCGTTTGTTGGTTTGTTGGTTTGTTGGCTTGTTGGTTTGTTGGTTTGTTGGTTTGTTGGCTTGTTGGTTTGTTGGTTTGTTAGTTTGTTGGTTTGTTGGTCTGTCGTTATGTTGGTTTGTTGGCTTTTTGGTTTGTTCGTTTGTTGGTTTGTTGGTTTGTTGGTTTGTTGGTTTGTTGGTTTGTTGGTTTGTTGATTTGTTGATTTGTTGGTTTGTTCGTTTGTTGGTTTGTTGGTTTGTTCGTTTGTTGGTTTTTTGGTATGTTGGTTTGTTGGTTTGTTGGCATGTTGGTTTGTTGGTTTGTTGGCTTGTTGGTATGTTGGCTTGTTGGCTTGTTGGTTTGTTGGTTTGTTTGCTTGTTGGTTTGTTGGTTTGTTGGTTTGTTGGTTTCTTGGTTTGTTGCTTTGTTGGTTTGTTTGTTTGTTGGTTTGTTCGTTTGTTGGCTTGTTGGTTTGTTGGTTGGTTGGCTTGTTGGTTTGTTGGTTTGTTCGTCTGTTGGTTTGTTGGTTTGTTGGTTTGTTGGTTTGTTGGTTTGTTGATTTGTTGGTTTGTTCGTTTGTTGGTTTGTTGGTTTGTTCGTTTGTTGGTTTTTTGGTTTGTTTGTTTGTTGGTTTGTTGGCATGTTGGTTTGTTGGTTTGTTGGCTTGTTGGTATGTTGGCTTGTTGGCTTGTTGGTTTGTTGGTTTGTTTGCTTGTGTGTTTGTTGGTTTGTTGGTTTGTTGGTTTCTTGGTTTGTTGGTTTGTTGGTTTGTTTGTTTGTTGGTTTGTTCGTTTGTTGGCTTGTTGGTTTGTTGGTTTGTTGGTTTGTTGGCTTGTTGGTTTGTTGGTTTGTTCGTCTGTTGGTTTATTGGTTTTTTGGTTTGTTGGTTTGTTGGTTTGTTGGTTTGTTCGTTTGTTGGTTTTTTGGTTTGTTGGTTTGTTGGTTTGTTGGTATGTTGGTTTGTTGGTTTGTTGGCTTGTTCGTTTGTTCGTTTGTTGGCTTGTTGGTATGTTGGCTTGTTGGTTTGTTGGTTTGTTTGCTTGTTGGTTTTTTGGTTTTTTGGTTTGTTGGTTTGTTGGTTTGTTGGCTTGTTGGTTTGTTGGTTTGTTGGTTTGTTGGGTTGTTGGTTTGTTGGTTTGTTGGTTTGTTGGTTTGTTGGTTTGTTGGCTTGTTGGTTTGTTCGTTTGTTGGTTTGTTGGTTTGTTGGTTTGTTGGCTTGTTGGTTTGTTGGTTTGTTGGTTTGTTGGTTTGTTGGTTTGTTGGTTTGTTGGTTTCTTGGTTTGTTGGTTTGTTTGTTTGTTGGTTTGTTGGTTTGTTGGTTTGTTGGTTTGTTGGTTTGTTGGTTTGTTGGCTTGTTGGTTTGTTGCTTTGTTGGTTTGTTGGTTTGTTGGTTTGTTGGTTTGTTGGTTTGTTGGTTTGTTGGTTTGTTGGCTTGTTGGTTTGTTGGCTTGTTGGTTTGGTGCTTTGTTGGTTTGTTGGTTTGTTGGTTTGTTGGTTTGTTCGTTTGTTGGCTTATTGGTTTGTTGGTTTTTTGGTTTGTTGGTTTGTAGGTTTGTTGGCTTGTTGGCTTGTTGGTTTGTTGATTTGTTGGTTTGTTGGTTTGTTGGTTTGTTGGTTTGTTGGTTTGTTGGTTTGTTCGTTTGTTGGTTTGTTGGTTTGTTGGTTTGTTGGTTTGTTGGTTTGTTGGTTTGTTGGTTTGTTGGTTTGTTGGTTTGTTGGTTTGTTGGTTTGTTGGTTTGTCGGTTTGTTGGCTTGTTGGTTTGTTGGTTTGTTGACTTGTTGGTATGTTGGCTTGTTGGCTTGTTGGTTTGTTGGTTTGGTTGCTTGTTGGTTTGTTGGTTTGTTGGTTTGTTGGTTTCTTGGTTTGTTGGTTTGTTGGTTTGTTTGTTTGTTGGTTTGTTCGTTTGTTGGCTTTTTGGTTTGTTGGTTTGTTGGCTTGTTGGTTTGTTGGTTTGTTCGTCTGTTGGTTTGTTGGTTTTTTGGTTTGTTGGTTTGTTGGTTTATTGGTTTGTTCGTTTGTTGGTTTTTTGGTTTGTTGGTTTGTTGGTTTGTTGGTATGTTGGTTTGTTGGTTTGTTGGCTTGTTCGTTTGTTCGTTTGTTGGCTTGTTGGTATGTTGGCTTGTTGGTTTGTTGGTTTGTTTGCTTGTTGGTTTTATGGTTTTTTGGTTTGTTGGTTTGTTGGTTTGTTGGCTTGTTGGTTTGTTGGTTTGTTGATTTGTTGGGTTGTTGGTTTGTTGGTTTGTTGGTTTGTTGGTTTGTTGGTTTGTTGGCTTGTTGGTTTGTTCGTTTGTTGGTTTGTTGGTTTGTTGGTGTGTTGGTTTGTTGGTTTGTTGGCTTGTTGGTTTGTTGGTTTGTTGGTTTGTTGGTTTGTTGGTTTGTTGGTTTGTTGGTTTCTTGGTTTGTTGGTTTGTTTGTTTGTTGGTTTGTTGGTTTGTTGGTTTGTTGGTTTGTTGGTTTGTTGGCTTGTTGGTTTGTTGCTTTGTTGGTTTGTTGGTTTGTTGGTTTGTTGGTTTGTTGGTTTGTTGGTTGTTGGCTTGTTGGTTTGTTGGCTTGTTGGTTTGTTGCTTTGTTGGTTTGTTGGTTTGTTGGTTTGTTGGTTTGTTCGTTTGTTGGCTTATTGGTTTGTTGGTTTTTTGGTTTGTTGGTTTGTAGGTTTGTTGGCTTGTTGGCTTGTTGGTTTGTTGGTTTGTTGGTTTGTTGGTTTGTTGGTTTGTTGGTTTGTTGGTTTGTTCGTTTGTTGGTTTGTTGGTTTGTTGGTTTGTTGGTTTGCTGGTTTGTTGGTTTGTTGGTTTGTTGGTTTGTTGGTTTGTTGGTTTGTTGGTTTGTCGGTTTGTTGGCTTGTTGGTTTGTTGGCTTGTTGGTTTGTTGGTATGTTCGTTTGTTGGTTTTTTGGTTTGTTGGTTTGTTGGCTTGTTGGTTTGTTGGTTTGTAGGTTTGTTGTTTTGTTTGTTTGTTGGTTTCTTCGTTTGTTGGCTTGTTGGTTTGTTGGCTTGTTGGCTTGTTGGTTTGTTGGTTTCTTGGTTTGTTTGTTTGTTGGTTTGTTGGTTTGTTCATTTGTTGTTTTCTTGTTTTGTTCGTTTGTTGGTTTGTTGGTTTGTTGGTTTGTTGGTTTGTTGGTTTGTTGGTTTGTTCGTTTTTTGGGTTATTGGCTTGTTGGTTTGTTGGTTTGTTGGTTTGTTGGTTTGTTGGGTTGTTGGTTTGTTGGTTTGTTGGTTTGTTGGTTTGTTGGTTTGTTGGCTTGTTTGTTTGGTGGTTTGTTGGTTTGTTGGTTTGTTTGTTGGTTGGTTTGTTTGTTTGTTGGCTTGTTGGTTTGTTGGCTTGTTGGCTTGTTGGTTTGTTGGTTTGTTCGTTTGTTGGTTTGTTGGTTTTTTGGTTTTCTGGTTTTTTGGTTTGTTGGTTTGTTGGTTTGTTGGTTTGTTGGTTTGTTGGTTTGTTGGTTTGTTTGTTTGTTTGTTTTTTGGTTTGTTGGTTTGTTGGTTTGTTGGTTTGTTGGTTTGTTCGTTTGTTGGTTTGTTGGTTTGTTGGCTTGTTGGTTTGTTGGTTTGTTGGTTTGTTGGTTTGTCGTTATGTTGGTTTGTTGGCTTTTTGGTTTGTTCGTTTGTTGGTTTGTTGGTTTGTTGGTTTGTTGGTTTGTTGGTTTGTTGGTTTGTTGGTTTGTTGGTTTGTTGATTTGTTGGTTTGTTCGTTTGTTGGTTTGTTGGTTTGTTCGTTTGTTGGTTTTTTGGTTTGTTGGTTTGTTGGTTTGTTGGCATGTTGGTTTGTTGGTTTGTTGGCTTGTTCGTTTGTTCGTTTGTTGGCTTGTTGGTATGTTGGCTTGTTGGCTTGTTGGTTTGTTGGTTTGTTTGCTTGTTGGTTTGTTGGTTTGTTGGTTTGTTGGTTTGTTGGTTTGTTGGTTTGTTGGCTTGTTGGTTTGTTCGTTTGTTGGTTTGTTGGTTTGTTGGTTTGTTGGTTTGTTGGTTTGTTGGCTTGTTGGCTTGTTGGTTTGTTGCTTTGTTGGTTTGTTGGTTTGTTGGTTTGTTGGTTTTTTGGCTTGTTGGTTTGTTCGTTTGTTGGTTTGTTGGTTTGTTGGTTTGTTGGTTTGTTGGTTTGCTGGTTTGTTCGTTTGTTGGTTTGTTCGTTTGTTGGTTTTTTGGTTTGTTGGTTTGTTGGTTTGTTTGCTTGTTGGGTTGTTGGTTTGTTGGTTTGTTTGTTTGTTGGTTTGTTGGTTTGTTGGTTTGTTGGTTTGTTGGTTTGTTGGTTTGTTGGTTTGTTGGCTTGGTGGTTTGTTCGTTTGTTGGTTTGTTGGTTTGTTGGTGTGTTGGTTTGTTGGTTTGTTGGCTTGTTGGTTTGTTGGTTTGTTGGTTTGTTGGTTTGTTGGTTTGTTGGTTTGTTGGTTTGTTGGTTTGTTTGTTTGTTGATTTGTTGGTTTGTTGGTTTGTTGGTTTGTTGGCTTGTTGGTTTGTTGCTTTGTTGGTTTGTTGGTTTGTTGGTTTGTTGGTTTGTTCGTTTGTTGGCTTATTGGTTTGTTGGTTTTTTGGTTTGTTGGTTTGTTGGTTTGTTGGTTTGTTGGTTTGTTGGTTTGTTGGTTTGTTGGCTTGTTGGTTTGTTGCTTTGTTGGTTTGTTGGTTTGTTGGTTTGTTCGTTTGTTGGTTTGTTGGTTTGTTGGTTTGTTGGTTTGTTGGTTTGTTGGTTCGTTGGTTTGTTGGTTTGTTGGCTTGTTGGTTTGTTGGTTTGTTGGTTTGTTGGCTTGTTGGTTTGTTGGTTTGTTGGTTTGTTGGTTTGTTGGTTTGTTGGTTTGTTGGTTTGTTGGCTTGTTGGTTTGTTGGTTTGTTGGTTTGTTGGTTTGTTGGTTTGTCGTTATGTTGGTTTTTTGGCTTTTTGGTTTGTTCGTTTGTTGCTTTGTTGGTTTGTTGGTTTGTTGGTTTGTTGGTTTGTTGGTTTGTTGGTTTGTTGGTTTGTTGATTTGTTGGTTTGTTCGTTTCTTGGTTTGTTGGTTTGATCGTTTGTTGGTTTTTTGGTTTGTTGGTTTGTTGGTTTGTTGGTATGTTGGTTTGTTGGTTCGTTGGCTTGTTCGTTTGTTCGTTTGTTGGCTTGTTGGTATGTTGGCTTGTTGGCTTGTTGGTTTGTTGGTTTGTTGGTTTGTTGGTTTGTTGATTTGTTGGTTTGTTCGTTTGTTGGTTTGTTGGTTTGTTCGTTTGTTGGTTTTTTGGTTTGTTGGTTTGTTGGTTTGTTGGTTTGTTGGTTTGTTGGTTTGTTGGTTTGTTGGCTTGTTGGTTTGTTCCTTTGTTGGTTTGTTGGTTTGTTGGTTTGTTGGTTTGTTGGCTTGTTGGTTTGTTGCTTTGTTGGTTTGTTGGCTTGTTGGTTTGGTGGTTTGTAGGTTAGTTGTTTTGTTTGTTTGTTGGTTTCTTCGTTTGTTGGCTTGTTGGTTTGTTGGCTTGTTGGCTTGTTGGTTTGTTGGTTTCTTGGTTTGTTTGTTTGTTGGTTTGTTGGTTTGTTCATTTGTTGTTTTCTTGTTTTGTTCGTTTGTTGGTTTGTTGGTTTGTTGGTTTGTTGGTTTGTTGGTTTGTTGGTTTGTTCGTTTTTTGGGTTATTGGCTTGTTGGTTTGTTGGTTTGTTGGTTTGTTGGTTTGTTGGGTTGTTGGTTTGTTGGTTTGTTGGTTTGTTGGTTTGTTGGTTTGTTGGCTTGTTTGTTTGGTGGTTTGTTGGTTTGTTGGTTTGTTTGTTGGTTGGTTTGTTTGTTTGTTGGCTTGTTGGTTTGTTGGCTTGTTGGCTTGTTGGTATGTTGGCTTGTTGGTTTGTTGGTTTGTTGGTTTGTTGGTTTGTTGGCTTGTTGGCTTGTTGGTTTGTTGGTTTGTTCGTTTGTTGGTTTGTTGGTTTTTTGGTTTTCTGGTTTTTTGGTTTGTTGGTTTGTTGGTTTGTTGGTTTGTTGGTTTGTTGGTTTGTTGGTTTGTTTGTTTGTTTGTTTTTTGGTTTGTTGGTTTGTTGGTTTGTTGGTTTGTTGGTTTGTTCGTTTGTTGGTTTGTTGGTTTGTTGGCTTGTTGGTTTGTTGGTTTGTTGGTTTGTTGGCTTGTTGGTTTGTTGGTTTGTTGGTTTGTTGGTTTGTCGTTATGTTGGTTTGTTGGCTTTTTGGTTTGTTCGTTTGTTGGTTTGTTGGTTTGTTGGTTTGTTGGTTTGTTGGTTTGTTGGTTTGTTGGTTTGTTGGTTTGTTGATTTGTTGGTTTGTTCGTTTGTTGGTTTGTTGGTTTGTTCGTTTGTTGGTTTTTTGGTTTGTTGGTTTGTTGGTTTGTTGGCATGTTGGTTTGTTGGTTTGTTGGCTTGTTCGTTTGTTCGTTTGTTGGCTTGTTGGTATGTTGGCTTGTTGGCTTGTTGGTTTGTTGGTTTGTTTGCTTGTTGGTTTGTTGGTTTGTTGGTTTGTTGGTTTGTTGGTTTGTTGGTTTGTTGGCTTGTTGGTTTGTTCGTTTGTTGGTTTGTTGGTTTGTTGGTTTGTTGGTTTGTTGGTTTGTTGGCTTGTTGGCTTGTTGGTTTGTTGCTTTGTTGGTTTGTTGGTTTGTTGGTTTGTTGGTTTTTTGGCTTGTTGGTTTGTTCGTTTGTTGGTTTGTTGGTTTGTTGGTTTGTTGGTTTGTTGGTTTGCTGGTTTGTTCGTTTGTTGGTTTGTTCGTTTGTTGGTTTTTTGGTTTGTTGGTTTGTTGGTTTGTTTGCTTGTTGGGTTGTTGGTTTGTTGGTTTGTTTGTTTGTTGGTTTGTTGGTTTGTTGGTTTGTTGGTTTGTTGGTTTGTTGGTTTGTTGGTTTGTTGGCTTGGTGGTTTGTTCGTTTGTTGGTTTGTTGGTTTGTTGGTGTGTTGGTTTGTTGGTTTGTTGGCTTGTTGGTTTGTTGGTTTGTTGGTTTGTTGGTTTGTTGGTTTGTTGGTTTGTTGGTTTGTTGGTTTGTTTGTTTGTTGATTTGTTGGTTTGTTGGTTTGTTGGTTTGTTGGCTTGTTGGTTTGTTGCTTTGTTGGTTTGTTGGTTTGTTGGTTTGTTGGTTTGTTCGTTTGTTGGCTTATTGGTTTGTTGGTTTTTTGGTTTGTTGGTTTGTTGGTTTGTTGGTTTGTTGGTTTGTTGGTTTGTTGGTTTGTTGGCTTGTTGGTTTGTTGCTTTGTTGGTTTGTTGGTTTGTTGGTTTGTTCGTTTGTTGGTTTGTTGGTTTGTTGGTTTGTTGGTTTGTTGGTTTGTTGGTTCGTTGGTTTGTTGGTTTGTTGGCTTGTTGGTTTGTTGGTTTGTTGGTTTGTTGGTTTGTTGGTTTGTTGGTTTGTTGGTTTGTTGGTTTGTTGGTTTGTTGGTTTGTTGGTTTGTTGGCTTGTTGGTTTGTTGGTTTGTTGGTTTGTTGGTTTGTTGGTTTGTCGTTATGTTGGTTTTTTGGCTTTTTGGTTTGTTCGTTTGTTGCTTTGTTGGTTTGTTGGTTTGTTGGTTTGTTGGTTTGTTGGTTTGTTGGTTTGTTGGTTTGTTGATTTGTTGGTTTGTTCGTTTCTTGGTTTGTTGGTTTGATCGTTTGTTGGTTTTTTGGTTTGTTGGTTTGTTGGTTTGTTGGTATGTTGGTTTGTTGGTTTGTTGGCTTGTTCGTTTGTTCGTTTGTTGGCTTGTTGGTATGTTGGCTTGTTGGCTTGTTGGTTTGTTGGTTTGTTGGTTTGTTGGTTTGTTGATTTGTTGGTTTGTTCGTTTGTTGGTTTGTTGGTTTGTTCGTTTGTTGGTTTTTTGGTTTGTTGGTTTGTTGGTTTGTTGGTTTGTTGGTTTGTTGGTTTGTTGGTTTGTTGGTTTGTTGGCTTGTTGGTTTGTTCCTTTGTTGGTTTGTTGGTTTGTTGGTTTGTTGGTTTGTTGGCTTGTTGGTTTGTTGCTTTGTTGGTTTGTTGGCTTGTTGGTTTGGTGGTTTGTAGGTTAGTTGTTTTGTTTGTTTGTTGGTTTCTTCGTTTGTTGGCTTGTTGGTTTGTTGGCTTGTTGGCTTGTTGGTTTGTTGGTTTCTTGGTTTGTTTGTTTGTTGGTTTGTTGGTTTGTTCGTTTGTTGTTTTCTTGTTTTGTTGGTTTGTTGGTTTGTTGGTTTGTTGGTTTGTTGGTTTGTTGGTTTGTTGGTTTGTTGGTTTGTTGGCTTGTTGGCTTGTTGGTTTGTTGCTTTGTTGGTTTGTTGGTTTGTTGGTTTGTTGGTTTTTTGGCTTGTTGGTTTGTTCGTTTGTTGGTTTGTTGGTTTGTTGGTTTGTTGGTTTGTTGGTTTGCTGGTTTGTTCGTTTGTTGGTTTGTTCGTTTGTTGGTTTTTTGGTTTGTTGGTTTGTTGGTTTGTTTGCTTGTTGGGTTGTTGGTTTGTTGGTTTGTTTGTTTGTTGGTTTGTTGGTTTGTTGGTTTGTTGGTTTGTTGGTTTGTTGGTTTGTTGGCTTGGTGGTTTGTTCGTTTGTTGGTTTGTTGGTTTGTTGGTGTGTTGGTTTGTTGGTTTGTTGGCTTGTTGGTTTGTTGGTTTGTTGGTTTGTTGGTTTGTTGGTTTGTTGGTTTGTTGGTTTGTTGGTTTGTTGGTTTGTTGGTTTGTTTGTTTGTTGATTTGTTGGTTTGTTGGTTTGTTGGTTTGTTGGCTTGTTGGTTTGTTGCTTTGTTGGTTTGTTGGTTTGTTGGTTTGTTGGTTTGTTCGTTTGTTGGCTTATTGGTTTGTTGGTTTTTTGGTTTGTTGGTTTGTTGGTTTGTTGGTTTGTTGGTTTGTTGGTTTGTTGGCTTGTTGGTTTGTTGCTTTGTTGGTTTGTTGGTTTGTTGGTTTGTTGGTTTGTTGGTTTGTTGGTTTGTTGGTTTGTTGGTTTGTTGGTTTGTTGGTTTGTTGGTTTGTTGGTTTGTTGGCTTGTTGGTTTGTTGGTTTGTTGGTTTGTTGGTTTGTTGGTTTGTTGGTTTGTTGGTTTGTTGGTTTGTTGGTTTGTTGGTTTTTTGGTTTGTTGGTTTGTTGGTTTGTTGGCTTGTTGGTTTGTTGGTTTGTTGGTTTGTTGGTTTGTTGGTTTGTCGTTATGTTGGTTTTTTGGCTTTTTGGTTTGTTCGTTTGTTGCTTTGTTGGTTTGTTGGTTTGTTGGTTTGTTGGTTTGTTGGTTTGTTGGTTTGTTGATTTGTTGGTTTGTTCGTTTCTTGGTTTGTTGGTTTGATCGTTTGTTGGTTTTTTGGTTTGTTGGTTTGTTGGTTTGTTGGTATGTTGGTTTGTTGGTTTGTTGGCTTGTTCGTTTGTTCGTTTGTTGGCTTGTTGGTATGTTGGCTTGTTGGCTTGTTGGTTTGTTGGTTTGTTTGCTTGTTGGTTTGTTGGTTTGTTGGTTTGTTGGTTTGTTGGTTTGTTGGTTTGTTGGTTTGTTGGTTTGTTGGCTTGTTGGTTTGTTCCTTTGTTGGTTTGTTGGTTTGTTGGTTTGTTGGTTTGTTGGCTTGTTGGTTTGTTGCTTTGTTGGTTTGTTGGCTTGTTGGTTTGTTGGTTTGTAGGTTAGTTGTTTTGTTTGTTTGTTGGTTTCTTCGTTTGTTGGCTTGTTGGTTTGTTGGCTTGTTGGCTTGTTGGTTTGTTGGTTTCTTGGTTTGTTTGTTTGTTGGTTTGTTGGTTTGTTCGTTTGTTGTTTTCTTGTTTTGTTGGTTTGTTGGTTTGTTGGTTTGTTGCTTTGTTGGTTTGTTGGTTTGTTGGTTTGTTGGTTTGTTGGTTTGTTGGTTTGTTGGTTTGTTGGTTTGTCGGTTTGTTGGCTTGTTGGTTTGTTGGCTTGTTGGTTTGTTGGTATGTTCGTTTGTTGGGTTTTTGGTTTGTTGGTTTGTTGGCTTGTTGGTTTGTTGGTTTGTAGGTTTGTTGTTTTGTTTGTTTGTTGGTTTCTTCGTTTGTTGGCTTGTTGGTTTTTGGGCTTGTTGGCTTGTTGGTTTGTTGGTTTCTTGGTTTGTTTGTTTGTTGGTTTGTTGGTTTGTTCATTTGTTGTTTTCTTGTTTTGTTGGTTTGTTGGTTTGTTGGTTTGTTGGTTTGTTGGTTTGTTGGTTTGTTCGTTTTTTGGGTTATTGGCTTGTTGGTTTGTTGGTTTGTTGGTTTGTTGGGTTGTTGGTTTGTTGGTTTGTTGGTTTGTTGGTTTGTTGGTTTGTTGGCTTGTTGGTTTGGTGGTTTGTTGGTTTGTTGGTTTGTTTGTTTGTTGGTTTGTTTGTTTGTTGGCTTGTTGGTTTGTTGGCTTGTTGGCTTGTTGGTGTGTTGGCTTGTTGGTTTGTTGGTTTGTTGGTTTGTTGGTTTGTTGGCTTGTTGGCTTGTTGGTTTGTTGGTTTGTTCGTTTGTTGGTTTGTTGGTTTTTTGGTTTGTTGGTTTTCTGGTTTTTTGGTTTGTTGGTTTGTTGGTTTGTTGGTTTGTTGGTTTGTTGGTTTGTTTGTTTGTTTGTTTTTTGGTTTGTTGGTTTGTTGGTTTGTTGGTTTGTTGGTTTGTTGGTTTGTTCGTTTTTTGGTTTTTTGGTTTGTTGGTTTTCTGGTTTTTTGGTTTGTTGGTTTGTTGGTTTGTTGGTTTGTTTGTTTGTTGGTTTGTTTGTTTGTTTGTTTTTTGGTTTGTTGGTTTGTTGGTTTGTTGGTTTGTTGGTTTGTTCGTTTGTTGGTTTGTTGGTTTGTTGGCTTGTTGGTTTGTTGGTTTGTTGGTTTGTTGGCTTGTTGGTTTGTTGGTTTGTTGGTTTGTTGGTTTGTTGGTTTGTCGTTATGTTGGTTTGTTGGCTTTTTGGTTTGTTCGTTTGTTGGTTTGTTGGTTTGTTGGTTTGTTGGTTTGTTGGTTTGTTGGTTTGTTGGTTTGTTGGTTTGTTGGTTTGTTGGTTTGTTGGTTTGTTGGTTTGTTGATTTGTTGGTTTGTTCGTGTGTTGGTTTGTTGGTTTGTTCGTTTGTTGGTTTTTTGGTTTGTTGGTTTGTTGGTTTGTTGGTTTGTTGGCATGTTGGTTTGTTGGTTTGTTGGCTTGTTCATTTGTTCGTTTGTTGGCTTGTTGGTATGTTGGCTTGTTGGCTTGTTGGCTTGTTGGTTTGTTGCTTTGTTGGTTTGTTGGTTTGTTGGTTTGTTGGTTTATTGGCTTGTTGGTTTGTTCGTTTGTTGGTTTGTTGGTTTGTTGGTTTGTTGGTTTGTTGGTTTGCTGGTTTGTTCGTTTGTTGGTTTGTTCGTTTGTTGGTTTTTTGGTTTGTTGGTTTGTTGGTTTGTTTGCTTGTTGGGTTGTTGGTTTGTTGGTTTGTTTGTTTGTTGGTTTGTTGGTTTGTTGGTTTGTTGGTTTGTTGGTTTGTTGGTTTGTTGGTTTGTTGGTTTGTTGGTTTGTTGGTTTGTTGGCTTGTTGGTTTGTTCGTTTGTTGGTTTGTTGGTTTGTTGTTTGTTGGTGTGTTGGTTTGTTGGCTTGTTGGCTTGTTGGTTTGTTGGTTTGTTGGTTTGTTGGTTTGTTGGTTTGTTGGTTTGTTGGTTTGTTGGTTTGTTGGTTTGTTGGTTTGTTAGTTTGTTGGTTTGTTGGTTTGTTTGTTTGTTGATTTGTTGGTTTGTTGGTTTGTTGGTTTGTTGGCTTGTTGGTTTGTTGCTTTGTTGGTTTGTTGGTTTGTTGGTTTGTTGGTTTGTTCGTTTGTTGGCTTATTGGTTTGTTGGTTTTTTGGTTTGTTGGTTTGTTGGTTTGTTGGTTTGTTGGTTTGTTGGTTTGTTGGTTTGTTGGCTTGTTGGTTTGTTGCTTTGTTGGTTTGTTGGTTTGTTGGTTTGTTGGTTTGTTGGTTTGTTGGTTTGTTGGTTTGTTGGTTAGTTGGTTTGTTGGCTTGTTGGTTTGTTGGTTTGTTGGTTTGTTGGTTTGTTGGTTCGTCGTTATGTTGGTTTGTTGGCTTTTTGGTTTGTTCGTTTGTTGGTTTGTTGGTTTGTTGGTTTGTTGATTTGTTGGTTTGTTGGTTTGTTGGTTTGTTGGTATGTTGGTTTGTTGGTTTGTTGGTTTGTTGGTTTGTTGGTTTGTTGGTTTGTTGGTTTGTTGGCTTGTTGGTTTGTTGGTTTGTTGGTTTGTTGGTTTGTTGGTTTGTTGGTTTGTTGGTTTGTTGGTTTGTTGGTTTGTTGGTTTGTTGGTTTGTTGATTTGTTGGTTTGTTCGTTTGTTGGTTTGTTGATTTGTTCGTTTGTTGGTTTTTTGGTTTGTTGGTTTGTTGGTTTGTTGGTATGTTGGTTTGTTGGTTTGTTGGCTTGTTCGTTTGTTCGTTTGTTGGCTTGTTGGTATGTTGGCTTGTTGGCTTGTTGGTTTGTTGGTTTGTTTGCTTGTTGGTTTGTTGGTTTGTTGGTTTGTTGGTTTGTTGGTTTGTTGGTTTGTTGGCTTGTTGGTTTGTTGCTTTGTTGGTTTGTTGGCTTGTTGGTTTGTTGGTTTGTAGGTTAGTTGTTTTGTTTGTTTGTTGGTTTCTTCGTTTGTTGGCTTGTTGGTTTGTTGGCTTGTTGGCTTGTTGGTTTGTTGGTTTCTTGGTTTGTTTGTTTGTTGGTTTGTTGGTTTGTTCGTTTGTTGTTTTCTTGTTTTGTTGGTTTGTTGGTTTGTTGGTTTGTTGGTTTGTTGGTTTGTTGGTTTGTTGGTTTGTTGGTTTGTTGGATTGTTGGTTTGTTGGTTTTTTTTTTTTTTGCCTTTTTGTTTTTTTGCTTTGTTGGTTTGTTGGTTTGTTGGTTTGTTGGTTTGTTGGTTTGTTGGTTTGTTGGTTTGTTGGTTTGTCGGTTTGTTGGCTTGTTGGTTTTTGGCTTGTTGGTTTGTTGGTATGTTCGTTTGTTGGTTTTTTGGTTTGTTGGTTTGTTGGCTTGTTGGTTTGTTGGTTTGTAGGTTTGTTGTTTTGTTTGTTTGTTGGTTTCTTCGTTTGTTGGCTTGTTGGTTTGTGGGCTTGTTGGCTTGTTGGTTTGTTGGTTTCTTGGTTTGTTTGTTTGTTTGTTTGTTGGTTTGTTCATTTGTTGTTTTCTTGTTTTGTTGGTTTGTTGGTTTGTTGGTTTGTTGGTTTGTTGGTTTGTTGGTTTGTTCGTTTTTTGGGTTATTGGCTTGTTGGTTTGTTGGTTTGTTGGTTTGTTGGGTTGTTGGTTTGTTGGTTTGTTGGTTTGTTAGTTTGTTGGTTTGTTGGCTTGTTGGTTTGGTGGTTTGTTGGTTTGTTGGTTTGTTTGTTTGTTTGTTTGTTTGTTTGTTGACTTGTTGGTTTGTTGGCTTGTTGGCTTGTTGGTGTGTTGGCTTGTTGCTTTGTTGGTTTGTTGGTTTGTTGGTTTGTTGGTTTGTTGGCTTGTTGGCTTGTTGGTTTGTTGGTTTGTTCGTTTGTTGGTTTGTTGGTTTTTTGGTTTGTTGGTTTTCTGGTTTTTTGGTTTGTTGGTTTGTTGGTTTGTTGGTTTGTTGGTTTGTTGGTTTGTTTGTTTGTTTGTTTTTTGGTTTGTTGGTTTGTTGGTTTGTTGGTTTGTTGGTTTGTTGGTTTGTTGGTTTGTTGGTTTTTTGGTTTGTTGGTTTTCTGGTTTTTTGGTTTGTTGGTTTGTTGGTTTGTTGGTTTGTTTGTTTGTTGGTTTGTTTGTTTGTTTGTTTTTTGGTTTGTTGGTTTGTTGGTTTGTTGGTTTGTTGGTTTGTTCGTTTGTTGGTTTGTTGGTTTATTGGCTTGTTGGTTTGTTGGTTTGTTGGTTTGTTGGCTTGTTGGTTTGTTGGTTTGTTGGTTTGTTGGTTTGTTGGTTTGTCGTTATGTTGGTTTGTTGGCTTTTTGGTTTGTTCGTTTGTTGGTTTGTTGGTTTGTTGGTTTGTTGGTTTGTTGGTTTGTTGGTTTGTTGGTTTTTTGGTTTGTTGGTTTGTTGATTTGTTGGTTTGTTCGTTTGTTGGTTTGTTGGTTTGTTCGTTTGTTGGTTTTTTGGTTTGTTGGTTTGTTGGTTTGTTGGTTTGTTGGCATGTTGGTTTGTTGGTTTGTTGGCTTGTTCATTTGTTCGTTTGTTGGCTTGTTGGTATGTTGGCTTGTTGGCTTGTTGGCTTGTTGGTTTGTTGCTTTGTTGGTTTGTTGGTTTGTTGGTTTGTTGGTTTATTGGCTTGTTGGTTTGTTCGTTTGTTGGTTTGTTGGTTTGTTGGTTTGTTGGTTTGTTGGTTTGCTGGTTTGTTCGTTTGTTGGTTTGTTCGTTTGTTGGTTTTTTGGTTTGTTGGTTTGTTGGTTTGTTTGCTTGTTGGGTTGTTGGTTTGTTGGTTTGTTTGTTTGTTGGTTTGTTGGTTTGTTGGTTTGTTGGTTTGTTGGTTTGTTGGTTTGTTGGTTTGTTGGTTTGTTGGCTTGTTGGTTTGTTCGTTTGTTGGTTTGTTGGTTTGTTGGTTTGTTGGTGTGTTGGTTTGTTGGCTTGTTGGCTTGTTGGTTTGTTGGTTTGTTGGTTTGTTGGTTTGTTGGTTTGTTGGTTTGTTGGTTTGTTGGTTTGTTGGTTTGTTGGTTTGTTTGTTTGTTGATTTGTTGGTTTGTTGGTTTGTTGGTTTGTTGGCTTGTTGGTTTGTTGCTTTGTTGGTTTGTTGGTTTGTTGGTTTGTTGGTTTGTTCGTTTGTTGGCTTATTGGTTTGTTGGTTTTTTGGTTTGTTGGTTTGTTGGTTTGTTGGTTTGTTGGTTTGTTGGTTTGTTGGTTTGTTGGCTTGTTGGTTTGTTGCTTTGTTGGTTTGTTGGTTTGTTGGTTTGTTGGTTTGTTGGTTTGTTGGTTTGTTGGTTAGTTGGTTTGTTGGCTTGTTGGTTTGTTGGTTTGTTGGTTTGTTGGTTTGTTGGTTTGTTGGTTCGTCGTTATGTTGGTTTGTTGGCTTTTTGGTTTGTTCGTTTGTTGGTTTGTTGGTTTGTTGGTTTGTTGATTTGTTGGTTTGTTGGTTTGTTGGTTTGTTGGTATGTTGGTTTGTTGGTTTGTTGGTTTGTTGGTTTGTTGGTTTGTTGGTTTGTTGGCTTGTTGGTTTGTTGGTTTGTTGGTTTGTTGGTTTGTTGGTTTGTTGGTTTGTTGGTTTGTTGGTTTGTTGGTTTGTTGGTTTGTTGGTTTGTTGATTTGTTGGTTTGTTCGTTTGTTGGTTTGTTGATTTGTTCGTTTGTTGGTTTTTTGGTTTGTTGGTTTGTTGGTTTGTTGGTATGTTGGTTTGTTGGTTTGTTGGCTTGTTCGTTTGTTCGTTTGTTGGCTTGTTGGTATGTTGGCTTGTTGGCTTGTTGGTTTGTTGGTTTGTTTGCTTGTTGGTTTGTTGGTTTGTTGGTTTGTTGGTTTGTTGGTTTGTTGGTTTGTTGGTTTCTTCGTTTGTTGGCTTGTTGGTTTGTTGGCTTGTTGGCTTGTTGGTTTGTTGGTTTCTTGGTTTGTTTGTTTGTTGGTTTGTTGATTTGTTCGTTTGTTGTTTTCTTGTTTTGTTGGTTTGTTGGTTTGTTGGTTTGTTGGTTTGTTGGTTTGTTGGTTTGTTCGTTTTTTGGGTTATTGGCTTGTTGGTTTGTTGGTTTGTTGGTTTGTTGGGTTGTTAGTTTGTTGGTTTGTTGGTTTGTTGGTTTGTTGGTTTGTTGGCTTGTTGGTTTGTTCGTTTGTTCGTTTGTTGGTTTGTTGGTTTGTTTGTTTGTTGGTTTGTTTGTTTGTTGGCTTGTTGGTTTGTTGGCTTGTTGGTATGTTGGCTTGTTGGTTTGTTGGTTTGTTGGTTTGTTGGTTTGTTGGCTTGTTGGCTTGTTGGTTTGTTGGTTTGTTCGTTTGTTGGTTTGTTGGTTTGTTGGTTTGTTGGTTTTCTGGTGTTTTGGTTTGTTGGTTTGTTGGTTTGTTGGTTTGTTTGTTTTTTTGGTTTGTTGGTTTGTTGGTTTGTTGGTTTGTTGGTTTGTTCGTTTGTTGGTTTGTTGGTTTGTTGGCTTGTTGGTTTGTTGGTTTGTTGGTTTGTTGGCTTGTTGGTTTGTTGGTTTGTTGGTTTGTTGGTTTGTTGGTTTGTCGTTATGTTGGTTTGTTGGCTTTTTGGTTTGTTCGTTTGTTGGTTTGTTGGTTTGTTCGTTTGTTGGTTTGTTGGTTTGTTGGTTTGTTGGTTTGTTGGTTTGTTGATTTGTTGGTTTGTTCGTTTGTTGGTTTGTTGGTTTGTTCGTTTGTTGGTTTTTTGGTTTGTTGGTTTGCTGGTTTGTTGGTATGTTGGTTTGTTGGTTTGTTGGCTTGTTCGTTTGTTCGTTTGTTGGCTTGTTGGTATGTTGGCTTGTTGGCTTGTTGGTTTGTTGGTTTGTTTGCTTGTTGGTTTGTTGGTTTGTTGGTTTGTTGGTTTGTTGGTTTGTTGGTTTGTTGGCTTGTTGGTTTGTTCGTTTGTTGGTTTGCTGGTTTGTTGGTATGTTGGTTTGTTGGTTTGTTGGCTTGTTCGTTTGTTCGTTTGTTGGCTTGTTGGTATGTTGGCTTGTTGGCTTGTTGGTTTGTTGGTTTGTTTGCTTGTTGGTTTGTTGGTTTGTTTGCTTGTTGGTTTGTTGGTTTGTTGGTTTGTTGGTTTGTTGGTTTGTTGGTTTGTTGGTTTGTTGGTTTGTTGGTTTGTTGGTTTGTTGGTTTGTCGGTTTGTCGGTTTGTTGGCTTGTTGGTTTGTTGGCTTGTTGGTTTGTTGGTATGTTCGTTTGTTGGTTTTTTGGTTTGTTGGTTTGTTGGCTTGTTGGTATGTTGGTTTGTAGGTTTGTTGTTTTGTTTGTTTGTTGGTTTCTTCGTTTGTTGGCTTGTTGGTTTGTTGGCTTGTTGGCTTGTTGGTTTGTTGGTTTCTTGGTTTGTTTGTTTGTTGGTTTGTTGGTTTGTTCATTTGTTGTTTTCTTGTTTTGTTCGTTTGTTGGTTTGTTGGTTTGTTGGTTTGTTGGTTTGTTGGTTTGTTGGTTTGTTCGTTTTTTGGGTTATTGGCTTGTTGGTTTGTTGGTTTGTTGGTTTGTTGGGTTGTTGGTTTGTTGGTTTGTTGGTTTGTTAGCTTGTTGGCTTGTTGGTTTGGTGGTTTGTTGGTTTGTTGGTTTGTTTGTTTTTTGGTTTGTTTGTTTGTTGGCTTGTTGGTTTGTTGGCTTGTTGGCTTGTTGGTATGTTGGCTTGTTGGTTTGTTGGTTTGTTGGCTTGTTGGTTTGGTGGTTTGTTGGTTTGTTGGTTTGTTTGTTTGTTGGTTTGTTTGTTTGTTGGCTTGTTGGTTTGTTGGCTTGTTGGCTTGTTGGTGTGTTGGCTTGTTGGTTTGTTGGTTTGTTGGTTTGTTGGTGTGTTGGCTTGTTGGCGTGTTGGTTTGTTGGTTTGTTCGTTTGTTGGTTTGTTGGTTTTTTGGTTTGTTGGTTTTCTGGTTTTTTGGTTTGTTGGTTTGTTGGTTTGTTGGTTTGTTGGTTTGTTGGTTTGTTTGTTTGTTTGTTTGTTTGTTTCTTGGTTTGTTGGTTTGTTGGTTTGTTGGTTTGTTGGTTTGTTCGTTTGTTGGTTTTTTGGTTTGTTGGTTTTCTGGTTTTTTGGTTTGTTGGTTTGTTGGTTTGTTGGTTTGTTGGATTGTTGGTTTGTTTGTTTGTTTGTTTTTTGGTTTGTTGGTTTGTTGGTTTGTTGGTTTGTTGGTTTGTTCGTTTGTTGGTTTGTTGGTTTGTTGGCTTGTTGGTTTGTTGGTTTGTTGGTTTGTTGGCTTGTTGGTTTGTTGGTTTGTTGGTTTATTGGTTTGTTGGTATGTCGTTATGTTGGTTTGTTGGCTTTTTGGTTTGTTCGTTTGTTGGTTTGTTGGTTTGTTGGTTTGTTGGTTTGTTGGTTTGTTGGTTTGTTGGTTTGTTGGTTTGTTGATTTGTTGGTTTGTTCGTTTGTTGGTTTGTTGGTTTGTTAGTTTGTTGGTTTTTTAGTTTGTTGGTTTGTTGGTTTGTTGGTTTGTTGGCATGTTGGTTTGTTGGTTTGTTGGCTTGTTGTTTTCTTGTTTTGTTGGTTTGTTGGTTTGTTGGTTTGTTGGTTTGTTGGTTTGTTGGTTTGTTGGTTTGTTCGTTTTTTGGGTTATTGGCTTGTTGGTTTGTTGGTTTGTTGGTTTGTTGGGTTGTTAGTTTGTTGGTTTGTTGGTTTCTTGGTTTGTTGGTTTGTTGGCTTGTTGGTTTGTTCGTTTGTTCGTTTGTTGGTTTGTTTGTTTGTTGGTTTGTTTGTTTGTTGGCTTGTTGGTTTGTTGGCTTGTTGGTATGTTGGCTTGTTGGTTTGTTGGTTTGTTGGTTTGTTGGTTTGTTGGCTTGTTGGCTTGTTGGTTTGTTGGTTTGTTCGTTTGTTGGTTTGTTGGTTTTTTGGTTTGTTGGTTTTCTGGTGTTTTGGTTTGTTGGTTTGTTGGTTTGTTTGTTTTTTGGTTTGTTGGTTTGTTGGTTTGTTGGTTTGTTGGTTTGTTGGTTTGTTCGTTTGTTGGTTTGTTGGTTTGTTGGCTTGTTGGTTTGTTGGTTTGTTGGTTTGTTGGCTTGTTGGTCTGTTGGTTTGTTGGTTTGTTGGTTTGTTGGTTTGTTGGTTTGTCGTTATGTTGGTTTGTTGGCTTTTTGGTTTGTTCGTTTGTTGGTTTGTTGGTTTGTTGGTTTGTTGGTTTGTTGGTTTGTTGGTTTGTTGGTTTGTTGGTTTGTTGATTTGTTGGTTTGTTCGTTTGTTGGTTTGTTGGTTTGTTCGTTTGTTGGTTTTTTGGTTTGTTGGTTTGCTGGTTTGTTGGTATGTTGGTTTGTTGGTTTGTTGGCTTGTTCGTTTGTTCGTTTGTTGGCTTGTTGGTATGTTGGCTTGTTGGCTTGTTGGTTTGTTGGTTTGTTTGCTTGTTGGTTTGTTGGTTTGTTGGTTTGTTGGTTTGTTGGTTTGTTGGTTTGTTGGTTTGTTGGCTTGTTGGTTTGTTCGTTTGTTGGTTTGCTGGTTTGTTGGTATGTTGGTTTGTTGGTTTGTTGGCCTGTTCGTTTGTTCGTTTGTTGGCTTGTTGGTATGTTGGCTTGTTGGTTTGTTGGTTTGTTTGCTTGTTGGTTTGTTGGTTTGTTTGCTTGTTGGTTTGTTGGTTTGTTGGTTTGTTGGTTTGTTGGTTTGTTGGTTTGTTGGTTTTTTGGTTTGTTGGTTTGTTGGTTTGTTGGTTTGTTGGTTTGTTGGTTTGTTGGTTTGTTGGCTTGTTGGTTTGTTGCTTTGTTGGTTTGTTGGTTTGTTGGTTTGTTGGTTTTTTGGTTTGTTGGTTTGTTGGTTTGTTGGTTTGTTGGTTTGTTGGTTTGTTGATTTGTTGGTTTGTTGGCTTGTTGGTTTGTTGGTTTGTTGGTTTGTTGGTTTGTTGGTTTGTTGGTTTGTTGGTTTGTTGGTTTGTTGGTTTGTTGGTTTGTTGGCTTGTTGGTTTGTTGGTTTGTTGGTTTGTTGGTTTGTTGGTTTGTCGTTATGTTGGTTTTTTGGCTTTTTGGTTTGTTCGTTTGTTGCTTTGTTGGTTTGTTGGTTTGTTGGTTTGTTGGTTTGTTGGTTTGTTGGTTTGTTGGTTTGTTGGTTTGTTGATTTGTTGGTTTGTTCGTTTGTTGGTTTGTTGGTTTGTTCGTTTGTTGGTTTTTTGGTTTGTTGGTTTGTTGGTTTGTTGGTATGTTGGTTTGTTGGTTTGTTGGCTTGTTCGTTTGTTCGTTTGTTGGCTTGTTGGTATGTTGGCTTGTTGGCTTGTTGGTTTGTTGGTTTGTTTGCTTGTTGGTTTGTTGGTTTGTTGGTTTGTTGGTTTGTTGGTTTGTTGGTTTGTTGGTTTGTTGGTTTGTTGGTTTGTTGGTTTGTTGGTTTGTTGGCTTGTTGGTTTGCTCGTTTGTTGGTTTGTTGGTTTGTTGGTTTGTTGGTTTGTTGGCTTGTTGGTTTGTTGCTTTGTTGGTTTGTTGGCTTGTTGGTTTGTTGGTTTGTAGGTTAGTTGTTTTGTTTGTTTGTTGGTTTCTTCGTTTGTTGGCTTGTTGGTTTGTTGGCTAGTTGGCTTGTTGGTTTGTTGGTTTCTTGGTTTGTTTGTTTGTTGGTTTGTTGGTTTGTTCGTTTGTTGTTTTCTTGTTTTGTTGGTTTGTTGGTTTGTTGGTTTGTTTTTTTGTTGGTTTGTTGGTTTGTTGGTTTGTTGGTTTGTTGGGTTGTTGGTTTGTTGGTTTGTTGGTTTGTTGGCTTGTTGGTTTGTTGCTTTGTTGGTTTGTTGGTTTGTTGGTTTGTTGGTTTGTTGGTTTGTTGGTTTGTTGGTTTGTTGGTTTGTTGGTTTCTTGGTTTGTTGGTTTGTTGGTTGTTTGGTTTGTTGGTTTGTTGGTTTGTTGGTTTGTCGGTTTGTTGGCTTGTTGGTTTGTTGGCTTGTTGGTTTGTTGGTATGTTCGTTTGTTGGTTTTTTGGTTTGTTGGTTTGTTGGCTTGTTGGTTTGTTGGTTTGTAGGTTTGTTGTTTTGTTTGTTTGTTGGTTTCTTCGTTTGTTGGCTTGTTGGTTTGTTGGCTTGTTGGCTTGTTGGTTTGTTGGTTTCTTGGTTTGTTTGTTTGTTGGTTTGTTGGTTTGTTCATTTGTTGTTTTCTTGTTTTGTTGGTTTGTTGGTTTGTTGGTTTGTTGGTTTGTTGGTTTGTTGGTTTGTTCGTTTTTTGGGTTATTGGCTTGTTGGTTTGTTGGTTTGTTGGTTTGTTGGGTTGTTGGTTTGTTGGTTTGTTGGTTTGTTGGTTTGTTGGTTTGTTGGCTTGTTGGTTTGGTGGTTTGTTGGTTTGTTGGTTTGTTTGTTTGTTGGTTTGTTTGTTTGTTGGCTTGTTGGTTTGTTGGCTTGTTGGCTTGTTGTTGTGTTGGCTTGTTGGTTTGTTGGTTTGTTGGTTTGTTGGTTTGTTGGCTTGTTGGCTTGTTGGTTTGTTGGTTTGTTGGTTTGTTGGTTTGTTGGTTTGTTTGTTTGTTTGTTGTTTGGTTTGTTGGTTTGTTGGTTTGTTGGTTTGTTGGTTTGTTCGTTTGTTGGTTTTTTGGTTTGTTGGTTTTCTGGTTTTTTGGTTTGTTGGTTTGTTGGTTTGTTGGTTTGTTGGTTTGTTTGTTTGTTTGTTTTTTGGTTTGTTGGTTTGTTGGTTTGTTGGTTTGTTGGTTTGTTCGTTTGTTGGTTTGTTGGTTTGTTGGTTTGTTGGCTTGTTGGTTTGTTGGTTTGTTGGTTTGTTGGCTTGTTGGTTTGTTGGTTTGTTGGTTTGTTGGTTTGTTGGTTTGTCGTTATGTTGGTTTGTTGGCTTTTTGGTTTGTTCGTTTGTTGGTTTGTTGGTTTGTTGGTTTGTTGGTTTGTTGGTTTGTTGGTTTGTTGGTTTGTTGGTTTGTTGGTTTGTTGGTTTGTTGATTTGTTGGTTTGTTCGTTTGTTGGTTTGTTGGTTTGTTCCTTTGTTGGTTTTTTGGTTTGTTGGTTTGTTGGTTTGTTGGTTTGTTGGCATGTTGGTTTGTTGGTTTGTTGGCTTGTTCATTTGTTCGTTTGTTGGCTTGTTGGTATGTTGGCTTGTTGGCTTGTTGGTTTGTTGGTTTGTTTGCTTGTTGGTTTGTTGATTTGTTGGTTTGTTGGTTTGTTGGTTTGTTGGTTTGTTGGCTTGTTGGTTTGTTCGTTTGTTCGTTTGTTGGTTTGTTGGTTTGTTGGTTTATTGGCTTGTTGGCTTGTTGGTTTGTTGCTTTGTTGATTTGTTGGTTTGTTGGTTTGTTGGTTTATTGGCTTGTTGGTTTGTTCGTTTGTTGGTTTGTTGGTTTGTTGGTTTGTTGGTTTGCTGGTTTGTTCGTTTGTTGGTTTGTTCGTTTGTTGGTTTTTTGGTTTGTTGGTTTGTTGGTTTGTTTGCTTGTTGGGTTGTTGGTTTGTTGGTTTGTTTGTTTGTTGGTTTGTTGGTTTGTTGGTTTGTTGGTTTGTTGGTTTGTTGGTTTGTTGGTTTGTTGGTTTGTTGGTTTGTTGGTTTGTTGGTTTGTTGGCTTGTTGGTTTGTTCGTTTGTTGGTTTGTTGGTTTGTTGGTTTGTTGGTGTGTTGGTTTGTTGGTTTGTTGGCTTGTTGGTTTGTTGGTTTGTTGGTTTGTTTGTTTGTTGGTTTGTTGGTGTGTTGGTTTGTTGGTTTGTTGGTTTGTTTGTTTGTTGATTTGTTGGTTTGTTGGTTTGTTGGTTTGTTGGCTTGTTGGGTTGTTGCTTTGTTGGTTTGTTGGTTTGTTGGTTTGTTGGTTTGTTGGTTTGTTGGTTTTTTCGTTTGTTGGCTTATTGGTTTGTTGGTTTTTTGGTTTGTTGGTTTGTTGGTTTGTTGGTTTGTTGGTTTGTTGGTTTGTTGGCTTGTTGGTTTGTTGCTTTGTTGGTTTGCTGGTTTGTTGGTTTGTTGGTTTGTTGGTTTGTTGGTTTGTTGGTTTGTTGGTTTGTTGGTTTGTTGGTTTGTTGGTTTGTTGGTTTGTTGGTTTGTTGGTTTGTTGGCTTGTTGGTTTGTTGGTTTGTTGGTTTGTTGGTTTGTTGGTTTGTTGGTTTGTTGGTTTGTTGGTTTGTTGGTTTGTTGGTTTGTTGGTTTGTTGGTTTGTTGGTTTGTTGGTTTGTTAGTTTGTTGGCTTGTTGGTTTGTTGGTTTGTTGGTTTGTTGGTTTGTTGGTTTGTCGTTATGTTGGTTTGTTGGCTTTTTGGTTTGTTCGTTTGTTGGTTTGTTGGTTTGTTGGTTTGTTCGTTTGTTGGCTTATTGGTTTGTTGGTTTTTTTGGTTTGTTGGTTTGTTGGTTTGTTGGTTTGTTGGTTTGTTGGTTTGTTGGCTTGTTGGTTTGTTGCTTTGTTGGTTTGTTGGTTTGTTGGTTTGTTGGTTTGTTGGTTTGTTGGTTTGTTGGTTTGTTGGTTTGTTGGTTTGTTGGTTTGTTGGTTTGTTGGTTTGTTGGTTTGTTGGTTTGTTGGTTTGTTGATTTGTTGGTTTGTTCGTTTGTTGGTTTGTTGGTTTGTTCGTTTGTTGGTTTTTTGGTTTGTTGGTTTGTTGGTTTGTTGGTATGTTGGTTTGTTGGTTTGTTGGCTTGTTCGTTTGTTCGTTTGTTGGCTTGTTGGTATGTTGGCTTGTTGGCTTGTTGGTTTGTTGGTTTGTTTGCTTGTTGGTTTGTTGGTTTGTTGGTTTGTTGGTTTGTTGGTTTGTGGTTTGTTGGTTTGTTTGTTTGTTGGCTTGTTGGTTTGTTCGTTTGTTGGTTTGTTGGTTTGTTGGTTTGTTGGTTTGTTGGTTTGTTGGCTTGTTGGTTTGTTGCTTTGTTGGTTTGTTGGCTTGTTGGTTTGTTGGTTTTTAGGTTAGTTGTTTTGTTTGTTTGTTGGTTTCTTCGTTTGTTGGCTTGTTGGTTTGTTGGCTTGTTGGCTTGTTGGTTTGTTGGTTTCTTGGTTTGTTTGTTTGTTGGTTTGTTGGTTTGTTCGTTTGTTGTTTTCTTGTTTTGTTGGTTTGTTGGTTTGTTGGTTTGTTGGTTTGTTGGTTTGTTGGTTTGTTCGTTTTTTGGGTTATTGGCTTGTTGGTTTGTTGGTTTGTTGGTTTGTTGGGTTGTTAGTTTGTTAGTTTGTTGGTTTGTTGGCTTGTTGGTTTGTTCGATTGTTGGTTTGTTGGTTTGTTTGTTTGTTGGTTTGTTTGTTTGTTGGCTTGTTGGTTTGTTGGCTTGTTGGTATGTTGGCTTGTTGGTTTGTTGGTTTGTTGGTTTGTTGGTTTGTTGGCTTGTTGGCTTGTTGGTTTGTTGGTTTGTTCGTTTGTTGGTTTGTTGGTTTTTTGGTTTGTTGGTTTTCTGGTGTTTTGGTTTGTTGGTTTGTTGGTTTGTTGGTTTATTGCTTTGTTTGTTTTTTGGTTTGTTGGTTTGTTGGTTTGTTGGTTTGTTCGTTTGTTGGTTTGTTGGTTTGTTGGCTTGTTGGTTTGTTGGTTTGTTGGTTTGTTGGCTTGTTGGTTTGTTGGTTTGTTGGTTTGTTGGTTTGTTGGTTTGTCGTTATGTTGGTTTGTTGGCTTTTTGGTTTGTTCATTTGTTGGTTTGTGGGTTTGTTGGTTTGTTGGTTTGTTGGTTTGTTGGTTTGTTGGTTTGTTGGTTTGTTGATTTGTTGGTTTGTTCGTTTGTTGGTTTGTTGGTTTGTTCGTTTGTTGGTTTTTTGGTTTGTTGGTTTGCTGGTTTGTTGGTATGTTGGTTTGTTGGTTTGTTGGCTTGTTCGTTTGTTCGTTTGTTGGCTTGTTGGTATGTTGGCTTGTTGGCTTGTTGGTTTGTTGGTTTGTTTGCTTGTTGGTTTGTTGGTTTGTTGGTTTGTTGGTTTGTTGGTTTGTTGGTTTGTTGGTTTGTTGGCTTGTTGGTTTGTTCGTTTGTTGGTTTGTTGGTTTGTTGGTTTTTTTAATTTGTTGGCTTGTTTGTTTGTTGCTTTGTTGGTTTGTTGGTTTGTTGGTTTGTTGGTTTATTGGCTTGTTGGTTTGTTCGTTTGTTGGTTTGTTGGTTTGTTGGTTTGTTGGTTTGTTGGTTTGCTGGTTTGTTCGTTTGTTGATTTGTTCGTTTGTTGGTTTTTTGGTTTGTTGGTTTGTTGGTTTGTTTGCTTGTTGGGTTGTTGGTTTGTTGGTTTGTTTGTTTGTTGGTTTGTTGGTTTGTTGGTTTGTTGGTTTGTTGGTTTGTTGGTTTGTTGGTTTGTTGGCTTGTTGGTTTGTTCGTTTGTTGGTTTGTTGGTTTGTTGGTGTGTTGGTTTGTTGGTTTGTTGGCTTGTTGGTTTGTTGGTTTGTTGGTTTGTTGGTTTGTTGGTTTGTTGGTTTGTTGGTTTGTTGGTTTGTTGGCTTATTGGTTTGTTTGTGTGTTGGTTTGTTGGTTTGTTGGTTTGTTGGCTTGTTGGTTTGTTGCTTTGTTGGTTTGTTGGTTTGTTGGTTTGTTGGTTTGTTCGTTTGTTGGCTTATTGGTTTGTTGGTTTTTTGGTTTGTTGGTTTGTTGGTTTGTTGGTTTGTTGGCTTGTTGGTTTGTTGGTTTGCTGGCTTGTTGGTTTGTTGCTTTGTTGGTTTGTTGGTTTGTTGGTCTATTGGTTTGTTGGTTTGTTGGTTTGTTGGTTTGTTGGTTTGTAGGTTTGTTGGCTTGTTGGTTTGTTGGTTTGTTGGTTTGTTGGTTTGTTGGTTTGTTGGTTTGTTGGTTTGTTGGTTTGTTGGTTTGTTGGTTTGTTGGCTTGTTGGTTTGTTGGTTTGTTGGTTTGTTGGTTTGTTGGTTTGTCGTTATGTTGGTTTGTTGGCTTTTTGGTTTGTTGGTTTGTTGGTTTGTTGGTTTGTTAGTTTGTTGGTTTGTTGGTTTGTTGGTTTGTTGGTTTGTTGATTTGTTGGTTTGTTCGTTTGTTGGTTTGTTGGTTTGTTCGTTTGTTGGTTTTTTGGTTTGTTGGTTTGTTGGTTTGTTGGTATGTTGGTTTGTTGGTTTGTTGGCTTGTTCGTTTGTTCGTTTGTTGGCTTGTTGGTATGTTGGCTTGTTGGCTTGTTGGTTTGTTGGTTTGTTTGCTTGTTGGTTTGTTGGTTTGTTGGTTTGTTGGTTTGTTGGTTTGTTGGTTTGTTGGTTTGTTGGTTTGTTGGCTTGTTGGTTTGTTCGTTTGTTGGTTTGTTGGTTTGTTGGTTTGTTGGTTTGTTGGCTTGTTGGTTTGTTGGTTTGTTGGTTTGTTGGTTTGTTGGTTTGTTGGTTTATTGGCTTGTTGGTTTGTTCGTTTGTTTGTTTGAAGGTTTGTTGGTTTGTTGGTTTGTTGGTTTGCTGGTTTGCTGGTTTGTTCGTTTGTTGGTTTGTTCGTTTGTTGGTTTTTTAGTTTGTTGGTTTGTTGGTTTGTTTGCTTGTTGGGTTGTTAGTTTGTTGGTTTGTTTGTTTGTTAGTTTGTTGGTTTGTTGGTTTGTTGGTTTGTTGGTTTGTTGGTTTGTTGGCTTGTTGGTTTGTTCGTTTGTTGGTTTGTTGGTTTGTTGGTGTGTTGGTTTGTTGGTTTGTTGGCTTGTTGGTTTGTTGGTTTGTTGGTTTGTTGGTTTGTGGGTTTGTTGGTTTGTTGGTTTGTTGGTTTGTTGGTTTGTTTGTTTGTTGGTTTGTTGGTTTGTTGGTTTGTTGGTTTGTTGGTTTGTTGGTTTGTTGGCTTGTTGGTTTGATGCTTTGTTGGTTTGTTGGTTTGTTGGTTTGTTGGTTTGTTGGTTTGTTGGTTTTTTGGCTTGTTGGTTTGTTGGCTTGTTGGTTTGTTCGTTTGTTGGTTTGTTGGTTTGTTTGTTTGTTGGTTTGTTTGTTTGTTTGTTGGCTTGTTGGTTTGTTGGCTTGTTGGTATGTTGGCTTGCTGGTTTGTTGGTTTGTTGGTTTGTTGGTTTGTTGGCTTGTTAAATTGTTGGTTTGTTGGTTTGTTCGTTTGTTGGTTTGTTGGTTTTTTGGTTTGTTGGTTTTCTGGTTTTTTGGTTTGTTGGTTTGTTGGTTTGTTGGTTTGTTTGTTTTTTGGTTTGTTGGTTTGTTGGTTTGTTGGTTTGTTGGTTTGTTCGTTTGTTGGTTTGTTGGTTTGTTGGTTTGTTGGTTTGTTGGTTTGTTGGTTTGTTGGTTTGTTGGTTTGTTGGCTTGTTGGTTTGTTGGTTTGTTGGTTTGTTGGTTTGTTGGTTTGTCGTTATGTTGGTTTGTTGGCTTTTTGGTTTGTCCGTTTGTTGGTTGGTTGGTTTGTTGGTTTGTTGGTTTGTTGGTTTGTTGGTTTGTTGGTTTGTTGGTTTGTTGGTTTGTTGGTTTGTTGATTTGTTGGTTTGTTCGTTTGTTGGTTTGTTGGTTTGTTCGTTTGTTGGTTTTTTGTTTGTTGGTTTGTTGGTTTGTTGGTATGTTGGTTTGTTGGTTTGTTGGCTTGTTCGTTTGTTCGTTTGTTGGCTTGTTGGTATGTTGGCTTGTTGGCTTGTTGGTTTGTTGGTTTGTTTGCTTGTTGGTTTGTCGGTTTGTTGGTTTGTTGGTTTGTTGGTTTGTTGGTTTGTTGGTTTATTGGTTTGTTGGCTTGTTGGTTTATTCGTTTGTTGGTTTGTTGGTTTGTTGGTTTGTTGGTTTGTTGGCTTGTTGGTTTGTCGCTTTGTTGGTTTGTTGGTTTGTTGGTTTGTTGGTTTATTGGTTTGTTGGTTTGTTCGTTTGTTGGTTTGTTGGTTTGTTGGTTTGTTGGTTTGTTGGTTTGCTGGTTTGTTCGTTTGTTGGTTTGTTCGTTTGTTGGTTTTTTGGTTTGTTGGTTTGTTGGTTTGTTTGCTTGTTGGGTTGTTGGTTTGTTGGTTTGTTTGTTTGTTGGTTTGTTGGTTTGTTGGTTTGTTGGCTTGTTGGTTTGTTGGTTTGTTGGCTTGTTGGTTTGTTCGTTTGTTGGTTTGTTGGTTTTTTGGTGTGTTGGTTTGTTGGTTTGTTGGCTTGTTGGTTTGTTGGTTTGTTGGTTTGTTGGTTTGTTGGTTTGTTGGTTTGTTGGTTTGTTGGTTTGTTTGTTTGTTGGTTTGTTGGTTTGTTGGTTTGTTGGTTTGTTGGTTTGTTGGCTTGTTGGTTTGTTGCTTTGTTGGTTTGTTGGTTTGTTGGTTTGTTGGTTTGTTCGTTTGTTGGCTTATTGGTTTGTTGGTTTTTTGGTTTGTTGGTTTGTTGGTTTGTTGGTTTGTTGGTTTGTTGGTTTGCTGGCTTGTTGGTTTGTTGCTTTGTTGGTTTGTTGGTTTGTTGGTCTATTGGTTTGTTGGTTTGTTGGTTTGTTGGTTTGTTGGTTTGTTGGTTTGTTGGTTTGTTGGCTTGTTGGCTTGTTGGTTTGTTGGTTTGTTGGTTTGTTGGTTTGTTGGTTTGTTGGTTTGTTGGTTTGATGGTTTGTTGGCTTGTTGGTTTGTTGGTTTGTTGGTTTGTTGGTTTGTTGGTTTGTTGGTTTGTTGGTTTGTCGTTATGTTGGTTTGTTGGCTTTTTGGTTTGTTCGTTTGTTGGTTTGTTGGTTTGTTGGTTTGTTGGTTTGTTTGTTTGTTGGTTTGTTGGTTTGTTGGTTTGTTGGTTTGTTGATTTGTTGGTTTGTTCGTTTGTTGGTTTGTTGGTTTGTTCGTTTGTTGGTTTTTTGGTTTGTTGGTTTGTTGGTTTGTTGGTTTGCTGGTTTGCTGGTTTGTTCGTTTGTTGGTTTGTTCGTTTGTTGGTTTTTTAGTTTGTTGGTTTGTTGGTTTGTTTGCTTGTTGGGTTGTTGGTTTGTTGGTTTGTTTGTTTGTTAGTTTGTTGGTTTGTTGGTTTGTTGGTTTGTTGGTTTGTTGGTTTGTTTGGCTTGTTGGTTTGTTCGTTTGTTGGTTTGTTGGTTTGTTGGTGTGTTGGTTTGTTGGTTTGTTGGCTTGTTGGTTTGTTGGTTTGTTGGTTTGTTGGTTTGTTGGTTTGTTGGTTTGTTGGTTTGTTGGTTTGTTGGTTTGTTGGTTTGTTGGTTTGTTTGTTTGTTGGTTTGTTGGTTTGTTGGTTTGTTGGTTTGTTGGTTTGTTGGTTTGTTGGCTTGTTGGTTTGTTGCTTTGTTGGTTTGTTGGTTTGTTGGTTTGTTGGTTTGTTGGTTTGTTGGTTTGTTGGCTTGTTGGTTTGTTGGCTTGTTGGTTTGTTCGTTTGTTGGTTTGTTGATTTGTTTGTTTGTTGGTTTGTTTGTTTGTTGGCTTGTTGGTTTGTTGGTTTGTTGGTTTGTTGGCTTGTTGGCTTGTTGGTTTGTTGGTTTGTTGGTTTGTTGGTTTGTTGGTTTGTTGGTTTGTTGGTTTGATGGTTTGTTGGCTTGTTGGTTTGTTGGTTTGTTGGTTTGTTGGTTTGTTGGTTTGTTGGTTTGTCGTTATGTTGGTTTGTTGGCTTTTTGGTTTGTTCGTTTGTTGGTTTGTTGGTTTGTTGGTTTGTTGGTTTGTTTGTTTGTTGGTTTGTTGGTTTGTTGGTTTGTTGGTTTGTTGATTTGTTGGTTTGTTCGTTTGTTGGTTTGTTGGTTTGTTCGTTTGTTGGTTTTTTGGTTTGTTGGTTTGTTGGTTTGTTGGTTTGCTGGTTTGCTGGTTTGTTCGTTTGTTGGTTTGTTCGTTTGTTGGTTTTTTAGTTTGTTGGTTTGTTGGTTTGTTTGCTTGTTGGGTTGTTGGTTTGTTGGTTTGTTTGTTTGTTAGTTTGTTGGTTTGTTGGTTTGTTGGTTTGTTAGTTTGTTGGTTTGTTGGCTTGTTGGTTTGTTCGTTTGTTGGTTTGTTGGTTTGTTGGTGTGTTGGTTTGTTGGTTTGTTGGCTTGTTGGTTTGTTGGTTTGTTGGTTTGTTGGTTTGTTGGTTTGTTGGTTTGTTGGTTTGTTGGTTTGTTGGTTTGTTGGTTTGTTTGTTTGTTGGTTTGTTGGTTTGTTGGTTTGTTGGTTTGTTGGTTTGTTGGTTTGTTGGCTTGTTGGTTTGTTGCTTTGTTGGTTTGTTGGTTTGTTGGTTTGTTGGTTTGTTGGTTTGTTGGTTTGTTGGCTTGTTGGTTTGTTGGCTTGTTGGTTTGTTTGTTTGTTGGTTTGTTGATTTGTTTGTTTGTTGGTTTGTTTGTTTGTTGGCTTGTTGGTTTGTTGGCTTGTTGGTATGTTGGCTTGCTGGTTTGTTGGTTTGTTGGTTTGTTGGTTTGTTGGCTTGTTGGCTTGTTGGTTTGTTGGTTTGTTCGTTTGTTGGTTTGTTGGTTTTTTGGTTTGTTGGTTTTCTGGTTTTTTGGTTTGTTGGTTTGTTGGTTTGTTGGTTTGTTGGTTTGTTTGTTTTTTGGTTTGTTGGTTTGTTGGTTTGTTGGTTTGTTGGTTTGTTCGTTTGTTGGTTTGTTGGTTTGTTGGTTTGTTGGTTTGTTGGTTTGTAGGTTTGTTGGCTTGTTGGTTTGTTGGTTTGTTGGTTTGTTGGTTTGTTGGTTTGTTGGTTTGTCGTTATGTTGGTTTATTGGCTTTTTGGTTTGTTCGTTTGTTGGTTGGTTGGTTTGTTGGTTTGTTGGTTTGTTGGTTTGTTGGTTTGTTGGTTTGTTGGCTTGTTGGTTTGTTGGTTTGTTGGTTTGTTGATTTGTTGGTTTGTTCGTTTGTTGGTTTGTTGGTTTGTTCGTTTGTTGGTTTTTTGGTTTGTTGGTTTGTTAGTTTGTTGGTATGTTGGTTTGTTGGTTTGTTGGCTTGTTCGTTTGTTCGTTTGTTGGCTTGTTGGTATGTTGGCTTGTTGGCTTGTTGGTTTGTTGGTTTGTTTGCTTGTTGGTTTGTTGGTTTGTTGGTTTGTTGGTTTGTTGGTTTGTTGGTTTGTTGGTTTGTTGGTTTGTTGGCTTGTTGGTTTATTCGTTTGTTGGTTTGTTGGTTTGTTGGTTTGTTGGTTTGTTGGCTTGTTGGTTTGTTGCTTTGTTGGTTTGTTGGTTTGTTGGTTTATTGGTTTGTTGGTTTGTTGGTTTGTTGGTTTGTTGGTTTGTTGGTTTGTTGGCTTGTTGGTTTGTCGGTTTGTTGGCTTGTTGGTTTGTTGGCTTGTTGGTTTGTTGGTATGTTCGTTTGTTGGTTTTTTGGTTAGTTGGTTTGTTGGTTTGTTGGTTTGTTGGTTTGTAGGTTTGTTGTTTTGTTTGTTTGTTGGTTTCTTCGTTTGTTGGCTTGTTGGTTTGTTGCTTTGTTGGTTTGTTGGTTTGTTGGTTTGTTGGTTTGTTCGTTTGTTGGCTTATTGGTTTGTTGGTTTTTTGGTTTGTTGGTTTGTTGGTTTGTTGGTTTGTTGGTTTGTTGGTTTGTTGGTTTGCTGGCTTGTTGGTTTGTTGCTTTGTTGGTTTGTTGGTTTGTTGGTCTATTGGTTTGTTGGTTTGTTGGTTTGTTGGTTTGTTGGTTTGTTGGTTTGTTGGCTTGTTGGCTTGTTAGTTTGTTGGTTTGTTGGTTTGTTGGTTTGTTGGTTTGTTGGTTTGTTGGTTTGATGGTTTGTTGGCTTGTTGGTTTGTTGGTTTGTTGGTTTGTTGGTTTGTTGGTTTGTTGGTTTGTCGTTATGTTGGTTTGTTGGCTTTTTGGTTTGTTCGTTTGTTGGTTTGTTGGTTTGTTGGTTTGTTGGTTTGTTTGTTGTTGGTTTGTTGGTTTGTTGGTTTGTTGGTTTGTTGATTTGTTGGTTTGTTCGTTTGTTGGTTTGTTGGTTTGTTCGTTTGTTGGTTTTTTGGTTTGTTGGTTTGTTGGTTTGTTGGTTTGCTGGTTTGCTGGTTTGTTCGTTTGTTGGTTTGTTCGTTTGTTGGTTTTTTAGTTTGTTGGTTTGTTGGTTTGTTTGCTTGTTGGGTTGTTGGTTTGTTGGTTTGTTTGTTTGTTAGTTTGTTGGTTTGTTGGTTTGTTGGTTTGTTGGTTTGTTGGTTTGTTGGCTTGTTGGTTTGTTCGTTTGTTGGTGTTGGTTTGTTGGTGTGTTGGTTTGTTGGTTTGTTGGCTTGTTGGTTTGTTGGTTTGTTGGTTTGTTGGTTTGTTGGTTTGTTGGTTTGTTGGTTTGTTGGTTTGTTGGTTTGTTGGTTTGTTTGTTTGTTGGTTTGTTGGTTTGTTGGTTTGTTGGTTTGTTGGTTTGTTGGTTTGTTGGCTTGTTGGTTTGTTGCTTTGTTGGTTTGTTGGTTTGTTGGTTTGTTGGTTTGTTGGTTTGTTGGTTTGTTGGTTTGTTGGCTTGTTGGTTTGTTGGCTTGTTGGTTTGTTCGTTTGTTGGTTTGTTGGTTTGTTTGTTTGTTGGTTTGTTTGTTTGTTGGCTTGTTGGTTTGTTGGCTTGTTGGTATGTTGGCTTGCTGGTTTGTTGGTTTGTTGGTTTGTTGGTTTGTTGGCTTGTTGGCTTGTTGGTTTGTTGGTTTGTTCGTTTGTTGGTTTGTTGGTTTTTTGGTTTGTTGGTTTTCTGGTTTTTTGGTTTGTTGGTTTGTTGGTTTGTTGGTTTGTTGGTTTGTTTGTTTTTTGGTTTGTTGGTTTGTTGGTTTGTTGGTTTGTTGGTTTGTTGGTTTGTTCGTTTGTTGGTTTGTTGGTTTGTTGGTTTGTTGGTTTGTTGGTTTGTAGGTTTGTTGGCTTGTTGGTTTGTTGGTTTGTTGGTTTGTTGGTTTGTTGGTTTGTTGGTTTGTCGTTATGTTGGTTTATTGGCTTTTTGGTTTGTTCGTTTGTTGGTTGGTTGGTTTGTTGGTTTGTTGGTTTGTTGGTTTGTTGGTTTGTTGGCTTGTTGGTTTGTTGGTTTGTTGGTTTGTTGATTTGTTGGTTTGTTCGTTTGTTGGTTTGTTGGTTTGTTCGTTTGTTGGTTTTTTGGTTTGTTGGTTTGTGAGTTTGTTGGCTTGTTGGCTTGTTGGTTTGTTGGTTTGTTCGTTTGTTGGTTTGTTGGTTTTTTGGTTTGTTGGTTTTCTGGTTTTTTGGTTTGTTGGTTTGTTGGTTTGTTGGTTTGTTGGTTTGTTTGTTTTTTGGTTTGTTGGTTTGTTGGTTTGTTGGTTTGTTGGTTTGTTCGTTTGTTGGTTTGTTGGTTTGTTGGTTTGTTGGTTTGTTGGTTTGTAGGTTTGTTGGCTTGTTGGTTTGTTGGTTTGTTGGTTTGTTGGTTTGTTGGTTTGTTGGTTTGTCGTTATGTTGGTTTATTGGCTTTTTGGTTTGTTCGTTTGTTGGTTGGTTGGTTTGTTGGTTTGTTGGTTTGTTGGTTTGTTGGTTTGTTGGCTTGTTGGTTTGTTGGTTTGTTGGTTTGTTGATTTGTTGGTTTGTTGGCTTGTTGGTTTGTTGGTTTGTTGGTTTGTTGGTTTGTTGGTTTGTTGGTTTGTCGTTATGTTGGTTTATTGGCTTTTTGGTTTGTTCGTTTGTTGGTTGGTTGGTTTGTTGGTTTGTTGGTTTGTTGGTTTGTTGGTTTGTTGGCTTGTTGGCTTGTTAGTTTGTTGGTTTGTTGGTTTGTTGATTTGTTGGTTTGTTGGTTTGTCGTTATGTTGGTTTATTGGCTTTTTGGTTTGTTCGTTTGTTGGTTGGTTGGTTTGTTGGTTTGTAGGTTTGTTGTTTTGTTTGTTTGTTGGTTTCTTCGTTTGTTGGCTTGTTGGTTTGTTGCTTTGTTGGTTTGTTGGTTTGTTGGTTTGTTGGTTTGTTCGTTTGTTGGTTTTTTGGTTTGTTGGTTTGTTGGTTTGTTTGCTTGTTGGGTTGTTGGTTTGTTGGTTTGTTTGTTTGTTGGTTTGTTGGTTTGTTGGTTTGTTGGCTTGTTGGTTTGTTGGTTTGTTGGCTTGTTGGTTTGTTCGTTTGTTGGTTTGTTGGTTTTTTGGTGTGTTGGTTTGTTGGTTTGTTGGCTTGTTGGTTTGTTGGTTTGTTGGTTTGTTGGTTTGTTGGTTTGTTGGTTTGTTGGTTTGTTGGTTTGTTGGTTTGTTTGTTTGTTGGTTTGTTGGTTTGTTGGTTTGTTGGTTTGTTGGCTTGTTGGTTTGTTGCTTTGTTGGTTTGTTGGTTTGTTGGTTTGTTGGTTTGTTCGTTTGTTGGCTTATTGGTTTGTTGGTTTTTTGGTTTGTTGGTTTGTTGGTGTGTTGGTTTGTTGGTTTGTTGGTTTGCTGGCTTGTTGGTTTGTTGCTTTGTTGGTTTGTTGGTTTGTTGGTCTATTGGTTTGTTGGTTTGTTGGTTTGTTGGTTTGTTGGTTTGTTGGTTTGTTGGTTTGTTGGTTTGTTGGTTTGTTGGTTTGATGGTTTGTTGGCTTGTTGGTTTGTTGGTTTGTTGGTTTGTTGGTTTGTTGGTTTGTTGGTTTGTCGTTATGTTGGTTTGTTGGCTTTTTGGTTTGTTCGTTTGTTGGTTTGTTGGTCTATTGGTTGGTTGGTATGTTGGCTTGTTGGCTTGTTGGTTTGTTGGTTTGTTTGCTTGTTGGTTTGTTGGTTTGTTGGTTTGTTGGTTTGTTGGTTTGTTGGTTTGTTGGTTTGTTGGCTTGTTGGTTTATTCGTTTGTTGGTTTGTTGGTTTGTTGGTTTGTTGGTTTGTTGGCTTGTTGGTTTGTTGCTTTGTTGGTTTGTTGGTTTGTTGGTTTATTGGCTTGTTGGTTTGTTCGTTTGTTGGTTTGTTGGTTTGTTGGTTTGTTGGTTTGTTGGTTTGTTGGTTTACTGGTTTGTTCGTTTGTTGGTTTGTTCGTTTGTTGGTTTTTTGGTGTGTTGGTTTGTTGGTTTGTTGGCTTGTTGGTTTGTTGGTTTGTTGGTTTGTTGGTTTGTTGGTTTGTTGGTTTGTTGGTTTGTTGGTTTGTTGGTTTGTTTGTTTGTTGGTTTGTTGGTTTGTTGGTTTGTTGGTTTGTTGGCTTGTTGGTTTGTTGCTTTGTTGGTTTGTTGGTTTGTTGGTTTGTTGGTTTGTTCGTTTGTTGGCTTATTGGTTTGTTGGTTTTTTGGTTTGTTGGTTTGTTGGTTTGTTGGTTTGTTGGTTTGTTGGTTTGTTGGTTTGCTGGCTTGTTGGTTTGTTGCTTTGTTGGTTTGTTGGTTTGTTGGTCTATTGGTTTGTTGGTTTGTTGGTTTGTTGGTTTGTTGGTTTGTTGGCTTGTTGGCTTGTTGGTTTGTTGGTTTGTTGGTTTGTTGGTTTGTTGGTTTGTTGGTTTGTTGGTTTGTTGGTTTGTTGGTTTGTTGGTTTGTTGGCTTGTTGGTTTGTTGGTTTGTTGGTTTGTTGGTTTGTTGGTTTGTTGGTTTGTCGTTATGTTGGTTTGTTGGCTTTTTTGTTTGTTCGTTTGTTGGTTTGTTGGTTTGTTGGTTTGTGGGTTTGTTGGTTTGTTGGTTTGTTGGTTTGTTGGTTTGTTGATTTGTTGGTTTGTTCGTTTGTTGGTTTGTTGGTTTGTTCGTTTGTTGGTTTTTTGGTTTGTTGGTTTGTTGGTTTGTTGGTATGTTGGTTTGTTGGTTTGTTGGCTTGTTCGTTTGTTCGTTTGTTGGCTTGTTGGTATGTTGGCTTGTTGGCTTGTTGGTTTGTTGGTTTGTTTGCTTGTTGGTTTGTTGGTTTGTTGGTTTGTAGGTTTGTTGGTTTGTAGGTTTGTTGGTTTGTTGGCTTGTTGGTTTGTTCGTTTGTTGGTTTGTTGGTTTGTTGGTTTGTTGGTTTGTTGGCTTGTTGGTTTGTTGCTTTGTTGGTTTGTTGGTTTGTTGGTTTATTGGCTTGTTGGTTTGTTCGTTTGTTGGTTTGTTGGTTTGTTGGTTTGTTGGTTTGTTGGTTTGCTGGTTTGCTGGTTTGTTCGTTTGTTGGTTTGTTCGTTTGTTGGTTTTTTGGTTTGTTGGTTTGTTGGTTTGTTTGCTTGTTGGGTTGTTGGTTTGTTGGTTTGTTGGTTTGTTTGTTTGTTAGTTTGTTGGTTTGTTGGTTTGTTGGTTTGTTGGTTTGTTGGTTTGTTTGTTTGTTGGTTTGTTGGTTTGTTGGTTTGTTTGTTTGTTAGTTTGTTGGTTTGTTCGTTTGTTGGTTTGATGGTGTGTTGGTTTGTTGGTTTGTTGGCTTGTTGGTTTGTTGGTTTGTTGGTTTGTTGGTTTGTTGGTTTGTTGGTTTGTTGGTTTGTTGGTTTGTTGGTTTGTTGGTTTGTTGGTTTGTTTGTTTGTTGGTTTGTTGGTTTGTTGGTTTGTTGGTTTGTTGGTTTGTTGGCTTGTTGGTTTGTTGCTTTGTTGGTTTGTTGGTTTGTTGGTTTGTTGGTTTGTTGGTTTGTTGGTTTGTTGGTTTGTTGGTTTGTTGGTTTGTTGGTTTGTTGGTTTGTTGGTTTGTTCGTTTGTTGGCTTATTGGTTTGTTGGTTTTTTGGTTTGTTGGTTTGTTGGTTTGTTGGTTTGTTGGTTTGTTGGTTTGTTGGCTTGTTGGTTTGTTGCTTTGTTGGTTCGTTGGTTTGTTGGTTTGTTGGTTTGTTGGTTTGTTGGTTTGTTGGTTTGTTGGCTTGTTGGTTTGTTCGTTTGTTGGTTTGTTGGTGTGTTGGTTTGTTGGTTTGTTGGCTTGTTGGTTTGTTGGTTTGTTGGTTTGTTGGTTTGTTGTTTTGTTGGTTTGTTGGTTTGTTGGTTTGTTGGTTTGTTGGTTTGTTGGTTTTTTGGTTTGTTTGTTTGTTGGTTTGTTGGTTTGTTGGTTTGTTGGTTTGTTGGTTTGTTGGTTTGTTGGTTTGTTGCTTTGTTGGTTTGTTGGTTTGTTGGTTTGTTGGTTTGTTGGTTTGTTGGTTTGTTGGTTTGTTGGTTTGTTGGTTTGTTGGTTTGTTGGTTTGTTGGTTTGTTGGTTTGTTAGTTTGTCGGTTTGTTGGCTTGTTGGTTTGTTGGCTTGTTGGTTTGTTGGTATGTTCGTTTGTTGGTTTTTTGGTTTGTTGGTTTGTTGGTTTGTTGGTTTGTTGGTTTGTTGGTTTGTTGGTTTGTAGGTTTGTTGTTTTGTTTGTTTGTTGGTTTCTTCGTTTGTTGGCTTGTTGGTTTGTTGGCTTGTTGGCTTGTTGGTTTGTTGGTTTCTTGGTTTGTTTGTTTGTTGGTTTGTTGGTTTGTTCGTTTGTTGTTTTGTTGTTTTGTTGGTTTGTTGGTTTGTTGGTTTGTTGGTTTGTTGGTTTGTTGGTCTGTTGGTTTGTTGGTTTTTTGGTTTGTTGGGTTATTGGCTTGTTGGTTTGTTGGTTTGTTGGTTTGTTGGGTTGTTGGTTTGTTGGTTTGTTGGTTTGTTGGTTTGTTGGTTTGTTGGTTTGTTGGCTTGTTGGTTTATTCGTTTGTTGGTTTGTTGGTTTGTTTGTTTGTTGGTTTGTTTGTTTGTTGGCTTGTTGGTTTGTTGGCTTGTTGGCTTGTTGGTATGTTGGCTTGTTGGCTTGTTGGTATGTTGGCTTGTTGGTTTGTTGGTTTGTTGGTTTGTTGGTTTGTTGGCTTGTTGGCTTGTTGGTTTGTTGGTTTGTTCGTTTGTTGGTTTGTTGGTTTTTTGGTTTGTTGGTTTTCTGGTTTTTTGGTTTGTTTGTTTTTCGGTTTGTTCGTTTGTTGGTTTGTTGGTGTGTTGGTTTGTTGGTTTGTTGGCTTGTTGGTTTTTTGGTTTGTTGGTTTGTTGGTTTGTTGGTTTGTTGGCTTGTTGGTTTGTTGCTTTGTTGGTTCGTTGGTTTGTTGGTTTGTTGGTTTGTTGGTTTGTTGGTTTGTTGGCTTGTTGGTTTGTTCGTTTGTTGGTTTGTTGGTGTGTTGGTTTGTTGGTTTGTTGGCTTGTTGGTTTGTTGGTTTGTTGGTTTGTTGGTTTGTTGTTTTGTTGGTTTGTTGGTTTGTTGGTTTGTTGGTTTGTTGGTTTGTTGGTTTTTTGGTTTGTTTGTTTGTTGGTTTGTTGGTTTGTTGGTTTGTTGGTTTGTTGGTTTGTTGGCTTGTTGGTTTGTTGCTTTGTTGGTTTGTTGGTTTGTTGGTTTGTTGGTTTGTTGGTTTGTTGGTTTGTTGGTTTGTTGGTTTGTTGGTTTGTTGGTTTGTTGGTTTGTTGGCTTGTTGGTTTGTCGGTTTGTTGGCTTGTTGGTTTGTTGGCTTGTTGGTTTGTTGGTATGTTCGTTTGTTGGTTTTTTGGTTTGTTGGTTTGTTGGTTTGTTGGTTTGTTGGTTTGTTGGTTTGTAGGTTTGTTGTTTTGTTTGTTTGTTGGTTTCTTCGTTTGTTGGCTTGTTGGTTTGTTGGCTTGTTGGCTTGTTGGTTTGTTGGTTTCTTGGTTTGTTTGTTTGTTGGTTTGTTGGTTTGTTCGTTTGTTGTTTTGTTGTTTTGTTGGTTTGTTGGTTTGTTGGTTTGTTGGTTTGTTGGTTTGTTGGTCTGTTGGTTTGTTGGTTTTTTAGTTTGTTGGTTGGTTGGTTTGTTGGTTTGTTGGTTTGTTGGCTTGTTGGTTTGTTCGTTTGTTGGTTTGTTGGTTTGTTTGTTTGTTGGTTTGTTTGTTTGTTGGCTTGTTGGTTTGTTGGCTTGTTGGCTTGTTGGTATGTTGGCTTGTTGGCTTGTTGGTATGTTGGCTTGTTGGTTTGTTGGTTTGTTGGTTTGTTGGTTTGTTGGTTTGTTGGCTTGTTGGTTTGTTGGTTTGTTCGTTTGTTGGTTTGTTGGTTTTTTGGTTTGTTGGTTTTCTGGTTTTTTGGTTTGTTTGTTTTTTGGTTTGTTGGTTTGTTGGTTTGTTGGTTTGTTGGTTTGTTCGTTTGTTGGTTTGTTGGTTTGTGGGCTTGTTGGTTTGTTGGTTTGTTGGTGTGTTGGCTTGTTGGTTTGTTGGTTTGTTGGTTTGTTGGTTTGTTGGTTTGTTGTTATGTTGGTTTGTTGGCTTTTTGGTTTGTTCGTTTGTTGGTTTGTTGGTTTGTTGGTTTGTTGGTTTGTTGGTTTGCTGGTTTGTTGATTTGTTGGTTTGTTCGTTTGTTGGTTTGTTTATTTGTTCGTTTGTTGGTTTTTTGGTTTGTTGGTTTGTTGGTTTGTTGGTATGTTGGTTTGTTGGTTTGTTGGCTTGTTCGTTTGTTCGTTTGTTGGCTTGTTGGTATGTTGGCTTGTTGGCTTGTTGGTTTGTTGGTTTGTTTGCTTGTTGGTTTGTTGGTTTGTTGGTTTGTTGGTTTGTTGGTTTGTTGGTTTGTTGGCTTGTTGGTTTGTTTGTTTGTTGGTTTGTTGGTTTGTTGGTTTGTTGGCTTGTTGGTTTGTTGCTTTGTTGGTTTGTTGGTTTGTTGGTTTGTTGGTTTATTGGCTTGTTGGTTTGTTCGTTTGTTGGTTTGTTGGTTTGTTATTTTGTTGGTTTGTTGGTTTGCTGGTCTGTTCGTTTGTTGGTTAGTTCGTTTGTTGGTTTTTTGGTTTGTTGGTTTGTTGGTTTGTTTGCTTGTTGGGTTGTTGGTTTGTTGGTTTGTTGGTTTGTTGGTTTGTTGGTTTGTTGGTTTGTTGGTTTGTTGGTTTGTTGGTTTGTTGGTTTCTTGGTTGGTTGGTTTGTTGGTTTGTTGTTTTGTTGGTTTGTTGGTTTGTTTGTTTGTTGGTTTGTTGATTTGTTGGTTTGTTGGCTTGTTGGTTTGTTGGTTTGTTGGTTTGTTGGTTTGTTGGTTTGTTGGTTTGTTGGTTTGTTTGTTTGTTAGTTTGTTAGTTTGTTGGTTTGTTGGTTTGTTGGTTTGTTTGTTTGTTGGTTTGTTCGTTTGTTGGCTTCTTCGTTTCTTGGCTTATTGGCTTGTTGGTTTGTTGGTTTGTTGGTTTGTTGGTTTGTTGGTTTGTTGGTTTGTAGGTTTGTTGGTTTGTTGGTTTGTTGGTTTGTTGGCTTTTTGGCTTGTTGGTTTGTTGGTTTGTTGGTTTGTTCGTTTGTTGGTTTTTTGGTTTGTTGGTTTGTTGGTTTGTTGGTATGTTGGTTTGTTGGTTTGTTGGCTTGTTCGTTTGTTCGTTTGTTGGTTTGTTGGTTTGTTTCTTTTTTGGTTTGTTCGCTTATTGGTTTGTTGGTTTGTTGGTTTGTTGGTTTGTTCGTTTGTTGGTTTGTTGGTTTGTTGGCCAGTTGGTTTGTTGGTTTGTTGGTTTGTTAGTTTGTTCGTTTTTTGGTTTATTGGCTTGTTGGCTTGTTGGTTTCTTGGTTTCTTGGTTTGTTGGAATGTTGGCTTGTTGGTTTGTTGGTTTGTTGGTTTGTTTGTTTTTTGTTTTGTTCGTTTGTTGGCTTGTTGGTTTGTTGGTTTTTTGGTTTGTTGGTTTGTTGGTTTGTTGGCTTGTTGGCTTGTTGGTTTGTTAGTTTGTTGGTTTGTTGGTTTAATGGTTTGTTCGTTTGTTGGTTTAGTGGTTTGTTGGTTTGTTGGTTTGTTGGTTTGTTGGTTTGTTTGATTGTTGGTTTGTTGGTATGTTCGTTTGTTGGTATGTTCGTTTGTTGGCTTGTTGGTTTGTTGGTATGTTCGTTTGTTGGTTTTTTGGTTTGTTGGTTTGTTAGTTTGTTGGTTTGTTGGTTTGTTGGTTTGTTGGTTTGTTGGTTTGTTGGTTTGTTGGTTTGTTGGTTTTTTGGTTTGTTGGTTTGTTGGTTTGTTGGTTTGTTGGTTTGTTGGTTTGTTGGTTTGTTGGTTTGTTGGTTTGTTGGCTTTTTTTGTTTTGTTGGTTTGTTGGTTTGTTGGTTTGTTGGTTTGTTGGTTTGTTGGTCTGTTGGTTTGTTGGTTTTTTGGTTTGTTGGTTTGTTGGTTTGTTGGTTTGTTGGTTTGTTGGCTTGTTGGTTTGTTCGTTTGTTGGTTTGTTGGTTTGTTTGTTTGTTGGTTTGTTTGTTTGTTGGCTTGTTGGTTTGTTGGCTTGTTGGCTTGTTGGTATGTTGGCTTGTTGGCTTGTTGGTATGTTGGCTTGTTGGTTTGTTGGTTTGTTGGTTTGTTGGTTTGTTGGCTTGTTGGCTTGTTGTTTTGTTGGTTTGTTCGTTTGTTGGTTTGTTGGTTTTTTGGTTTGTTGGTTTTCTGGTTTTTTGGTTTGTTTGTTTTTTGGTTTGTTGGTTTGTTGGTTTGTTGGTTTGTTGGTTTGTTCGTTTGTTGGTTTGTTGGTTTGTGGGCTTGTTGGTTTGTTGGTTTGTTGGTGTGTTGGCTTGTTGGTTTGTTGGTTTGTTGGTTTGTTGGTTTGTTGGTTTGTTGTTATGTTGGTTTGTTGGCTTTTTGGTTTCTTCGTTTGTTGGTTTGTTGGTTTGTTGGTTTGTTGGTTTGTTGGTTTGCTGGTTTGTTGATTTGTTGGTTTGTTCGTTTGTTGGTTTGTTTATTTGTTCGTTTGTTGGTTTTTTGGTTTGTTGGTTTGTTGGTTTGTTGGTATGTTGGTTTGTTGGTTTGTTGGCTTGTTCGTTTGTTCGTTTGTTGGCTTGTTGGTATGTTGGCTTGTTGGCTTGTTGGTTTGTTGGTTTGTTTGCTTGTTGGTTTGTTGGTTTGTTGGTTTGTTGGTTTGTTGGTTTGTTGGTTTGTTGGCTTGTTGGTTTGTTTGTTTGTTGGTTTGTTGGTTTGTTGGTTTGTTGGCTTGTTGGTTTGTTGCTTTGTTGGTTTGTTGGTTTGTTGGTTTGTTGGTTTATTGGCTTGTTGGTTTGTTCGTTTGTTGGTTTGTTGGTTTGTTGGTTTGCTGGTTTGTTCGTTTGTTGGTTAGTTCGTTTGTTGGTTTTTTGGTTTGTTGGTTTGTTGGTTTGTTTGCTTGTTGGGTTGTTGGTTTGTTGGTTTGTTGGTTTGTTGGTTTGTTGGTTTGTTGGTTTGTTGGTTTGTTGGTTTGTTGGTTTGTTGGTTTGTTGGTTTGTTGGTTTGTTGGTTTGTTGGTTTGTTGTTTTGTTGGTTTGTTGGTTTGTTTGTTTGTTGGTTTGTTGATTTGTTGGTTTGTTGGCTTGTTGGTTTGTTGGTTTGTTGGTTTGTTGGTTTGTTGGTTTGTTGGTTTGTTGGTTTGTTGGTTTGTTTGTTTGTTAGTTTGTTAGTTTGTTGGTTTGTTGATTTTTTGGTTTGTTTGTTTGTTGGTTTGTTCGTTTGTTGGCTTCTTCATTTGTTGGCTTATTGGCTTGTTGGTTTGTTGGTTTGTTGGTTTGTTGGTTTGTTGGTTTGTAGGTTTGTTGGTTTGTTGGTTTGTTGGTTTGTTGGCTTTTTGGCTTGTTGGTTTGTTGGTTTGTTGGTTTGTTCGTTTGTTGGTTTTTTGGTTTGTTGGTTTGTTGGTTGGTTGGTATGTTGGTTTGTTGGTTTGTTGGCTTGTTCGTTTGTTCGTTTGTTGGTTTGTTGGTTTGTTTCTTTTTTGGTTTGTTCGCTTATTGGTTTGTTGGTTTGTTGGTTTGTTCGTTTGTTGGTTTGTTGGTTTGTTGGCCAGTTGGTTTGTTGGTTTGTTGGCTTGTTAGTTTGTTCGTTTTTTGGTTTATTGGCTTGTTGGCTTGTTGGTTTGTTGGTTTCTTGGTTTGTTGGAATGTTGGCTTGTTGGTTTGTTGGTTTGTTGGTTTGTTTGTTTTTTGTTTTGTTCGTTTGTTGGCTTGTTGGTTTGTTGGTTTTGTGGTTTGTTGGTTTGTTGGTTTGTTGGCTTGTTGGCTTGTTGGTTTGTTGGTTTGTTGGTTTGTTGGTTTAATGGTTTGTTGGTTTGTTGGTTTAGTGGTTTGTTGGTTTGTTGGTTTGTTGGTTTGTTGGTTTGTTTGATTGTTGGTTTGTTGGTATGTTCGTTTGTTGGTATGTTCGTTTGTTGGCTTGTTGGTTTGTTGGTATGTTCGTTTGTTGGTTTTTTGGTTTGTTGGTTTGTTAGTTTGTTGGTTTGTTGGTTTGTTGGTTGGTTGGTTTGTTGGTTTGTTGGTTTGTTGGTTTGTTGGTTTTTTGGTTTGTTGGTTTGTTGGTTTGTTGGTTTGTTGGTTTGTTGGTTTGTTGGTTTGTTGGTTTGTTGGTTTGTTGGCTTTTTGGCTTTTTGGCTTGTTGGTTTGTTGGTTTGTTGGTTTGTTCGTTTGTTGGTTTGTTGGTTCTTCGTTTGTTGGCTTATTGGCTTGTTGGTTTGTTGGTTTGTTGGTTTGTTGGTTTGTTGGTTTGTTGGTTTGTTGGTTTGTTGGTTTGTTGGTTTGTTGGTTTGTTGGTTTGTTGGTTTGTTGGTTTGTTGGTTTGTTGGTTTGTTGGTTTGTTGGTTTGTTGGTTTGTTGGTTTGTTGGCTTTTTGGCTTGTTGGTTTGTTGGTTTGTTGGTTTGTTTGTTTGTTGGTTTTTTGGTTTTGTTGGTTTGTTGGATTGTTGGTATGTTGGTTTGTTGGTTTGTTGGTTTGTTGGCTTGTTCGTTTGTTCGTTTGTTGGTTTGTTGGTTTGTTTCTTTTTTGGTTTGTTGGCTTATTGGTTTGTTGGTTTGTTGGTTTGTTGGTTTGTTCGTTTGTTGGTTTTTTGGTTTGTTGGCTTGTTGGTTTGTTGGTTTGTTAGTTTGTTCGTTTTTTGGTTTGTTGGCCTGTTGGCTTGTTGGTTTGTTGGTTTGTTTGTTTGTTGGTTTGTTGGTTTATTTGTTCGTTGGTTTGTTGGTTTGTTGGTTTGTTGGCTTGTTGGTTTGTTGGTTTGTTGGTTTGTTTGTTTGTTGGTTTGTTCGTTTGTTGGTTTGTTGGTTTGTTGGTTTGTTGGTTTGTTGGTTTGTTCGTTTGTTGGTTTGTTGGTTTGTTGGTTTGTTGGTTTGTTGGTTTGTTGGTTTGTTTGATTGTTGGTTTGTTGGTATGTTCGTTTGTTGGTATGTTCGTTTGTTGGATTGTTGGTTTGTTGGTATGTTCGTTTGTTGGTTTTTTGGTTTGTTGGTTTGTTAGTTTGTTGGTTTGTTGGTTTGTTGGTTTGTTGGTTTCTTCGTTTGTTGGCTTGTTGGTTTGTTTGCTTGTTGGCTTGTTGGTTTATTGGTTCCTTGGTTTGTTTGTTTGTTGGTTTGTTGGTTTGTTGGTTTGTTGGTTTTTTGGTTTGTTGGCTTGTTGGCTTGTTGGTTTGTTGGTTTGTTGGTTTGTTGGTTTGTTGGTTTGTTGGTTTGTTGGTTTGTTGGTTTGTTGGCTTGTTGGTTTGTTGGTTTGTTGGTTTGTTGGTTTGTTGGTTTGTTGGTTTGTTGGTTTGTTGATTTGTTGGTTTGGTCGTTTGTTGGTTTGTTCGTTTATTGGTTTTTTGGTTTGTTAGTTTGTTGGTTTGTTGGTATGTTGGTTTGTTGGTTTGTTGGCTTGTTCGTTTGTTCGTTTGTTGGCTTGTTGGTATGTTGGCTTGTTGGCTTGTTGGTTTGTTGGTTTGTTTGCTTGTTGGTTTGTTGGTTTGTTGGTTTGTTGGTCTGTTGGTTTGTTGGCTTGTTGGTTTGTTCGTTTGTTGGTTTGTTGGTTTGTTGGTTTGTTGGTTTGTTGGCTTGTTGGTTTGTTGCTTTCTTGGTTTGTTGGTTTGTTGGTTTATTGGCTTGTTGGTTTGTTCGGTTGTTGGTTTGTTGGTTTGTTGGTTTGTTGGTTTGTTGGTTTGTTGGTTTGTTGGTTTGCTGGTTTGTTTGTTTGTTGGTTTGTTCGTATGTTGGTTTTTTGGTTTGTTGGTTTGTTGGTTTGTTGGTTTGTTGACTTGTTGGTTTGTTCGTTTGTTGGTTTGTTGGTTTGTTAGTGTGTTAGTTTGTTGGTTTGTTGGCTTGTTGGTTTGTTGGTTTGTTGGTTTGTTGGTTTGTTGGCTTTTTGGATTGTTGGTTTGTTGGTTTGTTGGTTTGTTCGTTTGTTGGTTTTCTGGTTTGTTGGTTTGTTGGTTTGTTGGTATGTTGGTTTGTTGGTTTGTTGGCTTGTTCGTTTGTTCGTTTGTTGGTTTGTTGGTTTGTTTCTTTTTTGGTTTGTTGGCTTATTGGTTTGTTGGTTTGTTGGTTTGTTTGTTTGTTCGTTTGTTGTTTTGTTGGCTTGTTGGTTTGTTGGTTTGTTGGTTTGTTAGTTTGTTCGTTTTTTGGTTTGTTGGCTTGTTGGCTTGTTGGTTTGTTGGTTACTTGGTTTGTTGGTTTGTTGGTTTGTTGGTTTATTTGTTCGTTGTTTTGTTGGTTTGTTGGTTTGTTGGCTTGTTGGTTTGTTGGTTTGTTGGTTTGTTTGTTTGTTGGTTTGTTCGTTTGTTGGCTTGTTGGTTTGTTGGTTTTTTGGTTTGTTGGTTTGTTGGTTTGTTGGTTTGTTGGCTTGTTGGTTTGTTGGTTTGTTGGTTTGTTGGTTTGTTGGTTTGTTGGTTTGTTCGTTTGTTGGTTTATTGGTTTGTTGGTTTGTTGGTTTGTTGATTTGTTGGTTTGTTGGTTTGTTTGATTGTTGGTTTGTTGGTATGTTCGTTTGTTGGTATGTTCGTTTGTTGGCTTGTTGGTTTGTTGGTATGTTCGTTTGTTGGTTTTTTGGTTCGTTGGTTTGTTAGTTTGTTGGTTTGTTGGTTTGTTGGTTTGTTGGTTTCTTCGTTTGTTGGCTTGTTGGTTTGTTGGCTTGTTGGCTTGTTGGTTTATTGGTTTCTTGGTTTGTTTATTTGTTGGTTTGTTGGTTTGTTGGTTTGTTGGTTTGTTGGTTTTTTGGTTTGTTGGCTTGTTGGCTTGTTGGTTTGTTGGTTTGTTGGCTTCTTGTTTTCTTGGTTTGTTGGTTTGTTGGTTTGTTGGTTTGTTGGTTTGTTGGTTTGTTGGCTTGTTGGTTTGTTGGTTTGTTGGTTTGTTGGTTTGTTGGTTTTTGTTGGTTTGTTGGTTTGTTGATTTGTTGGTTTGTTCGTTTGTTGGTTTGTTGGTTTGTTCGTTTGTTGGTTTTTTGGTTTGTTAGTTTTTTGGTTTGTTGGCTTGTTGGCTTGTTGGTTTGTTGGTTTCTTGGTTTGTTGGTTTGTTGGTTTATTTGTTCGTTGGTTTGTTGGTTTGTTGGTTTGTTGGCTTGTTGGTTTGTTGGTTTGTTGGTTTGTTTGTTTGTTGGTTTGTTCGTTTGTTGGTTTGTTTCTTTTTTGGTTTGTTGGCTTATTGGTTTGTTGGTTTGTTGGTTTGTTGGTTTGTTCGTTTGTTCGTTTATTCGTTTGTTGGTTTGTTGGTTTGTTTCTTATTTGGTTTGTTGGCTTATTGGTTTGTTGGTTTGTTGGTTTGTTGGTTTGTTCGTTTGTTGGTTTGATGGTTTGTTGGCTTGTTGGTTTGTTGGTTTGTTGGTTTGTTAGTTTGTTCGTTTTTTGGTTTGTTGGCTTGTTGGCTTGTTGGTTTGTTGGTTTCTTGGTTTGTTGGTTTGTTGGTTTATTTGTTCGTTGGTTTGTTGGTTTGTTGGTTTGTTGGCTTGTTGGTTTGTTGGTTTGTTGGTTTATTTGTTTGTTGGTTTGTTCGTTTGTTGGCTTGTTGGTTTGTTGGTTTTTTGGTTTGTTGGTTTGTTGGTTTGTTGGCTTGTTGGCTTGTTGGTTTGTTGGTTTGTTGGTTTGTTGGTTTGTTGGTTTGTTCGTTTGGTGGTTTATTGGTTTGTTGGTTTGTTGGTTTGTTGGTTTGTTTGATTGTTGGTTTGTTGGTATGTTCGTTTGTTGGTATGTTCGTTTGTTGGTTTGTTGGTTTGTTGGTTTCTTCGTTTGTTGGCTTGTTGGTTTGTTGGCCTGTTGGCTTGTTGGTTTATTGGTTCCTTGGTTTGTTTGTTTGTTGGTTTGTTGGTTTGTCGGTTTGTTGGTTTGTTGGTTTTTTGGTTTGTTGGCTTGTTGGCTTGTTGGTTTGTTAGTTTGTTGGCTTCTTGTTTTCGTGGTTTGTTGGTTTGTTGGTTTGTTGGTTTGTTGGTTTGTTGGTTTGTTGGCTTGTTGGTTTGTTGGTTTGTTGGTTTGTTGGTTTGTTGGTTTGTTGGTTTGTTGGTTTGTTGGTTTGTTGATTTGTTGGTTTGGTCGTTTGTTGGTTTGTTGGTTTGTTCGTTTGTTGGTTTTTTGGTTTGTTGGTTTGTTGGTTTGTTGGTATGTTGGTTTGTTGGTTTGTTGGCTTGTTCGTTTGTTCGTTTGTTCGCTTGTTGGTATGTTGGCTTGTTGGCTTGTTGGTTTGTTGGTTTGTTTGCTTGTTGGTTTGTTGGTTTGTTGGTTTGTTGGTCTGTTGGTTTGTTGGCTTGTTGGTTTGTTCGTTTGTTGGTTTGTTGGTTTGTTGGTTTGTTGGCTTGTTGGTTTGTTGCTTTGTTGGTTTGTTGGTTTGTTGGTTTGTTGGTTTATTGGCTTGTTGGTTTGTTCGGTTGTTGGTTTGTTGGTTTGTTGGTTTGTTGGTTTGTTGGTTTGTTGGTTTGCTGGTTTGTTCGTTTGTTGGTTTGTTGGTTTTTTGGTTTGTTGGTTTGTTGGTTTGTCGGTTTGTTGACTTGTTGGTTTGTTCGTTTGTTGGTTTGTTGGTTTGTTAGTGTGTTAGTTTGTTGGTTTGTTGGCTTGTTGGTTTGTTGGTTTGTTGGTTTGTTGGCTTTTTGGATTGTTGGTTTGTTGGTTTGTTGGTTTTTTCGTTTGTTGGTTTTTTGGTTTGTTGGTTTGTTGGTTTGTTGGTATGTTGGTTTGTTGGTTTGTTGGCTTGTTCGTTTGTTCGTTTGTTGGTTTGTTGGTTTGTTTCTTTTTTGGTTTGTTGGCTTATTGGTTTGTTGGTTTGTTGGTTTGTTTGTTTGTTCGTTTGTTGGTTTGTTGGTTTGTTGGCTTGTTGGTTTGTTGGTTTGTTGGTTTGTTAGTTTGTTCGTTTTTTGGTTTGTTGGCTTGTTGGCTTGTTGGTTTGTTGGTTTCTTCGTTTGTTGGTTTATTGGTTTGTTGGTTTGTTGGTTTGTTGGTTTGTTGGTTTGTTGGTTTGTTTGATTGTTGGTTTGTTGGTATGTTCGTTTGTTGGTATGTTCGTTTGTTGGCTTGTTAGTTTGTTGGTATGTTCGTTTGTTGGTTTTTTGGTTCGTTGGTTTGTTAGTTTGTTGGTTTGTTGGTTTGTGGGTTTATTGGTTTCTTCGTTTGTTGGCTTGTTGGTTTGCTGGCTTGTTGGCTTGTTGGTTTATTGGTTTCTTGGTTTGTTTGTTTGTTGGTTTGTTGGTTTGTTGGTTTGTTGGTTTGTTGGTTTTTTGGTTTGTTGGCTTGTTGGCTTGTTGGTTTGTTGGTTTGTTGGCTTCTTGGCTTCTTGTTTTCTTGGTTTGTTGGTTTGTTGGTTTGTTGGTTTGTTGGTTTGTTGGTTTGTTGGTTTGTTGGCTTGTTGGTTTGTTGGTTTGTTGGTTTGTTGGTTTGTTGGTTTTGTTGGTTTGTTGGTTTGTTGATTTGTTGGTTTGTTCGTTAGTTGGTTTGTTGGTTTGTTCGTTTGTTGGTTTTTTGGTTTGTTGGTTTGTTGGTTTTTTGGTATGTTGGTTTGTTGGTTTGTTGGCTTGTTCATTTGTTCGTTTGTTGGCTTGTTGGTATGTTGGCTTGTTGGCTTGTTGGTTTGTTGGTTTGTTTGCTTGTTGGTTTGTTGGTTTGTTGGTCTGTTGGTTTGTTGGCTTGTTGGTTTGTTCGTTTGTTGGTTTGTTGGTTTGTTGGTTTGTTGGCTTGTTGGTTTGTTGCTTTGTTGGTTTGTTGGTTTGTTGGTTTGTTGGTTTATTGGCTTGTTGGTTTGTTCGGTTGTTGGTTTGTTGGTTTGTTGGTTTGTTGGTTTGTTGGTTTGCTGGTTTGTTCGTTTGTTGGTTTGTTCGTTTGTTGGTTTTTTGGTTTGTTGGTTTGTTGGTTTGTTTGCTTGTTGGGTTGTTGGTTTGTTGGTTTGTTTGTTTGTTGGTTTGTTGGTTTGTTGGTTTGTTGGTTTGTTGGTTTGTTGGTTTGTTGACTTGTTGGTTTGTTCGTTTGCTGGTTTGTTGGTTTGTTGGTGTGTTAGTTTGTTGGTTTGTTGGCTTGTTGGTTTGTTGGTTTGTTGGTTTGTTAGTTTGTTGGTTTGTTGGTTTGTTGGTTTGTTGGTTTGTTGGTTTGTTGGTTTGTGGGTTTGTTGGTTTGTTTGTTTGTTGGTTTGTTGGTTTGTTGGTTTGTTGGTTTGTTGGTTTGTTGGTTTGTTGGCTTGTTGGTTTGTTGCTTTGTTGGTTTGTTGGTTTGTTGGTTTGTTGGTTTGTTGGTTTGTTGGTTTGTTGGTTTGTTGGTTTGTTGGCTTGTTGGTTTGTTGGCTTGTTGGTTCGTTGCTTTGTTGGTTTGTTGGTTTGTTTGTTTGTTAGTTTGTTCGTTTGTTGGCTTATTGGTTTGTTGGTTTGTTGGTTTGTTGGTTTGTTGGTTTGTTGGCTTGTTGGTTTGTTGCTTTGTTGGTTTGTTGGTTTGTTGGTTTGTTGGTTTGTTGGTTTGTTGGTTTGTTGGCTTGTTGGTTTGTTGGTTTGTTGGTTTGTTTGTTTGTTGGTTTGTTCGTTTGTTGGTTTGTTTCTTTTTTGGTTTGTTGGCTTATTGGTTTGTTGGTTTGTTCGTTTGTTCGTTTGTTGGTTTGTTGGTTTGTTTCTTTTTTGGTTTGTTGGCTTATTGGTTTGTTGGTTTGTTGGTTTGTTGGTTTGTTCGTTTGTTGGTTTGTTGGTTTGTTGGCTTGTTGGTTTGTTGGTTTGTTGGTTTGTTAGTTTGTTCGTTTTTTGGTTTGTTGGCTTGTTGGCTTGTTGATTTGTTGGTTTCTTGGTTTGTTGGTTTGTTGGTTTATTTGTTCGTTGGTTTGTTGGTTTGTTGGTTTGTTGGCTTGTTGGTTTGTTGGTTTGTTGGTTTATTTGTTTGTTGGTTTGTTCGTTTGTTAGCTTGTTGGTTTGTTGGTTTTTTGGTTTGTTGGTTTGTTGGTTTGTTGGCTTGTTGGCTTGTTGGTTTGTTGGTTTGTTGGTTTGTTGGTTTGTTGGTTTGTTCGTTTGTTGGTTTATTGGTTTGTTGGTTTGTTGGTTTGTTGGTTTGTTTGATTGTTGGTTTGTTGGTATGTTCGTTTGTTGGTATGTTCGTTTGTTGGTTTGTTGGTTTGTTGGTTTCTTCGTTTGTTGGCTTGTTGGTTTGTTGGCTTGTTGGCTTGTTGGTTTATTGGTTCCTTGGTTTGTTTGTTTGTTGGTTTGTTGGTTTGTTGGTTTGTTGGTTTTTTGGTTTGTTGGCTTGTTGGCTTGTTGGTTTGTTAGTTTGTTGGCTTCTTGTTTTCGTGGTTTGTTGGTTTGTTGGTTTGTTGGTTTGTTGGTTTGTTGGTTTGTTGGCTTGTTGGTTTGTTGGTTTGTTGGTTTGTTGGTTTGTTGATTTGTTGGTTTGTTGATTTGTTGGTTTGGTCGTTTGTTGGTTTGTTGGTTTGTTCGTTTGTTGGTTTTTTGGTTTGTTGGTTTGTTGGTTTGTTGGTATGTTGGTTTGTTGGTTTGTTGGCTTGTTCGTTTGTTCGTTTGTTGGCTTGTTGGTATGTTGGCTTGTTGGCTTGTTGGTTTGTTGGTTTGTTTGCTTGTTGGTTTGTTGGTTTGTTGGTTTGTTGGTCTGTTGGTTTGTTGGCTTGTTGGTTTGTTCGTTTGTTGGTTTGTTGGTTTGTTGGCTTGTTGGCTTGTTGGTTTGTTGCTTTGTTGGTTTGTTGGTTTGTTGGTTTGTTGGTTTATTGGCTTGGTGTCTGTTCGGTTGTTGGTTTGTTGGTTTGTTGGTTTGTTGGTTTGTTGGTTTGTTGGTTTGTTGGTTTGTTGGTTTGTTGGTTTGCTGGTTTGTTCGTTTGTTGGTTTGTTCGTTTGTTGGTTTTTTGGTTTGTTGGTTTGTTGGTTTGTTGGTTTGTTGACTTGTTGGTTTGTTTGTTTGTTGGTTTGTTGGTTTGTTAGTGTGTTAGTTTGTTGGTTTGTTGGCTTGTTGGTTTGTTGGTTTGTTGGTTTGTTGGTTTGTTGGCTTTTTGGATTGTTGGTTTGTTGGTTTGTTGGTTTGTTAGTTTGTTGGTTTGTTGGTTTGTTGGTTTGTTGGTTTCTTCGTTTGCTGGCTTGTTGGTTTGTTGGCTTGTTGGCTTGTTCGTTTATTGGTTTCTTGGTTTGTTTGTTTGTTGGTTTGTTGGTTTGTTGGTTTGTTGGTTTGTTGGTTTGTTGGTTTTTTGGTTTGTTGGCTTGTTGGCTTGTTGGTTTGTTGGTTTCTTGGTTTGTTGGTTTGTTGGCTTTTTGGATTGTTGGTTTGTTGGTTTGTTGGTTTGTTAGTTTGTTGGTTTGTTGGTTTGTTGGTTTGTTGGTTTCTTCGTTTGTTGGCTTGTTGGTTTGTTGGCTTGTTGGCTTGTTGGTTTATTGGTTTCTTGGTTTGTTCGTTTGTTGGTTTGTTGGTTTGTTGGCTTGTTGGCTTCTTGGTTTGTTGCTTTGTTGGTTTGTTGGTTTGTTGGTTTGTTGGTTTATTGGCTTGGTGTTTGTTCGGTTGTTGGTTTGATGGTTTGTTGGTTTGTTGGTTTGTTGGTTTGTTGGTTTGCTGGGGTGTTCGTTTGTTGGTTTGTTCGTTTGTTGGTTTTTTGGTTTGTTGGTTTGTTGGTTTGTTGGTTTGTTGACTTGTTGGTTTGTTCGTTTGTTGGTTTGTTGGTTTGTTAGTGTGTTAGTTTGTTGGTTTGTTGGCTTGTTGGTTTGTTGGGGTGTTGGTTTGTTGGTTTGTTGGCTATTGGATTGTTGGTTTGTTGGTTTGTTGGTTTGTTGGCTTGTTGGTTTGTTGGTTTGTTGGTTTGTTAGTTTGTTCGTTTTTTGGTTTGTTGGCTTGTTGGCTTGTTGGTTTGTTGGTTTCTTGGTTTGTTGATTTGTTGGTTTATTTGTTCGTTGGTTTGTTGGTTTGTTGGTTTTTTGGTTTGTTGGCTTGTTGGCTTGTTGGTTTGTTGGTTTCTTGGTTTGTTGGTTTGTTGGCTTTTTGGATTGTTGGTTTGTTGGTTTGTTGGTTTGTTAGTTTGTTGGTTTGTTGGTTTGTTGGTTTGTTGGTTTCTTCGTTTGTTGGCTTGTTGGTTTGTTGGCTTGTTGGCTTGTTGGTTTATTGGTTTCTTGGTTTGTTCGTTTGTTGGTTTGTTGGTTTGTTGGCTTGTTGGCTTCTTGGTTTGTTGCTTTGTTGGTTTGTTGGTTTGTTGGTTTGTTGGTTTATTGGCTTGGTGTTTGTTCGGTTGTTGGTTTGTTGGTTTGTTGGTTTGTTGGTTTGTTGGTTTGTTGGTTTGCTGGTTTGTTCGTTTGTTGGTTTGTTCGTTTGTTGGTTTTTTGGTTTGTTGGTTTGTTGGTTTGTTGGTTTGTTGAATTGTTGGTTTGTTCGTTTGTTGGTTTGTTGGTTTGTTAGTGTGTTAGTTTGTTGGTTTGTTGGCTTGTTGGTTTGTTGGTTTGTTGGTTTGTTGGTTTGTTGGCTTTTTGGATTGTTGGTTTGTTGGTTTGTTGGTTTGTTGGCTTGTTGGTTTGTTGGTTTGTTGGTTTGTTAGTTTGTTCGTTTTTTGGTTTGTTGGCTTGTTGGCTTGTTGGTTTGTTGGTTTCTTGGATTGTTGATTTGTTGGTTTATTTGTTCGTTGGTTTGTTGGTTTGTTGGTTTGTTGGCTTGTTGGTTTGTTGGTTTGTTGGTTTATTTGTTTGTTGGTTTGTTCGTTTGTTGGCTTGTTGGTTTGTTGGTTTTTTGGTTTGTTGGTTTGTTGGTTTGTTGGCTTGATGGCTTGTTGGTTTGTTGGTTTGTTGGTTTGTTGGTTTGTTCGTTTGTTGGTTTATTGGTTTGTTGGTTTGTTGGTTTGTTGGTTTGTTTGATTGTTGGTTTGTTGGTATGTTCGTTTGTTGGTATGTTCGTTTGTTGGTTTGTTGGTTTGTTGGTTTCTTCGTTTGTTGGCTTGTTGGTTTGTTGGCTTGTTGGCTTGTTGGTTTATTGGTTCCTTGGTTTGTTTGTTTGTTGGTTTGTTGGTTTGTTGGTTTGTTGGTTTTTTGGTTTGTTGGCTTGTTGGCTTGTTGGTTTGTTAGTTTGTTGGCTTCTTGTTTTCGTGGTTTGTTGGTTTGTTGGTTTGTTGGTTTGTTGGTTTGTTGGTTTGTTGGTTTGTTGGCTTGTTGGTTTGTTGGTTTGTTGGTTTGTTGGTTTGTTGGTTTGTTGGTTTGTTGGTTTGTTGATTTGTTGGTTTGGTCGTTTGTTGGTTTGTTGGTTTGTTCGTTTGTTGGTTTTTTGGTTTGTTGGTTTGTTGGTTTGTTGGTATGTTGGTTTGTTGGTTTGTTGGCTTGTTCGTTTGTTCGTTTGTTGGCTTGTTGGTATGTTGGCTTGTTGGCTTGTTGGTTTGTTGTTTTGTTTGCTTGTTGGTTTGTTGGTTTGTTGGTTTGTTGGTCTGTTGGTTTGTTGGCTTGTTGGTTTGTTCGTTTGTTGGTTTGTTGGCTTGTTGGCTTGTTGGTTTGTTGCTTTGTTGGTTTGTTGGTTTGTTGGTTTATTGGCTTGGTGTTTGTTCGGTTGTTGGTTTGTTGGTTTGTTGGTTTGTTGGTTTGTTGGTTTGTTGGTTTGCTGGTTTGTTCGTTTGTTGGTTTGTTCGTTTGTTGGTTTTTTGGTTTGTTGGTTTGTTGGTTTGTTGACTTGTTGGTTTGTTCGTTTGTTGGTTTGTTGGTTTGTTAGTGTGTTAGTTTGTTGGTTTGTTGGCTTGTTGGTTTGTTGGTTTGTTGGTTTGTTGGTTTGTTGGCTTTTTGGATTGTTGGTTTGTTGGTTTGTTGGTTTGTTACTTTGTTGGTTTGTTGGTTTGTTGGTTTGTTGGTTTGTTCGTTTCTTCGTTTGTTGACTTGTTGGTTTGTTGGCTTGTTGGCTTGTTGGTTTATTGGTTTCTTGGTTTGTTTGTTTGTTGGTTTGTTGGTTTGTTGGTTTGTTGGTTTGTTGGTTTGTTGGTTTTTTGGTTTGTTGGCTTGTTGGCTTGTTGGTTTGTTGGTTTGTTGGCTTCTTGTTTTCTTGGTTTGTTGGTTTGTTGGTTTGTTGGTTTGTTGGTTTGTTGGTTTGTTGGCTTGTTGGTTTGTTGGTTTGTTGGTTTGTTGGTTTGTTGGTTTGTTGGTTTGTTGGTTTTTGTTGGTTTGTTGGTTTGTTGATTTGTTGGTTTGTTCGTTTGTTGGTTTGTTGGTTTGTTCGTTTGTTGGTTTTTTGGTTTGTTGGTTTGTTGGTTTGTTGGTATGTTGGTTTGTTGGTTTGTTGGCTTGTTCATTTGTTCGTTTGTTGGCTTGTTGGTATGTTGGCTTGTTGGCTTGTTGGTTTGTTGGTTTGTTTGCTTATTGGTTTGTTGGTTTGTTGGTCTGTTGGTTTGTTGGCTTGTTGGTTTGTTGGTTTGTTCGTTTGTTGGTTTGTTGGTTTGTTGGTTTGTTGGCTTGTTGGTTTGTTGCTTTGTTGGTTTGTTGGTTTGTTGGTTTGTTCGTTTATTGGCTTGTTGGTTTGTTCGGTTGTTGGTTTGTTGGTTTGTTGGTTTGTTGGTTTGCTGGTTTGTTCGTTTGTTGGTTTGTTCGTTTGTTGGTTTTTTGGTTTGTTGGTTTGTTGGTTTGTTTGCTTGTTGGGTTGTTGGTTTGTTGGTTTGTTTGTTTGTTGGTTTGTTGGTTTGTTGGTTTGTTGGTTTATTGGTTTGTTGGTTTGTTGGTTTGTTGGTTTGTTGGTTTGTTGACTTGTTGGTTTGTTCGTTTGTTGGTTTGTTGGTTTGTTGGTGTGTTAGTTTGTTGGTTTGTTGGCTTGTTGGTTTGTTGGTTTGTTGGTTTGTTAGTTTGTTGGTTTGTTGGTTTGTTGGTTTGTTGGTTTGTTGGTTTGTTGGTTTGTGGGTTTGTTGGTTTGTTTGTTTGTTGGTTTGTTGGTTTGTTGGTTTGTTGGTTTGTTGGTTTGTTGGCTTGTTTGTTTGTTGCTTTGTTGGTTTGTTGGTTTGTTGGTTTGTTGGTTTGTTGGTTTGTTAGTTTGTTGGTTTGTTGGTTTGTTGGTTTGTTGGCTTGTTGGTTTGTTGGCTTGTTGGTTCGTTGCTTTGTTGGTTTGTTGGTTTGTTGGTTTGTTAGTTTGTTCGTTTGTTGGCTTATTGGTTTGTTGGTTTGTTGGTTTGTTGGTTTGTTGGCTTGTTGGTTTCTTGCTTTGTTGGTTTGTTGGTTTGTTGGTTTGTTGGTTTGTTGGTTTGTTGGTTTGTTGGTTTGTTGGTTTGTTGGCTTGTTGGTTTGTTGGTTTGTTGGTTTGTTTGTTTGTTGGTTTGTTCGTTTGTTGGTTTGTTTCTTTTTTGGTTTGTTGGCTTATTGGTTTGTTGGTTTGTTGGTTTGTTGGTTTGTTCGTTTGTTCGTTTGTAGGTTTGTTGGTTTGTTTCTTTTTTGGTTTGTTGGCTTATTGGTTTGTTGGTTTGTTGGTTAGTTGGTTTGTTCGTTTGTTGGTTTGTTGGTTTGTTGGCTTGTTGGTTTGTTGGTTTGTTGGTTTGTTAGTTTGTTCGTTTTTTGGTTTGTTGGCTTGTTGGCTTGTTGGTTTGTTGGTTTCTTGGTTTGTTGGTTTGTTGGTTTATTTGTTCGTTGGTTTGTTGGTTTGTTGGTTTGTTGGCTTGTTGGTTTGTTGGTTTGTTGGTTTATTTGTTTGTTGGTTTGTTCGTTTGTTGGCTTGTTGGTTTGTTGGTTTTTTGGTTTGTTGGTTTGTTGGTTTGTTGGCTTGTTGGCTTGTTGGTTTGTTGGTTTGTTGGTTTGTTGGTTTGTTGGTTTGTTCGTTTGTTGGTTTATTGGTTTGTTGGTTTGTTGGTTTGTTGGTTTTTTTGATTGTTGGTTTGTTGGTATGTTCGTTTGTTGGTATGTTCGTTTGTTGGTTTGTTGGTTTGTTGGTTTCTTCGTTTGTTGGCTTGTTGGTTTGTTGGCTTGTTGGCTTGTTGGTTTATTGGTTCCTTGGTTTGTTTGTTTGTTGGTTTGTTGGTTTGTTGGTTTGTTGGTTTTTTGGTTTGTTGGCTTGTTGGCTTGTTGGTTTGTTAGTTTGTTGGCTTCTTGTTTTCGTGGTTTGTTGGTTTGTTGGTTTGTTGGTTTGTTGGTTTGTTGGCTTGTTGGTTTGTTGGTTTGTTGGTTTGTTGGTTTGTTGGTTTGTTGGTTTGTTGGTTTGTTGGTTTGTTGGTTTGTTGATTTGTTGGTTTGGTCGTTTGTTGGTTTGTTGGTTTGTTCGTTTGTTGGTTTTTTGGTTTGTTGGTTTGTTGGTTTGTCGGTATGTTGGTTTGTTGGTTTGTTGGCTTGTTCGTTTGTTCGTTTGTTGGCTTGTTGGTATGTTGGCTTGTTGGCTTGTTGGTTTGTTGGTTTGTTTGCTTGTTGGTTTGTTGGTTTGTTGGTTTGTTGGCTTGTTTGTTTGTTGCTTTGTTGGTTTGTTGGTTTGTTGGTTTGTTGGTTTGTTGGTTTGTTAGTTTGTTGGTTTGTTGGTTTGTTGGTTTGTTGGCTTGTTGGTTTGTTGGCTTGTTGGTTCGTTGCTTTGTTGGTTTGTTGGTTTGTTGGTTTGTTAGTTTGTTCGTTTGTTGGCTTATTGGTTTGTTGGTTTGTTGGTTTGTTGGTTTGTTGGCTTGTTGGTTTCTTGCTTTGTTGGTTTGTTGGTTTGTTGGTTTGTTGGTTTGTTGGTTTGTTGGTTTGTTGGTTTGTTGGTTTGTTGGCTTGTTGGTTTGTTGGTTTGTTGGTTTGTTTGTTTGTTGGTTTGTTCGTTTGTTGGTTTGTTTCTTTTTTGGTTTGTTGGCTTATTGGTTTGTTGGTTTGTTGGTTTGTTGGTTTGTTCGTTTGTTCGTTTGTAGGTTTGTTGGTTTGTTTCTTTTTTGGTTTGTTGGCTTATTGGTTTGTTGGTTTGTTGGTTAGTTGGTTTGTTCGTTTGTTGGTTTGTTGGTTTGTTGGCTTGTTGGTTTGTTGGTTTGTTGGTTTGTTAGTTTGTTCGTTTTTTGGTTTGTTGGCTTGTTGGCTTGTTGGTTTGTTGGTTTCTTGGTTTGTTGGTTTGTTGGTTTATTTGTTCGTTGGTTTGTTGGTTTGTTGGTTTGTTGGCTTGTTGGTTTGTTGGTTTGTTGGTTTATTTGTTTGTTGGTTTGTTCGTTTGTTGGCTTGTTGGTTTGTTGGTTTTTTGGTTTGTTGGTTTGTTGGTTTGTTGGCTTGTTGGCTTGTTGGTTTGTTGGTTTGTTGGTTTGTTGGTTTGTTGGTTTGTTCGTTTGTTGGTTTATTGGTTTGTTGGTTTGTTGGTTTGTTGGTTTTTTTGATTGTTGGTTTGTTGGTATGTTCGTTTGTTGGTATGTTCGTTTGTTGGTTTGTTGGTTTGTTGGTTTCTTCGTTTGTTGGCTTGTTGGTTTGTTGGCTTGTTGGCTTGTTGGTTTATTGGTTCCTTGGTTTGTTTGTTTGTTGGTTTGTTGGTTTGTTGGTTTGTTGGTTTTTTGGTTTGTTGGCTTGTTGGCTTGTTGGTTTGTTAGTTTGTTGGCTTCTTGTTTTCGTGGTTTGTTGGTTTGTTGGTTTGTTGGTTTGTTGGTTTGTTGGCTTGTTGGTTTGTTGGTTTGTTGGTTTGTTGGTTTGTTGGTTTGTTGGTTTGTTGGTTTGTTGGTTTGTTGGTTTGTTGATTTGTTGGTTTGGTCGTTTGTTGGTTTGTTGGTTTGTTCGTTTGTTGGTTTTTTGGTTTGTTGGTTTGTTGGTTTGTCGGTATGTTGGTTTGTTGGTTTGTTGGCTTGTTCGTTTGTTCGTTTGTTGGCTTGTTGGTATGTTGGCTTGTTGGCTTGTTGGTTTGTTGGTTTGTTTGCTTGTTGGTTTGTTGGTTTGTTGGTTTGTTGGCTTGTTTGTTTGTTGCTTTGTTGGTTTGTTGGTTTGTTGGTTTGTTGGTTTGTTGGTTTGTTAGTTTGTTGGTTTGTTGGTTTGTTGGTTTGTTGGCTTGTTGGTTTGTTGGCTTGTTGGTTCGTTGCTTTGTTGGTTTGTTGGTTTGTTGGTTTGTTAGTTTGTTCGTTTGTTGGCTTATTGGTTTGTTGGTTTGTTGGTTTGTTGGTTTGTTGGCTTGTTGGTTTCTTGCTTTGTTGGTTTGTTGGTTTGTTGGTTTGTTGGTTTGTTGGTTTGTTGGTTTGTTGGTTTGTTGGTTTGTTGGCTTGTTGGTTTGTTGGTTTGTTGGTTTGTTTGTTTGTTGGTTTGTTCGTTTGTTGGTTTGTTTCTTTTTTGGTTTGTTGGCTTATTGGTTTGTTGGTTTGTTGGTTTGTTGGTTTGTTCGTTTGTTCGTTTGTAGGTTTGTTGGTTTGTTTCTTTTTTGGTTTGTTGGCTTATTGGTTTGTTGGTTTGTTGGTTAGTTGGTTTGTTCGTTTGTTGGTTTGTTGGTTTGTTGGCTTGTTGGTTTGTTGGTTTGTTGGTTTGTTAGTTTGTTCGTTTTTTGGTTTGTTGGCTTGTTGGCTTGTTGGTTTGTTGGTTTCTTGGTTTGTTGGTTTGTTGGTTTATTTGTTCGTTGGTTTGTTGGTTTGTTGGTTTGTTGGCTTGTTGGTTTGTTGGTTTGTTGGTTTATTTGTTTGTTGGTTTGTTCGTTTGTTGGCTTGTTGGTTTGTTGGTTTTTTGGTTTGTTGGTTTGTTGGTTTGTTGGCTTGTTGGCTTGTTGGTTTGTTGGTTTGTTGGTTTGTTGGTTTGTTGGTTTGTTCGTTTGTTGGTTTATTGGTTTGTTGGTTTGTTGGTTTGTTGGTTTTTTTGATTGTTGGTTTGTTGGTATGTTCGTTTGTTGGTATGTTCGTTTGTTGGTTTGTTGGTTTGTTGGTTTCTTCGTTTGTTGGCTTGTTGGTTTGTTGGCTTGTTGGCTTGTTGGTTTATTGGTTCCTTGGTTTGTTTGTTTGTTGGTTTGTTGGTTTGTTGGTTTGTTGGTTTTTTGGTTTGTTGGCTTGTTGGCTTGTTGGTTTGTTAGTTTGTTGGCTTCTTGTTTTCGTGGTTTGTTGGTTTGTTGGTTTGTTGGTTTGTTGGTTTGTTGGTTTGTTGGCTTGTTGGTTTGTTGGTTTGTTGGTTTGTTGGTTTGTTGGTTTGTTGGTTTGTTGGTTTGTTGGTTTGTTGGTTTGTTGATTTGTTGGTTTGGTCGTTTGTTGGTTTGTTGGTTTGTTCGTTTGTTGGTTTTTTGGTTTGTTGGTTTGTTGGTTTGTCGGTATGTTGGTTTGTTGGTTTGTTGGCTTGTTCGTTTGTTCGTTTGTTGGCTTGTTGGTATGTTGGCTTGTTGGCTTGTTGGTTTGTTGGTTTGTTTGCTTGTTGGTTTGTTGGTTTGTTGGTTTGTTGGTCTGTTGGTTTGTTGGCTTGTTGGTTTGTTCGTTTGTTGGTTTGTTGGTTTGTTGGTTTGTTGGCTTGTTGGTTTGTTGTTTTGTTGGTTTGTTGGTTTGTTGGTTTGTTGGTTTGTTGGTTTGTTGGTTTATTGGCTTGGTGTTTGTTCGGTTGTTGGTTTGTTGGTTTGTTGGTTTGTTGGTTTGTTGGTTTGTTGGTTTGTTGGTTTGTTGGTTTGCTGGTTTGTTCGTTTGTTGGTTTGTTCGTTTGTTGGTTTTTTGGTTTGTTGGTTTGTTGGTTTGTTGGTTTGTTGACTTGTTGGTTTGTTCGTTTGTTGGTTTGTTGGTTTGTTAGTGTATTAGTTTGTTGGTTTGTTGGCTTGTTGGTTTGTTGGTTTGTTGGTTTGTTGGTTTGGTCGTTTGTTGGTTTTTTGGTTTGTTGGTTTGTTGGTTTGTTGGTATGTTGGTTTGTTGGTTTGTTGGCTTGTTCGTTTGTTCGTTTGTTGGTTTGTTGGTTTGTTTCTTTTTTGGTTTGTTGGCTTATTGGTTTCTTGGTTTGTTGGTTTGTTTGTTTGTTGGTTTGTTGGTTTGTTGGCTTGTTGGTTTGTTGGTTTGTTGGTTTGTTAGTTTGTTCGTTTTTTGGTTTGTTGGCTTGTTGGTTTGTTGGTTTCTTGGTTTGTTGGTTTGTTGGTTTGTTGGTTTATTTGTTCGTTGTTTTGTTGGTTTGTTGGTTTGTTGGCTTGTTGGTTTGATGGTTTGTTGGTTTGTTTGTTTGTTGGTTTGTTCGTTTGTTGGCTTGTTGGTTTGTTGGTTTTTTGGTTTGTTGGTTTGTTGGTTTGTTGGTTTGTTGGCTTGTTGGTTTGTTGGTTTGTTGGTTTGTTTGTTTGTTGGTTTGTTGGTTTGTTGGTTTGTTGGTTTGTTGGTTTGTTGGTTTTTTGGCTTGTTGGTTTGTTGGTTTGTTGGTTTGTTTGTTTGTTGGTTTGTTCGTTTGTTGGTTTGTTTCTTTTTTGGTTTGTAGGCTTATTGGTTTGTTGGTTTGTTAATTTGTTGGTTTGTTCGTTTGTTCGTTTGTTGGTTTGTTGGTTTGTTTCTTTTTTGGTTTGTTGGCTTATTGGTTTGTTGGTTTGTTGGTTTGTTGGTTTGTTCGTTTGTTGGTTTGTTGGTTTGTTGGCTTGTTGGCTTGTTGGTTTGTTGGTTTGTTGGTTTGTTAGTTTGTTCGTTTTTTGGTTTGTTGGCTTGTTGGCTTGTTGGTTTGTTGGTTTCTTGGTTTGTTGGTTTGTTGGTTTATTTGTTCGTTGGTTTGTTGGTTTGTTGGTTTGTTGGCTTGTTGGTTTGTTGGTTTGTTGGTTTATTTGTTTGTTGGTTTGTTCGTTTGTTGGCTTGTTGGTTTGTTGGTTTTTTGGTTTGTTGGTCTGTTGGTTTGTTGGCTTGTTGGCTTGTTGGTTTGTTGGTTTGTTGGTTTGTTGGTTTGTTGGTTTGTTCGTTTGTTGGTTTATTGGTTTGTTGGTTTGTTGGTTTGTTGGTTTGTTTGATTGTTGGTTTGTTGGTATGTTCGTTTGTTGGTATGTTCGTTTGTTGGTTTGTTGGTTTGTTGGTTTCTTCGTTTGTTGGCTTGTTGGTTTGTTGGCTTGTTGGCTTGTTGGTTTATTGGTTCCTTGGTTTGTTTGTTTGTTGGTTTGTTGGTTTGTTGGTTTGTTGGTTTTTTGGTTTGTTGGCTTGTTGGCTTGTTGGTTTGTTAGTTTGTTGGCTTCTTGTTTTCGTTGTTTGTTGGTTTGTTGGTTTGTTGGTTTGTTGGTTTGTTGGTTTGTTGGTTTGTTGGTTTGTTGGTTTTTTGGCTTGTTGGTTTGTTGGTTTGTTGGTTTGTTGGTTTGTTGGTTTGTTGATTTGTTGGTTTGGTCGTTTGTTGGTTTGTTGGTTTGTTCGTTTGTTGGTTTTTTGGTTTGTTGGTTTGTTGGTTTGTTGGTATGTTGGTTTGTTGGTTTGTTGGCTTGTTCGTTTGTTCGTTTGTTGGCTTGTTGGTATGTTCGCTTGTTGGCTTGTTGGTTTGTTGGTTTGTTTGCTTGTTGGTTTGTTGGTTTGTTGGTTTGTTGGTCTGTTGGTTTGTTGGCTTGTTGGTTTGTTCGTTTGTTGGTTTGTTGGTTTGTTGGTTTGTTGGCTTGTTGGTTTGTTGCTTTGTTGGTTTGTTGGTTTGTTGGTTTGTTGGTTTATTGGCTTGTTGGTTTGTTCGGTTGTTGGTTTGTTGGTTTGTTGGTTTGTTGGTTTGTTGGTTTGTTGGTTTGCTGGTTTGTTCGTTTGTTGGTTTGTTGGTTTGTTGGTTTGTTGGTTTTTTGGTTTGTTGGTTTGTTGGTTTGTTGGTTTGTTGACTTCTTGGTTTGTTCGTTTGTTGGTTTGTTGGTTTGTTAGTGTGTTAGTTTGTTGGTTTGTTGGCTTGTTGGTTTGTTGGTTTGTTGGTTTGTTGGTTTGTTGGCTTTTTGGACTGTTGGTTTGTTGGTTTGTTGGTTTGTTCGTTTGTTGGTTTTTTTGGTTTGTTTGTTTGTTGGTTTGTTGGTATGTTGGTTTGTTGGTTTGTTGGCTTGTTCGTTTGTTCGTTTGTTGGTTTGTTGGTTTGTTTCTTTTTTGGTTTGTTGGCTTATTGGTTTGTTGGTTTGTTGGTTTGTTTGTTTGTTCGTTTGTTGGTTTGTTGGTTTGTTGGCTTGTTGGTTTGTTGGTTTGTTGGTTTGTTAGTTTGTTCGTTTTTTGGTTTGTTGGCTTGTTGGCTTGTTGGTTTGTTGGTTTCTTGGTTTGTTGGTTTGTTGGTTTGTTGGTTTATTTGTTCGTTGTTTTGTTGGTTTGTTGGTTTGTTGGCTTGTTGGTTTGATGGTTTGTTGGTTTGTTTGTTTGTTGGTTTGTTCGTTTGTTGGCTTGTTGGTTTGTTGGTTTTTTGGTTTGTTGGTTTGTTGGTTTGTTGGTTTGTTGGCTTGTTGGTTTGTTGGTTTGTTGGCTTGTTGGTTTGTTGGTTTGTTCGCTTGTTGGTTTATTGGTTTGTTGGTTTGTTGGTTTGTTGGTTTGTTGGTTTGTTGGTTTGTTTGATTGTTGGTTTGTTGGTATGTTCGTTTGTTGGTATGTTCGTTTGTTGGCTTGTTGGTTTGTTGGTATGTTCGTTTGTTGGTTTTTTGGTTCGTTGGTTTGTTAGTTTGTTGGTTTGTTGGTTTGTTGGTTTGTTGGTTTCTTCGTTTGTTGGCTTGTTGGTTTGTTGGCTTGTTGGCTTGTTGGTTTATTGGTTTCTTGGTTTGTTTGTTTGTTGGTTTGTTGGTTTGTTGGTTTGTTAATTTGTTGGTTTTTTGGTTTGTTGGCTTGTTGGCTTGTTGGTTTGTTGGTTTGTTGGCTTCTTGTTTTCTTGGTTTGTTGGTTTGTTGGTTTGTTGGTTTGTTGGTTTGTTGGTTTGTTGGTTTGTTGGCTTGTTGGTTTGTTGGTTTGTTGGTTTGTTGGTTTGTTGGTTTTTGTTGGTTTGTTGGTTTGTTGATTTGTTGGTTTGTTCGTTTGTTGGTTTGTTGGTTTGTTCGTTTGTTGGTTTTTTGGTTTGTTGGTTTGTTGGTTTGTTGGTATGTTGGTTTGTTGGTTTGTTGGCTTGTTCATTTGTTCGTTAATTGGCTTGTTGGTATGTTGGCTTGTTGGCTTGTTGGTTTGTTGGTTTGTTTGCTTGTTGGTTTGTTGGTTTGTTTGTCTGTTGGTTTGTTGGCTTGTTGGTTTGTTCGTTTGTTGGTTTGTTGGTTTGTTGGTTTGTTGGCTTGTTGGTTTGTTGCTTTGTTGGTTTGTTGGTTTGTTGGTTTGTTGGTTTATTGGCTTGTTGGTTTGTTCGGTTGTTGGTTTGTTGGTTTGTTGGTTTGTTGGTTTGTTGGTTTGCTGATTTGTTCGTTTGTTGGTTTGTTCGTTTGTTGGTTTTTTGGTTTGTTGGTTTGTTGGTTTGTTTGCTTGTTGGGTTGTTGGTTTGTTGGTTTGTTTGTTTGTTGGTTTGTTAGTTTGTTGGTTTGTTGGTTTGTTGGTTTGTTGGTTTGTTTGTTTGTTGGTTTGTTGACTTGTTGGTTTGTTCGTTTGTTGGTTTGTTGGTTTGTTGGTGTGTTAGTTTGTTGGTTTGTTGGCTTGTTGGTTTGTTGGTTTGTTGGTTTGTTAGTTTGTTGGTTTGTTGGTTTGTTGGTTTGTTGGTTTGTTGGTTTGTTGGTTTGTTGGTTTGTTGGTTTGTTGGTTTGTGGGTTTGTTGGTATGTTTGTTTGTTGGTTTGTTGGTTTGTTGGTTTGTTGGTTTGTTGGTTTGTTGGTTTGTTGGCTTGTTGGTTTGTTGCTTTGTTGGTTTGTTGGTTTGTTGGTTTGTTGGTTTGTTGGTTTGTTGGTTTGTTGGTTTGTTGGCTTGTTGGTTTGTTGGCTTGTTGGCTTGTTGGTTCGTTGCTTTGTTGGTTTGTTGGTTTGTTGGTTTGTTAGTTTGTTCGTTTGTTGGCTTATTGGTTTGTTGGTTTTTTGGTTTGTTGGTTTGTAGGTTTGTTGGCTTGTTGGCTTGTTGGTTTGTTGGTTTGTTGGTTTGTTGGTTTGTTGGTTTGTTGGTTTGTTGGTTTATTGGTTTGTTGGTTTGTTGGTTTGTTGGTTTGTTGGTTTGTTGGTTTGTTGGTTTGTTGGTTTGTTGGGTTGTTGGGTTGTTGGTTTGTTGGTTTGTTGGTTTGTTGGTTTGTTGGTTTGTTGGTTTGTTGGTTTGTTGGTTTGTTGGTTTGTTGGTTTGTTGGTTTGTTGGTTTGTTGGTTTGTTGGTTTGTTGGCTTGTTGGTTTGTTGGCTTGTTGGTTTGTTGGTATGTTCGTTTGTTGGTTTTTTGGTTTGTTGGTTTGTTGGTTTGTTGGCTTGTTGGTTTGTTGGTTTGTAGGTTTGTTGTTTTGTTTGTTTGTTGGTTTCTTCGTTTGTTGGCTTGTTGGTTTGTTGGCTTGTTGGCTTGTTAGTTTGTTGGTTTCTTGGTTTGTTTGTTTGTTGGTTTGTTGGTTTGTTCGTTTGTTGTTTTGTTGTTTTGTTGTTTTGTTGGTTTCTTGGTTTGTTGGTTTGTTGGTTTGTTGGTTTGTTGGTTTGTTGGTTTGTCGGTTTTTTGGTTTGTTGGGTTATTGGCTTGTTGGTTTGTTGGTTTGTTGGTTTGTTGGGTTGTTCGTTTGTTGGTTTGTTTGTTTGTTGGTTTGTTGGTTTGTTGGCTTGTTGGTTTGTTCGTTTGTTGGTTTGTTGGTTTGTTTGTTTGTTGGTTTGTTTTTTTGTTGGCTTGTTGGTTTGTTGGCTTGTTGGCTTGTTGGTATGTTGGCTTGTTGGTTTGTTGGTTTGTTGGTTTGTTGGTTTGTTGGCTTGTTGGCTTGTTGGCTTGTTGGTTTGTTGGTTTGTTCGTTTGTTGGTTTGTTGGTTTTTTGGTTTGTTGGTTTTCTGGTTTTTTGGTTTGTTGGTTTGTTGGTTTGTTGGTTTGTTGGTTTGTTGGCTTTTTGGTTTGTTTGTTGTTGGTTTGTTGGTTTGTTCGTTGTTGGTTTGTTGGTTTGTTGGTTTGTTGGTTTGTTGGTTTGTTGGTTTGTTGTTATGTTGGTTTGTTGGCTTTTTGGTTTGTTCGTTTGTTGGTTTGTTGGTTTGTTGGTTTGTTGGTTTGTTGGTTTGTTGGTTTGTTGGTTTGTTGGTTTGTTGGTTTGTTGGTTTGTTGATTTGTTGGTTTGTTCGTTTGTTGGTTTGTTGGTTTGTTCGTTTGTTGGTTATTTGGTTTGTTGGTTTGTTGGTTTGTTGGTATGTTGGTTTGTTGGTTTGTTGGCTTGTTCGTTTGTTCATTTGTTGGCTTGTTGGTATGTTGGCTTGTTGGCTTGTTGGTTTGTTGGTTTGTTTGCTTGTTGGTTTGTTTGTTTGTTGGTTTGTTGGTTTGTTGGTTTGTTGGTTTATTGGCTTGTTGGTTTGTTCGTTTGTTGGTTTGTTGGTTTGTTGGTTTGTTGGCTTGTTGGTTTGTTGCTTTGTTGGTTTGTTGGTTTGTTGGTTTGTTGGTTTATTGGCTTGTTGGTTTGTTCGTTTGTTGGTTTGTTGGTTTGTTGGTTTGTTGGTTTGTTGGTTTGTTGGTTTGCTGGTTTGTTCATTTGTTGGTTTGTTCGTTTGTTGGTTTTTTGGTTTGTTGGTTTGTTGGTTTGTTTGCTTGTTGGGTTGTTGGTTTGTTGGTTTGTTGGTTTGTTGGTTTGTTGGTTTGTTGGTTTGTTGGTTTGTTGGTTTGTTGGTTTGTTGGTTTGTTGGATTGTTGGTTTGTTGGTTTGTTGGTTTGTTGGTTTGTTGGTTTGTTGGTTTGTTGCTTTGTTGGTTTGTTGGTTTGTTGGTTTGTTGGTTTGTTGGTTTGTTGGTTTGTTGGTTTGTTGGTTTGTTGATTTGTTGGTTTGTTGGATTGTTGGTTTGTTGGTTTGTTGGTTTGTCGGTTTGTTGGTTTGTTGGTTTGTTGGTTTGTTGGTTTGTTTGTTTGTTAGTTTGTTAGTTTGTTAGTTTGTTGGTTTGTTGGTTTGTTTGTTTGTTGGTTTGTTCGTTTGTTGGTTTCTTCGTTTGTTGGCTTATTGGCTTGTTGGTTTGTTGGTTTTTTGGTTTGTTGGTTTGTTGGTTTGTTGATTTGTTGGTTTGTTGGTTTGTTGGCTTTTTGGCTTGTTGGTTTGTTGGTTGGTTGGTTTGTTCGTTTGTTGGTTTTTTGGTTTGTTGGTTTGTTGGTTTGTTGGTATGTTGGTTTGTTGGTTTGTTGGCTTGTTCGTTTGTTGGTTTGTTGGTTTGTTTCTTTTTTGGTTTGTTGGCTTATTGGTTTGTTGGTTTGTTGGTTTGTTGGTTTGTGCGTTTGTTGGTTTGTTGGTTTGTTGGCTTGTTGGTTTGTTGGTTTGTTGGTTTGTTGGTTTGTTGGTTTGTTGGTTTGTTGGCTTGTTGGCTTGTTGGCTTGTTGGTTTGTTGGTTTGTTCGTTTGTTGGTTTGTTGGTTTTTTGGTTTGTTGGTTTTCTGGTTTTTGGTTTGTTAGTTTGTTGGTTTGTTGGTTTGTTGGTTTGTTGGCTTTTTGGTTTGTTTGTTGTTGGTTTGTTGGTTTGTTCGTTGTTGGTTTGTTGGTTTGTTGGTTTGTTGGTTTGTTGGTTTGTTGTTATGTTGGTTTGTTGGCTTTTTGGTTTGTTCGTTTGTTGGTTTGTTGGTTTGTTGGTTTGTTGGTTTGTTGGTTTTTTGGTTTGTTGGTTTGTTGGTTTGTTGGTTTGTTGGTTTGTTGGTTTGTTGGTTTGTTGGTTTGTTGGTTTGTTGGTTTGTTGGTTTGTTTGTTTGTTAGTTTGTTAGTTTGTTAGTTTGTTAGTTTGTTGGTTTGTTGGTTTGTTTGTTTGTTGGTTTGTTCGTTTGTTGGTTTCTTCGTTTGTTGGCTTATTGGCTTGTTGGTTTGTTGGTTTTTTGGTTTGTTGGTTTGTTGGTTTGTTGGTTTGTTGGTTTGTTGGTTTGTTGGCTTTTTGGCTTGTTGGTTTGTTGGTTGGTTGGTTTGTTCGTTTGTTGGTTTTTTGGTTTGTTGGTTTGTTGGTTTGTTGGTATGTTGGTTTGTTGGTTTGTTGGCTTGTTCGTTTGTTGGTTTGTTGGTTTGTTTCTTTTTTGGTTTGTTGGCTTATTGGTTTGTTGGTTTGTTGGTTTGTTGGTTTGTTCGTTTGTTGGTTTGTTGGTTTGTTGGCTTGTTGGTTTGTTGGTTTGTTGGTTTGTTGGTTTGTTGGTTTGTTGGTTTGTTGGCTTGTTGGCTTGTTGGCTTGTTGGTTTGTTGGTTTGTTCGTTTGTTGGTTTGTTGGTTTTTGGTTTGTTGGTTTTCTGGTTTTTTGGTTTGTTGGTTTGTTGGTTTGTTGGTTTGTTGGTTTGTTGGCTTTTTGGTTTGTTTGTTGTTGGTTTGTTGGTTTGTTCGTTGTTGGTTTGTTGGTTTGTTGGTTTGTTGGTTTGTTGGTTTGTTGTTATGTTGGTTTGTTGGCTTTTTGGTTTGTTCGTTTGTTGGTTTGTTGGTTTGTTGGTTTGTTGGTTTGTTGGTTTGTTGGTTTGTTGGTTTGTTGGTTTGTTGGTTTGTTGATTTGTTGGTTTGTTCGTTTGTTGGTTTGTTGGTTTGTTCGTTTGTTGGTTATTTGGTTTGTTGGTTTGTTGGTTTGTTGGTATGTTGGTTTGTTGGCTTGTTCGTTTGTTCATTTGTTGGCTTGTTGGTATGTTGGCTTGTTGGCTTGTTGGTTTGTTGGTTTGTTTGCTTGTTGGTTTGTTTGTTTGTTGGTTTGTTGGTTTGTTGGCTTGTTGGCTTGTTGGTATGTTGGCTTGTTGGTTTGTTGGTTTGTTGGTTTGTTGGTTTGTTGGCTTGTTGGCTTGTTGGCTTGTTGGTTTGTTGGTTTGTTCGTTTGTTGGTTTGTTGGTTTTTTGGTTTGCTGGTTTTCTGGTTTTTTGGTTTGTTGGTTTGTTGGTTTGTTGGTTTGTTGGTTTGTTGGTTTTTGGTTTGTTTGTTGTTGGTTTGTTGGTTTGTTCGTTGTTGGTTTGTTGGTTTGTTGGTTTGTTGGTTTGTTGGTTTGTTGTTATGTTGGTTTGTTGGCTTTTTGGTTTGTTCGTTTGTTGGTTTGTTGGTTTGTTGGTTTGTTGGTTTGTTGGTTTGTTGGTTTGTTGGTTTGTTGGTTTGTTAGTTTGTTGGTTTGTTGGTTTGTTGATTTGTTGGTTTGTTCGTTTGTTGGTTTGTTGGTTTGTCGGTTTGTTGGTTTGTTGGTTTGTTGGTTTGTTGGTTTGTTTGTTTGTTAGTTTGTTAGTTTGTTAGTTTGTTGGTTTGTTGGTTTGTTTGTTTGTTGGTTTGTTCGTTTGTTGGTTTCTTCGTTTGTTGGCTTATTGGCTTGTTAGTTTGTTGGTTTTTTGGTTTGTTGGTTTGTTGGTTTGTTGGCTTGTTGGTTTGTTGGTTTGTAGGTTTGTTGTTTTGTTTGTTTGTTGGTTTCTTCGTTTGTTGGCTTGTTGGTTTGTTGGCTTGTTGGCTTGTTAGTTTGTTGGTTTCTTGGTTTGTTTGTTTGTTGGTTTGTTGGTTTGTTCGTTTGTTGTTTTGTTGTTTTGTTGTTTTGTTGGTTTCTTGGTTTGTTGGTTTGTTGCTTTGTTGGTTTGTTGGTTTGTTGGTTTGTCGGTTTTTTGGTTTGTTGGGTTATTGGCTTGTTGGTTTGTTGGTTTGTTGGTTTGTTGGGTTGTTCGTTTGTTGGTTTGTTTGTTTGTTGGTTTGTTGGTTTGTTGGCTTGTTGGTTTGTTCGTTTGTTGGTTTGTTGGTTTGTTTGTTTGTTGGTTTGTTTTTTTGTTGGCTTGTTGGTTTGTTGGCTTGTTGGCTTGTGGTATGTTGGCTTGTTGGTTTGTTGGTTTGTTGGTTTGTTGGTTTGTTGGCTTGTTGGCTTGTTGGCTTGTTGGTTTGTTGGTTTGTTCGTTTGTTGGTTTGTTGGTTTTTTGGTTTGTTGGTTTTCTGGTTTTTTGGTTTGTTGGTTTGTTGGTTTGTTGGTTTGTTGGTTTGTTGGCTTTTTGGTTTGTTTGTTGTTGGTTTGTTGGTTTGTTCGTTGTTGGTTTGTTGGTTTGTTGGTTTGTTGGTTTGTTGGTTTGTTGTTATGTTGGTTTGTTGGCTTTTTGGTTTGTTCGTTTGTTGGTTTGTTGGTTTGTTGGTTTGTTGGTTTGTTGGTTTGTTGGTTTGTTGGTTTGTTGGTTTGTTGGTTTGTTGGTTTGTTGATTTGTTGGTTTGTTCGTTTGTTGGTTTGTTGGTTTGTTCGTTTGTTGGTTATTTGGTTTGTTGGTTTGTTGGTTTGTTGGTATGTTGGTTTGTTGGTTTGTTGGCTTGTTCGTTTGTTCATTTGTTGGCTTGTTGGTATGTTGGCTTGTTGGCTTGTTGGTTTGTTGGTTTGTTTGCTTGTTGGTTTGTTTGTTTGTTGGTTTGTTGGTTTGTTGGTTTGTTGGTTTATTGGCTTGTTGGTTTGTTCGTTTGTTGGTTTGTTGGTTTGTTGGTTTGTTGGCTTGTTGGTTTGTTGCTTTGTTGGTTTGTTGGTTTGTTGGTTTGTTGGTTTATTGGCTTGTTGGTTTGTTCGTTTGTTGGTTTGTTGGTTTGTTGGTTTGTTGGTTTGTTGGTTTGCTGGTTTGTTCATTTGTTGGTTTGTTCGTTTGTTGGTTTTTTGGTTTGTTGGTTTGTTGGTTTGTTTGCTTGTTGGGTTGTTGGTTTGTTGGTTTGTTGGTTTGTTGGTTTGTTGGTTTGTTGGTTTGTTGGTTTGTTGGTTTGTTGGTTTGTTGGTTTGTTGGATTGTTGGTTTGTTGGTTTGTTGGTTTGTTGGTTTGTTGGTTTGTTGGTTTGTTGCTTTGTTGGTTTGTTGGTTTGTTGGTTTGTTGGTTTGTTGGTTTGTTGGTTTGTTGGTTTGTTGATTTGTTGGTTTGTTGGATTGTTGGTTTGTTGGTTTGTTGGTTTGTCGGTTTGTTGGTTTGTTGGTTTGTTGGTTTGTTGGTTTGTTTGTTTGTTAGTTTGTTAGTTTGTTGGTTTGTTGGTTTGTTTGTTTGTTGGTTTGTTCGTTTGTTGGTTTCTTCGTTTGTTGGCTTATTGGCTTGTTGGTTTGTTGGTTTTTTGGTTTGTTGGTTTGTTGGTTTGTTGGTTTGTTGGTTTGTTGGTTTGTTGGCTTTTTGGCTTGTTGGTTTGTTGGTTGGTTGGTTTGTTCGTTTGTTGGTTTTTTGGTTTGTTGGTTTGTTGGTTTGTTGGTATGTTGGTTTGTTGGTTTGTTGGTTTGTTGGCTTGTTCGTTTGTTGGTTTGTTGGTTTGTTTCTTTTTTGGTTTGTTGGCTTATTGGTTTGTTGGTTTGTTGGTTTGTTGGTTTGTTCGTTTGTTGGTTTGTTGGTTTGTTGGTTTGTTGGTTTGTTGGCTCTTTGGCTTGTTGGTTTGTTGGTTGGTTGGTTTGTTCGTTTGTTGGTTTTTTGGTTTGTTGGTTTGTTGGTTTGTTGGTATGTTGGTTTGTTGGTTTGTTGGCTTGTTCGTTTGTTGGTTTGTTGGTTTGTTTCTTTTTTGGTTTGTTGGCTTATTGGTTTGTTGGTTTGTTGGTTTGTTGGTTTGTTCGTTTGTTGGTTTGTTGGTTTGTTGGCTTGTTGGTTTGTTGGTTTGTTGGTTTGTTGGTTTGTTGGTTTGTTGGTTTGTTGGCTTGTTGGCTTGTTGGCTTGTTGGTTTGTTGGTTTGTTCGTTTGTTGGTTTGTTGGTTTTTTGGTTTGTTGGTTTTCTGGTTTTTTGGTGTGTTGGTTTGTTGGTTTGTTGGTTTGTTGGTTTGTTGGCTTTTTGGTTTGTTTGTTGTTGGTTTGTTGGTTTGTTCGTTGTTGGTTTGTTGGTTTGTTGGTTTGTTGGTTTGTTGGTTTGTTGTTATGTTGGTTTGTTGGCTTTTTGGTTTGTTCGTTTGTTGGTTTGTTGGTTTGTTGGTTTGTTGGTTTGTTGGTTTGTTGGTTTGTTGGTTTGTTGGTTTGTTGGTTTGTTGGTTTGTTGGTTTGTTGGTTTGTTGGTTTGTTGGTTTGTTGGTTTGTTGGTTTGTTGGTTTGTTTGTTTGTTAGTTTGTTAGTTTGTTAGTTTGTTAGTTTGTTGGTTTGTTGGTTTGTTTGTTTGTTGGTTTGTTCGTTTGTTGGTTTCTTCGTTTGTTGGCTTATTGGCTTGTTGGTTTGTTGGTTTTTTGGTTTGTTGGTTTGTTGGTTTGTTGGTTTGTTGGTTTGTTGGTTTGTTGGCTTTTTGGCTTGTTGGTTTGTTGGTTGGTTGGTTTGTTCGTTTGTTGGTTTTTTGGTTTGTTGGTTTGTTGGTTTGTTGGTATGTTGGTTTGTTGGTTTGTTGGCTTGTTCGTTTGTTGGTTTGTTGGTTTGTCTCTTTTTTGGTTTGTTGGCTTATTGGTTTGTTGGTTTGTTGGTTTGTTGGTTTGTTCGTTTGTTGGTTTGTTGGTTTGTTGGCTTGTTGGTTTGTTGGTTTGTTGGTTTGTTGGTTTGTTGGTTTGTTGGTTTGTTGGCTTGTTGGCTTGTTGGCTTGTTGGTTTGTTGGTTTGTTCGTTTGTTGGTTTGTTGGTTTTTTGGTTTGTTGGTTTTCTGGTTTTTTGGTTTGTTGGTTTGTTGGTTTGTTGGTTTGTTGGTTTGTTGGCTTTTTGGTTTGTTTGTTGTTGGTTTGTTGGTTTGTTCGTTGTTGGTTTGTTGGTTTGTTGGTTTGTTGGTTTGTTGGTTTGTTGTTATGTTGGTTTGTTGGCTTTTTGGTTTGTTCGTTTGTTGGTTTGTTGGTTTGTTGGTTTGTTGGTTTGTTGGTTTGTTGGTTTGTTGGTTTGTTGGTTTGTTGGTTTGTTGGTTTGTTGGTTTGTTGATTTGTTGGTTTGTTCGTTTGTTGGTTTGTTGGTTTGTTCGTTTGTTGGTTATTTGGTTTGTTGGTTTGTTGGTTTGTTGGTATGTTGGTTTGTTGGTTTGTTGGCTTGTTCGTTTGTTCATTTGTTGGCTTGTTGGTATGTTGGCTTGTTGGCTTGTTGGTTTGTTGGTTTGTTTGTTTGTTGGTTTGTTTGTTTGTTGGTTTGTTGGTTTGTTGGCTTGTTGGCTTGTTGGTATGTTGGCTTGTTGGTTTGTTGGTTTGTTGGTTTGTTGGTTTGTTGGCTTGTTGGCTTGTTGGCTTGTTGGTTTGTTGGTTTGTTCGTTTGTTGGTTTGTTGGTTTTTTGGTTTGTTGGTTTTCTGGTTTTTTGGTTTGTTGGTTTGTTGGTTTGTTGGTTTGTTGGTTTGTTGGCTTTTTGGTTTGTTTGTTGTTGGTTTGTTGGTTTGTTCGTTGTTGGTTTGTTGGTTTGTTGGTTTGTTGGTTTGTTGGTTTGTTGTTATGTTGGTTTGTTGGCTTTTTGGTTTGTTCGTTTGTTGGTTTGTTGGTTTGTTGGTTTGTTGGTTTGTTGGTTTGTTGGTTTGTTGGTTTGTTGGTTTGTTGGTTTGTTGGTTTGTTGATTTGTTGGTTTGTTCGTTTGTTGGTTTGTTGGTTTGTTCGTTTGTTGGTTATTTGGTGTGTTGGTTTGTTGGTTTGTTGGTATGTTGGTTTGTTGGTTTGTTGGCTTGTTCGTTTGTTCATTTGTTGGCTTGTTGGTATGTTGGCTTGTTGGCTTGTTGGTTTGTTGGTTTGTTTGCTTGTTGGTTTGTTTGTTTGTTGGTTTGTTGGTTTGTTGGCTTGTTGGCTTGTTGGTATGTTGGCTTGTTGGTTTGTTGGTTTGTTGGTTTGTTGGTTTGTTGGCTTGTTGGCTTGTTGGCTTGTTGGTTTGTTGGTTTGTTCGTTTGTTGGTTTGTTGGTTTTTTGGTTTGTTGGTTTTCTGGTTTTTTGGTTTGTTGGTTTGTTGGTTTGTTGGTTTGTTGGTTTGTTGGCTTTTTGGTTTGTTTGTTGTTGGTTTGTTGGTTTGTTCGTTGTTGGTTTGTTGGTTTGTTGGTTTGTTGGTTTGTTGGTTTGTTGTTATGTTGGTTTGTTGGCTTTTTGGTTTGTTCGTTTGTTGGTTTGTTGGCTTGTTGGCTTGTTGGTATGTTGGCTTGTTGGTTTGTTGGTTTGTTGGTTTGTTGGTTTGTTGGTTTGTTGGCTTGTTGGCTTGTTGGCTTGTTGGTTTGTTGGTTTGTTCGTTTGTTGGTTTGTTGGTTTTTTGGTTTGTTGGTTTTCTGGTTTTTTGGTTTGTTGGTTTGTTGGTTTGTTGGTTTGTTGGTTTGTTGGCTTTTTGGTTTGTTTGTTGTTGGTTTGTTGGTTTGTTCGTTGTTGGTTTGTTGGTTTGTTGGTTTGTTGGTTTGTTGGTTTGTTGTTATGTTGGTTTGTTGGCTTTTTGGTTTGTTCGTTTGTTGGTTTGTTGGTTTGTTGGTTTGTTGGTTTGTTAGTTTGTTCGTTTTTTGGTTTGTTGGCTTGTTGGCTTGTTGGTTTGTTGGCTTCTTGGTTTGTTGGTTTGTTGGTTTGTTGGTTTATTTGTTTGTTGGTTTGTTGGTTTGTTGGTTTGTTGGTTTGTTGGTTTGTTGGTTTGTTGGTTTGTTTGTTTGTTGGTTTGTTGGTTTGTTGGCTTGTTGGTTTGTTGGTTTTTTGGTTTGTTGGTTTGTTGGTTTGTTGGCTTGTTGGCTTGTTGGTTGGTTGGTTTGTTGGTTTGTTGGTTTGTTGGTTTGTTCGTTTGTTGGTTTATTGGTTTGTTGGTTTGTTGGTTTGTTGGTTTGTTGGTTTGTTTGATTGTTGGTTTGTTGGTATGTTCGTTTGTTGGTATGTTCGTTTGTTGGCTTGTTGGTTTGTTGGTATGTTCGTTTGTTGGTTTTTTGGTTTGTTGGTTTGTTAGTTTGTTGATTTGTTGGTTTGTTGGTTTGTTGGTTTCTTCGTTTGTTGGCTTGTTGGTTTGTTGGCTTGTTAGCTTGTTGGTTTATTGGTTTCTTGGTTTGTTTGTTTGTTGGTTTGTTGGTTTGTTGGTTTTTTGGTTTGTTGGCTTGTTGGCTTGTTGGTTTGTTGGTTTGTTGGCTTCTTGTTTTCTTGGTTTGTTGGGTTGTTGGTTTGTTGGTTTGTTGGTTTGTTAGTATGTTGGTTTGTTCGTTTGTTGGCTTGTTGGTTTGTTGGTTTGTTGGTTTGTTGGCTTGTTGGCTTGTTGGTTTGTTAGTTTGTTGGCTTGTAGGTTTGTTGGCTTGTTGGTTCGTTGGCTTGTTGGTTTGTTGGTTTGTTGATTTGTTGGTTACTTGGTTTGTTGGTTTTCTGGTTTGTCCGTTTGTTGGTTTGTTGGTTTGTTGGTTTGCTGGTTTGTTCGTTTGTTGGTTTGTTCGTTTGTTGGTTTTTTGGTTTGTTGGTTTGTTTGCTTGTTGGGTTGTTGGTTTGTTGGTTTGTTGGTTTGATGGTTTGTTGGTTTGTTGGTTTGTTGGTTTGTTGGTTTGTTGGTTTGTTGGTTTGTTGGTTTGTTGGTTTGTTGGTTTGTTGGTTTGTTGGTTGGTTGGTTTTTTGGTTTATTTGTTTGTTGGTTCGTTGGTTTGTTGGCTTGTTGGTTTTTTTTGTTTGTTGGTTTGTTGGTTTGTTGGTTTGCTGGTTTGCTGGTTTGTTGGTTTGTTGGTTTGTTCGTTTGTTGGTTTGTTGGTTTGTTTGTTTGTTGGTTGGTTGGTTTGTTGGTTTTTTGGTTTGTTGGCTTGTTGGTTTGTTGGTTTTTTGGTTTGTTTGTTTGTTGGTTTGTTGGTTTGTTGGTTTATTTGTTTGTTGGTTTGTTGGTTTGTCTGCTTGTTGGCTTGTTGGTTTGTTGGTTTGTTGGTTTGTTGGTTTGTTGGTTTGTTGGTTTGTTGGCTTGTTGGTTTGTTGGTTTGTTGGTTTGTTGGTTTGTTGGTTTGTTGGTTTGTTGGTTTGTTAGTTCGTTGGTTTGTTGGTTTGTTGGTTTGTTGGTTTGTTTGTTTGTTGGTTTGTCCGTTTGTTGGCTTGTTGGTTTGTTGGTTTGTTGGTTTGTTGGTTTATTTGTTTGTTAATTTGTTGGTTTGTTGGCTTGTTGGTTTGTTGGTTTGTTGGTTTGTTTGTTTGTTGGTTTGTTTGTTTGTTGGTTTGTTTGTTTGTTGGTTTGTTGGTTTGTTGGTTTGTTGGTTTGTTGGTTTGTTGGTTTGTTAGTTCGTTGGTTTGTTGGTTTGTTGGTTTGTTGGTTTGTTTGTTTGTTGGTTTGTCCGTTTGTTGGCTTGTTGGTTTGTTTGTTTGTTGGTTTGTTGGTTTATTTGGTTGTTAATTTGTTGGTTTGTTGGCTTGTTGGTTTGTTGGTTTTTTGGTTTGTTCGTATGTTGGTTTGTTGGTTTGTTGGCTTGTTGGCTTGTTGGTTTGTTGGTTTTTTGGTTTGTTCGTATGTTGGTTTGTTGGTTTGTTGGCTTGTTGGTTTGTTGGTTTGTTGGTTTGTTGGTTTGTTGGTTTGTTCGTTTGTTGGTTTATTGGTTTGTTGGTTTGTCGGTTTGTTGGTTTGTTGGTTTGTTGGATTGTGGGTTTGTTGGTATGTTCGTTTGTTGGTAAGTTCGTTTGTTGGCTTGTTGGTTTGTTGGTTTGTTGGTTTGTTGGCTTGTTGGCTTGTTGGCTTGTTAGTTTGTTGGTTTGTTGGTTTGTTGATTTGTTGATTTGTTGGCTTGTTGGTTTGTTGGCTTGTTGGTTTGTTGGTTTGTTGGTTTGTTGGTTGCTTGGTTTGTTGGTTTTCTGGTTTGTCCGTTTGTTGGTTTGTTGGTTTGTTTGTTTGCTGGTTTGTTCGTTTGTTGGTTTGTTCGTTTGTTGGTATTTTGGTTTGTTGGTTTGTTTGCATGTTGGGTTGTTGGTTTGTTGGTTTGTTAGTTTGTTGGTTTGTTGGTTTGTTGGTTTGTTGGTTTGTTGGTTTGTTGGTTTGTTGGTTTGTTGGTTTGTTGGTTTGTTGGCTTGTTGGTTTGTTGGTTTGTTGGTTTGTTCATTTTTTGGTTTGTTGGCTTGTTGGTTTGTTGGTTTGTTAGTTTGTTGGTTTGTTGGTTTGTTGGTTTGTTGGTTTGTTGGTTTGTTGGCTTGTTGGTTTGTTGGCTTGTTGGTTTATTGGTTTGTTGGTTTGTTGCTTTGTTGGTTTGTTGGTTTGTTGGTTTATTGGTTTGTTGGTTTGTTGGTTTGTTGGTTTGTTGGTTTGTTGGTTTGTTGGTTTGTTGGTTTGTTGGTTTGTTTGTTTTTTGGTTTGTTGGCTTGTTGGTTTGTTGGTTTGTTGGCTTGTTCGTTTGTTGGTTTGTTGGTTTGTTGGCTTGTTGGTTTGTTGGTTTGTTGGTTTATTGGTTTGTTGGCTTGTTGGTTTGTTGGTTTGTTGGTTTGTTGGTTTGTTGGGTCGTTGGTATGTTGGTTTGTTGGTTTGTTGGTTTGTTGGTTTGTTGGTTTGTTGGTTTATTGGTTTTTGTTGGCTTGTTGGTTTGTTCGTTTGTTGGTTTGTTGGTTTGTTGGTTTGTTGGTTTGTTGGTTTGTTGGTTTGTTTGTTTTTTGGTTTGTTGGCTTGTTGTTTTGTTGGTTTGTTGGTTTGTTGGTTTGTTGGTTTGTTTGTATGTTGGTTTGTTCGTTTGTTGGCTTGTTGGTTTGTTGGTTTGTTGGTTTGTTGGCTTGTTGGTTTCTTGGTTTGTTGGTTTGTTGGTTTGTTGGTTTGTTGGTTTGTGTGTATGTTGGTTTGTTCGTTTGTTGGCTTGTTGGTTTGTTGGTTTGTTGGTTTGTTGGCTTGTTGGCTTGTTGGCTTGTTGGTTTGTTGGTTTGTTGGTTTGTTGATTTGTTAATTTGTTGGCTTGTTGGTTTGTTGGCTTGTTGGTTTGTTGGTTTGTTGATTTGTTGGTTACTTGGTTTGTTGGTTTTCTGGTTTGTCCGTTTGTTGGTTTGTTGGTTTGTTGGTTTGCTGGTTTGTTCGTTTGTTGGTTTGTTCGTTTGTTGGTTTTTTGGTTTGTTTGCTTGTTGGGTTGTTGGTTTGTTGGTTTGTTGGTTTGATGGTTTGTTGGTTTGTTGGTTTGTCGGTTTGTTGGTTTGTTGGTTTGTTGGTTTGTTGGTTTGTTGGTTTGTTGGTTTGTTGGTTGGTTGGTTTTTTGGTTTATTTGTTTGTTGGTTCGTTGTTTTGTTGGCTTGTTGGTTTGTTGGTTTGTTAGTTTGTTGGTTTGTTGGTTTGTTGGTTTGCTGGTTTGTTGGTTTGTTGGTTTGTTCGTTTGTTGGTTTGTTGGTTTGTTTGTTTGTTGGTTGGTTGGTTTGTTGGTTTTTTGGTTTGTTGGCTTGTTGGTTTGTTGGTTTGTTGGTTTGTTGGTTTGTTGGTTTGTTGGTTTGTTGGTTTGTTGGTTTATTTGTTTGTTGGTTTGTTGGTTTGTCTGCTTGTTGGCTTGTTGGTTTGTTGGTTTGTTGGTTTGTTGGTTTGTTGGTTTGTTGGTTTGTTGGCTTGTTGGTTTGTTGGCTTGTTGGTTTGTTGGTTTGTTGGTTTGTTGGTTTGTTGGTTTGTTGGTTTGTTGGTTTGTTGGTTTGTTGGTTTGTTGGTTTGTTGGTTTGTTTGTTTGTTGGTTTGTCCGTTTGTTGGCTTGTTGGTTTGTTGGTTTGTTGGTTTGTTGGTTTGTTTGTTTGTTGGTTTGTCGGTTTATTTGTTTGTTAATTTGTTGGTTTGTTGGTTTGTTGGCTTGTTGGTTTGTTGGTTTGTTGGTTTGTTTGTTTGTTGGTTTGTTTGTTTGTTGGCTTGTTGGTTTGTTGGTTTTTTGGTTTGTTCGTATGTTGGTTTGTTGGTTTGTTGGCTTGTTGGTTTGTTGGTTTGTTGGTTTGTTGGTTTGTTGGTTTGTTCGTTTGTTGTTTTATTGGTTTGTTGGTTTGTCGGTTTGTTGGTTTGTTGGTTTGTTGGTTTGTTGGATTGTGGGTTTGTTGGTATGTTCGTTTGTTGGTATATTCGTTTGTTGGCTTGTTGGTTTGTTGGTATGTTCGTTTGTTGGTTTTTTGGTTTGTGGTTAGTTAGTTTGTTGGCTTGTTGGTTTGTTGATTTGTTGGTTTCTTGGTTTGTTGGTTTTTTGGTTTGTTGGTTTGTTGGTTTGTTGGTTTCTTCGTTTGTTGGCTTGTTGGTTTGTTGGCTTGTTGGCTTGTTGGTTTCTTGGTTTCTTGGTTTGTTTGTTTGTTGGTTTGTTGGTTTGTTCGTTTGTTGGTTTGTTGTTTTGTTGGTTTGTTGGTTTGTTGATTTCTTGGTTTGTTGGTTTTTTGGTTTGTTGGCTTGTTGGCTTGTTAGTTTGTTGGTTTGTTGGCTTGTTGGTTTGTTTGTTTGTTGGTTTGTTGGTTTGTTGGTTTGTTTGTATGTTGGTTTGTTCGTTTGTTAGCTTGTTGGTTTGTTGGTTTGTTGGTTTGTTGGCTTGTTGGCTTGTTGGCTTGTTAGTTTGTTGGTTTGTTGGTTTGTTGATTTGTTGATTTGTTGGCTTGTTGGTTTGTTGACTTGTTGGTTTGTTGGTTTGTTGGTTTGTTGGTTACTTGGTTTGTTGGTTTTCTGGTTTGTCCGTTTGTTGGTTTGTTGGTTTGTTTGTTTGCTGGTTTGTTCGTTTGTTGGTTTGTTCGTTTGTTGGTATTTTGGTTTGTTGGTTTGTTTGCATGTTGGGTTGTTGGTTTGTTGGTTTGTTGGTTTGTTGGTTTGTTGGTTTGTTGGTTTGTTGGTTTGTTGGTTTGTTGGTTTGTTGGTTTGTTGGTTTGTTGGTTTGTTGGTTTGTTGGTTTGTTGGTTTGTTGGTTTGTTGGTTTGTTGGTTTGTTGATTTGTTGGTTTGTTCATTTTTTGGTTTGTGGCTTGTTGGTTTGTTGGTTTGTTAGTTTGTTGGTTTGTTGGTTTGTTGGTTTGTTGGTTTGTTGGTTTGTTGGCTTGTTGGTTTGTTGGCTTGTTGGTTTATTGGTTTGTTGGTTTGTTGCTTTGTTGGTTTGTTGGTTTGTTGGTTTGTTGGTTTGTTGGTTTATTGGTTTGTTGGTTTGTTGGTTTGTTGGTTTGTTGGTTTGTTGGTTTGTTGGTTTGTTGGTTTTTTTGTTTTTTGGTTTGTTGGCTTGTTGGTTTGTTGGTTTGTTGGTTTGTTGGCTTGTTCGTTTGTTGATTTGTTGGTTTGTTGGCTTGTTGGTTTGTTGGTTTGTTGGTTTATTGGTTTGTTGGCTTGTTGGTTTGCTGGTTTGTTGGTTTGTTGGTTTGTTGGGTCGTTGGTATGTTGGTTTGTTGGTTTGTTGGTTTGTTGGTTTGTTGGTTTGTTGGTTTATTGGTTTTTGTTGGCTTGTTGGTTTGTTCGTTTGTTGGTTTGTTGGTTTGTTGGTTTGTTGGTTTGTTGGTTTGTTTGTTTTTTGGTTTGTTGGCTTGTTGGTTTGTTGGTTTGTTGGTTTGTTGGTTTGTTGGTTTGTTGGTTTGTTTGTATGTTGGTTTGTTCGTTTGTTGGCTTGTTGGTTTGTTGGTTTGTTGGTTTGTTGGCTTGTTGGTTTCTTGGTTTGTTGGTTTGTTGGTTTGTTGGTTTGTTGGTTTGTTTGTATGTTGGTTTGTTCGTTTGTTGGCTTTTTGGTTTGTTGGTTTGTTGGTTTGTTGGCTTGTTGGCTTGTTGGTTTGTTGGTTTGTTGGTTTGTTGATTTGTTAATTTGTTGGCTTGTTGGTTTGTTGGCTTGTTGGTTTGTTGGTTTGTTGGTTTGTTGGTTACTTGGTTTGTTGGTTTTCTGGTTTGTCCGTTTGTTGGTTTGTTGGTTTGTTGGTTTGCTGGTTTGTTCGTTTGTTGGTTTGCTCGTTTGTTGGTTTTTTGGTTTGTTGGTTTGTTTGCTTGTTGGGTTGTTGGTTTGTTGGTTTGTTGGTTTGTTGGTTTGTTGGTTTGTTGGTTTGTTGGTTTGTTGGTTTGTTGGTTTGTTGGTTTGTTGGTTTGTTGGTTTGTTTGTTTGTTGGTTTGTTGGTTTGTTGGTTTGCTCATTTTTTGGTTTGTTGGCTTGTTGGTTTGTTGGTTTGTTAGTTTGTTGGTTTGTTGGTTTGTTGGTTTATTGGTTTGTTGGTTTGTTGCTTTGTTGGTTTGTTGGTTTGTTGGTTTATTGGTTTGTTGGTTTGTTGGTTTGTTGGTTTGTTGGTTTGTTGGTTTGTTGGTTTGTTTGTTTTTTGGTTTGTTGGCTTGTTGGTTTGTTGGTTTGTTGGTTTGTTGGCTTGTTCGTTTGTTGGTTTGTTGGTTTGTTGGCTTGTTGGTTTGTTGGTTTGTTGGTTTGTTGGTTTGTTGGCTTGTTGGTTTGTTGGTTTGTTGGTTTGTTGGTTTGTTGGTTTGTTGGTTTGTTGGGTCGTTGGTATGTTGGTTTGTTGGTTTGTTGGTTTGTTGGTTTGTTGGTTTGTTGGTTTATTGGTTTTTGTTGGCTTGTTGGTTTGTTCGTTTGTTGGTTTGTTGGTTTGTTGGTTTGTTGGTTTGTTCGTTTGTTGGTTTATTGGTTTGGTGGTTTGTTCATTTGTTGGTTTTTTGGTTTGTAAGTTTGTTGGTTTGTTGGTTTGTTGGCCTGTTCTTTTGTTGGCTTGTTGGTTTGTTGGTTTGTTGCTTTGTTGGTTTGTTGGTTTGTTGTCTTGTTGGTTTGTTGGTTTGTTGGTTTGTTGGTTTGTTGGTTTGTTGATTTGTTGGTTTGTTGGTTTGTTGGTTTGTTGGTTTGTTGGTTTATTGGTTTGTTGGTTTGTTGGTTTGTTGGTTTTTTTGTTTGTTGGTTTGTTGGTTTGTTGGTTTGTTTGTTTGTTGGTTTGTTGGTTTGTTGGTTTGTTGGTTTGTTAGTTTGTTCGTATGTTGGCTTGTTTGTTTGTTGGCTTGTTGGCTTGTTGGTTTGTTGGTTTGTTAGTTTGTTGGTTTGTTGGTTTGTTGATTTGTTGGTTTGTTGGTTTGTTCATTTGTTGGCTTGTTGGTTTGTTGGTTTGTTGGTTTGTTGGTTTGTTGGTTTGTTGTTTTTTTGGTTTATTTGTTTGTTGGTTTGTTGGTTTGTTGGCTTGTTGGTTTGTTGGCTTGTTTGTTTGTTGGTTTGTTCGTTTGTTGGCTTGTTGGTTTGTTGGTTTGTTGGCTTTTCGGCTTGTTGGTTTGTTTGTTTGTTGGTTTGTTGGTTTGTTGGTTTGTTGGTTTGTTGATTTTTTGGTTTGTTGGCTTGTTGGTTTGTTGGTTTGTTGGTTTGTTGGTTTGTTGGTTTGTTGGTTTGTTGGTTTATTGGTTTGTTGGCTTGTTGGTTTGTTGGCTTGTTGGCTTATTGGTTTGTTGGTTTGTTGGTTTGTTGGTTTGTTGGTTTGTTGGTTTGTTGGTTTGTTGGTTTGTTGGTTTATTGGTTTGTTGGTTTGTTGGTTTGTTGGTTTGTTGGTTTGTTGGTTTGTTGGTTTGTTGGTTTGTTGGTTTGTTGGTTTGTTGGTTTGTTGGTTTGTTTGTTTTTTGGTTTGTTGGCTTGTTGGTTTGTTAGTTTGTTAGTTTGTAGGCTTGTTGGTTTGTTGGTTTGTTGGTTTGTTGGTTTGTTGGTTTGTTGGTTTGTTGGTATGTTGGTTTGTTGGTTTGTTGGTTTGTTGGTTTGTTGGTTTATTGGTTTGTTGGCTTGTTGGTTTGTTCGTTTGTTGGTTTGTTGGTTTGTTGGTTTGTTGGTTTATTGGTTTGTTGGTTTGTTCGTTTGTTGGTTTGGTGGTTTGTTCATTTGTTGGTTTTTTGGTTTGTAAGTTTGTTGGTTTGTTGGTTTGTGGATTGTTTGTTTGTTGGCTTGTTGGCTTGTTGGTTTGTTGGTTTGTTGGTTTGTTGGTTTGTTGGTTTGTTGGCTTGTTGAATTGTTGGTTTGTTGGTTTGTTGGTTTGTTGATTTGTTGGTTTGTTGGTTTGTTGGTTTGTAGGTTTGTTGGTTTGTTTGTTTGTTGGTTTGTTGGTTTGTTAGTTTGTTGGTTTTTTTGTTTGTTGGTTTATTGCTTTGTTGGTTTGTTTGTTTGTTGGTTTGTTGGTTTGTTGGTTTGTTGGTTTGTTGGTTTGTTGGTTTGTTGGTTTGTTGGTTTGTTGGTTTGTTTGTTTGTTGGTTTGTTCGTTTGTTGGCTTGTTCGTTTGTTGGCTTGTTGGCTTGTTGGTTTGTTGGTTTGTTAGTTTGTTGGTTTGTTGGTTTTTTGGTTTGTTGGTTTGTTGGTTTGTTCATTTGTTGGCTTGTTGGTTTGTTGGTTTGTTGGTTTGTTGGTTTGTTGGTTTGTTGGTTTGTTGGTTTGTTGGTTTGTTGGTTTGTTGGTTTTTTGGTTTGTTGGTTTGTTGGCTTGTTGGTTTGTTGGCTTGTTTGTTTGTTGGTTTGCTCGTTTATTGGCTTGTTGTTTTGTTGGCTTGTTGGCTTTTTGGCTTGTTGGTTTGTTTGTTTGTTGGTTTGTTGGTTTGTTGGTTTGTTGGTTTGTTGGTTTGTTAGTTTGTTGGTTTGTTGGTTTGTTGGTTTGTTGGTTTGTTGGTTTGTTGGTTTGTTGGTTTGTTGGTTTGTTGGTTGGTTGGTTGGTTGGTTTGTTGGGTTTTTGGTTTGTTGGCTTGTTGGTTTGTTGGTTTGTTAGTTTGTTGGTTTGTTGGTTTTTCGGTTTGTTGGTTTATTTGTTTGTTGGTTTGTTGGTTTGTTGGTTTGTTGGCTTGTTGGCTTGTTGGTTTGTTGGTTTGTTGCTTTGTTGCTTTGTTGGTTTGTTGGTTTGTTGGCTTGTTGGTTTGTTGGTTTGTTGGTTTGTTGGTTTGTTGGATTGTTGGTTTGTTGGTTTGTTGGTTTGTTGGTTTGTTGGTTTGTTGGTTTGTTGGTTTGTTGGTTTGTTGGTTTGTTGGTTTGTTGGTTTGTTGGTTTGTTGGTTTGTTTGTTTGTTGGTTTGTTGGTTTGTTGGTTTGTTGGTTTGTTGGTATGTTGGTTTGTTGGTTTGTTAGTTTGTTGGTTTGTTGGTTTGTTGGTTTGTTGGTTTGTTGGTTTGTTGGTTTGTTCGTTTGTTGGTTTGGTGGTTTGTTCATTTGTTGGTTTTTTGGTTTGTAAGTTTGTTGGTTTGTTGGTTTGTTGGATTGTTCGTTTGTTGGCTTGTTGGCTTGTTGGTTTGTTGGTTTGTTGGTTTGTTGGTTTGTTGGTTTGTTGGCTTGTTGGTTTGTTGGTTTGTTGGTTTGTTGGTTTGTTGGTTTGTTGGTTTGTTGGTTTGTTGGTTTGTTGGTTTGTTGGTTTGTTGGTTTGTTGGTTTGTTGGCTTGTTGGTTTGTTGGTTTTTTGGTTTATTGGTTTGTTGGTTTGTTGGTTTGTTGGTTTTTTTGTTTGTTGGTTTATTGGTTTGTTGGTTTGTTTGTTTGTTGGTTTGTTGGTTTGTTGGTTTGTTGGTTTGTTGGTTTGTTGGTTTGTTGGTTTGTTGGTTTGTTGGTTTGTTGGTTTGTTTGTTTGTTGGTTTGTTCGTTTGTTGGCTTGTTCGTTTGTTGGCTTGTTGGCTTGTTGGTTTGTTGGTTTGTTAGTTTGTTGGTTTGTTGGTTTGTTGGTTTGTTTGTTTGTTGGTTTGTTGGTTTTTTGGTTTATTTGTTTGTTGGTTTGTTGGTTTGTTGGATTGTTGGTTTGTTGGCTTGTTTGTTTGTTGGTTTGTTCGTTTGTTGGCTTGTTGTTTTGTTGGTTTGTTGGCTTTTTGGCTTTTTGGTTTGTTTGTTTGTTGGTTTGTTGGCTTGTTGGTTTGTTGGTTTGTAAGTTTGTTGGTTTGTTGGTTTTTTGGTTTGTTGGTTTATTTGTTTGTTGGTTTGTTGGTTTGTTGGTTTGTTGGTTTGTTGGCTTGTTGGTTTGCTGGTTTGTTGCTTTGTTGGTTTGTTGGTTTGTTGGCTTGTTGGTTTGTTGGTTTGTTGGTTTGTTGGTTTGTTGGCTTGTTGGTTTGTTGGTTTGTTGGTTTGTTGGTTTGTTGGTTTGTTGGTTTGTTGGTTTGTTGGTTTGTTGGTTTGTTGGTTTGTTGGTTTGTTTGTTTGTTGGTTTGTTCGTTTGTTGGCTTGTTGGTTTGTTGGTTTGTTGGTTTGTTGGTTTGTTAGTTTGTCCGTTTGTTGGTTTTTTGGTTTGTTGGCTTATTGGTTTGTTGGTTTGTTGGTTTGTTGGTTTGATGGTTGGTTGGTTTGAGGAATTATTTCATTGTTGGTTTGTTGGTTTGTTGTCTTGTTGGTTTGTTGGTTTGTTTTTTTGTTGGTTTGTTCGTTTGTTGGCTTCTTGGTTTGTTGGTTTTTTGGTTTGTTGGTTTGTTGGCTTGTTGGCTTGTTGGTTTGTTGGTTTGTTGGTTTGTTGGTTTGTTGGTTTGTTGGTTTGTTGGTTTGTTGGTTTGTTGGTTTGCTGGTTTGTTGGTTTGTTGGTTTGTTGGTTTGTTGGTTTGTTAGTTTGTTGGTTTGTTGGTTTGTTGGTTTGTTGGTTTGTTGGTTTGTTGGTTTGTTGGTTTGTTGGTTTGTTGGTTTGTTGGTTTGTTGGTATGTTCGTTTGTTGGATTTTTGGTTTGTTGGTTTGTTGGTTTGTTGGCTTGTTGGTTTGTTGATTTGTTGGTTTGTTGGTTTTTTGGTTTGTTGGTTTGTTGGTTTCTTCGTTTGTTGGTATGTTGGTTTGTTGGTTTGTTGGTTTGTTGGTTTATTGGTTTGTTGGCTTGTTGGTTTGTTCGTTTGTTGGTTTGTTGGTTTCTTGGTTTGTTGGTTTGTGGGTTTGTTCGTTTGTTGGTTTGGTGGTTTGTTAATTTGTTGGTTTTTTGGTTTGTAAGTTTGTTGGTTTGTAAGTTTGTTGGTTTGTTGGTTTGTTGGATTGTTCGTTTGTTGGCTTGTTGGCTTGTTGGTTTGTTGGTTTGTTGGTTTGTTGTTTTGTTGGTTTGTTGGCTTGTTGGTTTGTTGGCTTGTTGGTTTGTTGGTTTGTTGGTTTGTTGGTTTGTTGGTTTGTTGGTTTGTTGGTTTGTTGGTTTGTTGGTTTGTTGGTTTGTTGGTTTGTTGGTTTGTTGGTTTGTTGGCTTGTTGGTTTGTTGGTTTGTTGGTTTGTTGGTTTTTTGGTTTGTTGGTTTGTTGGCTTGTTGGTTTGTTGGATTGTTGGTTTATTGGTTTGTTGGTTTGTTGGTTACTTGGTTTGTTGGTTTGCTGGTTTGTTCGTTTGTTGGTTTGTTGGTTTGTTGGTTTGTTGGTTTGTTGGTTTGTTGGTTTGTTCGTTTGTTGGTTTTTTGGTTTGTTGGTTTGTTGGTTTGTTGGTCTGTTGGTTTGTTGGTTTGTTAGTTTGTTGGTGTGTTCGTTTGTTGGTTTTTTGGTTTGTTGATTTGTTGGTTTGTTGGTTTGTTCGTTTGTTGGTTTGTTGGTTTATTGGTTTGGTGGTTTGTTGGTTTGTTGGTTTGTTGGTTTGTTGGTTTGTTGGTTTGTTGGCTTGTTGTTTTGTTGGTTTGTTGGTTTGTTGGTTTGTTGGTTTGTTGGTTTGTTGGTTTGTTGGTTTGTTGGTTTGTTGGTTTGTTGGTTTGTTGGTTTGTTGGTTTGTTGGTTTGTTGGCTTGTTGGTTTGTTCGTTGGTTGGTTTGTTGGCTTGTTGGTTTGTTGGCTTGTTGGTTTGTTGGTTTGTTGGTTTTTTGGTTTGTTGGTTTGTTGGTTTGTTGGTTTTTTGGTTTGTTGGTTTGTTGGTTTGTTGGTTTGTTGGTTTGTTGGTTTGTTGGTTTGTTGGTTTGTTGGTTTGTTGGTTTGTTGGTTTGTTGGTTTGTTGGTTTGTTGGTTTGTTGGTTTGTTGGTTTGTTGGTTGGTTGGTTTATTGGTTTGTTGGTTTGTTGGTTTGTTGTTTTGTTGGTTAGTTGGTTTGTTGGTTTGTTGGTTTGTTGGTTTGTTGGTTTGTTGGTTTGTTGGTTTTATTGGTTTGTTGGTTTGTTGGTTTGTTAGGTTGTTGGTTTGTTGGCTTGTTGGTTTGTTGTTTTGTTGGTTTGTTGGTTTGTTTGTTTGTTGGTTTGTTCGTTGGTTGGTTTTTTGGTTTGTTGGTTTGTTGGCTTTTTGGTTTGTTCGTTTGTTGGTTTGTTGGTTTGTTCATTTGTTGGTTTTTTGGTTTGTAAGTTTGTTGGTTAGTTGGTATGTTGGTTTGTTGGTTTGTTGGCTTGTTCGTTTGTTCGTTTATTGGCTTGTTGGTTTGTTGGCTTGTTGGCTTTTTGGTTTGTTGGTTTGTTAGCTTGTTGGTTTTTTGGTTTGTTGGTTTGTTGGCTTGTTGGTTTGTTGGTTTGTTGGTTTGTTGGTTTGTTGGTTTGTTCGTTTTTTTGTTTATTGGTTTGTTGGTTTGTTGGTTTGTTTGTTTGTTGGTTTGTTGGTTTGTTGGTTTGTTGGTTTGTTGGTTTATTGGTTTGTTGGTTTGTTGGTTTGTTGGTTTGTTGGTTTGTTGGTTTGTTCATTTGTTGGCTTGTTGGTTTGTTGGTTTGTTGGTTTGATGGTTTGTTGGTTTGTTGGTTTGTTGGTTTTTTGGTTTATTTGTTTGTTGGTTTGTTGGTTTGTTAGTTTGTTGGTTTGTTTGTTTGTTGGTTTGTTCGTTTGTTGGCTTGTTCGTTTGTGGGCTTGTTGGCTTGTTGTTTTGTTGGTTTGTTGGTTTTTTGGTTTATTTGTTTGTTGGTTTGTTGGTTTGTTGGTTTGTTGGTTTGTTTGTTTGTTGGTTTGTTCGTTTGTTGGCTTGTTCGTTTGTGGGCTTGTTGGCTTTTTGGTTTGTTGGTTTGTTGGTTTGTTGGTTTTTTGGTTTGTTGGTTTGTTGGTTTGTTGGTTTGTTCGTTTGTTGGCTTGTTCGTTTGTGGGCTTGTTGGCTTGTTAGTTTGTTGGTTTGTTGGTTTATTGGTTTGTTGGTTTGTTGGTTTGTTGGTTTGTTGGTTTGTTGGTTTGTTGGTTTGTTGGTTTGTTGGTTTGTTCATTTGTTGGCTTGTTGGCTTGTTGGTTTGTTGGTTTGTTGGTTTGTTGGTTTGTTGGTTTGTTGGTTTGTTGGTTTTTTGGTTTATTTGTTTGTTGGTTTGTTGGTTTGTTGTCTTGTTGGTTTGTTGGCTTGTTTGTTTGTTGGTTTGTTCGTTTGTTGGCTTGTTGGTTTGTTGGTTTGTTGGCTTCTTGGCTTGTTGGTTTGTTTGTTTGTCGGTTTGTTAGTTTGTTGGTAGTGTTGGTTTTTTAGTTTGTTGGTTTGTTGGTTTGTTGGTTGGTTGTTTGGTTGGTTTGTTGGTTTTTTGGCTTGTTGGTTTATTTGTTTGTTGGTTTGTTGGTTTGTTGACTTGTTGGTTTGTTGGCTTGTTGGCTTATTGGTTTGTTGGTTTGTTGGTTTGTTGGTGTGTTGGCTTGTTGGCTTGTTGGTTTGTTGGTTTGTTGGTTTGTTGGTTTGTTGGTTTGTTGGTTTGTTGGTTTGTTGGTTTGTTGGTTTGTTGGTTTGTTGGTTTGTTGGTTTGTAGGTTTGTTGGTTTGTTGGTTTGTTGGTTTGTTGGTTTGTTGGTTTGTTGGTTTGTTGGTTTGTTTGTTTGTTGGTTTGTTCGTTTGTTGGCTTGTTCGTTTGTGGGCTTGTTGGCTTCTTGGTTTGTTGGTTTTTTGGTTTGTTGGTTTATTTGTTTGTTGGTTTATTGGTTTGTTGGCTTGTTGGTTTGTTGGCTTGTCGGCTTGTTGGTTTGTTCGTTTGTTCGTTTGTTGGTTTGTTGGCTTGTTGGTTTGTTGGTTTGTTGGTTTGTTGGTTTGTTGGTTTGTTGGTTTGTTGGGTTGTTGGTTTGTTGGTTTGTTGGTTTGTTGGTTTGTTGGTTTGTTGGTTTGTTGGTTTGTTGGTTTGTTGGTTTGTTTGTTTGTTGGTTTGTTCGTTTGTTGGCTTGTTGGTTTGTTGGTTTGTTGGTTTATTGGTTTGTTGGTTTGTTGGTTTGTTCGTTTGTTAGTTTGTTGGTTTTTTGGCTTGTTGGCTTGTTGGTTTGTTGGTTTGTTGGTTTGTTGGTTTGTTGGTTTGTTGGTTTGAGGGTTTATTTGTTTGTTGGTTTGTTGGTTTGTTGGCTTGTTGGTTTGTTGGTTTGTTGGTTTGTTATTTTGTTGGTTTGTTCGTTTGTTGGCTTCTTGGTTTGTTAATTTTTTGGTTTGTTGGTTTGTTGGTTTGTCGGTTTGTTGGTTTGCTGGTTTGTTGGTTTGCTGGTTTGTTGGTTTGTTGGTTTGTTGGTTTGTTGGTTTGTTGGTTTGTTGGTTTGTTGGTTTGTTGGTTTGTTGGTTTGTTGGTTTGTTGGTTTGTTGGTTTGTTCGTTTGTTGGCTTGTTGGTTTGTTGGTTTCTTGGTTTGTTGGTTTGTTCGTCTGTTGGTTTTTTGGTTTGTTGCCTTGTTGGTTTGTTGGTTTGTTGGCTTGTTGATTTCTTGGTTTGTTGGCTTGTTGGTTTGTTGGTTTGTTAGCTTGTTGGCTTGTTGGCTTGTTGGCTTGTTGGCTTGTTGGTTTGTTGGTTTGTTGGTTTGTTGGTTTGTTGGTTTGTTGGTTTGTTGGTTTGTTGGTTTGTTGGTTTGTTGGTTTGTTGGTTTGTTGGTTTGTTGGTTTGTTGGCTTGTTGGTTTGTTCGTTTGTTGGTTTGTTGGCTTGTTGGTTTGTTGGCTTGTTGGTTTTTTGGTTTGTTGGTTTTTTGGTTTGTTGGTTTGTTGGTTTGTTGGTTTGTTGGTTTGTTGGTTTGTTAGTTTGTTGGTTTGTTGGTTTGTTGGTTTGTTGGTTTGTTGGTTTGTTGGTTTGTTGGTTTGTTGGTTTGTTGGTTTGTTGGTTTGTTGGTTTGTTGGTTTGTTGGTTTATTGGTTTGTTGGTTTGTTGGTTTGTTGTTTTGTTGGTTAGTTGGTTTGTTGGTTTGTTGGTTTGTTGGTTTGTTGGTTTATTGGTTTGTTGGTTTGTTGGTTTGTTCGTTTGTTAGTTTGTTGGTTTTTTGGCTTGTTGGCTTGTTGGTTTGTTGGTTTGTTGGTTTGTTGGTTTGTTGGCTTGTTGGTTTGTTGGCTTGTTGGTTTGTTGGTTTGTTAGTTTTTTGGTTTGTTGGTTTGTTGGTTTGTTGGTTTGTTGGTTTGTTGGTTTGTAAGTTTGTTTGTTTGTTGGTTTGTTGGTTTGTTGGTTTGTTGGTTTGTTGGTTTGTTGGTTTGTTGGTTTGTTGGTTTGTTGGTTTGTTGGTTTTATTGGTTTGTTGGTTTGTTGGTTTGTTGTTTTGTTGGTTAGTTGGTTTGTTGGTTTGTTGGTTTGTTGGTTTGTTGGTTTGTTGGTTTGTTGGTTTGTTGGTTTGTTTGTTTGTTGGTTTGTTGGTTTTATTGGTTTGTTGGTTTGCTGGTTTGTTAGGTTGTTGGTTTGTTGGCTTGTTGGTTTGTTGTTTTGTTGGTTTGTTGGTTTGTTTGTTTGTTGGTTTGTTCGTTGGTTGGTATTTTGGTTTGTTGGTTTGTTGGCTTTTTGGTTTGTTCGTTTGTTGGTTTGTTGGTTTGTTAGTTTGTTGGTTTGTTGGTTTGTAAGTTTGTTGGTTTGTTGGTTTGTTGGTTTGTTGGTTTGTTGGTTTGTTGGTTTGTTGGTTTGTTGGTTTGTTGGTTTGTTGGTTTGTTGGTTTGTTGGTTTATTGGTTTGTTGGTTTGTTGGTTTGTTGTTTTGTTGGTTAGTTGGTTTGTTGGTTTGTTGGCTTGTTCGTTTGTTGGCTTGTTGGTTTGTTGGTTTGTTAGTTTTTTGGTTTGTTGGTTTGTTGGTTTGTTGGTTTGTTGGTTTGTTGGTTTGTTGGTTTGTTGGTTTGTTGGTTTGTAAGTTTGTTGGTTTGTTGGTTTGTTGGTTTGTTGGTTTGTTGGTTTGTTGGTTTGTTGTTTTCTTGGTTAGTTGGTTTGTTGGTTTGTTGGTTTGTTGGTTTATTGGTTTGTTGGTTTGTTGGTTTGTTCGTTTGTTAGTTTGTTGGTTTTTTGGCTTGTTGGTTTGTTGGTTTGTTGGTTTGTTGGTTTATTGGTTTGTTGGTTTGTTGGTTTGTTGGTTTGTTGGTTTGTTGGTTTGTTGGTTTGTTGGTTTGTTGGCTTGTTGGTTTGTTCGTTTGTTGGTTTGTTGGCTTGTTGGTTTGTTGGCTTGTTGGTTTTTTGGTTTGTTGGTTTTTTGGTTTGTTGGTTTGTTGGTTTGTTGGTTTGTTGGTTTGTTGGTTTGTTAGTTTGTTGGTTTGTTGGTTTGTTGGTTTGTTGGTTTGTTGGTTTGTTGGTTTGTTGGTTTGTTGGTTTGTTGGTTTGTTGGTTTGTTGGTTTGTTGGTTTGTTGGTTTATTGGTTTGTTGGTTTGTTGGTTTGTTGTTTTGTTGGTTAGTTGGTTTGTTGGTTTGTTGGTTTGTTGGTTTGTTGGTTTATTGGTTTGTTGGTTTGTTGGTTTGTTCGTTTGTTAGTTTGTTGGTTTTTTGGCTTGTTGGCTTGTTGGTTTGTTGGTTTGTTGGTTTGTTGGTTTGTTGGCTTGTTGGTTTGTTGGCTTGTTGGTTTGTTGGTTTGTTAGTTTTTTGGTTTGTTGGTTTGTTGGTTTGTTGGTTTGTTGGTTTGTTGGTTTGTAAGTTTGTTTGTTTGTTGGTTTGTTGGTTTGTTGGTTTGTTGGTTTGTTGGTTTGTTGGTTTGTTGGTTTGTTGGTTTGTTGGTTTGTTGGTTTTATTGGTTTGTTGGTTTGTTGGTTTGTTGTTTTGTTGGTTAGTTGGTTTGTTGGTTTGTTGGTTTGTTGGTTTGTTGGTTTGTTGGTTTGTTGGTTTGTTGGTTTGTTTGTTTGTTGGTTTGTTGGTTTTATTGGTTTGTTGGTTTGCTGGTTTGTTAGGTTGTTGGTTTGTTGGCTTGTTGGTTTGTTGTTTTGTTGGTTTGTTGGTTTGTTTGTTTGTTGGTTTGTTCGTTGGTTGGTATTTTGGTTTGTTGGTTTGTTGGCTTTTTGGTTTGTTCGTTTGTTGGTTTGTTGGTTTGTTAGTTTGTTGGTTTGTTGGTTTGTAAGTTTGTTGGTTTGTTGGTTTGTTGGTTTGTTGGTTTGTTGGTTTGTTGGTTTGTTGGTTTGTTGGTTTGTTGGTTTGTTGGTTTGTTGGTTTGTTGGTTTATTGGTTTGTTGGTTTGTTGGTTTGTTGTTTTGTTGGTTAGTTGGTTTGTTGGTTTGTTGGCTTGTTCGTTTGTTGGCTTGTTGGTTTGTTGGTTTGTTAGTTTTTTGGTTTGTTGGTTTGTTGGTTTGTTGGTTTGTTGGTTTGTTGGTTTGTTGGTTTGTTGGTTTGTTGGTTTGTAAGTTTGTTGGTTTGTTGGTTTGTTGGTTTGTTGGTTTGTTGGTTTGTTGGTTTGTTGTTTTCTTGGTTAGTTGGTTTGTTGGTTTGTTGGTTTGTTGGTTTATTGGTTTGTTGGTTTGTTGGTTTGTTCGTTTGTTAGTTTGTTGGTTTTTTGGCTTGTTGGCTTGTTGGTTTGTTGGTTTGTTGGTTTGTTGGCTTGTTGGTTTGTTGGCTTGTTGGTTTGTTGGTTTGTTGGTTTGTTGGTTTGTTGGTTTGTTGGTTTGTTGGTTTGTTGGTTTGTTGGTTTGTTGGTTTTTTGGTTTGTTGGTTTGTTGGTTTGTTGGTTTGTTGGTTTGTTGGTTTGTTTGTTTGTTGGTTTGTTCGTTTGTTGGCTTGTTCGTTTGTGGGCTTGTTGGCTTGTTGGTTTGTTGGTTTTTTGGTTTGTTGGTTTATTTGTTTGTTGGTTTATTGGTTTGTTGGCTTGTTGGTTTGTTGGCTTGTTGGCTTGTTGGTTTGTTGGTTTGTTGGTTTGTTGGTTTATTGGTTTGTTGGTTTGTTGGTTTGTTCGTTTGTTAGTTTGTTGGTTTTTTGGCTTGTTGGCTTGTTGGTTTGTTGGTTTGTTGGTTTGTTGGTTTGTTGGCTTGTTGGTTTGTTGGCTTGTTGGTTTGTTGGTTTGTTGGTTTTTTGGTTTGTTGGTTTGTTGGTTTGTTGGTTTGTTGGTTTGTTGGTTTGTTGGTTTGTAAGTTTGTTGGTTTGTTGGTTTGTTGGTTTGTTGGTTTGTTGGTTTGTTGTTTTGTTGGTTAGTTGGTTTGTTGGTTTGTTGGTTTGTTGGTTCGTTGGTTTATTGGTTTGTTGGTTTGTTGGTTTGTTCGTTTGTTAGTTTGTTGGTTTTTTGGCTTGTTGGCTTGTTGGTTTGTTGGTTTGTTGGTTTGTTGGTTTGTTGGCTTGTTGGTTTGTTGGCTTGTTGGTTTGTTGGTTTGTTGGTTTTTTGGTTTGTTGGTTTGTTGGTTTGTTGGTTTGTTGGTTTGTTGGTTTGTTGGTTTGTTGGTTTGTAAGTTTGTTGGTTTGTTGGTTTGTTGGTTTGTTGGTTTGTTGGTTTGTTGGTTTGTTGTTTTGTTGGTTAGTTGGTTTGTTGGTTTGTTGGTTTGTTGGTTTGTTGGTTTATTGGTTTGTTGGTTTGTTGGTTTGTTCGTTTGTTAGTTTGTTGGTTTTTTGGCTTGTTGGCTTGTTGGTTTGTTGGTTTGTTGGTTTGTTGGCTTGTTGGTTTGTTGGCTTGTTGGTTTGTTGGTTTGTTGGTTTGTTGGTTTGTTGGTTTGTTGGTTTGTTGGTTTGTTGGTTTGTTGGTTTGTTGGTTTGTTGGTTTGTTGGTTTGTTGGTTTGTTGGTTTGTTAGTTTGTTGGTTTGTTGGTTTGTTGGTTTGTTGGTTTGTTTGTTTGTTGGTTTGTTCGTTTGTTGGCTTGTTCGTTTGTGGGCTTGTTGGCTTGCTGGGTTGTTGGTTTTTTGGTTTGTTGGTTTATTTGTTTGTTGGTTTATTGATTTGTTGGCTTGTTGGTTTGTTGGCTTGTTGGCTTGTTGGTTTGTTCGTTTGTTCGTTTGTTGGTTTGTTGGCTTGTTGGTTTGTTGGTTTGTTGGTTTGTTGGTTTGTTGGTTTGTTGGTTTGTTGGTTTGTTGGTTTGTTGGTTTGTTGGTTTGTTGGTTTGTTGGTTTGTTGGTTTGTTGGTTTGTTGGTTTGTTGGTTTGTTGGTTTGTTGGTTTGTTTGTTTGTTGGTTTGTTCGTTTGTTGGCTTGTTGGTTTGTTGGTTTGTTGGTTTATTGGTTTGTTGGTTTGTTGGTTTGTTCGTTTGTTAGTTTGTTGGTTTTTTGGCTTGTTGGCTTGCTGGTTTGTTGGTTTGTTGGTTTGTTGGTTTGTTGGTTTGTTGGTTTGAGGGTTTATTTGTTTGTTGGTTTGTTGGTTTGTTGGCTTGTTGGTTTGTTGGTTTGTTGGTTTGTTATTTTGTTGGTTTGTTCGTTTGTTGGCTTCTTGGTTTGTTAATTTTTTGGTTTGTTGGTTTGTTGGTTTGTTGGTTTGTTGGTTTGTTGGTTTGTTGGTTTGCTGGTTTGTTGGTTTGCTGGTTTGTTGGTTTGTTGGTTTGTTGGTTTGTTGGTTTGTTGGTTTGTTGGTTTGTTGGTTTGTTGGTTTGTTGGTTTGTTGGTTTGTTGGTTTGTTGGTTTGTTGGTTTGTTCGTTTGTTGGCTTGTTGGTTTGTTGGTTTCTTGGTTTGTTGGTTTGTTCGTCTGTTGGTTTTTTGGTTTGTTGCCTTGTTGGTTTGTTGGTTTGTTGGCTTGTTGATTTCTTGGTTTGTTGGTTTGTTGGCTTGTTGGTTTGTTGGTTTGTTGGCTTGTTGGCTTGTTGGCTTGTTGGCTTGTTGGTTTGTTGGTTTGTTGGTTTGTTGGTTTGTTGGTTTGTTGGTTTGTTGGTTTGTTGGTTTGTTGGTTTGTTGGTTTGTTGGTTTGTTGGTTTGTTGGCTTGTTGGTTTGTTCGTTTGTTGGTTTGTTGGCTTGTTGGTTTGTTGGCTTGTTGGTTTTTCGGTTTGTTGGTTTTTTGGTTTGTTGGTTTGTTGGTTTGTTGGTTTGTTGGTTTGTTGGTTTGTTGGTTTGTTAGTTTGTTGGTTTGTTGGTTTGTTGGTTTGTTGGTTTGTTGGTTTGTTGGTTTGTTGGTTTGTTGGTTTGTTGGTTTGTTGGTTTGTTGGCTTTTTGGTTTGTTGGTTTGTTGGTTTGTTGTTTTGTTGGTTAGTTGGTTTGTTGGTTTGTTGGTTTGTTGGTTTGTTGGTTTATTGGTTTGTTGGTTTGTTGGTTTGTTCGTTTGTTAGTTTGTTGGTTTTTTGGCTTGTTGGCTTGTTGGTTTGTTGGTTTGTTGGTTTGTTGGTTTGTTGGCTTGTTGGTTTGTTGGCTTGTTGGTTTGTTGGTTTGTTGGTTTTTTGGTTTGTTGGTTTGTTGGTTTGTTGGTTTGTTGGTTTGTTGGTTTGTTGGTTTGTAAGTTGGTTGGTTTGTTGGTTTGTTGGTTTGTTGGTTTGTTGGTTTGTTGGTTTGTTTGTTTGTTGGTTTGTTGGTTTGTTGGTTTGTTGGTTTATTGGTTTGTTGGTTTGTTGGTTTGTTGTTTTGTTGGTTAGTTGGTTTGTTGGTTTGTTGTTTTGTTGGTTTGTTGGTTTGTTGGTTTGTTGGTTTGTTGGTTTGTTGGTTTGTTGGTTTGTTGGTTTGTTGGTTTGTTGGTTTGTTGGTTTTATTGGTTTGTTGGTTTGTTGGTTTGTTAGGTTGTTGGTTTGTTGGCTTGTTGGTTTGTTGTTTTGTTGGTTTGTTGGTTTGTTTGTTTGTTGGTTTGTTCGTTGGTTGGTTTTTTGGTTTGTTGGTTTGTTGGCTTTTTGGTTTGTTCGTTTGTTGGTTTGTTGGTTTGTTCATTTGTTGGTTTTTTGGTTTGTAAGTTTGTTGGTTAGTTGGTATGTTGGTTTGTTCGTTTATTGGCTTGTTGGTTTGTTGGCTTGTTGGCTTGTTGGTTTGTTGGTTTGTTAGCTTGTTGGTTTTTTGGTTTGTTCGTTTGTTGGCTTGTTGGTTTGTTGGTTTGTTGGTTTGTTCGTTTTTTTGGTTATTGGTTTGTTGGTTTGTTGGTTTGTTTGTTTGTTGGGTTGTTTGTTTGTTGGTTTGTTGGTTTGTTGGTTTGTTGGTTTGTTGGTTTGTTGGTTTGTTGGTTTGTTGGTTTGTTCATTTGTTGGCTTGTTGGTTTGTTGGTTTGTTGGTTTGTTGGTTTGTTGGTTTGTTGGTTTTTTGGTTTATTTGTTTGTTGGTTTGTTGGTTTGTTAGTTTGTTGGTTTGTTTGTTTGTTGGTTTGTTCGTTTGTTGGCTTGTTCGTTTGTGGGCTTGTTGGCTTGTTGGTTTGTTGGTTTGTTGGTTTGTTGGTTTGTTGGTTTGTTGGTTTGTTGGTTTGTTTGTTTGTTGGCTTGTTGGTTTGTTGGTTTGTTGGTTTATTGGTTTGTTGGTTTGTTGGTTTGTTCGTTTGTTAGTTTGTTGGTTTTTTGGCTTGTTGGCTTGTTGGTTTGTTGGTTTGTTGGTTTGTTGGTTTGTTGGTTTGTTGGTTTGAGGGTTTATTTGTTTGTTGGTTTGTTGGTTTGTTGGCTTGTTGGTTTGTTGGTTTGTTGGTTTGTTATTTTGTTGGTTTGTTCGTTTGTTGGCTTCTTGGTTTGTTAATTTTTTGGTTTGTTGGTTTGTTGGTTTGTTGGTTTGTTGGTTTGTTGGTTTGTTGGTTTGCTGGTTTGTTGGTTTGCTGGTTTGTTGGTTTGTTGGTTTGTTGGTTTGTTGGTTTGTTGGTTTGTTGGTTTGTTGGTTTGTTGGTTTGTTGGTTTGTTGGTTTGTTGGTTTGTTGGTTTGTTGGTTTGTTCGTTTGTTGGCTTGTTGGTTTGTTGGTTTCTTGGTTTGTTGGTTTGTTCGTCTGTTGGTTTTTTGGTTTGTTGCCTTGTTGGTTTGTTGGTTTGTTGGCTTGTTGATTTCTTGGTTTGTTGGTTTGTTGGCTTGTTGGTTTGTTGGTTTGTTGGCTTGTTGGCTTGTTGGCTTGTTGGCTTGTTGGTTTGTTGGTTTGTTGGTTTGTTGGTTTGTTGGTTTGTTGGTTTGTTGGTTTGTTGGTTTGTTGGTTTGTTGGTTTGTTGGTTTGTTGGTTTGTTGGCTTGTTGGTTTGTTCGTTTGTTGGTTTGTTGGCTTGTTGGTTTGTTGGCTTGTTGGTTTTTTGGTTTGTTGGTTTTTTGGTTTGTTGGTTTGTTGGTTTGTTGGTTTGTTGGTTTGTTGGTTTGTTGGTTTGTTAGTTTGTTGGTTTGTTGGTTTGTTGGTTTGTTGGTTTGTTGGTTTGTTGGTTTGTTAGTTTGTTGGTTTGTTGGTTTGTTGGTTTGTTGGTTTGTTGGTTTATTGGTTTGTTGGTTTGTTGGTTTGTTGTTTTGTTGGTTAGTTGGTTTGTTGGTTTGTTGGTTTGTTGGTTTGTTGGTTTATTGGTTTGTTGGTTTGTTGGTTTGTTCGTTTGTTAGTTTGTTGGTTTGTTGGTTTGTTGGTTTGTTTGTTTGTTGGTTTGTTGGTTTGTTGGTTTGTTGGTTTATTGGTTTGTTGGTTTGTTGGTTTGTTGTTTTGTTGGTTAGTTGGTTTGTTGGTTTGTTGTTTTGTTGGTTTGTTGGTTTGTTGGTTTGTTGGTTTGTTGGTTTGTTGGTTTGTTGGTTTGTTGGTTTGTTGGTTTGTTGGTTTGTTGGTTTTATTGGTTTGTTGGTTTGTTGGTTTGTTAGGTTGTTGGTTTGTTGGCTTGTTGGTTTGTTGTTTTGTTGGTTTGTTGGTTTGTTTGTTTGTTGGTTTGTTCGTTGGTTGGTTTTTTGGTTTGTTGGTTTGTTGGCTTTTTGGTTTGTTCGTTTGTTGGTTTGTTGGTTTGTTCATTTGTTGGTTTTTTGGTTTGTAAGTTTGTTGGTTAGTTGGTATGTTGGTTTGTTCGTTTATTGGCTTGTTGGTTTGTTGGCTTGTTGGCTTGTTGGTTTGTTGGTTTGTTAGCTTGTTGGTTTTTTGGTTTGTTCGTTTGTTGGCTTGTTGGTTTGTTGGTTTGTTGGTTTGTTCGTTTTTTTGGTTATTGGTTTGTTGGTTTGTTGGTTTGTTTGTTTGTTGGGTTGTTTGTTTGTTGGTTTGTTGGTTTGTTGGTTTGTTGGTTTGTTGGTTTGTTGGTTTGTTGGTTTGTTGGTTTGTTCATTTGTTGGCTTGTTGGTTTATTTGTTTGTTGGTTTGTTGGTTTGTTAGTTTGTTGGTTTGTTTGTTTGTTGGTTTGTTCGTTTGTTGGCTTGTTCGTTTGTGGGCTTGTTGGCTTGTTGGTTTGTTGGTTTGTTGGTTTGTTGGTTTGTTGGTTTGTTGGTTTGTTGGTTTGTTTGTTTGTTGGCTTGTTGGTTTGTTGGTTTGTTGGTTTATTGGTTTGTTGGTTTGTTGGTTTGTTCGTTTGTTAGTTTGTTGGTTTTTTGGCTTGTTGGCTTGTTGGTTTGTTGGTTTGTTGGTTTGTTGGTTTGTTGGTTTGTTGGTTTGAGGGTTTATTTGTTTGTTGGTTTGTTGGTTTGTTGGCTTGTTGGTTTGTTGGTTTGTTGGTTTGTTATTTTGTTGGTTTGTTCGTTTGTTGGCTTCTTGGTTTGTTAATTTTTTGGTTTGTTGGTTTGTTGGTTTGTTGGTTTGCTGGTTTGTTGGTTTGCTGGTTTGTTGGTTTGTTGGTTTGTTGGTTTGTTGGTTTGTTGGTTTGTTGGTTTGTTGGTTTGTTGGTTTGTTGGTTTGTTGGTTTGTTGGTTTGTTGGTTTGTTGGTTTGTTCGTTTGTTGGCTTGTTGGTTTGTTGGTTTCTTGGTTTGTTGGTTTGTTCGTCTGTTGGTTTTTTGGTTTGTTGCCTTGTTGGTTTGTTGGTTTGTTGGCTTGTTGATTTCTTGGTTTGTTGGTTTGTTGGCTTGTTGGTTTGTTGGTTTGTTGGCTTGTTGGCTTGTTGGCTTGTTGGCTTGTTGGTTTGTTGGTTTGTTGGTTTGTTGGTTTGTTGGTTTGTTGGTTTGTTGGTTTGTTGGTTTGTTGGTTTGTTGGTTTGTTGGTTTGTTGGTTTGTTGGCTTGTTGGTTTGTTCGTTTGTTGGTTTGTTGGCTTGTTGGTTTGTTGGCTTGTTGGTTTTTTGGTTTGTTGGTTTTTTGGTTTGTTGGTTTGTTGGTTTGTTGGTTTGTTGGTTTGTTGGTTTGTTGGTTTGTTAGTTTGTTGGTTTGTTGGTTTGTTGGTTTGTTGGTTTGTTGGTTTGTTGGTTTGTTAGTTTGTTGGTTTGTTGGTTTGTTGGTTTGTTGGTTTGTTGGTTTATTGGTTTGTTGGTTTGTTGGTTTGTTGTTTTGTTGGTTAGTTGGTTTGTTGGTTTGTTGGTTTGTTGGTTTGTTGGTTTATTGGTTTGTTGGTTTGTTGGTTTGTTCGTTTGTTAGTTTGTTGGTTTGTTGGTTTGTTGGTTTGTTGGTTTGTTGGTTTGTTAGTTTGTTGGTTTGTTGGCTTGTTGGTTTGTTGGCTTGTTGGTTTGTTGGTTTGTTGGTTTTTTGGTTTGTTGGTTTGTTGGTTTGTTGGTTTGTTGGTTTGTTGGTTTGTTGGTTTGTAAGTTTGTTGGTTTGTTGGTTTGTTGGTTTGTTGGTTTGTTGGTTTGTTGGTTTGTTGGTTTATTGGTTTGTTGGTTTGTTGATTTGTTCGTTTGTTAGTTTGTTGGTTTTTTGGCTTGTTGGCTTGTTGGTTTGTTGGTTTGTTGGTTTGTTGGTTTGTTGGCTTGTTGGTTTGTTGGCTTGTTGGTTTGTTGGTTTGTTGGTTTTTTGGTTTGTTGGTTTGTTGGTTTGTTGGTTTGTTGGTTTGTTGGTTTGTTGGTTTGTAAGTTTGTTGGTTTGTTGGTTTGTTGGTTTGTTGGTTTGTTGGTTTGTTGGTTTGTTTGTTTGTTGGTTTGTTGGTTTGTTGGTTTGTTGGTTTATTGGTTTGTTGGTTTGTTGGTTTGTTGGTTTGTTGTTTTGTTGGTTAGTTGGTTTGTTGGTTTGTTGTTTTGTTGGTTTGTTGGTTTGTTGGTTTGTTGGTTTGTTGGTTTGTTGGTTTGTTGGTTTGTTGGTTTGTTGGTTTGTTGGTTTTATTGGTTTGTTGGTTTGTTGGTTTGTTAGGTTGTTGGTTTGTTGGCTTGTTGGTTTGTTGTTTTGTTGGTTTGTTGGTTTGTTTGTTTGTTGGTTTGTTCGTTGGTTGGTTTTTTGGTTTGTTGGTTTGTTGGCTTTTTGGTTTGTTCGTTTGTTGGTTTGTTGGTTTGTTCATTTGTTGGTTTTTTGGTTTGTAAGTTTGTTGGTTAGTTGGTATGTTGGTTTGTTCGTTTATTGGCTTGTTGGTTTGTTGGCTTGTTGGCTTGTTGGTTTGTTGGTTTGTTAGCTTGTTGGTTCTTTGGTTTGTTCGTTTGTTGGCTTGTTGGTTTGTTGGTTTGTTGGTTTGTTCGTTTTTTTGGTTATTGGTTTGTTGGTTTGTTGGTTTGTTTGTTTGTTGGGTTGTTTGTTTGTTGGTTTGTTGGTTTGTTGGTTTGTTGGTTTGTTGGTTTGTTGGTTTGTTGGTTTGTTGGTTTGTTCATTTGTTGGCTTGTTGGTTTGTTGGTTTGTTGGTTTGTTGGTTTGTTGGTTTGTTGGTTTTTTGGTTTATTTGTTTGTTGGTTTGTTGGTTTGTTAGTTTGTTGGTTTGTTTGTTTGTTCGTTTGTTGGCTTGTTCGTTTGTGGGCTTGTTGGCTTGTTGGTTTGTTGGTTTGTTGGTTTGTTGGTTTTTTGGTTTATTTGTTTGTTGGTTTGTTGGTTTGTTGGTTTGTTTGTTTGTTGGTTTGTTCGTTTGTTGGCTTGTTTGTTTGTGGGCTTGTTGGCTTTTTGGTTTATTGGTTTGTTGGTTTCTTGGTTTGTTGGTTTGTTGGTTTGTTGGTTTGTTGGTTTGTTGGTTTGTTGGTATGTTGGTTTGTTCATTTGTTGGCTTGTTGGTTTGTTGGTTTGTTGGTTTGTTGGTTTGTTGGTTTGTTGGTTTGTTGGTTTTTTGGTTTATTTGTTTGTTGGTTTGTTGGTTTGTTGTCTTGTTGGTTTGTTGGCTTGTTTGTTTGTTGGTTTGTTCGTTTGTTGGCTTGTTGGTTTGTTGGTTTGTTGGCTTTTTGGCTTGTTGGTTTGTTTGTTTGTTGGTTTGTTAGTTTGTTGGTAGTGTTGGTTTTTTAGTTTGTTTGTTTGTTGGTTAGTTGGTTGGTTGTTTGGTTGGTTTGTTGGTTTTCTGGTTTGTTGGTTTATTTGTTTGTTGGTTTGTTGGTTTGTTGACTTGTTGGTTTGTTGGGTTGTTGGCTTATTGGTTTGTTGGTTTGTTGGTTTGTTGGTGTGTTGGCTTGTTGGCTTGTTGGTTTGTTGGTTTGTTGGTTTGTTGGTTTGTTGGTTTGTTGGTTTGTTGGTTTGTTGGTTTGTTGGTTTGTTGGTTTGTTGGTTTGTTGGTTTGTTGGTTTGTTGGTTTGTTGGTTTGTTGGTTTGTTTGTTTGTTGGTTTGTTCGTTTGTTGGCTTGTTCGTTTGTGGGCTTGTTGGCTTGTTGGTTTGTTGGTTTTTTGGTTTGTTGGTTTATTTGTTTGTTGGTTTATTGGTTTGTTGGCTTGTTGGTTTGTTGGCTTGTTGGCTTGTTGGTTTGTTGGTTTGTTCGTTTGTTGGTTTGTTGGCTTGTTGGTTTGTTGGTTTGTGGGTTTGTCGGTTTGTTGGTTTGTTGGTTTGTTGGTTTGTTGGTTTGTTGGTTTGTTGGTTTGTTGGTTTGTTGGTTCGTTTGTTTGTTGGTTTGTTGGTTTGTTGGTTTGTTGGTTTGTTGGTTTGTTGGTTTGTTGGTTTGTTTGTTTGTTGGTTTGTTCGTTTGTTGGCTTGTTGGTTTGTTGGTTTGTTGGTTTATTGGTTTGTTGGTTTGTCTGTTTGTTCGTTTGTTAGTTTGTTGGTTTTTTGGCTTGTTGGCTTGTTGGTTTGTTGGTTTGTTGGTTTGTTGGTTTGTTGGTTTGTTGGTTTGTTGGTTTGAGGGTTTATTTGTTTGTTGGTTTGTTGGTTTGTTGGTTTGTTGGTTTGTTGGTTTGTTGGTTTGTTGGTTTGTTGGTTTGTTCGTTTGCTGGTTTGTTGGTTTGCTGGTTTGTTGGTTTGTTGGTTTGTTGGTTTGTTGGTTTGTTGGTTTGTTGGTTTGTTGGTTTGTTGGTTTGTTTGTTTGTTGGTTTGTTCGTTTGTTGGCTTGTTGGTTTGTTGGTTTCTTGGTTTGTTGGTTTGTTCGTTTGTTGGTTTTTTGGTTTGTTGGTTTGTTGGTTTGTTGGTTTGTTTGTTTGTTGGTTTGTTCGTTTGTTGGCTTGTTCGTTTGTGGGCTTGTTGGCTTGTTGGTTTGTTGGTTTTTTGGTTTGTTGGTTTATTTGTTTGTTGGTTTATTGGTTTGTTGGCTTGTTGGTTTGTTGGCTTGTTGGTTTGTTGGTTTGTTGGTTTGTTCGTTTGTTGGTTTGTTGGCTTGTTGGTTTGTTGGTTTGTTGGTTTGTTGGTTTGTTCGTTTGTTGGTTTGTTGGTTTGTTGGTTTTTTGGTTTGTTGGTTTATTGGTTTGTTGGTTTGTTGGTTTGTTGGTTTGTTGGTTTGTTGGTTTGTTGGTTTGTTGGTTTGTTTGTTTGTTGGTTTGTTCGTTGGTTGGCTTGTTGGTTTGTTGGTTTGTTGGTTTGTTGGCTTGTTGATTCCTTGGTTTGTTGGTTTGTTGGCTTGTTGGTTTGTTGGTTTGTTGGCTTGTTGGCTTTTGGCTTGTTGTCTTGTTGGTTTGTTGGTTTGTTGGTTTGTTGGTTTGTTGGTTTGTTGGTTTGTTGGCTTGTTGGTTTGTTGGCTTGTTGGTTTATTGGTTTGTTGGTTTGTTGGTTTGTTGGTTACTTGGTTTGTTGGTTTGTTGGTTTGTTCGTTTGTTGGTTTGTTGGTTTGTTCGTTTGTTGGTTTGTTGGTTTGTTGGTTTGTTAGTTTGTTCGTTTGTTGGTTTTTTGGTTTGTTGGTTTGTTGGTTTGTTGGTTTGTTGGTTTGTTGGTTTGTTAGTTTGTTGGTTTGTTCGTTTGTTGGTTTTTTGGTTTGTTGATTTGTTGGTTTGTTGGTTTGTTCGTTTGTTGGTTTTTTGGTTTGTTGGTTTGTTAGTTTGTTGGCTTGTTGGGTTGTTGGTTTGTTGGTTTGTTGGTTTGTTGGTTTGTTGGTTTGTTGGTTTGTTGGTTTGTTGGTTTGTTGGTTTGTTGGTTTGTTGGTTTGTTGGTTTGTTGGTTTGTTGGTTTGTTGGTTTGTTGGTTTGTTGGTTTGTTGGTTTGAGGGTTTATTTGTTTGTTGGTTTGTTGGCTTGTTGGTTTGTTGGTTTGTTGGTTTGTTGGTTTGTTATTTTGTTGGTTTGTTCGTTTGTTGGCTTCTTGGTTTGTTGGGTTTTTGGTTTGTTGGTTTGTTGGCTTGTTGGCTTGTTGGTTTGTTGGTTTGTTGGTTTGTTGGTTTGTTTGTTTGTTGGTTTGTTGGTTTGTTGGTTTGCTGGTTTGTTGGTTTGTTGGTTTGTTCGTTTGTTGGTTTGTTGTTTTGTTGGTTTGTTGGTTTGTTGGTTTGTTGGCTTGTTGGTTTGTTGGTTTGTTCGTTTGTTGGTTTTTTGGTTTGTTGATTTGTTGGTTTGTTGGTTTGTTCGTTTGTTGGTTTTTTGGTTTGTTGGTTTGTTAGTTTGTTGGCTTGTTGGGTTGTTGGTTTGTTGGTTTGTTGGTTTGTTGGTTTGTTGGTTTGTTGGTTTGTTGGTTTGTTGGTTTGTTGGTTTGTTGGTTTGTTGGTTTGTTGGTTTGTTGGTTTGTTGGTTTGTTGGTTTGTTGATTTGTTGGTTTGTTGGTTTGTTGGCTTGTTGGTTTGTTGGTTTGTTGGTTTGTTGGTTTGTTGGTTTGTTGGTTTGTTGGTTTGTTGGTTTGTTGGTTTGTTGGTTTGTTGGTTTGTTGGTTTGTTGTTTTGTTGTTTTGTTGGTTTGTTGGTTTGTTGGTTTGTTGGTTTGTTGGTTTGTTGGTTTGTTGGTTTGTTGGTTTGTTGGTTTGTTGGTTTGTTGGTTTGTTGGTTTGTTGGTTTGTTGGTTTGTTGGTTTGTTGGTTTGTTGGTTTGTTGGTTTGTTGGTTTGTTGGTTTGTTGGCTTCTTGGTTTGTTCGTTTGTTGATTTGTTGGCTTGTTGGTTTGTTGGCTTGTTGGTTTGTTGGTTTGTTGGTTTGTTGGTTTGTTGGTTTGTTGGTTTGTTGGTTTGTTGGTTTTTTGGTTTGTTGGTTTGTTGGTTTATTGGTTTGTTGGTTTGTTGGTTTGTTGGTTTGTTAATTTGTTGGTTTGTTGGTTTGTTGGTTTGTTGGTTTGTTGGTTTATTGTTTTGTTGGTTTGTTGGTTTGTTGGTTTGTTGGTTTGTTGGTTTGTTGGTTTGTTGATTTGTTGGTTTTTTGGCTTGTTGGTTTGTTGGTTTGTTGGTTTGTTGGTTTGTTGGTTTGTTGGTTTGTTGGTTTGTTGGTTAGTTAGTTTGTTAGTTTGTTGGTTTGTTGTTTTGTTGGTTTGTTGGTTTGTTGGTTTGTTGGTTTGTTGGTTTGTTGGTTTGTTGGTTTGTTGGTTTGTTGGTTTGTTGGTTTGTTGGTTTGCTGGTTTGTTGGTTTGTTGGTTTGTTGGTTTGTTGGTTTGTTGGTTTGTTGGTTTGTTGGTTTGTTGGTTTGTTGGTTTGTTGGTTTATTGGTTTGTTGGTTTGTTGGTTTGCTGGTTTGTTGGTTTGTTGGTTTGTTGGTTTGTTGGTTTGTTGGTTTGTTGGTTTGTTGGTTTGTTGGTTTGTTGGTTTATTGGTTTGTTGGTTTGTTGGTTTGTTGGTTTGTTGGTTTGTTGGTTTGTTGGTTTGTTGGTTTGTTGGTTTGTTGGTTTGTTGGTTTGTTGGTTTGTTGGTTTGTTGGTTTGTTAGGTTGTTGGTTTGTTGGTTTGTTGGTTTGTGGGTTTGTTGGTTTGTTCGTTTTTTGGTTTGTTGGTTTGTTCATTTATTGGTTTTTTGGTTTGTAAGTTTGTTGGTTAGTTGGTATGTTGGTTTGTTGGTTTGTTGGCTTGTTCGTTTGTTTGTTTGTTGGCTTGTTGGTTTGTTGGCTTGTTGGCTTGTTGGTTTGTTGGTTTGTTAGCTTGTTGGTTTTTTGGTTTGTTGGCTTGTTGGCTTGTTGGTTTGATGGTTTGTTGGTTTGTTTGTTTGTTGGTTTGTTCTTTTGTTGGCTTGTTCGTTTGTGGGCTTGTTGGCTTGTTGGTTTGTTGGTTTGTTGGTTTGTTGGTTTGTTCGTTTGTTGGTTTGTTGGTTTGTTGGTTTGTTGGTTTGTTGGTTTGTTGGTTTGTGGGTTTGTTGGTTTTTTGGTTTATTTGTTTGTTGGTTTGTTGGTTTGTTGGCTTGTTGGTTTGTTGGCTTGTTTGTTTGTTGGTTTGTTCGTTTGGTGGCTTGTTGGTTTGTTGGTTTGTTGGCTTTTTGGCTTGTTGGTTTGTTTGTTTGTTTGTTTGTTGGTTTGTTGGTTGGTTGTTTGGTTGGTTTGTTAGTTTTTGGTTTGTTGGTTTATTTGTTTGTTGGTTTGTTGGTTTGTTGGCTTGTTGGTTTGTTGGCTTGTTGGCTTGTTGGTTTGTTGGTTTATTGGTTTGTTGGTTTGTTGGCTTGTTGGTTTGTTGGTTTGTTGGTTTGTTGGTTTATTGGTTTGTTGGTTTGTTGGTTTGTTGGTTTGTTGGTTTGTTGGTTTGTTGGTTTGTTGGTTTGTTGGTTTGTTGGTTTGTTTGTTTGTTGGTTTGTACGTTGGTTGGCTTGTTCGTTTGTGGGCTTGTTGGCTTGTTGGTTTGTTGGTTTCTTGGTTTGTTGGTTTATTTGTTTGTTGGTTTGTTGGTTTGTTGGTTTGTTGGCTTGTTGGCTTGTTGGTTTGTTGGTTTGTTGGTTTGTTGGTTTGTTGGCTTGTTGGTTTGTTGGTTTGTTGGTTTGTTGGTTTGTTGGTTTGTTGGTTTGTTGGTTTGTTGGTTTGTTGGTTTGTTGGTTTGTTGGTTTGTTGGTTTGTTGGTTTGTTGGTTTGTTGGTTTGTTGGTTTGTTGGTTTGTTGGTTTGTTGGTTTGTTGGTTTGTTGGTTTGTTGGTTTGTTGGTTTGTTGGTTTGTTGGTTTGTTGGTTTGTTTGTTTGTTGGTTTGTTCGTTTGTTGGCTTGTTGGTTTATTGGTTTGTTGGTTTATTGGTTTGTTGGTTTGTTGGTTTGTTCGTTTGTTAGTTTGTTGGTTTTTTGGTTTGTTGGCTTGTTGGTTTGTTGGTTTGTTGGTTTGTTGGTTTGAGGGTTTATTTGTTTGTTGGTTTGTTGGCTTGTTGGTTTGTTGGTTTGTTGGTTTGTTGGTTTGTTATTTTGTTGGTTTGTTCGTTTGTTGGCTTCTTGGTTTGTTGGTTTTTTGGTTTGTTGGTTTGTTGGCTTGTTGGCTTGTTGGTTTGTTGGTTTGTTGGTTTGTTGGTTTGTTTGTTTGTTGGTTTGTTGGTTTGTTGGTTTGCTGGTTTGTTGGTTTGTTGGTTTGTTCGTTTGTTGGTTTGTTGTTTTGTTGGTTTGTTGGTTTGTTGGTTTGTTGGCTTGTTGGTTTGTTGGTATGTTCGTTTGTTGGTTTTTTGGTTTGTTGGTTTGTTGGTTTGTTGGCTTGTTGGTTTGTTGGTTTGTTGGTTTGTTGGTTTGTTGGTTTTTTGGTTTGTTGGTTTGTTGGTTTGCTGGTTTCTCCGTTTGTTGGCTTGTTGGTTTGTTGGCTTGTTGGCTTTTTGGTTTGTTGGTTTCTTGGTTTGTTTATTTGTTGGTTTGTTGGTTTGTTCGTTTGTTGGTTTGTTGGTTTGTTGGTTTGTTGGTTTGTTGGTTTGTTGTTCTGTTGGTTTGTTGGTTTGTGGTTTGTTGGTTTATTTGTTTGTTGGTTTGTTGGCTTGTTGGTTTGTTGGTTTGTTGGTTTGTTGGTTTGTTATTTTGTTGGCTTGTTGGTTTGTTGGCTTGTTGGCTTTTTGTTTGTTGGTTTCTTGGTTTGTTTATTTGTTGGTTTGTTGGTTTATTCGTTTATTGGTTTGTTGGTTTGTTGGTTTGTTGGTTTGTTGGTTTGTTGGTTTGTTGTTCTGTTGGTTTGTTGGTTTGTGGTTTGTTGGTTTGTTGGTTTGTTGGTTTGTTGGTTTGTTTGTTTGTTGGTTTGTTCGTTTGTTGGCTAGTTGCTTTGTTGGTTTCTTGGTTTGTTGGTTTGTTCGTTTGTTGTTTTTTTGGTTTGTTGCCTTGTTGGCTTGTTGGTTTGTTGGTTTGTTGGCTTGTTGGTTTGTTGGTTTGTTGGTTTGTTGGTTTGTTGGTTTGTTGGTTTGTTGGTTTGTTCGTTTGTTGGCTTGTTGGTTTGTTGGTTTGTTGGCTTGTTGGCTTGTTGGCTTGTTGGTTTGTTGGTTTGTTGGTTTGTTGGTTTGTTGGTTTGTTGGCTTGTTGGTTTGTTGGCTTGTTGGTTTATTGGTTTGTTGGTTTGTTGGTTACTTGGTTTGTTGGTTTGCTGGATTGTTCGTTTGTTGGTTTGTTGGTTTGTTCATTTGTTGGTTTGTTGGTTTTTGGTTTGTTGGTTTGTTCGTTTGTTGATTTTTTGGTTTGTTGGTTTGTTCGTTTGTTGGTTTTTTGGGTTGTTGATGTGTTGGTTTGTTAGTTTGTTGATTTGTTGGTTTGTTGGTTTGTTCGTTTGTTGGTTTTTTGGTTTGTTGGTTTGTTGGTTTGTTGGCTTGTTGGGTTGTTGGTTTTTTGGTTTGTTGGTTTGTTGGTTTGTTGGTTTGTTGGTTTGTTGGTTTGTTGGTTTGTTGGTTTGTTGGTTTGTTGGTTTGTTGATTTGTTGGTTTGTTGGCTTGTTGGTTCGTTGGTTTGTTGGTTTGTTGGTTTGTCGGTTTGTTGGTTTGTTGGTTTGTTGGTTTGTTGGTTTGTTGGTTTGTTGGTTTGTTGGTTTGTTGTTTTGTTGGTTTGTTGGTTTGTTGGTTTGTTGGTTTGTTGGTTTGTTGGTTTGTTGGTTTGTTGGTTTGTTGGATTGTTGGTTTGTTGGTTTGTTGGTTTGTTGATTTTTTGGTTTGTTGGTTTGTTGGTTTGTTGGTTTATTGGCCTGTTGGTTTGTTCGTTTGTTGGTTTGTTGGTTTTTTGGCTGGTTGGTTTGTTGGCTTGTTGGTTTGTTGATTTGTTGGTTTGTTGGTTTGTTGGTTTTTTAGTTTGTTGGTTTGTTGGTTTGTTGGTTTGTTGGTTTGTTGGTTTGTTGGTTTGTTGGTTTATTGGTTTGTTGGTTTGTTGGTTTGTTGGTTTTTTGCTTTGTTGGTTTGTTGGTTTGTTGGTTTGTTGGTTTGTTGGTTTGTTGGTTTGTTCGTTTGTTGGTTTGTTGGTTTGTGGGTTTGTTGGTTTGTTGGTTTGTTGGTTTGTTAGGTTGTTGGTTTGTTGGTTTGTTGGTTTGTTGTTTTGTTGGCTTGTTGGTTTGTTGGTTTGTTGGTTTGTTGGTTTGTTGGTTTGTTGGTTTGTTGGTTTGTTGGTTTGTTGGTTTGTTGGTTTGTTGGTTTGTTGGTTTGTTGGTTTGTTGGTTTGTTGGTTTGTTGGTTTGTTGGTTTGTTGGTTTGTTGGTTTGTTGGTTTGTTGGTTTGTTGGTTTGTTGGTTTGTTGGTTTGTTGGTTTGTTGGTTTGTTTGTTTGTTGGTTTGTTCGTTTGTTGGCTTGTTGGTTTGTTGGTTTGTTGGTTTATTGGTTCGTTGGTTTGTTGGTTTGTTCGTTTGTTAGTTTGTTGGTTTTTTGGTTTGTTGGCTTGTTGGTTTGTTGGTTTGTTGGTTTGTTGGTTTGTTGGTTTTTTGGTTTGAGGGTTTATTTGTTTGTTGGTTTGTTGGCTTGTTGGTTTGTTGGTTTGTTGGTTTGTTGGTTTGTTATTTTGTTGGTTTGTTCGTTTGTTGGCTTCTTGGTTTGTTGGTTTTTTGGTTTGTTGGTTTGTTGGCTTGTTGGCTTGTTGGTTTGTTGGTTTGTTGGTTGGTTGGTTTGTTGGTTTGTTGGTTTGTTCGTTTGTTAGTTTGTTGGTTTTTTGGTTTGTTGGCTTGTTGGTTTGTTGGTTTGTTGGTTTGTTGGTTTGTTGGTTTTTTGGTTTGAGGGTTTATTTGTTTGTTGGTTTGTTGGCTTGTTGGTTTGTTGGTTTGTTGGTTTGTTGGTTTGTTATTTTGTTGGTTTGTTCGTTTGTTGGCTTCTTGGTTTGTTGGTTTTTTGGTTTGTTGGTTTGTTGGTTTGTTGGTTTGTTGGTTTGTTGGTTTGTTGGTTTGTTTGTTTGTTGGTTTGTTCGTTTGTTGGCTTGTTGGTTTGTTGGTTTGTTAGTTTATTGGTTTGTTGGTTTGTTCGTTTGTTAGTTTGTTGGTTTTTTGGTTTGTTGGCTTGTTGGTTTGTTGGTTTGTTGGTTTGTTGGTTTGTTGGTGTTTTGGTTTGAGGGTTTATTTGTTTGTTGGTTTGTTGGCTTGTTGGTTTGTTGGTTTGTTGGTTTGTTGGTTTGTTATTTTGTTTGTTTGTTCGTTTGTTGGCTTCTTGGTTTGTTGGTTTTTTGGTTTGTTGGTTTGTGGGCTTGTTGGCTTGTTGGTTTGTTGGTTTGTTGGTTTGTTGGTTTGTTGGTTTGTTTGTTTGTTGGTTTGTTGGTTTGTTGGTTTGCTGGTTTGTTGGTTTGTTGGTTTGTTGGTTTGTTGGTTTGTTGGTTTGTTGGTTTGTTGGTTTGTTGGTTTGTTGGTTTGTTGGTTTGTTGGTTTGTTGGTTTGTTGGTTTGTTGGTTTGTTGGTTTGTTGGTTTGTTGGTTTGTTGGTTTGTTGGTTTGTTGGCTTGTTGGTTTATTGGTATGTTCGTTTGTTGGTTTTTTGGTTTGTTGGTTTGTTGGTTTGTTGGCTTGTTTGCTTGTTGGTTTGTTGGTTTGTTGGTTTGTTGGTTTTTTGGTTTGTTGGTTTGTTGGTTTGCTGGTTTCTCCGTTTGTTGGCTTGTTGGTTTGTTGGCTTGTTGGCTTTTTGGTTTGTTGGTTTCTTGGTTTATTTATTTGTTGGTTTGTTGGTTTGTTCGTTTGTTGGTTTGTTGGTTTGTTGGTTTGTTGGTTTGTTGGTTTGTTGGTTTGTTGGTTTGTGGTTTGTTGGTTTGTTGGTTTGTTGGTTTGTTGGTTTGTTTGTTTGTTGGTTTGTTCGTTTGTTGGCTAGTTGCTTTGTTGGTTTCTTGGTTTGTTGGTTTGTTTGTTTGTTGTTTTTTTGGTTTGTTGCCTTGTTGGCTTGTTGGTTTGTTGGTTTGTTGGCTTGTTGGTTTGTTGGTTTGTTGGTTTGTTGGTTTGTTGGTTTGTTGGTTTGTTGGTTTTTTCGTTTGTTGGCTTGTTGGTTTGTTGGTTTGTTGGTTTGTTGGTTACTTGGTTTGTTGGTTTGCTGGATTGTTCGTTTGTTGGTTTGTTGGTTTGTTCATTTGTTGGTTTTTTGGTTTTTGGTTTGTTGGTTTGTTCGTTTGTTGGTTTTTTGGTTTGTTGGTTTGTTGGTTTGTTGGTTTGTTGGTTTGTTAGTTTGTTGGTTTGTTCGTTTGTTGGTTTTTTGGGTTGTTGATTTGTTGGTTTGTTCGTTTGTTGGTTTTTTGGTTTGTTGGTTTGTTGGTTTGTTGGCTTGTTGGTTTGTTGGTTTGTTGGTTTGTTGGTTTGTTGGTTTGTTGGTTTGTTGGTTTGTTGGTTTGTTGGTTTGTTGGTTTGTTGGTTTGTTGGTTTGTTGGTTTGTTGGTTTGTTGGTTTGTTGGTTTGTTAGTTTGTTGGTTTGTTCGTTTGTTGGTTTTTTGGGTTGTTGATTTGTTGGTTTGTTGGTTTGTTCGTTTGTTGGTTTTTTGGTTTGTTGGTTTGTTGATTTGTTGGTTTGTTGGTTTGTTGGTTTTTTGGTTTGTTGGTTTGTTGGTTTGTTGGTTTGTTGGTTTGTTGGTTTGTTGGTTTGTTGAATTGTTGGTTTGTTGGTTTGTTAGTTTTTTAGTTTGTTGGTTTGTTGGTTTATTGGTTTGTCGGTTTGTTGGTTTGTTGGTTTCTTGCTTTGTTGGTTTGTTGGTTTGTTGGTTTGTTTGTTTGTTGGTTTGTTGGTTTGTTCGTTTGTTGGTTTGTTGGTTTGTGGGTTTGTTGGTTTGTTGGTTTGTTGGTTTGTTAGGTTGTTGGTTTGTTGGCTTGTTGGTTTTTTGGTTTGTTGGTTTGTTGGTTTGTTTGTTTGTTGGTTTGTTCGTTTGTTGGTTTTTGGTTTGTTGGCTTGTTGGTTTGTTGGTTTGTTGGTTTGTTGGTTTGTTGGTTTCTTGGTGTGTTGGTTTGTTGGTTTGTTGGCTTGTTGATTTGTTGGTTTGTTGGTTTGTTTGTTTGTTGGTTTGTTAGTTTGTTAGTTTGTTCGTTTGTTGGTTTTTTGGTTTGTTGGTTTGTTGGTTTGTTGGTTTGTTCGTTTGTTGGTTTTTTGGTTTGTTAGTTTGTTGGTTTGTTGGTTTGTTCGTTTGTTGGCTTGTTGGTTTTTTGGCTTGTTGGTTTGTTGGTTTGTTGGTTTTTTGGTTTTTTGGTTTGTTGGTTTGTTGGTTTGTTGGTTTGTTGGTTTGTTGGTTTGTTGGTTTGTTGGTTTGTTGGTTTGTTGGTTTGTTGGTTTGTTGGATTGTTGGTTTGTTGGTTTTTTGGTTTGTTGGTTTGTTGGTTTGTTGGTTTATTGGTTTGTTGGCTTGTTGGTTTGTTGGCTTGTTGGCTTGTTGGTTTGTTGGTTTGTTGGTCTGTTGGTTTGTTGGCTTATTGGTTTGTTGGTTTGTTGGTTTGTTGTGTTGTTGGTTTGTTGGTTTGTTGGTTTGTTGGTTTGTTGGATTGTTGGTTTGTTGGTTTGTTGGTTTGTTAGTTTGTTGGTTTGTTGGTTTGTTGGTTTGTTTGTTTGTTGGTTTGTTCGTTGGTTGGCTTGTTCGTTTATGCGCTTGTTGGTTTTTTGGCTTGTTGGTTTGTTGGTTTGTTGGTTTGTTGGTTTGTTGGTTTGTTGGATTGTTGGTTTGTTGGTTTCTTGGTTTGTTGGTTTGTTGGTTTATTGGTTTGTTGGCTTGTTGGTTTGTTGGCTTGTTGGCTTGTTGGTTTGTTGGTTTGTTGGTCTGTTGGTTTGTTGGTTTGTTGGCTTGTTGGCTTGTTGGTTTGTTGGTTTGTTGGTTTGTTGGTTTGTTGGTTTGTTGGTTTGTTGGTTTGTTGGTTTGTTGGTTTGTTGGTTTGTTGGTTTGTTGGTTTGTTGGATTGTTGGTTTGTTGGCTTCTTGGTTTGTTGGTTTGTTGGTTTATTGGTTTGTTGGCTTGTTGGTTTGTTGGCTTGTTGGCTTGTTTGTTTGTTGGTTTGTTGGTCTGTTGGTTTGTTGTTTTGTTGGCTTGTTGGCTTGTTGGTTTGCTGGTTTGCTGGTTTGTTGTTTTGTTGGTTTGTTGGTTTGTTGGTTTGTTGGTTTGTTGGTTTGTTGGTTTGTTGGTTTGTTGGTTTGTTGGTTTGTTGGTTTGTTGGTTTGTTGGTTTGTTGGTTTGTTGGTTTGTTGGCTTGTTGGTTTGTTGGTATGTTCGTTTGTTGGTTTTTTGGTTTGTTGGTTTGTTGGTTTGTTGGCTTGTTGGTTTGTTGGTTTGTTGGTTTGTTGGTTTGTTGGTTCTTTGGTTTGTTGGTTTGTTGGTTTGCTGGTTTCTCCGTTTGTTGGCTTGTTGGTTTGTAGGCTTGTTGGCTTTTTGGTTTGTTGGTTTCTTGGTTTGTTTATTTGTTGGTTTGTTGGTTTGTTCGTTTGTTGGTTTGTTGGTTTGTTGGTTTGTTGGTTTGTTGGTTTGTTGGTTTGTTGGTTTGTTGGTTTGTTGGTTTGTTGGTTTGTTGGTTTGTTAGTTTGTTGGTTTGTTGGTTTGTTGGTTTGTTGGTTTGTTTGTTTGTTGGTTTGTTCGTTTGTTGGCTTGTTGGTTTGTTGGTTTCTTGGTTTGTTGGTTTGTTTGTTTGTTGTTTTTTTGGTTTGTTGCCTTTTTGGCTTATTGGTTTGTTGGTTTGTTGGCTTGTTGGTTTGTTGGTTTGTTGGTTTGTTGGTTTGTTGGTTTGTTGGTTTGTTGGTTTGTTCGTTTGTTGACTTGTTGGTTTGTTTGTTTGTTGGCTTGTTGGCTTGTTGGCTTATTGGTTTGTTGGTTTGTTGGTTTGTTGGTTTGTTGGTTTGTTGGTTTGTTGGCTTGTTGGTTTGTTGGCTTGTTGGTTTATTGGTTTGTTGGTTTGTTGGTTACTTGGTTTGTTGGTTTGTTGGTTTGTTGGTTTGTTGGTTTGTTGGTTTGTTTGCTTGTTGGTTTGTTGGCTTGTTGGTTTATTGGTTTGTTGGTTTGTTGGTTACTTGGTTTGTTGGTTTGCTGGTTTGTTCGTTTGTTGATTTGTTGGTTTGTTCATTTGTTGGTTTGTTGGTTGTTGGTTTGTTGGTGTGTTCGTTTGTTGGTTTTTTGGTTTGTTGGTTTGTTGGTTTGTTGGTTTGTTAGTTTGTTGGTTTGTTCGTTTGTTGGTTTTTTGGTTTGTTGATTTGTTGGTTTGTTGGTTTGTTTGTTTGTTGGTTTTTTGGTTTGTTGGTTTGTTGGTTTGTTGGCTTGTTGGGTTGTTGGTTTGTTGGTTTGTTGGTTTGTTGGTTTGTTGGTTTGTTGGTTTGTTGGTTTGTTGGTTTGTTGGTTTGTTGGTTTGTTGGTTTGTTGGTTTGTTGGTTTATTGGTTGTTGATTTGTTGGTTTGTTGGCTTGTTGGTTCGTTGGTTTGTTGGTTTGGTGGTTTGTTGGTTTGTTGGTTTGTTGGTTTGTTGGTTTGTTGGTTTGTTGGTTTGTTGGTTTGTTGTTTTGTTGGTTTGTTGGTTTGTTGGTTTGTTGGTTTGTTGGTTTGTTGGTTTGTTGGTTTGTTGGTTTGTTGGTTTGTTGGTTTGTTGGTTTGTTGGTTTTTGGTTTGTTGGTTTGTTGGTTTATTGGCTTGTTGGTTTGTTCGTTTGTTGGTTTGTTGGTTTTTTGGCTTGTTGGTTTGTTGGCTTGTTGGTTTGTTGGTTTGTTGGTTTGTTGGTTTGTTGGTTTTTTGGTTTGTTGGTTTGTTGGTTTGTTGGTTTGTTGGTTTGTTGGTTTGTTGGTTTGTTGGTTTGTTGGTTTGTTGGTTTGCTGGTTTGTTGGTTTATAGGTTTGTTGGTTTGTTGCTTTGTTGGTTTGTTGTTTTGTTGGTTTGTTGGTTTGTTGGTTTGTTGGTTTGTTGGTTTGTTGGTTTGTTGGTTTGTTGGTTTGTTGGTTTGTTGGTTTGTTGGTTTGTTAGGTTGTTGGTTTTTTGGCTTGTTGGTTTTTTTGATTTGTTGGTTTGTTGGTTTGTTGGTTTGTTTGTTTGTTGGTTTGCTCGTTTGTTGGTTTTTGGTTTGTTGGCTTGTTGGTTTGTTGGTTTGTTAGTTTGTTGGTTTGTTGGTTTCTTGGTTTGTTGGTTTGTTGGTTTGTTGGTTTGTTAGTTTGTTAGTTTGTTCGTTTGTTGGTTTTTTGGTTTGCTGGTTTGTTGGTTTGTTGGTTTGTTCGTTTGTTGGTTTTTTGGTTTGTTGGTTTGTTGGTTTGTTGGTTTGTTCGTTTGTTGGCTTGTTGGTTTTTTGGCTTGTTGGCTTGTTGGTTTGTTGGTTTGTTGGTTTTTTGGTTTTTTGGTTTGTTGGTTTGTTGGTTTGTTGGTTTGTTGGTTTGTTGGTTTGTTGGTTTGTTAGTTTGTTGGTTTGTTGGTTTGTTGGTTTGTTGGTTTGTTGGTTTGTTGGATTGTTGGTTTGTTGGTTTGTTGGTTTGTTGCTTTGCTGGTTTGTTCGTTTGTTGGTTTGTTGGTTTGTTCATTTGTTGGTTTGTTGGTTGTTGGTTTGTTGGTGTGTTCGTTTGTTGGTTTTTTGGTTTTTTGGTTTGTTGGTTTGCTGGTTTGTTGGCTTGTTGGGTTGTTGGTTTGTTGGTTTGTTGGTTTGTTGGTTTGTTGGTTTGTTGGTTTGTCGGTTTGTTGGTTTGTTGGCTTGTTGGCTTGTTGGTTTGTTGGTTTGTTGGTCTGTTGGTTTGTTGGTTTGTTGGCTTGTTGGCTTGTTGGTTTGTTGGTTTGTTGGTTTGTTGGTTTGTTGGTTTGTTGGTTTGTTGGTTTGTTGGTTTGTTGGTTTGTTGGTTTGTTGGTTTGTTGGATTGTTGGTTTGTTGGCTTCTTGGTTTGTTGGTTTGTTGGTTTATTGGTTTGTTGGCTTGTTGGTTTGTTGGCTTGTTGGCTTGTTTGTTTGTTGGTTTGTTGGTCTGTTGGTTTGTTGTTTTGTTGGCTTGTTGGCTTGTTGGTTTGCTGGTTTGCTGGTTTGTTGGTTTGTTGGTTTGTTGGTTTGTTGGTTTGTTGGTTTATTGGTTTGTTGGTTTGTTGGTTTGTTGGTTTGTTGGTTTGTTGGTTTGTTGGTTTGTTGGCTTGTTGGTTTGTTGGTATGTTCGTTTGTTGGTTTTTTGGTTTGTTGGTTTGTTGGTTTGTTGGCTTGTTGGTTTGTTGGTTTGTTGGTTTGTTGGTTTGTTGGTTTTTTGGTTTGTTGGTTTGTTGGTTTGCTGGTTTCTCCGTTTGTTGGTTTGTTGGTTTGTTGGCTTGTTGGCTTTTTGGTTTGTTGGTTTCTTGGTTTGTTTATTTGTTGGTTTGTTGGTTTGTTCGTTTTTTGGTTTGTTGGTTTGTTGGTTTGTTGGTTTGTTGGTTTGTTGGTTTGTTGGTTTGTTGGTTTGTTGGTTTGTTGGTTTGTTGGTTTGTTGGTTTGTTGGTTTGTTGGTTTGTTAGTTTGTTGGTTTGTTGGTTTGTTGGTTTGTTGGTTTGTTTGTTTGTTGGTTTGTTCGTTTGTTGGCTTGTTGGTTTGTTGGTTTCTTGGTTTGTTGGTTTGTTTGTTTGTTGTTTTTTTGGTTTGTTGCCTTTTTGGCTTATTGGTTTGTTGGTTTGTTGGCTTGTTGGTTTGTTGGTTTGTTGGTTTGTTGGTTTGTTGGTTTGTTGGTTTGTTCGTTTGTTGACTTGTTGGTTTGTTGGTTTGTTGGCTTGTTGGCTTGTTGGCTTATTGGTTTGTTGGTTTGTTGGTTTGTTGGTTTGTTGGTTTGTTGGCTTGTTGGTTTGTTGGCTTGTTGGTTTATTGGTTTGTTGGTTTGTTGGTTACTTGGTTTGTTGGTTTGTTGGTTTGTTGGTTTGTTGGTTTGTTGGTTTGTTGGTTTGTTTGCTTGTTGGTTTGTTGGCTTGTTGGTTTATTGGTTTGTTGGTTTGTTGGTTACTTGGTTTGTTGGTTTGCTGGTTTGTTCGTTTGTTGATTTGTTGGTTTGTTCATTTGTTGGTTTGTTGGTTGTTGGTTTGTTGGTATGTTCGTTTGTTGGTTTTTTGGTTTGTTGGTTTGTTGGTTTGTTGGTTTGTTAGTTTGTTGGTTTGTTCGTTTGTTGGTTTTTTGGTTTGTTGATTTGTTGGTTTGTTGGTTTGTTTGTTTGTTGGTTTTTTGGTTTGTTGGTTTGTTGGTTTGTTGGCTTGTTGGGTTGTTGGTTTGTTGGTTTGTTGGTTTGTTGGTTTGTTGGTTTGTTGGTTTGTTGGTTTGTTGGTTTGTTGGTTTGTTGGTTTGTTGGTTTGTTGGTTTGTTGGTTTATTGGTTGTTGATTTGTTGGTTTGTTGGCTTGTTGGTTCGTTGGTTTGTTGGTTTGGTGGTTTGTTGGTTTGTTGGTTTGTTGGTTTGTTGGTTTGTTGGTTTGTTGGTTTGTTGGTTTGTTGGTTTGTTGGTTTGTTGGTTTGTTGTTTTGTTGGTTTGTTGGTTTGTTGGTTTGTTGGTTTGTTGGTTTGTTGGTTTGTTGGTTTGTTGGTTTGTTGGTTTGTTGGTTTGTTGGTTTGTTGGTTTTTGGTTTGTTGGTTTGTTGGTTTATTAGCTTGTTGGTTTGTTCGTTTGTTGGTTTGTTGGTTTTTCGGCTTGTTGGTTTGTTGGCTTGTTGGTTTGTTGGTTTGTTGGTTTGTTGGTTTGTTGGTTTTTTGGTTTGTTGGTTTGTTGATTTGTTGGTTTGTTGGTTTGTTGGTTTGTTGGTTTGTTGGTTTGTTGGTTTGTTGGTTTGTTAGTTTGTTGGTTTGCTGGTTTGTTGGTTTGTTGGTTTGTTGGTTTGCTGGTTTGTTGGTTTGTAGGTTTGTTGGTTTGTTGCTTTGTTGGTTAGTTGTTTTGTTGGTTTGTTGGTTTGTTGGTTTGTTGGTTTGTTGGTTTGTTGGTTTGTTGGTTTGTTGGTTTGTTGGTTTGTTGGTTTGTTGGTTTGTTGGTTTGTTAGGTTGTTGGTTTTTTGGCTTGTTGGTTTTTTGGTTTGTTGGTTTGTTGGTTTGTTGGTTTGTTTGTTTGTTGGTTTGCTCGTTTGTTGGTTTTTGGTTTGTTGGCTTGTTGGTTTGTTGGTTTGTTAGTTTGTTGGTTTGTTGGTTTCTTGGTTTGTTGGTTTGTTGGTTTGTTGGTTTGTTGGCTTGTTGGTTTGTTGGTTTGTTGGTTTGTTGGTTTGTTAGTTTGTTAGTTTGTTCGTTTGTTGGTTTTTTGGTTTGCTGGTTTGTTGGTTTGTTGGTTTGTTCGTTTGTTGGTTTTTTGGTTTGTTGGTTTGTTGGTTTGTTGGTTTGTTCGTTTGTTGGCTTGTTGGTTTTTTGGCTTGTTGGCTTGTTGGTTTGTTGGTTTGTTGGTTTTTTGGTTTTTTGGTTTGTTGGTTTGTTGGTTTGTTGGTTTGTTGGTTTGTTGGTTTGTTGGTTTGTTAGTTTGTTGGTTTGTTGGTTTGTTGGTTTGTTGGTTTGTTGGTTTGTTGGATTGTTGGTTTGTTGGTTTCTTGGTTTGTTGGTTTGCTGGTTTGTTCGTTTGTTGGTTTGTTGGTTTGTTCATTTGTTGGTTTGTTGGTTGTTGGTTTGTTGGTGTGTTCGTTTGTTGGTTTTTTGGTTTTTTGGTTTGTTGGTTTGCTGGTTTGTTGGCTTGTTGGGTTGTTGGTTTGTTGGTTTGTTGGTTTGTTGGTTTGTTGGTTTGTTGGTTTGTCGGTTTGTTGGTTTGTTGGTTTGTTGGTTTATTGGTTGTTGATTTGTTGGCTTGTTGGTTCGTTGGTTTGTTGATTTGTTGGTTTGTTGGTTTGTTTATTTGTTGGTTTGTTGGTTTGTTGGTTTGTTGGTTTGTTGGTTTGTTGGTTTCTTGTTTTGTTGGTTTGTTGGTTTGTTGGTTTGTTGGTTTGTTGGTTTGTTGGTTTGTTGGTTTGTTGGTTTGTTGGTTTGTTGGTTTGTTGGTTTGTTGGTTTGTTGGTTTGTTGGTTTGTTGGTTTGTTGGTTTGTTGGTTTGTTGGTTTGTTGGTTTGTTGGTTTGTTGGTTTGTTGGTTTGTTGGTTCTTGGTTTGTTGGTTTGTTGGTTTATTGGCTTGTTGGTTTGTTCGTTTGTTGGTTTGTTGGTTTTTTGGCTTGTTGGTTTGTTGGCTTGTTGGTTTGTTGGTTTGTTGGTTTGTTGGTTTGTTGGTTTTTTGGTTTGTTGGTTTATTGGTTTGTTGGTTTGTTGGTTTGTTGGTTTGTTGGTTTGTTGGTTTGTTAGTTTGTTGGTTTGCTGGTTTGTTGGTTTGTTGGTTTGTTGGTTTGTTGGTTTGTTGGTTGGTTGGTTTGTTGCTTTGTTGGTTTGTTGTTTTGTTGGTTTGCTGGTTTGTTGGTTTGTTGGTTTGTTGGTTTGTTGGTTTGTTGGTTTGTTGGTTTGTTGGTTTGTTGGTTTGTTGGTTTGTTGGTTTGTTAGGTTGTTGGTTTTTTGGCTTGTTGGTTTTTTGGTTTGTTGGTTTGTTGGTTTGTTTGTTTGTTGGTTTGCTCGTTTGTTGGTTTTTGGTTTGTTGGCTTGTTGGTTTGTTGGTTTGTTAGTTTGTTGGTTTGTTGGTTTGTTGGTTTGTTGGTTTGTTGGTTTGTTGGTTTGTTGGCTTGTTGGTTTGTTGGTTTGTTGGTTTGTTGGTTTGTTGGTTTGTTAGTTTGTTCGTTTGTTGGTTTTTTGGTTTGCTGGTTTGTTGGTTTGTTGGTTTGTTCGTTTGTTGGTTTTTTGGTTTGTTGGTTTGTTGGTTTGTTGGTTTGTTCGTTTGTTGGCTTGTTGGTTTTTTGGCTTGTTGGCTTGTTGGTTTGTTGGTTTGTTGGTTTTTTGGTTTTTTTGGTTTGTTGGTTTGTTGGTTTGTTGGTTTGTTGGTTTGTTGGTTTGTTGGTTTGTTGGTTTGTTGGTTTGTTGGTTTGTTGGTTTGTTAGATTGTTGGTTTGTTGGTTTGTTGGTTTATTGGTTTGTTGGTTTATTGGTTTGTTGGTTTGGTGGTTTGTTGGTTTGTTGGTTTATCGGTTTGTTCGTTTGTTGGTTTGTTGGCTTGTTGGTTTGTTGCCTTGCTGGTTTGTTGGTTTATTGGTTTGTTGGTTTGTTGGTTTGTTGGTTTGTTGGTTTGTTGGTTTGTTGGTTTGTTGGTTTGTTGGTTTGTTGGTTTGTTGGTTTGTTGGTTTGTTGGTTTGTTGGCTTGTTGGGTTGTTGGTTTGTTGGTTTGTTGGTTTGTTGGTTTGTTGGTTTGTTGGTTTATTGGTTTATTGGTTTGTTGGTTTGTTGGTTTGTTGGTTTATTGGTTTGTTGGTTTATTGGTTTGTTGATTTGTTGGTTTGTTGATTTGTTGGTTTGTTGGCTTGTTGGTTCGTTGGTTTGTTGGTTTGGTGGTTTGTTGGTTTGTTGGTTTGTTGGTTCGTTGGTTTGTTGGTTTGTTGGTTTGTTGGTTTGTTGGTTTGTTGGTTTGTTGGTTTGTTGGTTTGTTGGTTTGTTGGTTTGTTGGTTTTTGGTTTGTTGGTTTGTTGGTTTATTGGCTTGTTGGTTTGTTAGTTTGTTGGTTTGTTGGTTTTTTGGCTTGTTGGTTTGTTGGCTTGTTGGTTTGTTAGTTTGTTGGTTTGTTGGTTTGTTGGTTTTTTGGTTTGTTGGTTTGTTGGTTTGTTGGTTTGTTGGCTTGTTGGTTTGTTGGTTTGTTGGTTTGTTGGTTTGTTGGTTTGTTGGTTTGTTGGTTTGTTGGTTTGTTTGTTTGTTGACTTGTTGGTTTGTTGGTTTGTTGGCTTGTTGGCTTGTTGGCTTATTGGTTAGTTGGTTTGTTGGTTTGTTGGTTTGTTGGTTTGTTGGTTTGTTGGTTTGTTGGTTTGTTGGTTTGTTGGTTTGTTGGTTTGTTGGTTTGTTGGTTTGTTGGCTTGTTGGGTTGTTGGTTTGTTGGTTTGTTGGTTTGTTGGTTTGTTGGTTTGTTGGTTTATTGGTTTATTGGTTTGTTGGTTTGTTGGTTTGTTGGTTTATTGGTTTGTTGGTTTATTGGTTTGTTGATTTGTTGGTTTGTTGATTTGTTGGTTTGTTGGCTTGTTGGTTTGTTGGTTTGTTGGTTTGGTGGTTTGTTGGTTTGTTGGTTTGTTGGTTCGTTGGTTTGTTGGTTTGTTGGTTTGTTGGTTTGTTGGTTTGTTGGTTTGTTGGTTTGTTGGTTTGTTGGTTTGTTGGTTTGTTGGTTTTTGGTTTGTTGGTTTGTTGGTTTATTGGCTTGTTGGTTTGTTAGTTTGTTGGTTTGTTGGTTTTTTGGCTTGTTGGTTTGTTGGCTTGTTGGTTTGTTAGTTTGTTGGTTTGTTGGTTTGTTGGTTTTTTGGTTTGTTGGTTTGTTGGTTTGTTGGTTTGTTGGCTTGTTGGTTTGTTGGTTTGTTGGTTTGTTGGTTTGTTGGTTTGTTGGTTTGTTGGTTTGTTGGTTTGTTTGTTTGTTGACTTGTTGGTTTGTTGGTTTGTTGGCTTGTTGGCTTGTTGGCTTATTGGTTTGTTGGTTTGTTGGTTTGTTGGTTTGTTGGTTTGTTGGTTTGTTGGTTTGTTGGCTTGTTGGTTTGTTGGCTTGTTGGATTATTGGTTTGTTGGTTTGTTGGTTACTTGGTTTGTTGGTTTGTTGGTTTGTTGGTTTGTTGGTTTGTTGGTTTGTTGGCTTGTTGGTTTGTTGGCTTGTTGGTTTATTGGTTTGTTGGTTTGTTGGTTACTTGGTTTGTTGGTTTGCTGGTTTGTTCGTTTGTTGATTTGTTGGTTTGTTCATTTGTTGGTTTGTTGGTTGTTGGTTTATTGGTTTGTTGGTTTGTTGGTTACTTGGTTTGTTGGTTTGCTGGTTTGTTCGTTTGTTGATTTGTTGGTTTGTTCATTTGTTGGTTTGTTGGTTGTTGGTTTGTTGGTGTGTTCGTTTGTTAGTTTGTTGGTTTGTTCGTTTGTTGGTTTTTTGGTTTGTTGATTTGTTGGTTTGTTGGTTTGTTTGTTTGTTGGTTTTTTGGTTTGTTGGTTTGTTGGTTTGTTGGCTTGTTGGGTTGTTGGTTTGTTGGTTTGTTGGTTTGTTGGTTTGTTGGTTTGTTGGTTTGTTGGTTTGTTGGTTTGTTGGTTTGTTGGTTTGTTGGTTTGTTGATTTATTGGTTGTTGGTTTGTTGGTTTGTTGGTTTGTTGGTTTGTTGGTTTGTTGGTTTGTTGTTTTGTTGGTTTGTTGGTTTGTTGGTTTGTTGGTTTGTTGGTTTGTTGGTTTGTTGGTTTGTTGGTTCGTTGTTTTGTTCGTTTGTTGGTTTGTTGGTTTGTTGGTTTGTTGGTTTGTTGGTTTGTTGGTTTGTTGGTTTGTTGGTTTGTTGGTTTGTTGGTTTTTGGTTTGTTGGTTTGTTGGTTTATTGGCTTGTTGGTTTGTTCGTTTGTTGGTTTGTTGGTTTTTTGGCTTGTTGGTTTGTTGGCTTGTTGGTTTGTTAGTTTGTTGGTTTGTTGGTTTGTTGGTTTTTTGGTTTGTTGGTTTGTTGGTTTGTTGGTTTGTTGGCTTGTTGGTTTGTTGGTTTGTTGGTTTGTTGGTTTGTTGGTTTGTTGGTTTGTTGGTTTGTTGGTTTGTTGGTTTGTTCGTTTGTTGGCTTGTTGGTTTGTTGGTTTGTTGGCTTGTTGGCTTGTTGGCTTATTGGTTTGTTGGTTTGTTGGTTTGTTGGTTTGTTGGTTTGTTGGTTTGTTGGTTTGTTGGCTTGTTGGTTTGTTGGCTTGTTGGATTATTGGTTTGTTGGTTTGTTGGTTACTTGGTTTGTTGGTTTGTTGGTTTGTTGGTTTGTTGGTTTGTTGGTTTGTTGGCTTGTTGGTTTGTTGGCTTGTTGGTTTATTGGTTTGTTGGTTTGTTGGTTACTTGGTTTGTTGGTTTGCTGGTTTGTTCGTTTGTTGATTTGTTGGTTTGTTCATTTGTTGGTTTGTTGGTTGTTGGTTTGTTGGTGTGTTCGTTTGTTGGTTTTTTGGTTTGTTGGTTTGTTGGTTTGTTGGTTTGTTAGTTTGTTGGTTTGTTCGTTTGTTGGTTTTTTGGTTTGTTGATTTGTTGGTTTGTTGGTTTGTTTGTTTGTTGGTTTTTTGGTTTGTTGGTTTGTTGGTTTGTTGGCTTGTTGGCTTGTTGGTTTGTTGGTTTGTTGGTTTGTTGGTTTGTTGGTTTGTTGGTTTGTTGGTTTGTTGGTTTGTTGGTTTGTTGGTTTGTTGGTTTGTTGATTTATTGGTTGTTGGTTTGTTCGTTTGTTGGTTTGTTGGTTTGTTGGTTTGTTGGTTTGTTGGTTTGTTGTTTTGTTGGTTTGTTGGTTTGTTGGTTTGTTGGTTTGTTGGTTTGTTGGTTTGTTGGTTTGTTGGCTTGTTGGTTTGTTGGTTTGTTGGTTTTTGGTTTGTTGGTTTGTTGGTTTATTGGCTTGTTGGTTTGTTCGTTTGTTGGTTTGTTGGTTTTTTGGCTTGTTGGTTTGTTGGCTTGTTGGTTTGTTGGTTTGTTGGTTTGTTGGTTTGTTGGTTTTTTGGTTTGTTGGTTTGTTGGTTTGTTGGTTTGTTGGTTTGTTGGTTTGTTGGTTTGTTGGTTTGTTAGTTTGTTGGTTTGCTGGTTTGTTGGTTTGTTGGTTTGTTGGTTTGTTGATTTGTTGGTTTGTTGGTTTGTTGGTTTGTTGGTTTGTTGGTTTGTTGGATTGTTGGATTGTTGGTTTCTTGGTTTGTTGGTTTGTTGGTTTATTTATTTGTTGGTTTGTTGGTTTGTTGGTTTGGTGGTTTGTCGGTTTGTTCGTTTGTTGGTTTGTTGGCTTGTTGGTTTGTTGCCTTGCTGGTTTGTTGGTTTGTTGGTTTGTTGGTTTGTTGGTTTGTTGGTTTGTTGGTTTGTTGGTTTGTTGGTTTGTTGGTTTGTTGGTTTGTTGGTTTGTTGGTTTGTTGGCTTGTTGGTTTGTTGGTTTGTTGGTTTGTTGGTTTGTTGGTTTGTTGGGTTTGTTGGTTTGTTGGTTTGTTGGTTTGTTGGATTGTTGGTTTGTTGGCTTGTTGGCTTGTTGGTTTGTTGGTTTGTTGGTTTGTTGGTTTGTTGGTTTGTCGGTTTGTTGGTTTGTTGGTTTGTTGGTTTGTTGGTTTGTGGGTTTGTTGGTTTGTTGGATTGTTGGTTTGTTGGTTTCTTGGTTTGTTGGTTTGTTGGTTTATTGGTTTGTTGGTTTATTGGTTTGTTGGTTTGGTGGTTTGTTGGTTTGTTGGTTTGTCGGTTTGTTCGTTTGTTGGTTTGTTGGCTTGTTGGTTTGTTGCCTTGCTGGTTTGTTGGTTTGTTGGTTTGTTGGTTTGTTGGTTTGTTGGTTTGTTGGTTTGTTGGTTTGTTGGTTTGTTGGTTTGTTGGTTTGTTGGTTTGTTGGTTTGTTGGTTTGTTGGTTTGTTGGTTTGTTGGTTTGTTGGCTTGTTGGGTTGTTGGTTTGTTGGTTTGATGGTTTGTTGGTTTGTTGGTTTGTTGGTTTGTTGGTTTGTTGGTTTGTTGGTTTGTTGGTTTATTGGTTTGTTGATTTGTTGGTTTGTTGGCTTGTTGGTTCGTTGGTTTGTTGGTTTGGTGGTTTGTTGGTTTGTTGGTTTGTTGGTTTGTTGGTTTGTTGGTTTGTTGGTTTGTTGGTTTGTTGGTTTGTTGGTTTGTTGGTTCGTTGTTTTGTTGGTTTGTTGGTTTGTTGGTTTGTTGGTTTGTTGGTTTGTTGGTTTGTTGGTTTGTTGGTTTGTTGGTTTGTTGGTTTGTTGGTTTATTGGTTTGTTGGTTTGTTGGTTTGTTGGTTTATTGGCTTGTTGGTTTGTTCGTTTGTTGGTTTGTTGGTTTTTTGGCTTGTTGGTTTGTTGGCTTGTTGGTTTGTTAGTTTGTTGGTTTGTTGGTTTGTTGGTTTTTTGGTTTGTTGGTTTGTTGGTTTGTTGGTTTGTTGGTTTGTTGGTTTGTTGGTTTGTTAGTTTGTTGGTTTGCTGGTTTGTTGGTTTGTTGGTTTGTTGGTTTGTTGGTTTGTTGGTTTGTTGGTTTGTTGGTTTGTTGGTTTGTTGGTTTGTTGCTTTGTTGGTTTGTTGCTTTGTTGGTTTGTTGGTTTGTTGGTTTGTTGGTTTGTTGGTTTGTTGGTTTGTTGGTTTGTTGGTTTGTTGGTTTGTTGGTTTGTTAAGTTGTTGGTTTTTTGGCTTGTTGGTTTTTTGGTTTGTTGGTATGTTGTTTTGTTTGTTTGTTGGTTTGCTCGTTTGTTGGTTTTTGGTTTGTTGGCTTGTTGGTTTGTTGGTTTGTTGGTTTGTTGGTTTGTTGGTTTGTTGGTTTGTTGGTTTGTTGGTTTGTTGGTTTGTTGGTTTGTTGGTTTGTTGGTTTGTTGGCTTGTTGGTTTGTTGGTTTGTTGGTTTGTTGGTTTGTTGGTTTGTTAGTTTGTTCGTTTGTTGGTTTTTTGGTTTGCTGGTTTGTTGGTTTGTTGGTTTGTTCGTTTGTTGGTTTGTTGGTTTGTTGGTTTGTTGGTTTGTTGGTTTGTTGGTTTGTTGGTTTGTTGGTTTGTTGGTTTGTTGGATTGTTGGTTTGTTGGTTTCTTGGTTTGTTGGTTTGTTGGTTTATTGGTTTGTTGGTTTGTTGGTTTGTTGGTTTGTTGGTTTGGTGGTTTGTTGGTTTGTTGGTTTGTCGGTTTGTTCGTTTGTTGGTTTGTTGGCTTGTTGGTTTGTTGCCTTGCTGGTTTGTTGGTTTGTTGGTTTGTTGGTTTGTTGGTTTGTTGGTTTGTTGGTTTGTTGGTTTGTTGGTTTGTTGGTTTGTTGGTTTGTTGGTTTGTTGGTTTGTTGGCTTGTTGGTTTGTTGGTTTGTTGGTTTGTTGGTTTGTTGGTTTGTTGGGTTTGTTGGTTTGTTGTTTTGTTGGTTTGTTGGATTGTTGGTTTTTTGGCTTGTTGGCTTGTTGGTTTGTTGGTTTGTTGGTTTGTTGGTTTGTTGGTTTGTTGGTTTGTTGGTTTGTTGGTTTGTTGGTTTGTTGGTTTGTTGGTTTGTTGGTTTGTTGTTTTGTTGGTTTATTGGTTTGTTGGTTTGTTGGTTTGTTGGTTTGTTGGTTTGTTGGTTTGTTGGTTTGTTGGTTTGTTGGTTCGTTGGTTTGTTGGTTTGTTGGTTTGTTGGTTTGTTGGTTTGTTGGTTTGTTGGTTTGTTGGTTTGTTGGTTTGTTGGTTTGTTGGTTTGTTGGTTTGTTGGTTTGTTGGTTTGTTGGTTTGTTGGTTTGTTGGTTTGTTGGTTTGTTGGTTTGTTGGTTTGTTGGTTTGTTGGTTTGTTGGTTTGTTGGTTTGTTGGTTTGTTGGTTTGTTGGTTTGTTGGTTTGTTGGTTTGTTGGTTTGTTGGTTTGTTGGTTTGTTGGTATGTTGCTTTGTTGGTTTATTGGTTTGTTGGTTTGTTGGCTTGTTGGTTTGTTGGTTTGTTGGTTTGGTGGTTTGTTTGTTTGTTGGTTTGTTCGTTTGTTGGTTTTTTGGTGTGTTGGCTTGTTGGCTTGTTGGTTTGTTGGTTTGTTGGTTTGTTGGTTTGTTGGTTTGTTGGTTTGTTGGTTTGTTGGTTTGTTGGTTTGTTGGTTTGTTGGTTTGTTGGTTTGTTGGTTTGTTGGTTTGTTGGTTTGTTGGTTTGTTGGTTTGTTGGTTTGTTGGTTTGTTGGTTTGTTGGTTTGTTGGTTTGTTGGTTTGTTGGTTTGTTGGTTTGTTGGTTTGTTGGTTTGTTGGTTTGTTGGCTTGTTGGGATGTTGGTTTTTTTGGTTTGTTGGTTTGTTCGTTTGTTGGTTTGTTGGTTTGTTGGTTTGTTGGTTTGTTGGTTTGTTGGTTTGTTGGTTTGTTGGTTTGTTGGTTTGTTGGTTTGTTGATTTGTTGGTTTGTTGGCTTGTTGGTTCGTTGGTTTGTTGGTTTGTTGGTTTGTTGGTTTGTTGGTTTGTTGGTTTGTTGGTTTGTTGGTTTGTTGGTTTGTTGGTTTGTTGTTTTGTTGGTTTGTTGGTTTGTTGGTTTGTTGGTTTGTTGGTTTGTTGGTTTGTTGGTTTGTTGGTTTGTTGGTTTGTTGATTTGTTGGTTTGTTGGTTTGTTGGTTTATTGGCTTGTTGGTTGATTCGTTTGTTGGTTTGTTGGTTTTTTGGCTTGTTGGTTTGTTGGCTTGTTGGTTTTTTGGTTTGTTGATTTGTTGGTTTGTTGGTTTGTTTGTTTGTTGGTTTTTTGGTTTGTTGGTTTGTTGGCTTGTTGGGTTGTTGGTTTGTTGGTTTGTTGGTTTGTTGGTTTGTTGGTTTGTTGGTCTGTTGGTTTGTTGGTTTGTTGATTTGTTGGTTTGTTGGTTTGTTGGTTTGTTGATTTATTGGTTGTTGGTTTGTTCGTTTGTTGGTTTGTTGGTTTGTTGGTTTGTTGGTTTGTTGGTTTGTTGTTTTGTTGGTTTGTTGGTTTGTTGGTTTGTTGGTTTGTTGGTTTGTTGGTTTGTTGGTTTGTTGGCTTGTTGGTTTGTTGGTTTGTTGGTTTTTGGTTTGTTGGTTTGTTGGTTTATTGGCTTGTTGGTTTGTTCGTTTGTTGGTTTGTTGGTTTTTTGGCTTGTTGGTTTGTTGGCTTGTTGGTTTGTTGGTTTGTTGGTTTGTTGGTTTGTTGGTTTTTTGGTTTGTTGGTTTGTTGGTTTGTTGGTTTGTTGGTTTGTTGGTTTGTTGGTTTGTTGGTTTGTTAGTTTGTTGGTTTGCTGGTTTGTTGGTTTGTTGGTTTGTTGGTTTGTTGATTTGTTGGTTTGTTGGTTTGTTGGTTTGTTGGTTTGTTGGTTTGTTGGATTGTTGGATTGTTGGTTTCTTGGTTTGTTGGTTTGTTGGTTTATTTATTTGTTGGTTTGTTGGTTTGTTGGTTTGGTGGTTTGTCGGTTTGTTCGTTTGTTGGTTTGTTGGCTTGTTGGTTTGTTGCCTTGCTGGTTTGTTGGTTTGTTGGTTTGTTGGTTTGTTGGTTTGTTGGTTGGTTGGTTTGTTGGTTTGTTGGTTTGTTGGTTTGTTGGTTTGTTGGTTTGTTGGTTTGTTGGCTTGTTGGTTTGTTGGTTTGTTGGTTTGTTGGTTTGTTGGTTTGTTGGGTTTGTTGGTTTGTTGGTTTGTTGGTTTGTTGGATTGTTGGTTTGTTGGCTTGTTGGCTTGTTGGTTTGTTGGTTTGTTGGTTTGTTGGTTTGTTGGTTTGTTGGTTTGTTGGTTTGTTGGTTTGTTGGTTTGTTGGTTTGTTGGTTTGTGGGTTTGTTGGTTTGTTGGATTGTTGGTTTGTTGGTTTCTTGGTTTGTTGGTTTGTTGGTTTATTGGTTTGTTGGTTTATTGGTTTGTTGGTTTGGTGGTTTGTTGGTTTGTTGGTTTGTCGGTTTGTTCGTTTGTTGGTTTGTTGGCTTGTTGGTTTGGTGCCTTGCTGGTTTGTTGGTTTGTTGGTTTGTTGGTTTGTTGGTTTGTTGGTTTGTTGGTTTGTTGGTTTGTTGGTTTGTTGGTTTGTTGGTTTGTTGGTTTGTTGGTTTGTTGGTTTGTTGGTTTGTTGGTTTGTTGGCTTGTTGGGTTGTTGGTTTGTTGGTTTGATGGTTTGTTGGTTTGTTGGTTTGTTGGTTTGTTGGTTTGTTGGTTTGTTGGTTTGTTGGTTTATTGTTTTGTTGATTTGTTGGTTTGTTGGCTTGTTGGTTCGTTGGTTTGTTGGTTTGGTGGTTTGTTGGTTTGTTGGTTTGTTGGTTTGTTGGTTTGTTGGTTTGTTGGTTTGTTGGTTTGTTGGTTTGTTGGTTTGTTGGTTTGTTGGTTCGTTGTTTTGTTGGTTTGTTGGTTTGTTGGTTTGTTGGTTTGTTGGTTTGTTGGTTTGTTGGTTTGTTGGTTTGTTGGTTTGTTGGTTTGTTGGTTTATTGGTTTGTTGGTTTGTTGGTTTTTGGTTTGTTGGTTTGTTGGTTTATTGGCTTGTTGGTTTGTTCGTTTGTTGGTTTGTTGGTTTTTTGGCTTGTTGGTTTGTTGGCTTGTTGGTTTGTTAGTTTGTTGGTTTGTTGGTTTGTTGGTTTTTTGGTTTGTTGGTTTGTTGGTTTGTTGGTTTGTTGGTTTGTTGGTTTGTTGGTTTGTTAGTTTGTTGGTTTGCTGGTTTGTTGGTTTGTTGGTTTGTTGGTTTGTTGGTTTGTTGGTTTGTTGGTTTGTTGGTTTGTTGGTTTGTTGGTTTGTTGCTTTGTTGGTTTGTTGCTTTGTTGGTTTGTTGGTTTGTTGGTTTGTTGGTTTGTTGGTTTGTTGGTTTGTTGGTTTGTTGGTTTGTTGGTTTGTTAAGTTGTTGGTTTTTTGGCTTGTTGGTTTTTTGGTTTGTTGGTATGTTGTTTTGTTTGTTTGTTGGTTTGCTCGTTTGTTGGTTTTTGGTTTGTTGGCTTGTTGGTTTGTTGGTTTGTTGGTTTGTTGGTTTGTTGGTTTGTTGGTTTGTTGGTTTGTTGGTTTGTTGGTTTGTTGGTTTGTTGGTTTGTTGGTTTGTTGGTTTGTTGGCTTGTTGGTTTGTTGGTTTGTTGGTTTGTTGGTTTGTTAGTTTGTTCGTTTGTTGGTTTTTTGGTTTGCTGGTTTGTTGGTTTGTTGGTTTGTTCGTTTGTTGGTTTGTTGGTTTGTTGGTTTGTTGGTTTGTTGGTTTGTTGGTTTGTTGGTTTGTTGGTTTGTTGGTTTGTTGGTTTGTTGGATTGTTGGTTTGTTGGTTTCTTGGTTTGTTGGTTTGTTGGTTTATTGGTTTGTTGGTTTGTTGGTTTGTTGGTTTGGTGGTTTGTTGGTTTGTTGGTTTGTCGGTTTGTTCGTTTGTTGGTTTGTTGGCTTGTTGGTTTGTTGCCTTGCTGGTTTGTTGGTTTGTTGGTTTGTTGGTTTGTTGGTTTGTTGGTTTGTTGGTTTGTTGGTTTGTTGGTTTGTTGGTTTGTTGGTTTGTTGGTTTGTTGGTTTGTTGGCTTGTTGGTTTGTTGGTTTGTTGGTTTGTTGGTTTGTTGGTTTGTTGGGTTTGTTGGTTTGTTGTTTTGTTGGTTTGTTGGATTGTTGGTTTTTTGGCTTGTTGGCTTGTTGGTTTGTTGGTTTGTTGGTTTGTTGGTTTGTTGGTTTGTTGGTTTGTTGGTTTGTTGGTTTGTTGGTTTGTTGGTTTGTTGGTTTGTTGGTTTGTTGGTTTGTTGGTTTGTTGGTTTGTTGTTTTGTTGGTTTATTGGTTTGTTGGTTTGTTGGTTTGTTGGTTTGTTGGTTTGTTGGTTTGTTGGTTTGTTGGTTTGTTGGTTCGTTGGTTTGTTGGTTTGTTGGTTTGTTGGTTTGTTGGTTTGTTGGTTTGTTGGTTTGTTGGTTTGTTGGTTTGTTGGTTTGTTGGTTTGTTGGTTTGTTGGTTTGTTGGTTTGTTGGTTTGTTGGTTTGTTGGTTTGTTGGTTTGTTGGTTTGTTGGTTTGTTGGTTTGTTGGTTTGTTGGTTTGTTGGTTTGTTGGTTTGTTGGTTTGTTGGTTTGTTGGTTTGTTGGTATGTTGCTTTGTTGGTTTATTGGTTTGTTGGTTTGTTGGCTTGTTGGTTTGTTGGTTTGTTGGTTTGGTGGTTTGTTTGTTTGTTGGTTTGTTCGTTTGTTGGTTTTTTGGTGTGTTGGCTTGTTGGCTTGTTGGTTTGTTGGTTTGTTGGTTTGTTGGTTTGTTGGTTTGTTGGTTTGTTGGTTTGTTGGTTTGTTGGTTTGTTGGTTTGTTGGTTTGTTGGTTTGTTGGTTTGTTGGTTTGTTGGTTTGTTGGTTTGTTGGTTTGTTGGTTTGTTGGTTAGTTGGTTTGTTGGTTTGTTGGTTTGTTGGTTTGTTGGTTTGTTAGTTTGTTGGTTTGTTGGTTTGTTGGTTTGTTGGTTTGTTGGTTTGTTGGCTTGTTGGGATGTTGGTTTTTTTGGTTTGTTGGTTTGTTGGTTTGTTGGTTTGTTGGTTTGTTGGTTTGTTGGTTTGTTGGTTTGTTGGTTTGTTGGTTTGTTGGTTTGTTGGTTTGTTGGTTTGTTGGTTTGTTGATTTGTTGGTTTGTTGGCTTGTTGGTTCGTTGGTTTGTTGGTTTGTTGGTTTGTTGGTTTGTTGGTTTGTTGGTTTGTTGGTTTGTTGGTTTGTTGGTTTGTTGGTTTGTTGTTTTGTTGGTTTGTTGGTTTGTTGGTTTGTTGGTTTGTTGGTTTGTTGGTTTGTTGGTTTGTTGGTTTGTTGGTTTGTTGATTTATTGGTTTGTTGGTTTGTTGGTTTATTGGCTTGTTGGTTGATTCGTTTGTTGGTTTGTTGGTTTTTTGGCTTGTTGGTTTGTTGGCTTGTTGGTTTGTTGGTTTGTTGGTTTGTTGGTTTGTTGGTTTGTTGGTTTTTTGATTTGTTGGTTTGTTGGTTTGTTGATTTGTTGGTTTGTTGGCTTGTTGGTTTGTTGGGTTGTTGGTTTGTTGGTTTGTTGGTTTGTTGGTTTGTTGGCTTGTTATTTGTTAGTTTGTTCGTTTGTTGGTTTGTTGGTTTGTTGGTTTGTTGGTTTGTTGGTTTGTTGGTTTGTTAGTTTGTTGGTTTGTTGGTTTGTTGGTTTGTTGGTTTGTTGGTTTGTTCGTTTGTTGGTTTGTTGGTTTGTTGGTTTTTTGGTTTGTTGGTTTGTTGGTTTGTTAGTTTGTTGGTTTGTTGGATTGTTGGTTTGTTGGCTTGTTGGCTTGTTGGTTTGTTGGTTTATTGGTTTGTTGGTTTGTTGGTTTGTTGGTTTGTTGGTTTATTGGTTTGTTGGTTTGTTGGTTTGTTGGTTTGTTGGTTTGTTGTTTTGTTGGTTTATTGGTTTATTGGTTTGTTGGCTCATTGGTTTGTTGGTTTGT